>OY776290.1:38978007-39578007 GCA_963675345.1 Trididemnum clinides | reverse complement strand
AGCCATATCTTTAACTTATCGCTCAGCAAAGGAGAATTCATTAATGATTTCAAACTAGCTAAAGTATGTCCAATCTATAAAAAAGGTGACAGCAGCAACATTAATAACTACAGGCCTATAAGTTTGTTATCAAATGTTTCAAAGATTTTGGAAAAAATTATGTATAGGCGTCTGTGCACATTTTTGGACCAAAGTAATTTTTTCTCTGTCCATCAATTTGGCTTTAGAAAACATCATAACACCTCACATGCAATAACGTTTATGGTACACAAAATAACCGAATCCCTTTCCCATAAAGTACCCACACTCGGTATTTTTCTTGACCTGTCTAAGGCTTTTGACACAATAGATCATGATATACTGCTTCACAAATTGCAACATTATGGAGTCAGAGGCATAGCTTATGACTGGTTTAAGAGTTACCTGACTGGTAGAACGCAGCAAGTGGAATGTAATGGCACTCTATTAAACATAATCAACCCAGTGACAAGAGGGGTTCCTCAAGGTTCAAATTTAGGCCCATTGTTATTTCTAGTTTATGTTAATGATTTCCAAAACTGTTTAAAATTCTCCGATCCCGTTATGTTTGCACATGACACAAGCATATTTTTAGAAAATAAAAACATAGCAACACTTTATGAACGTGCTCAAGAAGAGTTACACTATATTGACAAATGGATGGTAGCCAATAATCTTTCAATAAATGTATCTAAAACTAAATGCATTCTATTCAGATCCTCTAAATCTAAACCACCTCCTACTAACTTAACTGTTACACTTAGAAATATAAAAATTGAACAGGTTACTACAATGAAATTTCTAGATGTACATATTGATGAGCACTTAACTTGGACAGGACATATTAGACATCTTCAAAATAAATTAAGGTCCACTCTTGGCGTGGTAAGCAGAATCAAACCTTTTCTAAGGCAAGGCTCCATGTTAACTTTGTACCACTCTCTAATCAACAGTCACTTACAATATTGTATTACTAATTGGTGCATTGGAAATAAAACATTGATAAATAAACTACAAAAAACATGCAACAAATTCATAAGGATGGCATGCAACCTAAGGCACTACAGAGATGTAACTGATGTAAGAAAAACTCACCAGCTACTTACTATAAACCAGTTACTAACTAAGGAGATTGCAGTATTTATGTTCAAACAGAACTCTGGAAAAAATCCTGACGTATTTCGAAATGTATTTGTAAAAAGCATTTCACAATATAATACCAGAAATAGATCTAAATTAATACCAAAACCTTGCTCTAGCAGTTTATGTCAGCAGTCTATTTCGTACCAAGGTCCCGCCATCTGGAGCAAATTGCCAATTTTTTTCAAAAATGAAAAAATATCTGTTGTCACATTCAGCGCAAAGTTGCGAAATTACTTGTGCACAAACTCCATTGGTATTTGAACAGATTGCTGGTTCGCTTCTTTTGCTTACAGATAATGTACGCGGTGCGATCGAAGGAAACATCATTATCATCATGCAGGGGCGATTCTTCTAAGGCTTCCAAATACAACAACCAATCATCAACAACTTCTTGTAACATTGGACATTGGGCAGCAATAGATTATAATAATAACAATCTAAGAAACATCGCCTCCATACGAAGAAGAAGAAGATAACAATCGAAACTCATGTTACCAAATTACTACTACCTAAACTTGAATATTTTAGTATACTCTAACCTTATATTGTGAGCATAATCACCTTCTTAATTCTATCGACTGTAAAAGAATAGTAATACTACCCACATTTTAATATGTTACAACATAATAGGCCAATTTCTAACACAACGGTTGGCAGTTGTTAAATTCACAATTTATGGAACAGTGCTATTTTTATATGTAACACCACTTGGCAGAGCAATTAGTGCTTGAAACATGACAACCACATTATTATAATCAAGTATAGTATGTGCATTGCAGATATCATCTCTTAATGTAAAATAGGATTATCATCTGTTTAAATGATTATGTTGTTGTGTCGTATGTTTACGCTTGGCTCCTCTCAACACTGCTTTCTCATCAAAAATACAGGTACGCGAAGTGAAGGTAAAATTTTACTCTTTTAATTCTGCAAGTAACAAACTACTAACATTCACGCAAACGTAAGAACTGGGGCTGTAGGACGAACTACTTATTGATGAACTGTTACTCTCAGGTAACACATTAAAACCTTTGTGTTGAGGTGAGCTCAGCTACGTGTCTTGTAAGTTAATAATGTACATGTGTTTCGTAGATTTTTTTTTTTCTTTCTTTCGACCAGTTACTTAATGAAAGGGTTTCCGGACCCGGTGAGGTTTCATTTCCAGGGTGGTTTTTCTTTCCTCACCATGCTCAGATGAGCTAAAAAACAGCCTTATAGGCCGGTTGCGCCACCCATTGACCACCTACGTAGCCGTGTCTCGCACTGGTCATCTTTCTGATCCTTACTATTTCGAATGTTCTTACTTCTTATTTACAAAATAATATGATCTACAACTATAAAAACTCCTGCGTTTGTTTTGTTCTGTTTGTTTTTTTTTTCAATTCAATTAAACTGTTCTTTAATTGTCTGAATTTAGGGTTTAGCGGCCATGCAACTATTGCTCTAGTTTTATGGATCCACTGTTTTCATTTGCATGTTTTAACGTCTGACGTTGTGTCGCTTCTTCCTTTTCTTGACTCCATTTCTCTCATTATTATTGTTGTTCAGTGTCGTGTGTAATGGTGGTGGTCATGAATAAAAAAGATACAGATACAGATATGATTGCGATCATTGTATTATTGTGTGTTTTAGATTGCGTAGCGATTTGTGAGCTTATAAACAGTACGGTACGATAATTGTAAGCGCAGAATATGGCTAAGCGAATGAGATTGACTGACGATGATATTCTCGATTTATTTGATTCAAGCGGTGATGAGATGGACGTAGAACAATCTGATGAAGATGTTGACTTTGATCCGGAGACGGCTGAAAATGAAAGTGACTGTTCAAATCTTCACGAACTAGCTTCTTCTGGTGACGAAGATATGGACGTTAGTGGAGTAGGAGGTGCAAACACTAGTGCAGGAGATATATCTGCTGATGCTGAAAGTGAAGCGGAAAGTGATGCCAGTATCGAAGACGATGATACGAATTCCGCTGCTGCAAACAGAGGGCCTATTTGGAGACCCTATGCACCAACGGATAGTGATTTATTGAAGCTACCGTTTACTGTCAGTAATCCTGGCCCCCGACTACCTACTAGTAGACAATATGAAAATGAACTTAGTTTTTTTCAGCTATTCTTTACGATCGATATTATTGCAGAGATTGTTCAGGAAACAAATAGGTATGCAAGAGAGAAAATTGCAAAAGCTCAACCACTTGGCAAACGTTCTATATGGAAAACTTGGAAAGACACAACCCTGGAGGAAATGAAGGCAATGCTTGGAGTTGTGCTAAATATGGGCATGCATGCCAAATCCGACATGAAAGAATATTTTTCAAAAAAATGGACAGAGAGAATGCCATTTTTTGTAGATGTATTTTCTCGGGAACGGTTCTTTCAACTTTATTGGATGCTACATTTGCAGCAATCAGTAGGACAAGGATTTCGTGGAGATAAGGTTCACAACCTTGTGACCCACATGAATGCTAAATGCCAAGAGTATTATTCGCCAAACGAATTTATTTCTGTTGATGAAAGTACAATCGGGTTCAAAGGGCGTGTGATATGGAAATGTTACAACCCAAACAAACCAACCAAGCGGGGACTCCGTGTGTATACCATGTGTGAGAGCGAATCGGCATATATCGTGGCGTTTGTTCCATATTATGGTAAATTTACAACGGATGGTTTAGTTAGGTCTGATTTGCCATTTACAAGCAGAATTGTGTTGCATTTATGCAATATGCTCTCTTCAAAGGGGTATGGGTCAGGGTACCACATTTTCATGGACCGGTTTTACACAAGCCCGATTTTGTGTGAAGAACTGAGAAAATTATCTTTTCATCTAACAGGTACGGTTATGACAAGCAGGAAAGGCATGCCCAACGAACTGTCAAAGAAAAAGCAAAAGAGAAAAGTACATGAAGTAATTGCTTTCAAGAAAAGTGATGACACAATGGCTCTTCAATGGAAGGACAAACGGGTGGTAACAATGTTATCTTCGGTATATAACACACAGTGCGAAAATGAAGAACGTATTTTAGGAAATCAACAACCAACAACCGTTGCAAAACCTGTCGTAATATCTCGATACACAAAGTATATGGGAGGAGTCGACAAGGCAGACCACTACTGTGGAAGTTACGCGTTTTTGAGGAAGACAGCAAAGTGGTGGCGAAAAATGTTCTTTTGGCTCTTTGAAGTTGCCATTGTCAACAGTTTTATATTATATAATATCCAGAGGAGAGGACAGGGATTGAAAAGTGTTACACACAAAAAGTATCGAAAAAACCTTGTCATACAGCTTGTAGGAAAAATTCGCAATAAAAACTCGAGAAAGCGTGGAAGAAATTCAGATGTAGAATCAATTGAACGCCTGTCTGGAAGACATTTTGTTGCAAAAATTCCCAATGGAAGATCAAAAGATTGTGCAGTATGTAGCGACAGAAAAGTCAAACGACGAGAAACTGTCTATCAATGTGAAACATGCGAAAGAAAACCTGGACTACACCCCGATAAATGCTTCAAAAAATACCATACTGAAAAACACTACAGATAATTGTCGCAGATTTTGTTAATTTTATGTTATGATGACTTCGTGATGACGTAATACACTTATTTCTCAACAATTGCACTTTTAAATTATTGTTTGAAAACAACATAAGAAAAAGTACCACTAAGCAGAAATATGCAGGCAACGGTAGATAGCTAGTGAAGCTTAACGCGCTAAAGCGCCCACGCGTAAAATCAGCCATTTTTAAATACGACCAGTGACGGCGACTACGGGAACACTTAATCCGACCACAAAGGGTTAAAACTATAGCTTACTAGCCGGTTTCGCCGGCGTCGCCCGTCAGGGCACCCATCAATAACGTCAGGATTAAGTATTTCGGTTCAACTGGCTGTGCTGGCTTTATCATCGAGCTCTTGTGTGAACAGTAACAAACACTTAATGATATTTGTGCACTTCCACAATTCCTGCACACGTAATCGTGATCATCTTATACCCTTAATCAAGACTGATAATGCTCACAAATAAAGTATGTTGCAACAAACTCTCGTCATATTTTCAGAAGTGTGAGGAGAGGGATTGAAACACAGTCAAAAATGATGGTGGCAGTCAAATAATGGATGCTTTCACAATCACGGAAAATGCACTATTTAGTGGTAAAGATAGTTTGTGATTTGGTGTGGCCGCTTTATCTATTTATATTTGTGGAATTAAGTTCTGTCGCTATGCTATTTGCCTTGTTTGATAAACATTAAATTGGTACTAATTGGGACATCGCCCCATGCCCTAATCCGTATCGTAGTATGACTGACTGCTCTCAAATTTGAGAGGCTGTACAAAGTCTCTATCATTACACAAATTCTGTCTGTTCCTTTGAATAAGTTTCCGAGAATAAAGAGAAAGTTGGGAATGGCATTTGTTTTACGATAACACAAATCAGTTATTTGGTGATATGCATACTTTACAAATTATCCAACGCCTACCCCATCGTGAAAATAATGAACAGTAAAGAAACAAAGAAATCATTAGCATAAATGGTGTCCCTAGTCCTGATCTTCGTGTTGCTTGCAGTTCGGCGCACTTCGAAGGGAATTGGAATTGAGAAAATTAAATATCATAACAGCTAAAAACTACTTTTGAATAATTGCATGCCTATAAGTGCTACCTAAAGCCTCCGGCTGGGTGCATGTTACTTGGTCCTGGCGTGCAAAGCAAACTAATCTGAAATGAAGGGTTTACGGTTCAGTTATTATAATTGCACGCCCCCATCAGTAATGTTGAAGTTAAGAATTTCAAATCAGCCGGCTGCACCGGCTTTACATAATTGCAAAGGAAATTGCTTCATCATTTAGATGATATGTAGCTGAAGAATATCATTTTGTTGAAAAAGAAACAAGAAAACCAAACAAACAAGTCCATTAATATCCGCACCGTTTTATAGGGTGTCATCAATGTATTGCTTGGAGGAGGATCATTTTTAATTTTTAGAGATTTCACTTTCAAACGAGCCCGTTTGAAAGTTTCGATAGATAATGCCAACGAATCATGTCTTTAAAATGGAAATCACACAATCTACAATCAGAACTTATGTTTTCTAGTAACTGCACAATTGTGTGAAACCCAGACATCAAAAGTGTGAGTGTTTTTAGACCCCACGAGAGGGGGTGCAGCCGGTGCGCTGAACCAGGTCCCGTAAGAGTCTAGGGGAACAGTGATTATCAAAGTTCAAATTTGAAATGAGCAATAATGCATAAATTGTTTATTGTTGCTTTGAAGCTGAGAGAAATCTCCATGTGCACTATCACGAACAAATTTCGCAAGCGTGTTGTGGAGAGGACATTTATACAGGAAATCAAAGCTCTAATGTCTAACCTGATCTCAAACATGCAAACGTTCACAGAATCACTGTGACGAAACAATGGAGGAAAGTAGTACGATTCCAGAGTGTAGCCATTTGGCTTGGTAGTAGTAGGGTAGGATAAACAAACATATAAGATCGAGGAATCACAGGAGCGTATCGAAACTTGGTATGTTGAAAATAGGATAATGACTGACGCAACTAGACAAGCAACGACGCCATTTGCAACACACTGTATATACAACACGCTGCAATTTTATATAAAACATTCTCCAAATCTATAGTATACGCGATGGTGATGCGACAAACTTCTCTTGCACAAATGTGGGACACAAACATAATTGATATTAAACAAAAACGGTTGAACTCACAGCAATTTCGCTCATCCTCTCCGTCACTACACTCGGTGAATCCGTTGCACCGCCAACCCAATGGAATGCACTGGCCATTATTGCACTGAAACGCTTCGTTACGACAAGATGCTGAAAGATATAATATCATGAATATTCAATGGTTTTGTGCTTATTCTTATAGAATAAATCTAATTGAAATGGTCTTGGTCATTGAATTTACACGCATTTAAAATCATGCTGTAATGCAAACTTTGCTAAGTTTTGTATTAGATTGCGTAGCGATTTGTGAGCTTATAAACAGTACGGTACGATAATTGTAAGCGCAGAATATGGCTAAGCGAATGAGATTGACTGACGATGATATTCTCGATTTATTTGATTCAAGCGGTGATGAGATGGACGTAGAACAATCTGATGAAGATGTTGACTTTGATCCGGAGACGGCTGAAAATGAAAGTGACTGTTCAAATCTTCACGAACTAGCTTCTTCTGGTGACGAAGATATGGACGTTAGTGGAGTAGGAGGTGCAAACACTAGTGCAGGAGATATATCTGCTGATGCTGAAAGTGAAGCGGAAAGTGATGCCAGTATCGAAGACGATGATACAAATTCCGCTGCTGCAAACAGAGGGCCTATTTGGAGACCCTATGCACCAACGGATAGTGATTTATTGAAGCTACCGTTTACTGTCAGTAATCCTGGCCCCCGACTACCTACTAGTAGACAATATGAAAATGAACTTAGTTTTTTTCAGCTATTCTTTACGATCGATATTATTGCAGAGATTGTTCAGGAAACAAATAGGTATGCAAGAGAGAAAATTGCAAAAGCTCAACCACTTGGCAAACGTTCTATATGGAAAACTTGGAAAGACACAACCCTGGAGGAAATGAAGGCAATGCTTGGAGTTGTGCTAAATATGGGCATGCATGCCAAATCCGACATGAAAGAATATTTTTCAAAAAAATGGACAGAGAGAATGCCATTTTTTGTAGATGTATTTTCTCGGGAACGGTTCTTTCAACTTTATTGGATGCTACATTTGCAGCAATCAGTAGGACAAGGATTTCGTGGAGATAAGGTTCACAACCTTGTGACCCACATGAATGCTAAATGCCAAGAGTATTATTCGCCAAACGAATTTATTTCTGTTGATGAAAGTACAATCGGGTTCAAAGGGCGTGTGATATGGAAATGTTACAACCCAAACAAACCAACCAAGCGGGGACTCCGTGTGTATACCATGTGTGAGAGCGAATCGGCATATATCGTGGCGTTTGTTCCATATTATGGTAAATTTACAACGGATGGTTTAGTTAGGTCTGATTTGCCATTTACAAACAGAATTGTGTTGCATTTATGCAATATGCTCTCTTCAAAGGGGTATGGGTCAGGGTACCACATTTTCACGGACCGGTTTTACACAAGCCCGATTTTGTGTGAAGAACTGAGAAAATTATCTTTTCATCTAACAGGTACGATTATGACAAGCAGGAAAGGCATGCCCAACGAACTGTCAAAGAAAAAGCAAAAGAGAAAAGTACATGAAGTAATTGCTTTCAAGAAAAGTGATGACACAATGGCTCTTCAATGGAAGGACAAACGGGTGGTAACAATGTTATCTTCGGTATATAACACACAGTGCGAAAATGAAGAACGTATTTTAGGAAATCAACAACCAACAACCGTTGCAAAACCTGTCGTAATATCTCGATACACAAAGTATATGGGAGGAGTCGACAAGGCAGACCACTACTGTGGAAGTTACGCGTTTTTGAGGAAGACAGCAAAGTGGTGGCGAAAAATGTTCTTTTGGCTCTTTGAAGTTGCCATTGTCAACAGTTTTATATTATATAATATCCAGAGGAGAGGACAGGGATTGAAAAGTGTTACACACAAAAAGTATCGAAAAAACCTTGTCATACAGCTTGTAGGAAAAATTCGCAATAAAAACTCGAGAAAGCGTGGAAGAAATTCAGATGTAGAATCAATTGAACGCCTGTCTGGAAGACATTTTGTTGCAAAAATTCCCAATGGAAGATCAAAAGATTGTGCAGTATGTAGCGACAGAAAAGTCAAACGACGAGAAACTGTCTATCAATGTGAAACATGCGAAAGAAAACCTGGACTACACCCCGATAAATGCTTCAAAAAATACCATACTGAAAAACACTACAGATAATTGTCGCAGATTTTGTTAATTTTATGTTATGATGACTTCGTGATGACGTAATACACTTATTTCTCAACAATTGCACTTTTAAATTATTATTTGAAAACAACATAAAAAAAAGTACCACTAAGCAGAAATATGCAGACAACGGTAGATAGCTAGTGAAGCTTAACGCGCTAAAGCGCCCACGCGTAAAATCAGCCATTTTTAAATACGACCAGTGACGGCGACTACGGGAACACTTAATCCGACCACAAAGGGTTAAAACTATAGCTTACTAGCCGGTTTCGCCGGCGTCGCCCGTCAGGGCACCCATCAATAACATCAGGATTAAGTATTTCGGTTCAACTGGCTGTGCTGGCTTTATCATCAAGCTCTTGTGTGAACAGTAACAAACACTTAATGATATTTGTGCACTTCCACAATTCCTGCACACGTAATCGTGATCATCTTATTCCCTTAATCAAGACTGGTAATGCTCACAAATAAAGTATGTTGCAACAAACTCTCGTCATATTTTCAGACGTGTGAGGAGAGGGATTGAAACACAGTCAAAAATGATGGTGGCAGTCAAATAATGGATGCTTTCACAATCACGGAAAATGTACTATTTAGTGGTAAAGATAGTTTGTGATTTGGTGTGGCCGCTTTATCTATTTATATTTGTGGAATTAAGTTCTGTCGCTGTGCTATTTGCCTTGTTTGATAAACATTAAATTGGTACTAATTGGGACATCGCCCCATGCCCTAATCCGGATCGTAGTATGACTGACTGCTCTCAAATTTGAGAGGCTGTACAAAGTCTCTATCATTTCACAAATTCTGTCTGTTCCTTTGAATAAGTTTCCGAGAATAAAGAGAAAGTTGGGAATGGCATTTGTTTTACGATAACACAAATCAGTTATTTGGTGATATGCATACTTTACAAATTATCCAACGCCTACCCCATCGTGAAAATAATGAACAGTAAAGAAACAAAGAAATCATTAGCATAAATGGTGTCCCTAGTCCTAATCTTCGTGTTGCTTGCTGTTCGGCGCACTTCGAAGGGAATTGGAATTGAGAAAATTAAATATCATAACAGCTAACAACTACTTTTGAATAATTGCATGCCTATAAGTGCTACCTAAAGCCTCTGGCTGAATGCATGTTACTTGGTCCTGGCGTGCAAAGCAAACTAATCTGAAATGAAGGGTTTACGGTTCAGTTATTATAATTGCACGCCCCCATCAGTAATGTTGAAGTTAAGAATTTCAAATCAGCCGGCTGCACCGGCTTTACATAATTGCAAAGGAAATTGCTTCATCATTTAGATGATATGTAGCTGAAGAATATCATTTTGTTGAAAAAGAAACAAGAAAACCAAACAAACAAGTCCATTTATATCCGCACCGTTTTATAGGGTGTCATCAATGTATTGCTTGGAGGAGGATCATTTTTAATTTTTAGAGATTTCACTTTCAAACGAGCCCGTTTGAAAGTTTCGATAGATAATGCCAACGAATCATGTCTTTAAAATGGAAATCACACAATCTACAATCAGAACTTATGTTTTCTAGTAACTGCACAATTGTGTGAATCCCACACATCAAAATTGTGAGTGTTTACATGTCCCACGAGAAAGGGTGCAGCCGGTGCGCTGAACCAGGTCCCGTAAGAGTCTAGGGGAACAGTGATTATCAAAGTTCAAATTTGAAATGAGCAATAATGCATAAATTGTTTATTGTTGCTTTGAAGCTGAGAGAAATCTCCATGTGCACTATCACGAACAAATTTCGCAAGCGTGTTGTGGAGAGGACATTTATACAGGAAATCAAAGCTCTAATGTCTAACCTGATCTCAAACATGCAAACGTTCACAGAATCACTGTGACGAAACAATTAAATAAAGTAGTACGATTCCCGAATGTAGCCATTTGGCTTGGTAGTAGTAGGGTAGGATAAACAAACATATAAGATCGAGGAATCACAGGAGCGTATCGAAACTTGGTATGTTGAAAATAGGATAATGACTGACGCAACTAGACAAGCAACGACGCCATTTGCAACACACTGTATATACAACACGCTGAAAGTTTATATAAAACATTCTCCAAACCTATAGTATACGCGATGGTGATGCGACAAACTTCTCTTGCACAAATGTGACACAAACATAATTGATATTAAACAAAAACGGTTGAACTCACAGCAATTTCGCTCATCCTCTCCGTCACTACAATCGGGGAATCCGTTGCATCGCCAACTCAACAGAATGCACTCGCCATTATTGCATTGAAACGCTTCGTTACTACAAGATGCTGAAAGATATAATATCATGAATATTCAATGGTTTTGTGCTTATTCTTATAGAATAAATCTAATTGAAATGGTCTTGGTCATTGAATTTACACGCATTTAAAATCATGCTATAATGCAAACTTTGCTAAGTTTTGTAAAAACGTTTATAGACAGATTGAGCCACCGCGACGACTTGATCTCTCGGGCACACTAAGTGTCTGCCTCGTATACACAGATCGATCAATTTCATTTAAGTGCCTTTCCCAAAGGCTGGCACTGGCCAGCAAATGAAATTCACGGTTATTTTTCTACAGTTCCGTATGTGCTGAGCGCCAAGCAAATCAGTTGTCAGTGTTTACTTTGTGAAAGTATTTACTATGATCTAGCGATCATCAATTGATGATTACTCTTTCGCTCATGCAAGATGATGGTATGATGATCTTCATCAAAGATTTAAGAAAATCAGTCTACTTAAAAAGTGATTTGGGATGTTATTGTGTAACGGATTTGAACATTTATCAAAAAACTATAGCTTACTAGCCGGTTTCGCCGGCGTCGCTCGTCAGGGCACCCATCAATAACATCAGGATTAAGTATTTCGGTTCAACTGGCTGTGCTGGTATTATCATCGAGCTCTTGTGTGAACAGTAACAAACACTTAATGATGTTTGTGCACTTCCACAATTCCTGCACACGTAATCGTGATCATCTTATACCCTTAATCAAGACTGGTAATGCTCACAAATAAAGTATGTTGCAACAAACTCTCGTCATATTTTCAGAAGTGTGAGGAGAGGGATTGAAACACAGTCAAAAATGATGGTGGCAGTCAAATAATGGATGCTTTCACAATCACGGAAAATGTACTATTTAGTGGTAAAGATAGTTTGTGATTTGGTGTGGCCGCTTTATCTATTTATATTTGTGGAATTAAGTTCTGTCGCTGTGCTATTTGCCTTGTTTGATAAACATTAAATTGGTACTAATTGGGACATCGCCCCATGCCCTAATCCGGATCGTAGTATGACTGACTGCTCTCAAATTTGAGAGGCTGTACAAAGTCTCTATCATTTCACAAATTCTGTCTGTTCCTTTGAATAAGTTTCCGAGAATAAAGAGAAAGTTGGGAATGGCATTTGTTTTACGATAACACAAATCAGTTATTTAGTGATATGCATATTTTACAAATTATTCAACGCCTACCCCATCATGAAAGTAATGAACAGTAAAGAAACAAAGAAATCATTAGCATAAATGGTGTCCCTAGTCCTGATCTTCGTGTTGCTTGCAGTTCGGCGCACTTCGAAGGGAATTGGAATTGAGAAAATTAAATATCATAACAGCTAAAAACTACTTTTGAATAATTGCATGCCTATAAGTGCTACCTAAAGCCTCCGGCTGGGTGCATGTTACTTGGTCCTGGCGTGCAAAGCAAACTAATCTGAAATGAAGGGTTTACGGTTCAGTTATTATAATTGCACGCCCCCATCAGTAATGTCGAAGTTAAGAATTTCAAATCAGCCGGCTGCACCGGCTTTACATAATTGCAAAGGAAATTGCTTCATCATTTAGATGATATGTAGCTGAAGAATATCATTTTGTTGAAAAAGAAACAAGAAAACCAAACAAGTCCAATAATATCTGCACCGTTTTTGTAGGGTGTCATCAATGTATTGCTTGGAGGAGGATCATTTTTAATTTTTAGAGATTTCACTTTCAAACGATCCCGTTTGAAAGTTTCGATAGATAATGCCAACGAATCATGTCTTTAAAATGGAAATCACACAATCTACAATCAGAACTTATGTTTTCTAGTAACTGCACAATTGTGTGAATCCCACACATCAAAAGTGTGAGTGTTTACAGGCCCCACGAGAGAGGGTGCAGCCGGTGCGCTGAACCAGGTCCCGTAAGAGTCTAGGGGAACAGTGATTATCAAAGTTCAAATTTGAAATGAGCAATAATGCATAAATTGTTTATTGTTGCTTTGAAGCTGAGAGAAATCTCCATGTGCACTATCACGAACAAATTTCGCAAGCGTGTTGTGGAGAGGACATTTATACAGGAAATCAAAGCTCTAATGTCTAACCTGATCTCAAACATGCAAACGTTCACAGAATCACTGTGACGAAACAATGCAGGAAAGTAGTACGATTCCAGAGTGTAGCCATTTGGCTTGGTAGTAGTAGGATAGGATAAACAAAGAAATGAGATCGAGGAATCACAGGAGCGTATCGAAACTTGGTATGTTGAAAATAGGATAATGACTGACGCAACTAGACAAGCAACGACGCCATTTGCAACACACTGTATATATAACACACTGAAATTTTATGTAAAACATTCTCCAAATCTATAGTATACGCAATGGTGATGCGACAAACTTCTCTTGCACAAATGTGGGACACAAACATAATTGATATTAAACAAAAACGGTTGAACTCACAGCAATTTCGCTCATCCTCTCTGTCGCTACAATCGGGGAATCCGTTGCATCGCCAACTCAACGGAATGCACTGGCCATTATTGCATTGAAACGCTTCGTTACTACAAGATGCTGAAAGATATAATATCATGAATATTCAATGGTTTTGTGCTTATTCTTATAGAATAAATCTAATTGAAATGGTCTTGGTCATTGAATTTACACGCATTTAAAATCATGCTATAATGCAAACTTTGCTAAGTTTTGTAAAAACGTTTATAGACAGACTGAGCCACCGCGACGACTTGAACTCTCGGGCACACTAATTGTCTGCCTCGTATACACAGTGTAAGGGCCAAATTAAACTGAACTAAAAGTTGCTTATACAGAATTCGAACCCCTTTCGAAAAATCTTGTATCAACAAATCGAAAACTATCGATGCAGTAAAATTAACCAATTGCCCAAAGATAAGCTCGCTTTGTTTTCCTTCGCTTTAGTTTGCACCTTTTTTCAACTGCTTTAACGGCTTTTGTTCGAATAAGTTTTGTTTTAATATATTGAGTGGAGCAACGTTCAATTGGAAGTAGTGCGAATTCAAGTTATGTGGTTGTTAGTTGACGCTGGCGTGTCAAAATAAAAGCGAATTTCCCCAAGTGACTGCCGGAACTGTCGGTAAGTGATATCAACGTTATATCCTTCGTAATTGTATCGTATTTATTTAATTGTGCTGAAAATTGTGTATTTTATTTTTAGAAAACGGTGCAAGTTCATGCAAAATAAAAATTAGAACAACAATAAATCCATGTGAGGCTCCACAAGTCACATCAAATTCCTATAGCCGCAACAAGAATCAAACGGCGGCTATATTAGTTTTTGGCAATTCTTAGAACGAAGAAACATTTTACAACAATCTTACGATTAATTCTCAGAAAATCGGCGTTACGACTAGATCAATGTCAAAAGGCAATGAATTTCTTACTTTAAAACCTGCTGGTGAATCAGATAAAGGTGTATTTCTCGCTAGTGGGCGATCTACATCAGCAATGAAGCATAAACTAAATGAAACAGCTTCAGAGAAATTGGCTGTTAGATTGAACAAAGGTGAATCTTGTCCTGGTTCGCAAACAAAATCTGGCTCAACTCGAAAGTCGAAGAGCTCAACGAAAACAAAATCTAGTGGATCGAGTTCGACTGGTTCCCGTCCATCTTTCTACTCAAGTGCCAAAGCAAAAAAAGCTGTTCTTTTGGCTCCACTGAAATCCAACAACGAAATTGAATCGCTAAAACAACAACAAAGCATAGAGAGATTCGATTTTGAAGAAGAGCAGTTGAAATGCAAGCTTCTCCAAAGGGAAGAAGAACTGAAAGAAGATCTTCGCTTGTCACGCCTTAGAGATGAACAAGAAAGAAAGCATCAGCAACAACTTGAAGAAGCCAGACTTTGTGCGGAACTAGACGAAGCCCAAGCAGTGATGGACATACATGAAATCAACAAACAAACCAATCTTTCTAGTTATGTACCGCCTTTTCATGACAACAAACTTATCGTAAGTAACTTGTTTTGTAACAAATATGCGAGCAACGGCATAAAAATGAATGGCCCGTCTGAATTGACGGCCCATCCTACGTTTGACAAATGTAATCCTAGTGATGATCGTTTAACGAAGTCGATGTTTATTGCCGACACCAAGATTGCGAGCAGTACTTCCCAAAACCACAACCTTGGGCAAAACGTAAATCCTGAGCCAAGCGTTACTAAGGAGCCAATCAAAACTGAAACATTAAGCCGCCCGATCCTCCAACCTTTTAAACATAGCGTAACGCAGGTTCCCGGCACTTTGAAAGAATCGTGTTACCATCAGTCTGGTCAGTTGCGAGACGTTTCGAACCGACCATCTTTCGATTACTCCCGGGCTAACGCTTCCACGTGCGAAACCCGTTTTGCGCAGTCGACAAGGGGTTCAAACTTAGAACCTGTCGACTACAACCAAACTACCATGGTTCCAACTCAGTTTCCCAGTAGTTACTCAAGAAGTAACGTAGACCGGCCTGAACCGTCTGATAAGGAATTGTCTACAAGCTCTCTGAATTTTCCTATCCCGAATGCTGCTTACCAATCGCCTGTAATTTTGTCGCCCTCGGTCACTCCTTTACTAGAACCCGACGTTTTCGATGGCAATCCTGCTTGTTACCGTAACTTTATTGAGGCCTTTGATGCACTAATTTCCTTTAATGTCCCCGAACCTAGACGCAAACTGTTCTACTTATTGCGCTATACCAAAGGTCTGGCACACTCATTGGTGAAAGGCTGTCAATACATGAACGATGCTCTAGGATATCTAAAAGCTAGAGAACTTTTACAACAAACGTTTGGACAAAAATTCCAAATAGCTAAGGCCTGTGTTGATTCACTTACCAATGGCCCTATGCTACACGTAAACGACAAGCCCTCCTTAATAAGTTTCTCAGCCGATATTAATTCTTGTATGAATACCCTAAAGGGCATGAACTATCTCCACAAAATGGATAATCTAGATGTAATTACTAAAGTTGCCAAAAGGTTGCCACACCAATGGTTGAGTGGTTGGCAAGCCGAAGTTGATTCATTTATCCACCTAAAAGGGCAAGAAGTTAGCATTGAAAATTTGGCTGCCTACGTAACACTAAAAACAAGGCAGATCACAAATCTAGACTGCAATTGGGCCCAAACTAATAAAAGGCCTGACCTCCATAAATCTCGTAAAGAAACTGCGCTTGCTACCCAGACCGTTTTGTCACCGCCCAAGCTATGTTGCAAACTTTGCAAAGGCCCTCACTACCTAAATCAATGTAAGCGCTTTCGCAAATATGTTTACGAAGACCGTATCAAATTTGTCAACGAAAGCAAGCTATGCCGCAGCTGCCTTGAGCCAGGTCATTTTGCAAAAAACTGCTCTAGAAAATCCCCTTGTAAAAGGCCCGATTGCAACGGTTCCCACACAACGCTCTTACACCCACCTGAAAAGTGTACTCTTTCTTCTTCTGCTACCAACCAGATGGACTCACCCGCCGATTCTGCCTTGTCTCACATCGCCGTACGTAACGAACTCGTTGGAGTGCCCACTCAAACTCGCTGCTCTCTCCCTATTGTTCCCGTCAGAATCCGAACAAGTAACTCGGAACAATCAATCGTTACCCAAGCTTTTCTGGATACGAGTAGTACAAGTTCATTCATTACCAACGACCTTATCGACAAGTTGGGAATACGCCGAACCCCTGTTGTAAAAGTTACTACCGTAACTATAAACCATGGCACTGATACCCGAAAAGCTAAAGTTATTTCGGATCTGGAAATTAGCGACGCCTTTGAGTCATCCCCTTACTCGCACCTCCAACCATTTCTATCAATACAGAGACTTCCTGCTACAATCGATGATGCTCCAAGTCAGGATGACATATCCGAATTCCCAGAGTTTGCCGATATCTTTATCCCACGTGTCAATTCCGACGTCGGCTTACTCATAGGAAACGACAATCGACACCTTATGAAACCTCACGAAAACATAAGCTCGGAGTCTGATCACTATGCGATCAGAACAGCCGTTGGCTGGGTAGTTAATGGCTCAAAAAAGAGTTCTGCTAAAAGCAGCAAAAGCCTTTATGCTAAGACAGAGTCCGGATATGTCCATCCTATGAGCACCTTATGCTCCAAACAAAATCCAGCAGACGATGTTAGTCGTGATCTCACCACTGACAAGTTCTTTCTTCGTGATCGGCGGAAACTTGACCCTGACTTTTTATGGAAAACAGAAGACAAGAGGCCCGATCAACCAACCTTGCTTCAAGAAAATCTTCCAGAGCAAAAACTAGACATACAAAAGCATTCCTGTCTGGCTCTACTTTGCGAATTGCCTCACTTTCTGGACGATCTGATATCACGCTACTCTAGTTGGCAAAGATTACTACGGGTATGCGCGTGGATTTTGCGCTTCAAAGACCTAATTTCACCCACAAAATCCGAGTATACCGCCACTGTAACCAAACCCAAAGTTCATGTGTCACAAAAACGTATAACTTGTCTATCGTTAGAAAAAATATCAAAGGCCGAAATGCTGATAATTTCTTATCTTCAACACAAATACTACAAAGAAGAAATAGATGATCTCAGTAAAGGAAAGCCTGTTCGAACCTCTAGCTTATTGATCAAACTCAGTCCCTTTATAAAAAAACGGCCTTATGCACGTTGGAGGACGTTTGAAGTTAGCGGCATCTTTACCCTTTCTCCAAAAACACCAGATCATTCTTCCTCATTCAAATCACGTTACTAATCTTATCATAAGAGACATTCACATTAAGTTAGGTCACGCCGGTCGGCAGCATGTACTAGCGGAAATTCGGAAAAAATTCTGGCTCATCAGGGCAAATGCAGCCATTCGGAAAATTCTTAATTCATGCGTTGTATGTCGCAAGCATTACACAACAAATGGCAGACTTACCCCCACGAAGATTAACACCCAATAAACCCCCATTTTCATCGGTTGGGGTTGATTTTTTCGGACCCTTCCTTACACGCAAGGGTAGAAGCAACTCAAAACGCTATGGAGTAATTTTTACTTGCCTCACAACAAGAGCTATCCATTTGGAAGTAGCCTATAACTTAGACACTTCTTCCTTCATACAAGCCCTTCGGAGATTCGTTGCTAGGAGAGGACAAGTAACAGAAATAGTGTCCGATAACGGCACCAATTTTATTGGAGGAGAGCGCGAACTAAGAGAGGCCATTCAAGCTTGGAACAATGAACAAACCAATGATTTTCTTCTGCAGAAAGGTATATCCTGGTCCTTTAACCCGCCAGGGGCGTCGCACCATGGAGGCACATGGGAAAGGCTAATTAGATCAATTCGCAAGCATTTAAAATCGGTTTGCAATGAACAAATCCTCACCGACGAATCTCTTTCTATGCTTATGTGTGAAATAGAAAGTATTCTTAACAGTAGACCACTCACAACAGACTCCAATGACCCCTATGACTTGGAACCACTAACCCCTAATCACCTTCTGCTACTCAAGCCTAACGGATCACTTCCCCCAGGAGTGTTCGATAAACGGGATTCCTACTCCCGAAAACAATGGCGACAAGTCCAATATTTAGCCAACGTGTTCTGGTCCCGTTGGATAAAAGAGTATTTACCCACGCTACAACATCGACAAAAATGGACCCGGCCTGTGTGCAACCTGACCGTTAACGACGTAGTTTTGGTACACGATAAGGGTTTACCCCGTAACACCTGGCTATTGGGACGCATTGTAAAAGTCTACCCTGACCCATCTGGTTTCGTACGTACTGTTAAGCTGCAAACGAAGCAGTCGTACATTACACGGCCAATTACTAAGCTTACTCTTTTGCACGCCGCAGAAAGCTAAAACTCAATGAAATATTGCACTGTATGTTACTTGCGCACTAGGCCTAATGTTTTGTGTTCGTATTTCCTTGTTTATAATTGTAACCGTAGTTGAATTTGTGTGTCTTTGTAACTGCATTTGTGTGTTCATGTAACCTATTGTATCACTGCCATTTATTAATATTCAATGTGCGTTTTTAATCATTAGGTATAGAAACTTGTGTTAAGCATACGTTGGAAGCTTAAAGGGCCGGGTTTGTAAGCGCCAAATTAAACTGAACTAAAAGTTGCTTATACAGAATTCGAACCCCTTTCGAAAAATCTTGTATCAACAAATCGAAAACTATCGATGCAGTAAAATTAACCAATTGCCCAAAGATAAGCTCGCTTTGTTTTCCTTCGCTTTAGTTTGCACGTTTTTCAACTGCTTTAACGGCTTTTGTTCGACTGAGTTTTGTTTTAATATATTGAGTTGAACAACGTTCAATTAGAAGTAGTGCAAGTTCAAGTTATGTGGTTGTTAGTTGACGCTGGCGTGTCGAAATAAAAGCGAATTTCCCCAAGTGACTGCCGGAACTGCCGGTAAGTGAATTCAACGTTATATCCTTCGTAATTGTATCGTATTTATTTAATTGTGCTGAAAATTGTGTATTTTATTTTTAGAAAACGGTGCAAGTTCATGCAAAATAAAAATTAGAACAACAATAAATCCATGTGAGGCTCCACAAGTCACATCAAATTCCTATAGCCGCAACAAGAATCAAACGGCGGCTATACACAGATCGATGAGTTTCGTTTAAGTGCCTTTCCCAAAGGCTGGCACTGGCCAGAAAATGAAATTCACGGTTATTTTTCTACAGTTCCGTATGTGCTGAGCGCCAAGCGAATCAGTTGTCAGTGTTTACTTTGTGAAAGTATTTACTATGATCTAGCGATCATCAATTGATGATTACTCTTTCGCTCGTGCAAGATGATGGTATGATGATCTTCATCAAAGATTTTAAAAAATCAGTCTACTTAAAAAGTGATTTGAGATGTTATTGTGTAACGGATTTGAACATTTATTAAAACTATAGCTTACTAGCCGGTTTCGCCGGCGTCGCCCGTCAGGGCACCCATCAATAACGTCAGGATTAAGTATTTCGGTTCAACTGGCTGTGCTGGTATTATCATCGAGCTCTTGTGTGAACAGTAACAAACACTTAATGATGTTTGTGCACTTCCACAATTCCTGCACACGTAATCGTGATCATCTTATACCCTTAATCAAGACTGGTAATGCTCACAAATAAAGTATGTTGCAACAAACTCTCGTCATATTTTCAGACGTGTGAGGAGAGGGATTGAAACACAGTCAAAAATGATGGTGGCAGTCAAATAATGGATGCTTTCACAATCACGGAAAATGCACTATTTAATGGTAAAGATAGTTTGTGATTTGGTGTGGCCGCTTTATCTATTTATATTTGTGGAATTAAGTTCTGTCGCTGTGCTATTTGCCTTGTTTGATAAACATTAAATTGGTACTAATTGGGACATCGCCCCATGCCCTAATCCGGATCGTAGTATGACTGACTGCTCTCAAATTTGAGAGGCTGTACAAAGTCTCTATCATTTCACAAATTCTGTCCGTTCCTTTGAATAAGTTTCCGAGAATAAAGAGAAAGTTGGGAATGGCATTTGTTTTACGATAACACAAATCAGTTATTTGGTGATATGCATACTTTACAAATTATTCAACGCCTACCCCATCGTGAAAATAATGAACAGTAAAGAAACAAAGAAATCATTAGCATAAATGGTGTCCCTAGTCCTGATCTTCGTGTTGCTTGCAGTTCGGCGCACTTCGAAGGGAATTGGATATAAGAAATCTAACTAGCTACTACTTTTGAATAATTGCATGCCTATAAGTGCTACCTAAAGCCTCTGGCTGGGTGCATGTTACTTGGTCCTGGCGTGCAAAGCAAACTAATCTGAAATGAAGGGTTTACGGTTAAGTTATTATAATTGCAGGGCCCCATCAGTAATGTCGAAGTTACGAATTTCAAATCAGTCGGCTGCATTGGCTTTACATAATTGCAAAGGAAATTGCTTCATCATTTAGATGATATGTAGCTGAAGAATATCATTTTGTCGAAAAAGAAACAAGAAAACCAAACAAACAAGTCCATTTATATCTGCACCGTTTTATAGGGTGTCATCAATGTTTTGCTTGGGGGAGGATCATTTTTAATTTTTAGAGATTTCACTTTCAAACGAGCCCGTTTGAAAGTTTCGATAGATAATGCCAACGAATCATGTCTTTAAAATGGAAATCACACAATCTACAATCAGAACTTATGTTTTCTAGTAACTGCGCAATGGCGTGAAACCAACAAACCTAAATTGTGAGTGTTTTCAGGCCCCACGAGAGGGGGTGCAGACGGTGCGCTGAACCAGGTCCCGTAAGAGTCTAGGGGAACAGTGATTATCAAAGTTCAAAATTGAAATGAGCAATAATGCATAAATTGTTTATTGTTGCTTTGAAGCTGAGAGAAATCTCCATGTGCACTATCACGAACAAATTTCGCAAGCGTGTTGTGGAGAGGGCATTTATACAGGAAATCAAAGCTCTAATGTCTAACCTGATCACAAGCATGCAAACGTTCACAGAATCACTGTGACGAAACAATGCAGGAAAGTAGTACGATTCCCGAGTGTAGCCATTTGGCTTGGTAGTAATAAGGTAGGATAAACAAAGAAATGAGATCGAGGAATCACAGGAGCGTATCGAAACTTGGTATGTTGAAAATAGGATAATGACTGACGCAACTAGACAAGCAACGACGCCATTTGCAACACACTGTATATACAACATGCTGAAAGTTTATATAAAACATTCTCCAAACCTATAGTATACGCGATGGTGATGCAATAACTTCTCTTGTACAAATGTGACACAAACATAATTGATATTAAACAAAAACGGTTGAACTCACAGCAATTTCGCTCATCCTCTCCAACGGTACAATCGGTGAATCCGTTGCACCTCGCACTCAACAAAATGCACTGGCCATTATTGCACCGAAACGATTCGTTACTACAAGATGCTGAAAGATATAATATCATGAATATTCAATGGTTTTGTGCTTATTCTTATAGAATAAATCTAATTGAAATGGTCTTGGTCATTGAATATACACGCATTTAAAATCATGCTGTAATGCAAACTTTGCTAAGTTTTGTAAAAACGTTTATAGACAGACTGAGCCACCGCGACGACTTGATCTCTCGGGCACACTAAGTGTCTGCCTCGTATACACAGATCGATGAGTTTCGTTTAAGTGCCTTTCCCAAAGGCTGGCAATGGCCAGAAAATGAAATTCACAGTTATTTTTCTACAGTTCCATATGTGCTGAGCGCCAAGCGAATCAGTTGTCAGTGTTTACTTTGTGAAAGTATTTACTATGATCTAGCGATCATCAATTGATGATTACTCTTTCGCTCGAGCAAGATGATGGTATGATGATCTTCATCAAAGATTTGAGAAAATCAGTTTACTTAAAAAGTGATTTGAGATGTTATTGTGTAACGGATTTGAACATTTATTAAAACTATAGCTTACTAGCCGGTTTCGCCGGCGTCGCCCGTCAGGGCACCCATCAATAACATCAAGATTAAGTATTTCGGATCAACTAGCTGCGCTGGATTTATCATCAAGCTCTTGTGTGAACAGTAACAAACACTTAATGATATTTGTGCACTTCCACAATTCCTGCACACGTAATCGTGATCATCTTATACCCTTAATCAAGACTGGTAATGCTCACAAATAAAGTATGTTGCAACAAACTCTCGTCATATTTTCAGACGTGTGAGGAGAGGGATTGAAACACAGTCAAAAATGATGGTGGCAGTCAAATAATGGATGCTTTCACAATCACGGAAAATGTACTATTTAGTGGTAAAGATAGTTTGTGATTTGGTGTGGCCGCTTTATCTATTTATATTTGTGGAATTAAGTTCTGTCGCTATGCTATTTGCCTTGTTTGATAAACATTAAATTGGTACTAATTGGGACATCGCCCCATGCCCTAATCCGGATCGTAGTATGACTGACTGCTCTCAAATTTGAGAGGCTGTACAAAGTCTCTATCATTTCACAAATTCTGTCCGTTCCTTTGAATAAGTTTCCGAGAATAAAGAGAAAGTTGGGAATGGCATTTGTTTTACGATAACACAAATCAGTTATTTGGTGATATGCATATTTTACAAATTATCCAACGCCTACCCCATCGTGAAAATAATGAACAGTAAAGAAACAAAGAAATCATTAGCATAAATGGTGTCCCTAGTCCTGATCTTCGTGTTGCTTGCAGTTCGGCGCACTTCGAAGGGAATTGGATATAAGAAATCTAACTAGCTACTACTTTTGAATAATTGCATGCCTATAAGTGCTACCTAAAGCCTCTGGCTGAATGCATGTTACTTGATCCTGGCGTGCAAAGCAAACTAATCTGAAATGAAGGGTTTACGGTTCAGTTATTATAATTGGAGGCCCTGTCGCGTTATTACAAATATTAGTAATAATGGAACTCTCGGTTCTATCTTAATGTTAATAGTTAAAATTGAGGTGACGTAAAATAATCGTTCGAATAATTAGGTGTGACTGCAACTTAATAAAACTTGGAAAATACTTGTCTTCCATTAAAAAAAACACCTCATACCACGTTAAGAACAGAATAATGTGTTCACACAAATAATACTTTACCACTTTACGCTTCTTCGCTCAACGATCTCAGAATTAATCGCTTTACTACACAATCAGAAAACTGCCAAAACTAATTCCACCAATAGCTGTTCAATATCCTCCACGTAAACAGAATCCACAATAAATTATCACAAAAAAGCAATATCCCTTTTTTACTCTGTCAATCAATCTTTCTTCCGTTACAACGTTTCTCTATACTCTACTTACTATGAATAAAATCTCGCCGCCTTATATATGCGACGAACAAATGATCTAGAAATTGCTAGAACATCACATGACACAAAAAAACACCGTTAGTAAATTACGTAATCGGTAATAATAAAAATAAATAGGAAATCATCGAGTAGGGACAAGAATTGCGAGAAAACGCTAGTAAACCAAGTAACGTACACAGTGATTGTAACGTCAGAAAAGCATATGAGTTACAAATCTATTTATAAATCCGAAAGAGATAAAAGGTCTTTTTTTTGAAAACAGGTTAGCGAATCATGGCTACACAATTTAGAATTACAATAAAAGAAATGGTCACTGAAAAATAAAACAATGGATTATAATAACTGTACCTACATAAAAACTATTCTATTAACGCAAATTTACGTATTGCTGACAAGCCCCCATCAGTAATGTCGAAGTTAAGAATTTCAAATCAGCCGGCTGCACCGGCTTTACATAATTGCAAAGGAAATTGCTTCATCATTTAGATGATATGTAGCTGAAGATCATCATTTTGTTGAAATAGAAATAAACAAAAAAAACAATTCCATTTATATCCGCACCGTTTTTATAGTTTGTCATCAATGTTTTGCTTGGAGGAGCATCATTTTTAATTTTTAGAGATTTCACTTTCAAGAGAGCCCGTTTGAAAGTTTCGATAAATAATGCCAAAGAATCATGTCTGTTAAATATTGTACGCGCGTTTCTAACTAACGTTTCTAACGTTTCCAACTATTGGATTGGTGGAGGTTCCCTCGCTGGTAGTTGGTAGCCTTTTTGACAAGGCTCGTTCGTTGAAGAGAAATTGGAAGGTTCTTCAGTAGAAGAAGCTGTGAAGAGAAACAGCTTTGACTTCGAGAATTCGACGAAAAATCTGAGTTGGAGCCCGGAGCGGTTTAGGAGATTTTGAGGGCTCGAGTTCAAAGTCAACTGAGGAACTGTACATCATCGGCGACTGGTTTCTGGATAATTGCATGTGGTGAATGTAAGACGTTGTACTTATTTTTGGTTAAAGTGATTTACCATTTTAGTCATTAGCATTTTCAAGTATTTAATTGCAATGAGTTCCCCGGATGCATCGCCTTTGATTAAGGCTTTAAAGCAAAAGTATCTAATAGTTGAGGGGCTTATGCTGAATGTTGAAAATGCTAAGATCGTCGAAACATTAGTCAGTGATATCAATCATGATTTTGATAGGTTAATGGTTGACTGTGTTGCTTTGTCCGATAAGGAGCTAATCCCTGGCACTGGCGCCATAAAACAAAATGTCATTGTAGCTAAACAGGAATTTGACAATCGAGTCACTGCGTGGCTCTCCAAAGTTAACGAGGGTTGCAGTTATAAAACGACCTGTGATGTGCCCGATATAGACCGGTGTAGTGCCCCCTCTGGCAGAGCCCCCTTTGATAACTGCTCTACCACCTCTAGTGTCGCCAGCTTAAAAACAAAAAAGAAGGTCAAGTTAAGCTCAGGTTGGCCACCTTTGCTAAGCAGCTTGATGAGGAAAGGTTTGAACAGTCTGAAATAGACAGACAAAAGATTGAACGCGCCAAGCGAGAGGTAGAATTGGCACAACAAAGTGTAAGCGATCTTCAGAGGAATATTGACCAAGAAAATCAAAAACGACAAAGAGAGGTAGAAATAAGGATGGCTGCCTTAGAAGTTAAAGCTTGGGAGGAATTGTCAGAATCAGAAAATCCTGTATTTTCCGCTGCCAAAAGGCCTGACGGGGGAGTGAAAGAGTCAAATGTAATAAGTTTTCCCAACGTCAAAAATGGGGCCTCAATGGAGATCAAAGATTTGAAAGCGCCCAAGTTAAGAATTCCTTTTGTGAAAACCCTTTGATATCTGCTGCCGTTTATAAGCAAAGGCACGAGAAGGAACATACTAATTCCGCTTTTTCCAAAAGAAGGTTACAATATGAAGGCAAGATTGAAGTTGGTGCTGCGCCTAGTGTTAGGATTCAGACTGGTTTTAGACCTAGGGAAAATGAAGTAAAGGTTTCGAGCAAGCTTTGTTTCCAGTATCCTTGGATTAGAGAAGGTTACACGGAGCCCAAAGTTTTAGATGTAAATCATCTGGAAAGACTTCCCTTAGGGCAGGAAGTGGAGTATGAAAATGAAATTGGACGAAGGAAAGTCGAGAGTGTAGATGGTAGAAGATATGGAGTCCCGCAAAGAGGTGCCTATGCTTCTTTGCCTGTCGTGCATGATTACCCTTCACCCCGACCCGAGATTCCGATATTCGATGGAGACCCTTTGTCGTACTGGACATTTATTCGCAGTTTTGAGACTCATATAGCTCAAAGAATGCCGACAGATGCGGCGCGATTGGTGTACTTACTGCAGCATTGCTCTCCGCGAGTTCGTAAGAATTTAGAGCACTTTTCCCAGAATTTAGAGGCTGGATATCGATTGGCATATGAGAGCCTCTTCAACGACTATGGTCAGCCTCATATTGTCGCCTATTCCTATGAAAAAAGACTGCTAAGTTATCCCGTTTTGAAGTCGAGAGATCCAGACGGTTTAAAAGCCTTTTCCGTTCTCATGGAGAAGAGCTTGATTTTGCTGCAGGACTTGGGGGATTTTGCGCCACTGAATTCTCTGGGAACCATACAGCGATTAACGGAGAAGCTTTCTGTGGAGACTAGAAAGGGATGGATAAAGTGGGCATTTGAGTTTCTTAAGCAAAAAGGGTACCAAGCGAAATTTGCTGAGCTAGTGCAATTTGTTAAAAATGAAGCTGAAGAGGTGAACTCTTTGTATGGAAAGGCTTTTTACGCAAAAGGAAACGAACGCGAATCTCTTGCGCTTACGAATAAGAAAGCTGGTGTGTTCAGCGCTAATGTCGCGCCAGAGAAGGCTTTGCTAGAACACTGCCCTTATTGCAAAGGAGATCACAAGCTTGCTCATTGCAAGGACTTTCAGCAGTTAGCAAGGTACAAGCGATTAGCCTTTTTAAGGAAATCACATCGATGCTTTAGATGTCTGGACTGCGGTCACAGGATTCGTGATTGTAAATCTACGCAAGGATGCATGATTGAAGGGTGTAATGATACTCGGCACCATACCTTGCTGCATCGCCATGAGGTGGAACGAACGGAAAGCTCTTGTTGTGCTGCTGTGGAAGGCTTGGCTGCGGTTAAGGATAATAGACCTTATTTGATGACGGTGCCAGTAAGAGTTAAATCAGGCAGTAACGAGGTGTTGACTTATGCCCTGTTAGACTCCGGGTCTGAGCGTTCGTTATGTGTGCGAGACTTAGCCAGAAAGGTGGGTGCTAGGGGACCAAGATGCAGATTGCCCATAAAAACACTTTCATCAGGAGCCAGCGTAGATGAGGTCGATGGAGAATTGATTTCTATAATCGTGAATGGAATGAGCGACGACAGGAGTCTAGAACTACGTGATGTTGTAACCGTAAAAGAAACTCCTGCAGAGGGTTCTTCTCCTCCGCCCTTTGATATTCTTAGCAATTTGGAGCACTTGCGTGGCATTATGTTTGAGGATCTACCAAGCAAAAGGTGGGATTGCTCATCGGAATGGATGCTGCCTTTGTTTTTAGACCACTTGAGAGTAGGTTCGGTCCCATTGGATTTCCTAGCGCTGTGAAGACCTTGCTTGGTTGGGTGTTGTTTGTACCTAAAGTGGAGTCATCCTTGACATCAGGCTTCGAGAGATTGGGGTACCCGTGCTTGCATTTTTCACTGGTTGAGGAAGAGGAGCTTAATTTACCTCCACACAAGTTGGTTCTGTCTTCAGGATTGGATGTCCCAAGTTCGCGTGAAGACCGCAAGGCTTATGAACTAGTGAAAGATTCTGTACAATTAATAGGCGGGCACTTTCAGCTTTCACTGCTATGGCGATCAGAAGATGTGAAGTTACCTAACAATCGTGTCCAGGCCGAAAGGAGATTAAATTCCTTGAAAAAAAGATTGATCAAAGATAAAGGTCTGCATCAGAAGTACGTAGAAACCATGCAGAAGTACATTGACTGTGGTCATGCAGAAGTGGTGAATGAGGAAGTAGAAGTCGTTACAGATCGTACTTGGTTTTTACCTCATTTTCCGGTCCTAAATTCAAACAAGCCTGGAAAGCTGAGAATCGTTTTTGACTGCGCTGCGGAGCACCAGGGAACCTCGTTAAGCAAAGTTATTATGCAGGGTCCTGACCTGGTCAACTCTTTGGTAGGAGTGTTGCTTCACTTCCGTTTGGATCAGGTGGCATTGGTTGCGGACATAGAGGCTATGTTCCATCAGGTCAAAGTGAAGCCCGAGGATCGTGAGTCATTGAAGTTCCTGTGGTGGCCTGATGGGAATATGAGCAGAAGTCCAAAGGTTTATCAAATGACTGTTTATCTTTTCGGGTGCACATCGTCACCTAGCTGCGCAGCATTTTGCTTGAGAGAGGCAGCGAGGAGGTTTGGCTCGGAATTCTCGAGTGGAGTTTCTAAAGTCGTTTGTAGAAACTTTTACGTAGACGATTGCCTGGTGTCAGCTGACTCGACGGGGAAAGCTATCTCCCTGGTTTCAGAGCTTCGTCAGTTGCTCCTTAAGTCTGGTTTCCGATTGAAAAAGTGGGCATCTAATTGCCCAGAAGTATTGGCGCAACTACCTAAGGAGGAGTGTTCGGGAGGATCAAGGCCACTGCCATTGGACGAATCAGTTGGTGAACGTGTGCTGGGTTTGAACTGGGATTTGAAAACTGATCATAGATGCGTTAAGGTCGAGATACCAAACAAGCCTCTTACAAGAAGAGGTATTTTGTCGATGTCCCATTCCCTCTTTCATCCGCTGGGTGTGGTCGCGCCATTATTGTTGGAGCCAAAGCTATTGCTAAGAGAGCTAAAAAATAGAGAGTGGGACGAACAGATCACGGAAGTAGAAGCAAAGCGCTGGGAATCGTGGTTGGCGTCATTACATCAATTGGAAAATTTGCAGTTGAGTCGGTGCATAAAACCGACTAAATTGTTTGGATCTCTTAAGTACGAACTTCATCATTTCTCGGATGCTTCATCGATCGCCTATGGAGCAGTTTTATATTTGCGCATTGAGGATGAACGAGCTAATGTTCATTGCACGTTTGTTATGGGAAAGTGTCATCTGGCGCCATCACTCACTACTACCATCCCTCAACTTGAACTTTTGGCAGCTATCGTAGCGGTGCGGTTAGATCAAACCATAAAGGCTGAGTTATCCGACTTGCAAGTCAGCAGCACTTACTTTTGGTCCGACTCCACAGCTGTCATTCAGGGTATTTACAACTGTACCAAGAGATTTCTGGTTTTTGTAGCTAACCGGATGGCTGAGATAGAGAGATATACGGAGATCAACAGTTGGAGATACGTGCCATCGAAGCAGAACCCTGCAGACTGTCTATCGAGGGGCCTGACGACAATTCAGCTGTTAAAATCATCGAGTTGGTTGTGCAGACCGGCCTTTTTGAGCAAACCACCCAGTCAATGGCCACCCCAGCTGGCAAAGTCGGTAGATTTGCCATTGGAATTTCCTTTGTATGAAAGAAGAGAAAGGGTTTTTTCCGTCCTGGATGCTACCAGTTCTGAGCAGAGGCTGCCTGCAAATGCCTTGATATCTGCTTTTTCTTCCTTGTATCGACTGAAAAGAGCTGTCGGTTGGTGGAGAAGATATTTTGTGTTTTTGAGGTTGAATGTAAAAGGTAAATTAGTCGGAGATCATCATGTGTTTAGAAAGGAGTTGGCCGTTGAGGAGTTTAAGCAAGCAGAGATGAGTTTACTGCGTTATACTCAGAGTCAGGAGTTTTCAGAAGCATTTGATCCTTCTGCAAGTTCATCGTCTAAGCAACTGTTGCATCTAAACACGTTCGTTAAGGAAGGCATTTTAAGAGTGGGGGGCCGTTTGTCGAATGCTTCTGTTGGGTATGACGCCCGACATCCATGCATATTGCCTGGCCAGAGTCACTTTGCTAAGTTAGTGATAAAACAGTATCACCAGCAAACTGGCCATTCTGGTTTAATGCACACAATGAGTTTGCTGAAAGGAAAGTACTGGGTTCTAAAAGGTTCATCTGCTGTACGAAAAGTAATTGATGATTGCGTGGTTTGTCGTCGGCAGAACGCACTGCCGGGGAAGCAACTAATGGCAGACATTCCGTCTTCACGATTGCAAGTGTCGCTTCCTCCCTTTTTTCACACTGGAGTGGATTACTTTGGGCCTTTCACTGTGAAGCAAGGTAGGAGCCGTGTAAAGCGGTATGGATGTATATTTACATGCATGACAACAAGAGCGGTCCATCTTGAGCTAGCCCATTCACTGTCCACGGACTCTTTTATATCTGCTCTGCGACGATTTGTGGGGCGGCGAGGATGTGTCAATCATATTTATTCAGACAACGTCACTGATTTTGTAGGAGATGACAAAGAGCTCCGTAAGACGTTAGAAGATTGGAATCAACATCGCATCGCTGCATGCTTACAGCAGAAAGAAATTGATTGGCATTTTAATACTCCTACTGCCAACCACTTCGGGGGAGTTTGGGAAAGGCTTATTCGTTCAGTTCGGAAAGTTTTAGGTTCCATTGCAGGTCAAGTAGTATTTACAGATGAGCCATTGAGAACGCTGCTAGTCGAGGTGGAGAACGTATTGAACTCTATGCCCTTAACCCCGTATCCTTTGTGGATGGATCACATAAGCCTTTAACTCCCAATGATTTGTTAATGGTTTGTCCCGGTTCTGCTCTTCTCCCTACACGGACATCGAGATCTGACTCGCATTACTTGAATAGATGGAGAAACGTACAATACTATGCCGACGTGTTCTGGGAACGTTGGGTTAAGGAATATATGCCACTACTTAATCCGCGACCTAAGTGATCGAGTGTACGTCAAACTTTTTCCTTGGAGGACATTGTTATTTTGGTTGATGAGACCACCCCCAGAAATGAATGGCCGTTAGGACGAGTAATTAAAACCTTTCCTGATGCTAAAGGTCTTGTACGTAGTGTACTTGTCAAAACAGCTCATAGCGAGCTCAAGCGTCTATCAGTAAATTGTGTCTTCTTGTGCCCTCTGCTACTTCTTAGCCCTACACTAAGAAAGTTTGTTACCTTGCTGTTTTTTATGTGTGCCTTGGTATTTGCGCCTTTGAATTTGTTGTCGAGCGTTGTTACTGTGTATTTAATGTGAAAATATCCTCCCTACGGTGGTATATTTTGGGGGGAGAATATTAAACATTGTACGCGCGTTTTATTGTGTCACTGCTTACGAGTTTTGAAGCCTTGGCCGTTTGCGTCGCTCTACTATTGACAGCAAGTGAGTTAATTTATTTTGGCATTTATCTCGCCTGTTAAAGCTTCAAGCTGCATCCACACCGCCGCATTACACTTGCTTATTGGTTTTGTGTCAGTTGTCATTGTGAGTTGCCAGCAAATGGACGTTTTGTTGTTGGAAGATCGTTTTCACCGTTTTGTTGTTGGAAGACCGTGTTACTTGCCCTCGACAGAGTATTAGGAATTCGAGTTGTCTCTACTTTTGGGTCAAGTTCTTGGAAGCTTAATTAGTTGGGTAAATATTTATATCAGTATTATTCTGTTGTAGGCATGTTAGCGCCTTTTCGATTATTTATGCTTTGTTTCTTGCATTAACAGACACCGTTTTCGAGTACGTTGTGTGTCGCCAGTGTGGCTGTCGCGTTTATTTGGAATAAAGAAGTTGCGTAGACGCGTACGCTTGACAGAACAGCGGCAAGGAAGGGAGGCGACTTGAGGCGCGTTGACTAAGAGCTTCAAATGGGCGTGTGACAGAATCAACACTTGGCCCAACGCTGAATCAAAAGATCTGTTACAATGTCTTTAAAATGGAAATCACACAATCTACAACAGAACTTATGTTTTCTAGTAACTGCACAGTTGTGTGAAACCCACACACCAAAAATGTGAGTGTTTTTAGGCCCCACGAGAGGGGGTGCAGCCGGTGCGCTGAACCAGGTCCCGTAAGAGTCTACGAGATCCGTGAATATCAAAGTTCAAAATTGAAATGAGCAATAATGCATAAATTGTTTATTGTTGCTTTGAAGCTGAGAGAAATCTCCATGTGCACTATCACGAACAAATTTCGCAAGCGTGTTGTGGAGAGGGCATTTATACAGGAAATCAAAGCTCTAATGTCTAATCTGATCACAAACATGCAAACGTTCACAGAATCACTGTGACGAAACAATGGAGGAAAGTAGTACGATTCCCGAGTGTAGCCATTTGGCTTGGTAGTAGTAGGGTAGGATAAACAAAAAAATGAGATCGAGGAATCACAGGAGCGTATCGAAACTTGGTATGTTGAAAATAGGATAATGACTGACGCAACTAGACAAGCAACGACGCCATTTGCAACATACTGTATATACAACACGCTGAAATTTTATATAAAACATTCTCCAAACCTATAGTATACGCGATGGTGATGCGACAAACTTCTCTTGCACAAATGTGACACAAACATAATTGATATTAAACAAAAACAGTTGAACTCACAGCAATTTCGCTCATCCTCTGCGTCGGTACAATCGTTAAGTCCCTCACACCGCCAACTCAACGGAATGCACTGGCCATTATTGCACTGAAACGATTCGTTACGACAAGATGCTGAAAGATATAATATCATGAATATTCAATGGTTTTGTGCTTATTCTTATAGAATAAATCTAATTGAAATGGTCTTGGTCATTGAATTTACACGCATTTAAAATCATGCTGTAATGCAAACTTTGCTAAGTTTTGTAAAAACGTTTATAGACAGACTGAGCCACCGTGACGGTTTGATCTCTCGGGCACACTAAATGTCTGCCTCGTATACACAGATCGATGAGTTTCGTTTAAGTGCTTTTCCCAAAGGCTGGCACTGGCCAGTAAATGAAATTCACGGTTATTTTTCTACAGTTCCGTATGTGCTGAGCGCCAAGCAAATCAGTTGTCAGTGTTTACTTTGTGAAAGTATTTACTATGATCTAGCAATCATCAATTGATGATTACTCTTTCACTCGCGTAAGATGATGGTATGATGATCTTCATCAAAGATTTGAGAAAATCAGTTTACTTAAAAAGTGATTTGAGATGTTATTGTGTAACGCATTTCAACATTTATTAAAACTATAGCTTACTAGCCGGTTTAGTCGGTGTCGATTGTCATGATTAAGTATTTCGGATCAACTGGCTGCGCTGGATTTATCATCGAGCTCTTGTGTGAACAGTAACAAACACTTAATGATATTTGCACACTTCCACAATTCCTGCACACGTAATCGTGATCATCTTATTCCCTTAATCAAGACTGATAATGCTCACAAATAAAGTATGTTGCAACAAACTCTCGTCATATTTTCAGACGTGTGAGGAGAGGGATTGAAACACAGTCAAAAATGATGGTGGCAGTCAAATAATGGATGCTTTCACAATCACGGAAAATGTACTGTTTAGTGGTAAAGATAGTTTGTGATTTGGTGTGGCCGCTTTATCTATTTATATTTGTGGAATTAAGTTCTGTCGCTGTGCTATTTGCCTTGTTTGATAAACATTAAATTGGTACTAATTGGGACATCTCCCCATGCCCTAATCCGGATCGTAGTATGACTGACTGCTCTCAAATTTGAGAGGCTGTACAAAGTCTCTATCATTTCACAAATTCTGTCCGTTCCTTTGAATAAGTTTCCGAGATTAAAGAGAAAGTTGGAAATGGCATTTGTTTTACGATAACACAAATCAGTTATTTGGTGATATGCATACTTTACAAATTATCCAACGCCTACCCCATCGTGAAAATAATGAACAGTAAAGAAACAAAGAAATCATTAGCATAAATGGTGTCCCTAGTCCTGATCTTCATGTTGCTTGCAGTTCGGCGCATTTCGAAGGGAATTGGATATAAGAAAATTAACTTGCTACTACTTTTGAATAATTGCATGCCTATAAGTGCTACCTAAAGCCTCTGGCTGAATCCATGTTACTTGGTCCTGGCGTGCAAACAAACTAATCTGAAATGAAGGGTTTACGGTTCAGTTATTATAATTGCAGGCCCCATCAGTAATGTCGAAGTTAAGAATTTCAAATCAGCCGGCTGCACCGGCTTTACATAATTGCAAAGGAAATTGCTTCATCATTTAGATGATATGTAGCTGAAGAATATCATTTTGTTGAAAGAGAAACAAGAAAACCAAACAAACAATTCCATTAATATCCGCACCGTTTTATAGGGTGTCATCAATGTATTGCTTGGGGGAGGATCATTTTTAATTTTTAGAGATTTCACTTTCAAACGAGCCCATTTAAAAGTTTCGATAGATAATGCCAAAGAATCATGTCTTTAAAATGGAAATCACACAATCTACAATCAGAACTTATGTTTTCTAGTAACTGCACAATTGTGTGAAACCCACACACCAAAAATGTGAGTGTTTACATGCCCCACGAGAGGGGGTTTTGAAACTTGGTATGTTGAAAATAGGATAATGACTGACGCAACTAGACAAGCAACGACGCCATTTGCAACATACTGTATATAATTCACGGGTCAAATGACAGAATGAGCTAAGTCAGTCTATAGTGGTTTTGAGAAAATCGGCTTTTTAACTTAAAAATGAAATGTAATTTTTGATGAACATAGTAGAAGTCTGTTCATCCTATGAAGAATTAATGTCAATAAGAATCATCTTTTCGTATAGGTGTTTATGGTGGAATGGTTAGAATAATGAAGTAATACGCTAGAAAGTGACTTGGCTCATTCTCTCAAAAACGTTTTTGCTTTTCGATTACACGATTTTAATATAAAAAATTGAAACAGGCTGAAAGTTTCACACTTATTAACAGAAAACACCGCCGCACAAAAAATCGAAATTAATAGCCCTTTGCTTTCTGCAAGAATCTGTCACAGCAAACCAGAATGGTTATGTCAAATGAGAGCAAAATAATGCCGTGATTTACATTTTTAAAATACAGTAGTAGTCTTGTATCGTTCCTGGATTTATACAAAACGTCACAAAAAATAAACAGGCTGATGTTTTATTGCAGTTTCTATTCAACAGGTAAGTTGTTGTACCATTCATGGACGTCATCAGGTAAGGCTCCAGTTTGGCAAAACTGCACAAGGTCCTTTTTTTTGGCTGCTGTGATTCCTAGCTTGTTTTTGTACAACTGGACAAGAGCTGCTGGTTTGGATCTGCGTCCTCGCTGCACTTTCGTAACAACTTTGCGGTATTCCCCCATTGGTTCGTAGGAATACAGAAACGAAAATGGCGAGTCTTTTTTGAATCTTATGCTCTGGATTTCCATCCAGTTGATAGTTGCACCATCTGTATCTTTGTTTCTGTTAACAATCAGATCATTCTTTACTTTTTCCAGATCGAAAAAACTAGAAAAATCTAGCTGGTATACAACGTATGGCTTATGACGACGAGCCATATGTATAACGTTATATCATTCTCTTTGAGAGTACACGCGGACATTCTTTTTGGCAAGCTCTATGGCTGCATGCATGGAGTCACACTCCATTTGAGTGTGTCCTGTTTCGAGAAAGTTCAAAGTCATTTCTTCAAGAGGCAGTGATTGCACACTGTGCATGAGTACACTGGCAACATATTGGTTTCTATTTTGCCCACCACAAGAATCTGAGTGGAAGGACACTCTTTTGACAGTATCCGGCAAAGAGGAGAGGTAGTGTCTGATGCAGCTGCCAATTTCCGAACTTCCTCTCTTTCCATCTAACTCATTCCATAAATAGCAGTGTCCGACTCTTGAGTTTGCTTCATAGATTGTGAAGTTATATATGCACAGTTTTCGTTTATAGTACATTGAACTGACATCAGAACACGGAAGCTGTAGAACAGATTGCAGGTCAAACGTAGCAGTCACAAAAGTAGGGTCTTTGGCCGCATTTTCTTTGTCTTGTTTCTTTTTTTCTTGTGCATCTTTCTTTCTTTTTATGTGTTCATCATAATTCGATTGCAGGTCTAGTTTTTCGTGTTCGCTAGCTCTTTTAAAAGTTTCACATTGGAGGCACTGATCTTTACGAGGATGGTGAAATCCTAAATTGTATTCAGTTGCGAAGACTTTTCTGTATGTTTGACTACTGACAGGGGTAAGGTGTTCTTCTTCGCATTTTTCTTTATAGAGTTCATGCATCTTAATGACACTCAGCCCTGGCTCCAAATACTTCCTACTTGTGTCAGCACGGCAATAATGACTCTCCACGACAGGAAAACTCTCAATATGATTTTTAATAAATTGATGTCGTTCAGCTGAAAGTTTGTGTTTGGGTTCGTGATGTCCTCGTTTATCCCCACCAATGAAGGTATTATGATCAGATCGGTCAGAAAATGCTTTAAGAACAGCATTAATGGATATACACAAAGTGGCCAAAAAGAATGCCTTACACACTCTTACTTCTTCTCCATTGCAGGTAAAAAGGTATTTGTGTGATTCCGCCCGTGATTTCTCGGATCTTCCCCTCCTTTGCTTGGGTGAAAAAGTTTTTACATTTCCCAAAATAAAGTCTTTTTTCCTTTTATAGTCTTCTAACCCCCAGTACTGTTGACAAAGACTTTCACGTTGTCGTTCATCAATTTTTTCAGTACAGTTTTCTCTGCACTTGTGGCCTGCAACACTCCTTGATGACTTTCTTGGCACTTTCTTTCCAACAGAGTTGATGTGTTGTTTACCTCTTCTATATTGTCTCTTTCGTATATTGCTCTTCCACATGACTGGATTTGACTTACGCCACCGTGTGCCATTATTTGCTTCATTTTCTGCACCATCATTGGCTTCATCATCTCTCCCAACATTGGCCCCATCACCAGCTGTGCCATTATTTGCTTCATTTTCTGCACCATCATTTACTTCATCATCGCTTCCATCATTGGCTCCCCCGTATGTTCTATCATTGGCTCCATCATCTGTTGAGTCATCATCTGAATCTGAGAAGTAGTATGACTTAGGGCGTTCAGGTACTTCGTAGGTAGGATCTTCAAAGGAGTCATCATGTACATCAGAAGGGCAAAATCTCTTAGATTCTGGTTCACTTTCAGAAGAAGAGTCACTTCGTGTGAGTTCATTGATAAGCTGGCCATCCAGTTTCAATTTTCGTCGTCTGTTATCCATGCCTGAAACCACAAAATACCAACTAACACAATCATGCTTTTTATTGAATATGACTAATAGTGATTTAATTAAAAGTGAAATTTGTAAGAGTGACTTAATTAAAAGTGATACCTAAAGAGCTTTTATACATCAAAATTGCATGTAATTCTAATGAAAAGTCATTTTGCTGATCGTACTTAAAAATATAATAACAAAGTGGCCTTATACTCCCAGCATTCAAAATATTTCATACAGTGAAACATGAATGAATTTAAATAAAAGTGAAGTTAAGGCTATTTTTTAGTTAATGAATTGTAATATAAAATTATATTGATTTATTTTTTAATCAAACCCTACTAAATAATTATAATAATTACAAGGTCTTACATGTATAGTAATGAAGAGACCTGATAGGTCGAAACAGTGTCACTGTCTGTAGTTTGCTAAGTGCATCGCTGGCCTCTTGCATTACTATACATGTAGGACCTTGTGACAACTCGGCTGTGACAGCACTATTGTTCTAGCAGATGTTAGACTTAGTGCACCTGCGACATCCGCCACTCATTCACGAGTGATACGGCTTGGCAGAGGTTGACAGACCATCCACTACAGTGGACCTAGTATTTGGTCACACAAGTGTGACGGTCTAAGCTATGCTTTATTAAAAGCCTGTAGCTTGTTATTGGTCACCAACTGCACTGAAGAGACCTGATAGGTCGAAACAGTGTCACTGTCTGCAGTTTCCTAAATGCATCGCTGGCCTCTTGCATAAAATATCTGTATTCTACTACTTTAGCAATATAACAGGAAACTGGCTAGTCTTTTAGTTCAGAATTAATTTCTAGCACAAATCATTGGATATCCTACAGTGCAGCATTGACGGTTATTTGAAATTGATTTGAAAAAATGAAGTTATTCAATTACATTGGTTTGAAAAAATGAAATGCAGTTCAAAACAAATGAGAAACCCGAAGGTTGACATTGAGCATCACGCTCGTCGAGTACAGGGGAAGCAGCAAATTAATAACTAAACAGAGAATAACCACAACTTAGAAATTCAGTTTCTAATACATTTCACAACTTTGCAGGAACTCAAAGTCAAAACTGCTAGTCAATCTAACTTCATTCGTATTACATGCACTCGCTCAAAGTTTACATTTACGCCATGTAATTTCTTTTAAGTTAGCATAAAAATTGAATAAAATTTCCAGTGTAAAACCATTAGGTGATACAGTAGTACATGCACATACACAATCGTAAGTCATTTCCCCACTCTTCAAGATTATTTCCAAATTTAATAATGTCAGTATGCTAAAGCTTTTGAAAGTTACAAAAATAACACAAATGAGATTGCTAACTTTACACTAAGAGGGTGATGAGTATATTATTGCTTATTAAATTGAGGTGTTATAAAAGAACAAAGGCCATTGTTTGCATCTAAAAACATTGTTTATTTAATAATAATTACACATCACCCTCTTGATGTCAAGTTAGCAATCCTCCTGTTCTAACTTATCCTTCATAATAACAGGAGACTAATCTTTTAGTTTAAAATAGATGTTACTACAACTTTTGGATAACTGCAATAAGCAAATTTCTATACCACACTCACCCAAACAATAAAAGTTTTTCAGTTTTCTCTGTATCCGTTCAGTATTTTCGATGACTTTTCAGTTCTTCTCTGTGTCTTTTAAGCAGATTCGTTAGGACTAACAATTTTGTTGTCAACTAGCAGACTAAACAGCAAATCAAGTGCTGAAGAGAAAAGAGGGCAGAAATATTTGAAAATTATTTAACGGCTAAGTGACAAGAACAATACAAGGCAAGAATTCATAACTTTTTGATGCAAACCACCGATACTTTGCGACAACATTTGGTCACTATAGTTTTCACTCTTGATTGATTGACTAGCAATCTCTCACCAAACATCGAAACTCACTGCTTACTATTCAATGTAATGTACAGCCAGCTACATCGTAAATTACTCTTGATTTGATTTAGTACTCTCTCAAGTCTCAACTTTTCCAAACAGCCATTGCTTAAGCTAGTCTACCGCGCCTATTGTTCCAAATTCTAATCAGTAATATCACACGCAGCAAATATTATTCACGCTTGGATAATTTTCTTATTTTATTACATTTCCACAGATAAACGTAGCGCGAACAAGTGCAGTAGGAAGATCAGCGGTTTGCAGTGCGCCCATAGTTGAAAAAAGTTATTAAAAACACTTTTTTTGCAATTTTACATTCAGGAAAAGGGAAACGAATAAATAGTAGTCTAATACTTCTCAAAATTGTAACTAGATATAAAAAAAAAGTTCTCAAAGCAATAAAACTCCACAACACTAATGATCACATAATGAGCTAAGTCACTTATCTTATCTTGCCTTCATCACAAAATGAGCTATGTCACCTTAGCTCATTCTGTAGTTTAAAAAAGGCGTAATTGCGAAAGTGACATAATAAGCTATGTTGACATAGCTTATTTTGTCATTGAGCACTTTGGAGTTGGTTGAAAATGGAATATCAGTTCTGAGAAAACCTGTTCATACAGACCTTAGCCCTTTATGTCACATAAAAATATGCATCTTGAGAAATATCTCACATTATATAACGCCGAAAATAAAAAATGTGGACTTAGCTCATTCTGTCATTTGACCCTCGATATAACACGCTGAAATTTTATATAAAACATTCTCCAAACCTATAGTATACGTGATGGTGATGCGACAAACTTCTCTTGCACAAATGTGACACAAACATAATTGATATTAAACAAAAACGGTTGAACTCACAGCAATTTCGCTCATCCTCTCCGTCGCTACAAACGGGGAATCCGTTGCACCGCCAACTCAATGGAATGCACTCGCCATTATTGCACTGAAACGATTCGTTACGACAAGATGCTGAAAGATATAATATCATGAATATTCAATGGTTTTGTGCTTATTCTTATAGAATAAATCTAATTGAAATGGTCTTGGTCATTGAATTTACACGCATTTAAAATCATGCTGTAATGCAAACTTTGCTAGGTTTTGTAAAAACGTTTATAGACAGACTGAGCCACCGTGACGGTTTGATCTCTCGGGCACACTAAGTGTCTGCCTCGTATACACAGATCGATGAGTTTCGTTTAAGTGCTTTTCCCAAAGGCTGGCAATGGCCAGAAAATGAAATTCACGGTTATTTTTCTACAGTTCCGTATGTGCTGAGCGCCAAGCGAATCAGTTGTCAGTGTTTACTTTGTGAAAGTATTTACTATGATCTAGCAATCATCAATTGATGATTACTCTTTCACTCGCGTAAGATGATGGTATGACGATCTTCATCAAAGATTTGAGAAAATCAGTTTACTTAAAAAGTGATTTGAGATGTTATTGTGTAACGGATTTGAACATTTATTAAAACTATAGCTTACTAGCCAGTTTCGCCGGCGTCGCCCGTCAGGGCACCCATCAATAACATCAGGATTAAGTATTTCGGATCAACTGGCTGTGCTGGATTTATCATCGAGCTCTTGTGTAAACAGTAACAAACACTTAATGATATTTGCACACTTCCACAATTCTTGCACACGTAATCGTGATCATCTTATTCCCTTAATCAAGACTGATAATGCTCACAAATAAAGTATGTTGCAACAAACTCTCGTCATATTTTCAGACGTGTGAGGAGAGGGATTGAAACACAGTCAAAAATGATGGTGGCAGCCAAATAATGGATGCTTTCACAATCACGGAAATGCACTGTTTAGTGGTAAAGATAGTTTGTGATTTGGTGTGGCCGCTTTATCTATTTATATTTGTGGAATTAAGTTCTGTCGCTATGCTATTTGCCTTGTTTGATAAACATTAAATTGGTACTAATTGGGACATCGCCCCATGCCCTAATCCGGATCGTAGTATGACTGACTGCTCTCAAATTTGAGAGGCTGTACAAAGTCTCTATCATTTCACAAATTCTGTCCGTTCCTTTGAATAAGTTTCCGAGAATAAAGAGAAAGTTGGGAATGGCATTTGTTTTACGATAACACAAATCAGTTATTTGGTGATATGCATACTTTACAAATTATCCAACGCCTACCCCATCGTGAAAATAATGAACAGTAAAGAAACAAAGAAATCATTAGCATAAATGGTGTCCCTAGTCCTGATCTTCGTGTTGCTTGCAGTTCGGCGCACTTCGAAGGGAATTGGATATAAGAAATCTAACTAGCTACTACTTTTGAATAATTGCATGCCTATAAGTGCTACCTAAAGCCTCTGGCTGAATGCATGTTACTTGATCCTGGCGTGCAAACAAACTAATCTGAAATGAAGGGTTTATGGTTCAGTTATTATAATTGGAGGCCCTGTCGCGTTATTACAAATATTAGTAATAATGGAACTCTCGGTTCTATCTCAATTTTAATAGTTAAAATTGAGGTGACGTAAAATAATCGTTCGAATAATTAGGTGTGACTGCAACTTAATAAAACTTGGAAAATACTTGTCTTCCATTAAAAAAAACACCTCATACCACGTTAAGAACAGAATAATGTGTTCACACAAATAATACTTTACCACTTCACGCTTCTTCGCTCAACGATCTCAGAATTAATCGCTTTACTACACAATCAGAAAACTGCCAAAACTAATTCCACCAATAGCTGTTCAATATCCTCCACGTAAACAGAATCCACAATAAATTATCACAAAAAAGCAATATCCCTTTTTTACTCTGTCAATCAATCTTTCTTCCGTTACAACGTTTCTCTATACTCTACTTACTATGAATAAAATCTCGCCGCCTTATATATGCGACGAACAAATGATCTAGAAATTGCTAGAACATCACATGACACAAAAAAACACCGTTAATAAATTACGTAATCGGTAATAATAAAAATAAATAGGAAATCATCGAGTAGGGACAAGAATTGCGAGAAAACGCTAGTAAACCAAGTAACGTACACAGTGATTGTAACGTCAGAAAAGCATATGAGTTACAAATCTATTTATAAATCCGAAAGAGATAAAAGGTCTTTTTTTTGAAAACAGGTTAGCGAATCATGGCTACACAATTTAGAATTACAATAAAAGAAATGGTCACTGAAAAATAAAACAATGGATTATAATAACTGTACCTACATAAAAACTATTCTATTAACGCAAATTTACGTATTGCTGACAAGCCCCCATCAGTAATGTCGAAGTTAAGAATTTCAAATCAGCCGGCTGCACCGGCTTTACATAATTGCAAAGGAAATTGCTTCAACATTTAGATGATATGTAGCTGAAGATCATCATTTTGTTGAAATAGAAATAAACAAAAAAAACAATTCCATTTATATCCGCACCGTTTTTATAGTTTGTCATCAATGTTTTGCTTGGAGGAGCATCATTTTTAATTTTTAGAGATTTCACTTTCAAGAGAGCCCGTTTGAAAGTTTCGATAAATAATGCCAAAGAATCATGTCTGTTAAATATTGTACGCGCGTTTCTAACTAACGTTTCTAACGTTTCCAACTATTGGATTGGTGGAGGTTCCCTCGCTGGTAGTTGGTAGCCTTTTTGACAAGGCTCGTTCGTTGAAGAGAAATTGGAAGGTTCTTCAGTAGAAGAAGCTGTGAAGAGAAACAGCTTTGACTTCGAGAATTCGACGAAAAATCTGAGTTGGAGCCCGGAGCGGTTTAGGAGATTTTGAGGGCTCGAGTTCAAAGTCAACTGAGGAACTGTACATCATCGGCGACTGGTTTCTGGACAATTGCATGTGGTGCATGTAAGACGTTGTACTTATTTTTGGTTAAAGTGATTTACCATTTTAGTCATTAGCATTTTCAAGTATTTAATTGCAATGAGTTCCCCGGATGCATCGCCTTTGATTAAGGCTTTAAAGCAAAAGTATCTAATAGTTGAGGGGCTTATGCTGAATGTTGAAAATGCTAAGATCGTCGAAACATTAGTCAGTGATATCAATCATGATTTTGATAGGTTAATGGTTGACTGTGTTGCTTTGTCCGATAAGGAGCTAATCCCTGGCACTGGCGCCATAAAACAAAATGTCATTGTAGCTAAACAGGAATTTGACAATCGAGTCACTGCGTGGCTCTCCAAAGTTAACGAGGGTTGCAGTTATAAAACGACCTGTGATGTGCCCGATATAGACCAAAGAAGGTCAAGTTAAGCTCAGGTTGGCCACCTTTGCTAAGCAGCTTGATGAGGAAAGGTTTGAACAGTCTGAAATAGACAGACAAAAGATTGAACGCGCCAAGCGAGAGGTAGAATTGGCACAACAAAGTGTAAGCGATCTTCAGAGGAATATTGACCAAGAAAATCAAAAACGACAAAGAGAGGTAGAAATAAGGATGGCTGCCTTAGAAGTTAAAGCTTGGGAGGAATTGTCAGAATCAGAAAATCCTGTATTTTCCGCTGCCAAAAGGCCTGACGGGGGAGTGAAAGAGTCAAATGTAATAAGTTTTCCCAACGTCAAAAATGGGGCCTCAATGGAGATCAAAGATTTGAAAGCGCCCAAGTTAAGAATTCCTTTTGTGAAAACCCTTTGATATCTGCTGCCGTTTATAAGCAAAGGCACGAGAAGGAACATACTAATTCCGCTTTTTCCAAAAGAAGGTTACAATATGAAGGCAAGATTGAAGTTGGTGCTGCGCCTAGTGTTAGGATTCAGACTGGTTTTAGACCTAGGGAAAATGAAGTAAAGGTTTCGAGCAAGCTTTGTTTCCAGTATCCTTGGATTAGAGAAGGTTACACGGAGCCCAAAGTTTTAGATGTAAATCATCTGGAAAGACTTCCCTTAGGGCAGGAAGTGGAGTATGAAAATGAAATTGGACGAAGGAAAGTCGAGAGTGTAGATGGTAGAAGATATGGAGTCCCGCAAAGAGGTGCCTATGCTTCTTTGCCTGTCGTGCATGATTACCCTTCACCCCGACCCGAGATTCCGATATTCGATGGAGACCCTTTGTCGTACTGGACATTTATTCGCAGTTTTGAGACTCATATAGCTCAAAGAATGCCGACAGATGCGGCGCGATTGGTGTACTTACTGCAGCATTGCTCTCCGCGAGTTCGTAAGAATTTAGAGCACTTTTCCCAGAATTTAGAGGCTGAATATCGATTGGCATATGAGAGCCTCTTCAACGACTATGGTCAGCCTCATATTGTCGCCTATTCCTATGAAAAAAGACTGCTAAGTTATCCCGTTTTGAAGTCGAGAGATCCAGACGGTTTAAAAGCCTTTTCCGTTCTCATGGAGAAGAGCTTGATTTTGCTGCAGGACTTGGGGGATTTTGCGCCACTGAATTCTCTGGGAACCATACAGCGATTAACGGAGAAGCTTTCTGTGGAGACTAGAAAGGGATGGATAAAGTGGGCATTTGAGTTTCTTAAGCAAAAAGGGTACCAAGCGAAATTTGCTGAGCTAGTGCAATTTGTTAAAAATGAAGCTGAAGAGGTGAACTCTTTGTATGGAAAGGCTTTTTACGCAAAAGGAAACGAACGCGAATCTCTTGCGCTTACGAATAAGAAAGCTGGTGTGTTCAGCGCTAATGTCGCGCCAGAGAAGGCTTTGCTAGAACACTGCCCTTATTGCAAAGGAGATCACAAGCTTGCTCATTGCAAGGACTTTCAGCAGTTAGCAAGGTACAAGCGATTAGCCTTTTTAAGGAAATCACATCGATGCTTTAGATGTCTGGACTGCGGTCACAGGATTCGTGATTGTAAATCTACGCAAGGATGCATGATTGAAGGGTGTAATGATACTCGGCACCATACCTTGCTGCATCGCCATGAGGTGGAACGAACGGAAAGCTCTTGTTGTGCTGCTGTGGAAGGCTTGGCTGCGGTTAAGGATAATAGACCTTATTTGATGACGGTGCCAGTAAGAGTTAAATCAGGCAGTAACGAGGTGTTGACTTATGCCCTGTTAGACTCCGGGTCTGAGCGTTCGTTATGTGTGCGAGACTTAGCCAGAAAGGTGGGTGCTAGGGGACCAAGATGCAGATTGCCCATAAAAACACTTTCATCAGGAGCCAGCGTAGATGAGGTCGATGGAGAATTGATTTCTATAATCGTGAATGGAATGAGCGACGACAGGAGTCTAGAACTACGTGATGTTGTAACCGTAAAAGAAACTCCTGCAGAGGGTTCTTCTCCTCCGCCCTTTGATATTCTTAGCAATTTGGAGCACTTGCGTGGCATTATGTTTGAGGATCTACCAAGCAAAAGGTGGGATTGCTCATCGGAATGGATGCTGCCTTTGTTTTTAGACCACTTGAGAGTAGGTTCGGTCCCATTGGATTTCCTAGCGCTGTGAAGACCTTGCTTGGTTGGGTGTTGTTTGTACCTAAAGTGGAGTCATCCTTGACATCAGGCTTCGAGAGATTGGGGTACCCGTGCTTGCATTTTTCACTGGTTGAGGAAGAGGAGCTTAATTTACCTCCACACAAGTTGGTTCTGTCTTCAGGATTGGATGTCCCAAGTTCGCGTGAAGACCACAAGGCTTATGAACTAGTGAAAGATTCTGTACAATTAATAGGCGGGCACTTTCAGCTTTCACTGCTATGGCGATCAGAAGATGTGAAGTTACCTAACAATCGTGTCCAGGCCGAAAGGAGATTAAATTCCTTGAAAAAAAGATTGATCAAAGATAAAGGTCTGCATCAGAAGTACGTAGAAACCATGCAGAAGTACATTGACTGTGGTCATGCAGAAGTGGTGAATGAGGAAGTAGAAGTCGTTACAGATCGTACTTGGTTTTTACCTCATTTTCCGGTCCTAAATTCAAACAAGCCTGGAAAGCTGAGAATCGTTTTTGACTGCGCTGCGGAGCACCAGGGAACCTCGTTAAGCAAAGTTATTATGCAGGGTCCTGACCTGGTCAACTCTTTGGTAGGAGTGTTGCTTCACTTCCGTTTGGATCAGGTGGCATTGGTTGCGGACATAGAGGCTATGTTCCATCAGGTCAAAGTGAAGCCCGAGGATCGTGAGTCATTGAAGTTCCTGTGGTGGCCTGATGGGAATATGAGCAGAAGTCCAAAGGTTTATCAAATGACTGTTTATCTTTTCGGGTGCACATCGTCACCTAGCTGCGCAGCATTTTGCTTGAGAGAGGCAGCGAGGAGGTTTGGCTCGGAATTCTCGAGTGGAGTTTCTAAAGTCGTTTGTAGAAACTTTTACGTAGACGATTGCCTGGTGTCAGCTGACTCGACGGGGAAAGCTATCTCCCTGGTTTCAGAGCTTCGTCAGTTGCTCCTTAAGTCTGGTTTCCGATTGAAAAAGTGGGCATCTAATTGCCCAGAAGTATTGGCGCAACTACCTAAGGAGGAGTGTTCGGGAGGATCAAGGCCACTGCCATTGGACGAATCAGTTGGTGAACGTGTGCTGGGTTTGAACTGGGATTTGAAAACTGATCATAGATGCGTTAAGGTCGAGATACCAAACAAGCCTCTTACAAGAAGAGGTATTTTGTCAATGTCCCATTCCCTCTTTCATCCGCTGGGTGTGGTCGCGCCATTATTGTTGGAGCCAAAGCTATTGCTAAGAGAGCTAAAAAATAGAGAGTGGGACGAACAGATCACGGAAGTAGAAGCAAAGCGCTGGGAATCGTGGTTGGCGTCATTACATCAATTGGAAAATTTGCAGTTGAGTCGGTGCATAAAACCGACTAAATTGTTTGGATCTCTTAAGTACGAACTTCATCATTTCTCGGATGCTTCATCGATCGCCTATGGAGCAGTTTTATATTTGCGCATTGAGGATGAACGAGCTAATGTTCATTGCACGTTTGTTATGGGAAAGTGTCATCTGGCGCCATCACTCACTACTACCATCCCTCAACTTGAACTTTTGGCAGCTATCGTAGCGGTGCGGTTAGATCAAACCATAAAGGCTGAGTTATCCGACTTGCAAGTCAGCAGCACTTACTTTTGGTCCGACTCCACAGCTGTCATTCAGGGTATTTACAACTGTACCAAGAGATTTCTGGTTTTTGTAGCTAACCGGATGGCTGAGATAGAGAGATATACGGAGATCAACAGTTGGAGATACGTGCCATCGAAGCAGAACCCTGCAGACTGTCTATCGAGGGGCCTGACGACAATTCAGCTGTTAAAATCATCGAGTTGGTTGTGCAGACCGGCCTTTTTGAGCAAACCACCCAGTCAATGGCCACCCCAGCTGGCAAAGTCGGTAGATTTGCCATTGGAATTTCCTTTGTATGAAAGAAGAGAAAGGGTTTTTTCCGTCCTGGATGCTACCAGTTCTGAGCAGAGGCTGCCTGCAAATGCCTTGATATCTGCTTTTTCTTCCTTGTATCGACTGAAAAGAGCTGTCGGTTGGTGGAGAAGATATTTTGTGTTTTTGAGGTTGAATGTAAAAGGTAAATTAGTCGGAGATCATCATGTGTTTAGAAAGGAGTTGGCCGTTGAGGAGTTTAAGCAAGCAGAGATGAGTTTACTGCGTTATACTCAGAGTCAGGAGTTTTCAGAAGCATTTGATCCTTCTGCAAGTTCATCGTCTAAGCAACTGTTGCATCTAAACACGTTCGTTAAGGAAGGCATTTTAAGAGTGGGGGGCCGTTTGTCGAATGCTTCTGTTGGGTATGACGCCCGACATCCATGCATATTGCCTGGCCAGAGTCACTTTGCTAAGTTAGTGATAAAACAGTATCACCAGCAAACTGGCCATTCTGGTTTAATGCACACAATGAGTTTGCTGAAAGGAAAGTACTGGGTTCTAAAAGGTTCATCTGCTGTACGAAAAGTAATTGATGATTGCGTGGTTTGTCGTCGGCAGAACGCACTGCCGGGGAAGCAACTAATGGCAGACATTCCGTCTTCACGATTGCAAGTGTCGCTTCCTCCCTTTTTTCACACTGGAGTGGATTACTTTGGGCCTTTCACTGTGAAGCAAGGTAGGAGCCGTGTAAAGCGGTATGGATGTATATTTACATGCATGACAACAAGAGCGGTCCATCTTGAGCTAGCCCATTCACTGTCCACGGACTCTTTTATATCTGCTCTGCGACGATTTGTGGGGCGGCGAGGATGTGTCAATCATATTTATTCAGACAACGTCACTGATTTTGTAGGAGATGACAAAGAGCTCCGTAAGACGTTAGAAGATTGGAATCAACATCGCATCGCTGCATGCTTACAGCAGAAAGAAATTGATTGGCATTTTAATACTCCTACTGCCAACCACTTCGGGGGAGTTTGGGAAAGGCTTATTCGTTCAGTTCGGAAAGTTTTAGGTTCCATTGCAGGTCAAGTAGTATTTACAGATGAGCCATTGAGAACGCTGCTAGTCGAGGTGGAGAACGTATTGAACTCTATGCCCTTAACCCCGTATCCTTTGTGGATGGATCACATAAGCCTTTAACTCCCAATGATTTGTTAATGGTTTGTCCCGGTTCTGCTCTTCTCCCTACACGGACATCGAGATCTGACTCGCATTACTTGAATAGATGGAGAAACGTACAATACTATGCCGACGTGTTCTGGGAACGTTGGGTTAAGGAATATATGCCACTACTTAATCCGCGACCTAAGTGATCGAGTGTACGTCAAACTTTTTCCTTGGAGGACATTGTTATTTTGGTTGATGAGACCACCCCCAGAAATGAATGGCCGTTAGGACGAGTAATTAAAACCTTTCCTGATGCTAAAGGTCTTGTACGTAGTGTACTTGTCAAAACAGCTCATAGCGAGCTCAAGCGTCTATCAGTAAATTGTGTCTTCTTGTGCCCTCTGCTACTTCTTAGCCCTACACTAAGAAAGTTTGTTACCTTGCTGTTTTTTATGTGTGCCTTGGTATTTGCGCCTTTGAATTTGTTGTCGAGCGTTGTTACTGTGTGTTTAATGTGAAAATATCCTCCCTATGGTGGTATATTTTGGGGGGAGAATATTAAACATTGTACGCGCGTTTTATTGTGTCACTGCTTACGAGTTTTGAAGCCTTGGCCGTTTGCGTCGCTCTACTATTGACAGCAAGTGAGTTAATTTAATTTGGCATTTATCTCGCCTGTTAAAGCTTCAAGCTGCATCCACACCGCCGCATTACACTTGCTTATTGGTTTTGTGTCAGTTGTCGTTATGAGTTGCCAACTAAAGGACGGCAGTTTTCACCGTTTTGTTGTTGGAAGACCGTGTTACTTGCCCTCGACAGAGTATTAGGAATTCGAGTTGTCTCTACTTTTGGGTCAAGTTCTTGGAAGCTTAATTAGTTGGGTAAATATTTATATCAGTATTATTCTGTTGTAGGCATGTTAGCGCCTTTTCGATTATTTATGCTTTGTTTCTTGCATTAACAGACACCGTTTTCGAGTACGTTGTGTGTCGCCAGTGTGGCTGTCGCGTTTATTTGGAATAAAGAAGTTGCGTAGACGCGTACGCTTGACAGAACAGCGGCAAGGAAGGGAGGCGACTTGAGGCGCGTTGACTAAGAGCTCCAACTGGGCGTGTGACAGAATCAACACTTTGCCCACGCTGAATCAAAAGATCTGTTACAATGTCTTTAAAATGGAAATCACACAATCTACATCCGAACTTATGTTTTCTAGTAACTGCACAGTTGTGTGAAACCCACACACCAAAAATGTGAGTGTTTTCAGGCCCCACGAAAAAAGATGCTGCTGGTGCGCTGCACAATGTCCCGTAAGAGTCTACGAGATCCGTGAATATCAAAGTTCAAAATTGAAATGAGCAATAATGCAAAATTTGTTTGTTGTTGCTTTGAAGCTGAGAGAAATTTCCATGTGCACTATCACGAACAAATTTCGCAAGCGTGTTGTGGAGAGGGCATTTATACAGGAAATCAAAGCTCTAATGTCTAATCTGATCACAAACATGCAAACGTTCACAGAATCACTGTGACGAAACAATGGAGTAAAGTAGTACGATTCCCGAGTGTAGCCATTTGGCTTGGTAGTAGTAGGGTAGGATAAACAAAAAAAAATGAAATCGAGGAATCACAGGAGCGTATCGAAACTTGGTATGTTGAAAATAGGATAATGACTGACGCAACTAGACAAGCAACGACGCCATTTGCAACACACTGTATATGCAACACGCTGCAATTTTATATAAAACATTCTCCAAACCTATAGTATACGCGATGGTGATGCGACAAACTTCTCTTGCACAAATGTGGGACACAAACATAATTGATATTAAACAAAAACGGTTGAACTCACAGCAATTTCGCTCATCCTCTGCGTCGATACAATCGTTAAGTCCCTTGCACCGCCAACTCAACGGAATGCACTCGCCATTATTGCACTGAAACGCTTCGTTACTACAAGATGCTGAAAGATATAATATCATGAATATTCAATGGTTTTGTGCTTATTCTTATAGAATAAATCTAATTGAAATGGTCTTGATCATTGAATTTACACGCATTTAAAATCATGCTGTAATGCAAACTTTGCTAAGTTTTGTAAAAACGTTTATAGACAGACTGAGCCACCGTGACGGTTTGATCTCTCGGGCACACTAAGTGTCTGCCTCGTATACACAGATCGATGAGTTTCGTTTAAGTGCCTTTCCCAAAGGCTGGCAATGGCCAGAAAATGAAATTCACAGTTATTTTTCTACAGTTTCGTATGTGCTGAGCGCCAAGCGAATCAGTTGTCAGTGTTTACTTTGTGAAAGTATTTACTATGATCTAGCAATCATCAATTGATGATTACTCTTTCACTCGTGCAAGATGATGGTATGATGATCTTCATCAAAGATTTGAGAAAATCAGTTTACTTAAAAATTGATTTGAGATGTTATTGTGTAACGGATTTGAGCATTCACAAAATTATAGCTTACTAGCCAGTTTCGCCGGCGTCGCCCGTCAGGGCACCCATCAATAACGTCAGGATTAAGTATTTCGGTTCAACTGGCTGCGCTGGATTCACCATCAAGCTCTTGTGTGAACAGTAACAAACACTTAATGATATTTGCACACTTCCACAATTCCTGCACACGTAATTGTGATCATCTTAAACCCTTAATCAAGACTGATAATGCTCACAAATAAAGTATGTTGCAACAAACTCTCGTCATATTTTCAGACGTGTGAGGAGAGGGATTGAAACACAGTCAAAAATGATGGTGGCAGCCAAATAATGGATGCTTTCACAATCACGGAAATGCACTGTTTAGTGGTAAAGATAGTTTGTGATTTGGTGTGGCCGCTTTATCTATTTATATTTGTGGAATTAAGTTCTGTCGCTGTGCTATTTGCCTTGTTTGATAAACATTAAATTGGTACTAATTGGGACATCGCCCCATGCCCTAATCCGGATCGTAGTATGACTGACTGCTCTCAAATTTGAGAGGCTCTACAAAGTCTCTATCATTTCATAAATTCTGTCCGTTCCTTTGAATAAGTTTCCGAGATTAAAGAGAAAGTTGGAAATGGCATTTGTTTTACGATAACACAAATCAGTTATTTGGTGATATGCATACTTTACAAATTATCCAACGCCTACCCCATCGTGAAAATAATGAACAGTAAAGAAACAAAGAAATCATTAGCATAAATGGTGTCCCTAGTCCTGATCTTCGTGTTGCTTGCTGTTTGGTGCACTTCGAAGGGAATTGGATATAAGAAAATTAACTAGCTACTACTTTTGAATAATTGCATGCCTATAAGTGCTACCTAAAGCCTCTGGCTGGGCGCATGTTACTTGATCCTGGCGTACAAAGCAAACTAATCTGAAATGAAGGGTTTATGGTTCAGTTATTATAATTGCAGGGCCCCATCAGTAATGTCGAAGTTAAGAATTTCAAATCAGCCGGCTGCACCGGCTTTACATAATTGCAAAGGAAATTGCTTCATCATTTAGATGATATGTAGCTGAAGAATATCATTTTGTTAAAAAAGAAACAAGAAATCAAACAAGTCCATTAATATCCGCACCGATTTATAGGATGTCATCAATGTATTGCTTGGAGGAGGATCATTTTTAATTTTTAGAGATTTCACTTTCAAACGAGCCCGTTTGAAAGTTTCGATAGATAATGCCAAAGAATCATGTCTTTAAAATGGAAATCACACAATCTACAGCAGAACTTATGTTTTCTAGTAACTGCACAGTTGTGTGAATCCCACACACCAAAAGTGTGAGTGTTTACAGGCCCCATGGGAGGGGGTTGCAGCTGGTGCGCTGAACCAGGTCCCGTAAGAGTCTACGAGATCCGTGAATATCAATGTTCAAAACTGAAATGAGCAATAATGCATAAATTGTTTATTGTTGCTTTGAAGCTGAGAGAAATTTCCATGTGCACTATCACGAACAATTTTCGCAAGCGTGTTGTGGAGAGGGCATTTATACAAACAATTAAAGCTCTAATGTCTAACCTGATCACAAACATGCAAACGTTCACAGAATCACTGTGACAAAACAATGGAGTAAAGTAGTACGATTCCCGAGTGTAGCCATTTGGCTTGGTAGTAGTAGGGTAGGATAAACAAAAAAATGAGATCGAGGAATCACAGGAGCGTATCGAAACTTGGTATGTTGAAAATAGGATAATGACTGACGCAACCAGACAAGCAACAACGTCATTTGCAACATACTGTATATGTAACACGCTGAAATTTTATATAAAACATTCTCCAAACCTATAGTATACGCGATTGTGATGCGACAAACTTCTCTTGCACAAATGTGGGACACAAACATAATTGATATTAAACAAAAACGGTTGAACTCACAGCAATTTCGCTCATCCTCTCCGTCGCTACAAACGGGGAATCCGTCGCACTGTCGACTCAATGGAATGCACTCGCCATTATTGCACCGAAACGCTTCGTTACGACAAGATGCTGAAAGATATAATATCATGAATATTCAATGGTTTTGTGCTTATTCTTATAGAATAAATCTAATTGAAATGGTCTTGATCATTGAATTTACACGCATTTAAAATCATGCTGTAATGCAAACTTTGCTAAGTTTTGTAAAAACGTTTATAGACAGACTGAGCCACCGTGACGGCTTGATCTCTCGGGCACACTAAGTGTCTGCCTCGTATACACAGATCGATGAGTTTCGTTTAAGTGCTTTTCCCAAAGGCTGGCAATGGCCAGTAAATGAAATTCACAGTTATTTTTCTACAGTTCCATATGTGCTGAGCGCCAAGCAAATCAGTTGTCAGTGTTTACTTTGTGAAAGTATTTACTATGATCTAGCAATCATCAATTGATGATTACTCTTTCACTCGCGCAAGATGATGGTATGATGATCTTCATAAAAGATTTGAGAAAATCAGTTTACTTAAGAAGTGATTTGAGATGTTATTGTGTAACGGATTTCAACATTTATTAAAACTATAGCTTACTAGCCGGTTTCGCCGGCGTCTAATGTCTAACCTGATCTCAAGCATGCAAACGTTCACAGAATCACTGTGACGAAACAATGCAGGAAAGTACAGTAGACGCCGCTTATTATGACCACCTTGGGACCAGGCCATTTTGGTCACAATATTCGAATGGTCATAAAAAGCGAAGCCGCCATAACCGCACCTGAATCGACGTCATCAATTCCGGACCGCACCAAATTGGTCATAATAAGCGGCTGGTCATATTATCTGTGGTCATAATAAGCGGTGCCTACTGTTGTACGATTCCCGAGTGTAGCCATTTGGCTTGGTAGTAATAGGGTAGGATAAACAAAGAAAGAAGACCGAGGAATCACAGGAGCGTTTTGAAACTTGGTATGTTGAAAATAGGATAATGACTGACGCAACTAGACAAGCAACGACGCCATTTGCAACATACTGTATATAATTCACGGGTCAAATGACAGAATGAGCTAAGTCAGTCTATAGTGGTTTTGAGAAAATCGGCTTTTTAACTTAAAAATGAAATGTAATTTTTGATGAACATAGTAGAAGTCTGTTCATCCTATGAAGAATTAATGTCAATAAGAATCATCTTTTCGTATAGGTGTTTATGGTGGAATGGTTAGAATAATGAAGTAATACGCTAGAAAGTGACTTGGCTCATTCTCTCAAAAACGTTTTTGCTTTTCGATTACACGATTTTAATATAAAAAATTGAAACAGGCTGAAAGTTTCACACTTATTAACAGAAAACACCGCCGCACAAAAAATCGAAATTAATAGCCCTTTGCTTTCTGCAAGAATCTGTCACAGCAAACCAGAATGGTTATGTTAAATGAGAGCAAAATAATGCCGTGATTTACATTTTTAAAATACAGTAGTAGTCTTGTATCGTTCCTGGATTTATACAAAACGTCACAAAAAGTAAACAGGCTGATGTTTTATTGCAGTTTCTATTCAACAGGTAAGTTGTTGTACCATTCATGGACGTCATCAGGTAAGGCTCCAGTTTGGCAAAACTGCACAAGGTCCTTTTTTTTGGCTGCTGTGATTCCTAGCTTGTTTTTGTACAACTGGACAAGAGCTGCTGGTTTGGATCTGCGTCCTCGCTGCACTTTCGTAACAACTTTGCGGTATTCCCCCATTGGTTCGTAGGAATACAGAAACGAAAATGGCGAGTCTTTTTTGAATCTTATGCTCTGGATTTCCATCCAGTTGATAGTTGCACCATCTGTATCTTTGTTTCTGTTAACAATCAGATCATTCTTTACTTTTTCCAGATCGAAAAAACTAGAAAAATCTAGCTGGTATACAACGTATGGCTTATGACGACGAGCCATATGTATAACGTTATATCATTCTCTTTGAGAGTACACGCGGACATTCTTTTTGGCAAGCTCTATGGCTGCATGCATGGAGTCACACTCCATTTGAGTGTGTCCTGTTTCGAGAAAGTTCAAAGTCATTTCTTCAAGAGGCAGTGATTGCACACTGTGCATGAGTACACTGGCAACATATTGGTTTCTATTTTGCCCACCACAAGAATCTGAGTGGAAGGACACTCTTTTGACAGTATCCGGCAAAGAGGAGAGGTAGTGTCTGATGCAGCTGCCAATTTCCGAACTTCCTCTCTTTCCATCTAACTCATTCCATAAATAGCAGTGTCCGACTCTTGAGTTTGCTTCATAGATTGTGAAGTTATATATGCACAGTTTTCGTTTATAGTACATTGAACTGACATCAGAACACGGAAGCTGTAGAACAGATTGCAGGTCAAACGTAGCAGTCACAAAAGTAGGGTCTTTGGCCGCATTTTCTTTGTCTTGTTTCTTTTTTTCTTGTGCATCTTTCTTTCTTTTTATGTGTTCATCATAATTCGATTGCAGGTCTAGTTTTTCGTGTTCGCTAGCTCTTTTAAAAGTTTCACATTGGAGGCACTGATCTTTACGAGGATGGTGAAATCCTAAATTGTATTCAGTTGCGAAGACTTTTCTGTATGTTTGACTACTGACAGGGGTAAGGTGTTCTTCTTCGCATTTTTCTTTATAGAGTTCATGCATCTTAATGACACTCAGCCCTGGCTCCAAATACTTCCTACTTGTGTCAGCACGGCAATAATGACTCTCCACGACAGGAAAACTCTCAATATGATTTTTAATAAATTGATGTCGTTCAGCTGAAAGTTTGTGTTTGGGTTCGTGATGTCCTCGTTTATCCCCACCAATGAAGGTATTATGATCAGATCGGTCAGAAAATGCTTTAAGAACAGCATTAATGGATATACACAAAGTGGCCAAAAAGAATGCCTTACACACTCTTACTTCTTCTCCATTGCAGGTAAAAAGGTATTTGTGTGATTCCGCCCGTGATTTCTCGGATCTTCCCCTCCTTTGCTTGGGTGAAAAAGTTTTTACATTTCCCAAAATAAAGTCTTTTTTCCTTTTATAGTCTTCTAACCCCCAGTACTGTTGACAAAGACTTTCACGTTGTCGTTCATCAATTTTTTCAGTACAGTTTTCTCTGCACTTGTGGCCTGCAACACTCCTTGATGACTTTCTTGGCACTTTCTTTCCAACAGAGTTGATGTGTTGTTTACCTCTTCTATATTGTCTCTTTCGTATATTGCTCTTCCACATGACTGGATTTGACTTACGCCACCGTGTGCCATTATTTGCTTCATTTTCTGCACCATCATTGGCTTCATCATCTCTCCCAACATTGGCCCCATCACCAGCTGTGCCATTATTTGCTTCATTTTCTGCACCATCATTTACTTCATCATCGCTTCCATCATTGGCTCCCCCGTATGTTCTATCATTGGCTCCATCATCTGTTGAGTCATCATCTGAATCTGAGAAGTAGTATGACTTAGGGCGTTCAGGTACTTCGTAGGTAGGATCTTCAAAGGAGTCATCATGTACATCAGAAGGGCAAAATCTCTTAGATTCTGGTTCACTTTCAGAAGAAGAGTCACTTCGTGTGAGTTCATTGATAAGCTGGCCATCCAGTTTCAATTTTCGTCGTCTGTTATCCATGCCTGAAACCACAAAATACCAACTAACACAATCATGCTTTTTATTGAATATGACTAATAGTGATTTAATTAAAAGTGAAATTTGTAAGAGTGACTTAATTAAAAGTGATACCTAAAGAGCTTTTATACATCAAAATTGCATGTAATTCTAATGAAAAGTCATTTTGCTGATCGTACTTAAAAATATAATAACAAAGTGGCCTTATACTCCCAGCATTCAAAATATTTCATACAGTGAAACATGAATGAATTTAAATAAAAGTGAAGTTAAGGCTATTTTTTAGTTAATGAATTGTAATATAAAATTATATTGATTTATTTTTTAATCAAACCCTACTAAATAATTATACTATGCACGACTCACTTGCCCACTGGTCTCAACAATGCCATGTGATTTCTCTCAAATTATGTATGAAATTTGCAGTATGAAACGTAAGGTGATAAATAACAGCACATGCATATTCAGAAATCATAAACTCATAACCCAACTATTCAAGATTATTCACGAAATCAAAATATCAGTATTCTACTACTTTAGCAATATAACAGGAAACTGGCTAGTCTTTTAGTTCAGAATTAATTTCTAGCACAAATCATTGGATATCCTACAGTGCAGCATTGACGGTTATTTGAAATTGATTTGAAAAAATGAAGTTATTCAATTACATTGGTTTGAAAAAATGAAATGCAGTTCAAAACAAATGAGGAACCCGAAGGTTGACATTGAGCATCACGCTCGTCGAGTACAGGGGAAGCAGCAAATTAATAACTAAACAGAGAATAACCACAACTTAGAAATTCAGTTCCTAATACATTTCACAACTTTGCAGGAACTCAAAGTCAAAACTGCTAGTCAATCTAACTTCATTCGTATTACATGCACCCGCTCAAAGTTTACATTTACGCCATGTAATTTCTTTTAAGTTAGCATAAAAATTGAATAAAATTTCCAGTGTAAAACCATTAGGTGATACAGTAGTACATGCACATACACAATCGTAAGTCATTTCCCCACTCTTCAAGATTATTTCCAAATTTAATAATGTCAGTATGCTAAAGCTTTTGAAAGTTACAAAAATAACACAAATGAGATTGCTAACTTTACACTAAGAGGGTGATGAGTATATTATTGCTTATTAAATTGAGGTGTTATAAAAGAACAAAGGCCATTGTTTGCATCTAAAAACATTGTTTATTTAATAATAATTACACATCACCCTCTTGATGTCAAGTTAGCAATCCTCCTGTTCTAACTTATCCTTCATAATAACAGGAGACTAATCTTTTAGTTTAAAATAGATGTTACTACAACTTTTGGATAACTGCAATAAGCAAATTTCTATACCACACTCACCCAAACAATAAAAGTTTTTCAGTTTTCTCTGTATCCGTTCAGTATTTTCGATGACTTTTCAGTTCTTCTCTGTGTCTTTTAAGCAGATTCGTTAGGACTAACAATTTTGTTGTCAACTAGCAGACTAAACAGCAAATCAAGTGCTGAAGAGAAAAGAGGGCAGAAATATTTGAAAATTATTTAACGGCTAAGTGACAAGAACAATACAAGGCAAGAATTCATAACTTTTTGATGCAAACCACCGATACTTTGCGACAACATTTGGTCACTATAGTTTTCACTCTTGATTGATTGACTAGCAATCTCTCACCAAACATCGAAACTCACTGCTTACTATTCAATGTAATGTGCAGCCAGCTACATCGTAAATTACTCTTGATTTGATTTAGTACTCTCTCAAGTCTCAACTTTTCCAAACAGCCATTGCTTAAGCTAGTCTACCGCGCCTATTGTTCCAAATTCTAATCAGTAATATCACACGCAGCAAATATTATTCACGCTTGGATAATTTTCTTATTTTATTACATTTCCACAGATAAACGTAGCGCGAACAAGTGCAGTAGGAAGATCAGCGGTTTGCAGTGCGCCCATAGTTGAAAAAAGTTATTAAAAACACTTTTTTTGCAATTTTACATTCAGGAAAAGGGAAACGAATAAATAGTAGGCTAATACTTCTCAAAATTGTAACTAGATATAAAAAAAAGTTCTCAAAGCAATAAAACTCCACAACACTAATGATCACATAATGAGCTAAGTCACTTATCTTATCTTGCCTTCATCACAAAATGAGCTATGTCACCTTAGCTCATTCTGTAGTTTAAAAAAGGCGTAATTGCGAAAGTGACATAATAAGCTATGTTGACATAGCTTATTTTGTCATTGAGCACTTTAGAGTTGGTTGAAAATGGAATATCAGTTCTGAGAAAACCTGTTCATACAGACCTTAGCCCTTTATGTCACATAAAAATATGCATCTTGAGAAATATCTCACATTATATAACGCCGAAAATAAAAAATGTGGACTTAGCTCATTCTGTCATTTGACCCTCGATATAACACGCTGAAATTTTATATAAAACATTCTCCAAACCTATAGTATACGCGATGGTGATGCGACAAACTTCTCTTGCACAAATGTGACACAAACATAATTGATATTAAACAAAAACGATTGAACTCACAGCAATTTCGCTCATCCTCTCCGTCGCTACAAACGGGGAATCCGTTGCACCGCCAACTCAACGGAATGCACTCGCCATTATTGCACTGAAACGCTTCGTTACGACAAGATGCTGAAAGATATAATATCATGAATATTCAATGGTTTTGTGCTTATTCTTATAGAATAAATCTAATTGAAATGGTCTTGGTCATTGAATTTACACGCATTTAAAATCATGCTGTATCAATCAATCAATCAATCAATCAATCAATTTTATTTTATTTTTGTCCAAATCAGCATACATAGAAATAAATTACACAGCAGTGGACAAAAAAAGGAGACGATGGCAAAACGATATACGTTAATACATGCACATGAATAGAATTTAGATTAAATGTGAAGATAATGGCATGGCCATCGCACCTGTAAGATACTAGGTAAAATAAAAAACACACACGAAGAAAAGTATATACAATATGTACAAAGTGTCGCTAGAGACAGTAACAATAAAAAACTGTCAAGTTGTAACCCTAACAGGGGAGGCTATCAGGTGCTACACCTTGCCCAAGGGTGACCTGGGAGCAACGACAGCTAAGAGACAGCTCCTTTACGTCTCAAGGCACATAAACCCTGTCGCCGGTTGTAGTTTTAAGTCATACACCTAGGACTGTAATGCAAACTTTGCTAAGTTTTGTAAAAACGTTTATAGAGAGACTGAGCCACCGTGACGGTTTGATCTCTCAGGCAAACTAAATGTCTGCCTCGTATACACAGATCGATCAATTTTGTTTAAGTGCTTTTCCCAAAGGCTGGCAATGGCCAGAAAATGAAATTTCACGGTTATTTTTCTACAGTTCCATATGTGCTGAGCGCCAAGCGAATCAGTTGTCAGTGTTTACTTTGTGAAAGTATTTACTATGATCAAGCGATCATCAATTGATGATTACTCTTTCACTCGCGCAAGATGATGGTATGACGATCTTCATCAAAGATTTGAGAAAATCAGTTTACTTAAAAATTGATTTGAGATGTTATTGTGTAACGCATTTCAACATGTATTAAAACTATAGCTTACTAGCCAGTTTCGCCGGCGTCGCCCGTCAGGGCACCCATCAATAACATCAGGATTAAGTATTTCGGTTCAACTGGCTGTGCTGGATTTATCATCGAGCTCTTGTGTAAACAGTAACAAACACTTAATGATATTTGCACACTTCCACAATTCTTGCACACGTAATCGTGATCATCTTATTCCCTTAATCAAGACTGATAATGCTCACAAATAAAGTATGTTGCAACAAACTCTCGTCATATTTTCAGACGTGTGAGGAGAGGGATTGAAACACAGTCAAAAATGATGGTGGCAGTCAAATAATGGATGCTTTCACAATCACGGAAATGCACTGTTTAGTGGTAAAGATAGTTTGTGATTTGGTGTGGCCGCTTTATCTATTTATATTTGTGGAATTAAGTTCTGTTGCTGTGCTATTTGCCTTGTTTGATAAACATTAAATTGGTACTAATTGGGACATCGCCCCATGCCCTAATCCGGATCAGAGCATGACTGCTCTCAAATTTGAGAGACTCTACAAAGTCTCTATCATTTCACAAATTCTGTCCGTTCCTTTGAATAAGTTTCCGAGAATAAAGAGAAAGTTGGGAATGGCATTTGTTTTACGATAACACAAATCAGTTATTTGGTGATATGCATACTTTACAAATTATCCAACGCCTACCCCATCGTGAAAATAATGAACAGTAAAGAAACAAAGAAATCATTAGCATAAATGGTGTCCCTAGTCCTGATCTTCGTGTTGTTTGCAGTTCGGCGCACTTCGAAGGGAATTGGATATAAGAAAATTAACTAGCTACTACTTTTGAATAATTGCATGCCTATAAGTGCTACCTAAAGCCTCTGGCTGGGTGCATGTTACTTGGTCCTGGCGTGCAAAGCAAACTAATCTGAAATGAAGGGTTTATGGTTCAGTTATTATAATTGCAGGGCCCCATCAGTAATGTCGAAGTTAAGAATTTCAAATCAGCCTGCTGCACCGGCTTTACATAATTGCAAAGGAAATTGCTTCATCATTTAGATGATATGTAGCTGAAGATCATCATTTTGTTGAAAAAGAAACAAGAAAACAAACAAGTCCATTAATATCTGCACCGATTTATAGGGTGTCATCAATGTATTGCTTGGAGGAGGATCATTTTTAATTTTTAGAGATTTCACTTTCAAACGAGCCCGTTTGAAAGTTTCGATAAATAATGCCAAAGAATCATGTCTTTAAAATGGAAATCACACAATCTACAACAGAACTTATGTTTTCTAGTAACTGCACAGTTGTGTGAAACCCACACACCAAAAGTGTGAGTGTTTACAGGCCCCACAAGATGAGGTGCAGCCAGTGCTCCGTAAAAGTATAGAGGACCCGTCAATATCAAAGTTCAAAATTGAAATGAGCAATAATGCATAAATTGTTTATTGTTGCTTTGAAGCTGAGAGAAATTTCCATGTGCACTATCACGAACAAATTTCGCAAGAATGTTGTGGAGAGGGCATTTATGCAGGAGCTCAAGACTCTAATGTCTAACCTGATCACAAGCATGCAAACGTGTTCAAAATCACTGTGACAAAACAATGCAGGAAAGTACAGTAGACGCCACTTAATATGACCATCTTGGGACAAGGCCATTTTGGTCACAATATTTGAATGGTCATTAAAAACGAAGCCGCCATAACCGCATCTGAATGGAAGCTGTCAATTCCGGACCGCACCAAATTGGTCATAATAAGCGGCTGTTCATATCATCAGTGGTCATAATAAGTGGTGCCTACTGTAGTACAATTCCCGAGTGTAGCCATTTGGCTTGGTAGTAGTAGGGTAGGATAAACAAAGAAAGAAGACCGAGGAATCACAGAATCGTATCGAAACTTGGTATGTTGAAAATAGGATAATGACTGACGCAACTAGACAAGCAACGACGCCATTTGCAACATACTGTATATGTAACACGCTGAAATTTTATATAAAACATTCTCCAAACCTATAGTATACGCAATGTTGATGCGACAAACTTCTCTTGCACAAATGTGACACAAACATAATTGATATTAAACAAAAACGATTGAACTCACAGCAATTTCGCTCATCCTCTCCGTCGCTACAAACGGGGAATCCGTCGCATCGCCCACTCAACGGAATGCACTGGCCATTATTGCACTGAAACGATTCGTTACTACAAGATGCTGAAAGATATAATATCATGAATATTCAATGGTTTTGTGCTTATTCTTATAGAATAAATCTAATTGAAATGGTTTTGGTCATTGAATTTACACGCATTTAAAATCATGCTGTAATGCAAACTTTGCTAAGTTTTGTAAAAACGTTTATAGACAGACTGAGCCACCGTGACGGTTTGATCTCTCGGGCACACTAAGTGTCTGCCTCGTATACACAAATCGATGAGTTTCGTTTAAGTGCTTTTCCCAAAGGCTGGCAATGGCCAGTAAATGAAATTCACGGTTATTTTTCTACAGTTCCATATGTGCTGAGCGCCAAGCAAATCAGTTGTCAGTGTTTACTTTGTGAAAGTATTTACTATGATCTAGCGATCATCAATTGATGATTACCCTTTCGATCGTGCAGAATGATGGTATGATGATCTTCATCAAAGATTTGAGAAAATCAGTTTACTTAAAAATTGATTTGAGATGTTATTGTGTAACGCATTTCAACATTTATTAAAACTATAGCTTACTAGCCGGTTTCGCCGGCGTCGCTCGTCATGATTAAGTATTTTGGTTCAACTGGCTGTGCTGGATTTATCATCGAGCTCTTGTGCGAACAGTAACAAACACTTAATGATATTTGCACACTTCCACAATTCTTGCACACGTAATCGTGATCATCTTATTCCCTTAATCAAGACTGATAATGCTCACAAATAAAGTATGTTGCAACAAACTCTCGTCATATTTTCAGACGTGTGAGGAGAGGGATTGAAACACAGTCAAAAATGATGGTGGCAGCCAAATAATGGATGCTTTCACAATCACGGAAATGCACTGTTTAGTGGTAAAGATAGTTTGTGATTTGGTGTGGCCGCTTTATCTATTTATATTTGTGGAATTAAGTTCTGTCGCTGTGCTATTTGCCTTGTTTGATAAACATTAACACTAGAATTACTGCTGTGTCGAAATTGAAACGAAAAAATAATTGGCGTCTCGCTTCTGTGAACTGCGAGTTCGTACATATTTACTTTTTTTTGACTTTTCTTAGAATTTGCCCTGGTTCTCCATATTAAAAGGATTTAGTTTACATTCATTAGACAATACGACTTATCGAGGCTTGAAAATTAGAACCCATTCAGTTACGAACGTGTCGATTTTGACACTAACGGCTTTTGTTAGAAAATTACTTCTGTCTGGTTGCTTTTTTAGTTTTTATTGTTGACCAAATAAAGACACAGATGTGATTCAACACAAAATAGATTTATCCGGCATTTCATTTTACGTTCACAATTTAGAAAGCTAACTGAAGGACTTTGTAAGCATTTTCTGTCTGGCCTTGGCATTTGTTTGCGTCTGAGGCGTGGAATGTTTTGTGCTAGGTTTTGGAGTCCCGCTCCTGACCAGTTTTTCTGGTATGTGATTTCCACTGTTTCGGAGGTCAGATCTCTAACTGAAGGACGTACCGTTTTGCAAGCAAGCGTGCATAGTAAACAAAGGCAATATTAGCAGAATTTTCTGGTTAGGCTGAAGTTTTGAAATCAGATCTTCTAAGTTATTTGTTTCTTATGTGCCTATTTTATTATTTCAGGCCATTTGCAAGTTGAGTTTCATGATTTTGTAATACACTATAGTACAAAATAAGCAAAATGACGCAACGAGCGATAACTGCAAATGAACTAGCTGATGTAATTACTACCTGGGATACCGATGACGAATGCTCTGATGAAGAGGGATATGGAGATGCTAGTGGCGGAGGAGAAAGCCCAAATGCGCATGTGAGTGACAGCTACGAGTGCCCTGATAACTGTGAAGATGAGTCTGATGAAGATGACAATGTTATGTCACAACAAAGCCAACCTACATCCACATCTGTTTTTGCAAGAGATAGAACGGAATGGACCTGTACTCCATCAATTAACACTGGACGTACCGGGGCACATAATGTTTTCAAGGCAGCTACAGGCGTTCCTAGAGCAACTGCAAGAGGTGTGTCAACTCCATATGACGCCTTGAAGCATTTCATCGATGAATCTCTCCTGAGAATGATTGCACAATTCACAACTGAAGTAGCAGCACGTAGGAGTGACAATGAGTTTGTCCTAGATTTGCATCATCTTGAGACTTTTATTGGACTACAATATGCTCGTGGACTTTACGGGAAAGGTCATCCCACCTGTTTTCTTTGGAGTAGGAAGTATGGCATGCCTATTTTCTCTGAAGCAATGAGCCGTGACTCATTTGTAAAAATACTGAAATACCTGAGGTTTGACGACAAACCTAACAGAATACGACGAGGTCCTGGGGCCGACAAGTTTGCACCTACTCGAGAAGCTTTTGAAAAATTTTCCTCATTATGCAGGAGTAAGTTTGTATGTGACTATTCACTGACTATTGACGAGCAGCTAATGCCCTGTAATTCACGCTGTTTGTTTGTAACGTACATGCCAAACAAACCAGATAAGTATGGAATAAAATTCTGGGTTTTGGTTGATGTAAAAAGCAAATACGAGGTATGTTTCAAACATTTTTCCATATCTTGGTGCCCTGGAGAAAGAGCAGCGTGGTGATACACCTCTGGCAGAGTCGGTTGTGATGAGGTTGACAGAAGGTGTCCGGGGAAGAGGGTACAATATCACATGCGACAACTTTTTTACATCTTTGCCACTTGCTCTAAAGTTGCAGAAAGAAAAAATCTCAATTGTTTTAACTATTAGAAAAAATCGTCGCGAAATCGCTAAGAAAATGACTAATGCCGTCAAAGGAAACTTGCATTGCAGCCAGTTTTATTGGCACAAAAGTAATGATATGCTGTTTGTGAAATATCAGGCCAAGGCCAAGAAAACTGTTTGTCTGCTTTCTTCCATGCATCATTCACCTGACATAGATCAGAGTAGTGTGAAGCAAAAACCACAAGTGATATTGTTTTACAACAAGAACAAAGTCGGAGTGGATTGCTTTGATCAGATGGCCCGCCTATATTCAACTAGATCTGCTTCTCAAAGATGGCCACTGACAGTGTGGGGAAACATTCTGAACATCGCTGCCATAAATGCTAGAGTTATTTTTATGAAATCAACAGGAACGCAGATAAGCCGTCGAAACTTTCTGCACAAGCTCATCGAAGAACTTACTGCAAATCAAACAACAATGCAAAGCAGGGAGTCTTCTGATAGGCCAATATGTTCCGTAATTTCAACCAGAAAGCGAAGAAGATGCAGTGTATATAGTTGCGAAAATGCAACAGTATCATTGTGCATGCTTTGTGATCAGCCAACATGTGGAAAATGTTCGCAAAATGGCTCCCGAATCATACATGTAAAGTGCAACAAGTGTATGCAATCTCCGACTTGAGCATTAACAAACACATCTTTGCAAGCACATTTTCAAATAAACCTCACTTTCAAATACCGGTAAGTGTTTGTTACTTTTTTGATAACTTCGGAAGGGTTAAGTGGTAAAAAAATGTGAAGAATTGTGCCACGAAGTAACACGTGTCAAAATTGACAGGACCGTAAACGAAAAGATAGAAAAATGTTGGTAATCCTAGTGTTAAATTGGTACTAATTGGGACATCGCCCCATGCCCTAATCCGGATCGTAGTATGACTGACTGCTCTCAAATTTGAGAGGCTCTACAAAGTCTCTATCATTTCACAAATTCTGTCCGTTCCTTTGAATAAGTTTCCGAGAATAAAGAGAAAGTTGGGAATGGCATTTGTTTTACGATAACACAAATCAGTTATTTGGTGATATGCATACTTTACAAATTATTCGACGCCTACCCCATCGTGAAAATAATGAACAGTAAAGAAACAAAGAAATCATTAGCATAAATGGTGTCCCTAGTCCTGATCTTCGTGTTGTTTGCTGTTCGGCGCACTTCGAAGGGAATTGGATATAAGAAAATTAACTAGCTACTACTTTTGAATAATTGCATGCCTATAAGTGCTACCTAAAGCCTCTGGCTGGGTGCATGTTACTTGATCCTGGCGTGCAAAGCAAACTAATCTGAAATGAAGGGTTTATGGTTCAGTTATTATAATTGCAGGGCCCCATCAGTAATGTCGAAGTTACGAATTTCAAATCAGCCGGCTGCACCGGCTTTACATAATTGCAAAGGAAATTGCTTCATCATTTAGATGATATGTAGCTGAAGATCATCATTTTGTTGAAAAAGAAACAAGAAATCAAACAAGTCCATTAATATCCGCACCGATTTATAGGGTGTCATCAATGTATTGCTTGGAGGAGGATCATTTTTAATTTTTAGAGATTTCACTTTCAAACGAGCCCGTTTGAAAGTTTCGATAAATAATGCCAAAGAATCATGTCTTTAAAATGGAAATCACACAATCTACAACAGAACTTATGTTTTCTAGTAACTGCGCAGTTGTGTGAAACCCACACACCAAAAGTGTGAGTGTTTACAGGCCCCACAAGATGAGGTGCAGCCAGTGCTCCGTAAAAGTATAGAGGACCCGTCAATATCAAAGTTCAAAATTGAAATGAGCAATAATGCATAAATTGTTTATTGTTGCTTTGAAGCTGAGAGAAATCTCCATGTGCACTATCACGAACAAATTTCGCAAGAATGTTGTGGAGAGGGCATTTATGCAGGAGCTCAAGACTCTAATGTCTAACCTGATCACAAGCATGCAAACGTGTTCAAAATCACTGTGACGAAACAATGCAGGAAAGTACAGTAGACGCCGCTTATTATGACCACCTTGGCACCAGGCCATTTTGGTCACAATATTCGAATGGTCATAAAAAACGAAGCCGCCATAACCGCATCTGAATGGACGCCGTCAATTCCGGACCGCACCAAATTGGTCATAATAAGCGGCTGTTCATATCATCAGTGGTCATAATAAGTGGTGCCTACTGTAGTACGATTCCCGAGTGTAGCCATTTGGCTTGGTAGTAGTAGGGTAGGATAAACAAAGAAATGAGATCGAGGAATCACAGGAGCGTTTTGAAACTTGGTATGTTGAAAATAGGATAATGACTGACGCAACTAGACAAGCAACGACGCCATTTGCAACATACTGTATATGTAACACGCTGAAATTTTATATAAAACATTCTCCAAACCTATAGTATACGCGATAGTGATTCGACAAACTTCTCTTGCACAAATGTGACACAAACATAATTGATATTAAACAAAAACGGTTGAACTCACAGCAATTTCGCTCATCCTCTCCGTCGCTACAATCGATGAATCCGTCGCACCGCCAACTCAACGGAATGCACTTGCCATTATTGCATTGAAACGCTTCGTTACGACAAGATGCTGAAAGATATAATATCATGAATATTCAATGGTTTTGTGCTTATTCTTATAGAATAAATCTAATTGAAATGGTCTTGGTCATTGAATTTACACGCATTTAAAATCATGCTGTAATGCAAACTTTGCTAAGTTTTGTAAAAACGTATATAGACAGACTGAGCCACCGTGACGGTTTGATCTCTCGGGCACACTAAGTGTCTGCCTCGTATACACAGATCGATGAGTTTCGTTTAAGTGCTTTTCCCAAAGGCTGGCAATGGCCAGAAAATGAAATTCACAGTTATTTTTCTACAGGGTGGCCGAAAAGTCTCAGGACACTATACATTTATTTTGGGTGGCCGAAAAGTCCCAGGACACTATTCTTTTCTTTGATCCATATCTTCATCTGACAACTGATTTATCGACATGGGCTTATAAGCTTTGACATCCAAGTCCTTTTTCATATGATCCATCAAGTTGGCCTTGGTATTCCAAGTTCAGCAGAACGTTTTTTGGTGGATTTCTTGGGGGACTGTTGCAGTGATTCTTGAACACCAGCACACGTTTCCTTTCGTGTTTCAGGCCTGCCACTTCTTGCTTGATCCAGAACGCTACCTGTTTCAAAAACTTTCTTCTCCCACAAATACAGATTACTTCTTGATGGCGCAGGCTTTCCAAATCTTTCTGTGAAAGCACTTTGAATATCTTCCATAGTCATGTCATTCCTGATGCGGTCGTGAACCCAAACAGCAGCAACTAAGCGCTCCTCAACAGTAAATACACTGATGTCAGTCATGACCTGAAATAACCTAAATACCCTGAAAAAATAAATCAAATAAATTGTTTTAACAACATTAGAATATTAAAACAATCAAATTTGATATTAAAAATAGAGTGTCCTGGGACTATTCGGCCACCTTGTAGAGTTTCGTATGTGCTGAGCGCCAAGCAAATCAGTTGTCAGTGTTTACTTTGTGAAAGTATTTACTATGATCAAGCAATCATCAATTGATGATTACCCTTTCGATCGTGCAGAATGATGGTATGACGATCTTCATCAAAGATTTGAGAAAATCAGTTTACTTAAAAAGTGATTTGAGATGTTATTGTGTAACGCATTTCAACATTTATTAAAACTATAGCTTACTAGCCGGTTTCGCCGGCGTCGCTCGTCATGATTAAGTATTTCGGTTCAACTGGCTGTGCTGGATTTATCATCGAGCTCTTGTGCGAACAGTAACAAACACTTAATGATATTTGTGCACTTCCACAATTCTTGCACACGTAATCGTGATCATCTTATTCCCTTAATCAAGACTGATAATGCTCACAAATAAAGTATGTTGCAACAAACTCTCGTCATATTTTCAGACGTGTGAGGAGAGGGATTGAAACACAGTCAAAAATGATGGTGGCAGTCAAATAATGGATGCTTTCACAATCACGGAAATGCACTGTTTAGTGGTAAAGATAGTTTGTGATTTGGTGTGGCCGCTTTATCTATTTATATTTGTGGAATTAAGTTCTGTCGCTGTGCTATTTGCCTTGTTTGATAAACATTAAATTGGTACTAATTGGGACATCGCCCCATGCCCTAATCCGGATCGTAGTATGACTGACTGCTCTCAAATTTGAGAGGCTCTACAAAGTCTCTATCATTTCATAAATTCTGTCCGTTCCTTTGAATAAGTTTCCGAGAATAAAGAGAAAGTTGGAAATGGCATTTGTTTTACGATAACACAAATCAGTTATTTGGTGATATGCATACTTTACAAATTATTCAACGCCTACCCCATCGTGAAAATAATGAACAGTAAAGAAACAAAGAAATCATTAGCATAAATGGTGTCCCTAGTCCTGATCTTCGTGTTGTTTGCAGTTCGGCGCACTTCGAAGGGAATTGGATATAAGAAAATTAACTAGCTACTACTTTTGAATAATTGCATGCCTATAAGTGCTACCTAAAGCCTCTGGCTGGGTGCATGTTACTTGGTCCTGGCGTGCAAAGCAAACTAATCTGAAATGAAGGGTTTATGGTTCAGTTATTATAATTGCAGGGCCCCATCAGTAATGTCGAAGTTACGAATTTCAAATCAGCCGGCTGCACCGGCTTTACATAATTGCAAAGGAAATTGCTTCATCATTTAGATGATATGTAGCTGAAGATCATCATTTTGTTGAAAAAGAAACAAGAAATCAAACAAGTCCATTAATATCCGCACCGATTTATAGGGTGTCATCAATGTATTGCTTGGAGGAGGATCATTTTTAATTTTTAGAGATTTCACTTTCAAACGAGCCCGTTTGAAAGTTTCGATAAATAATGCCAAAGAATCATGTCTTTAAAATGGAAATCACACAATCTACAACAGAACTTATGTTTTCTAGTAACTGCGCAGTTGTGTGAAACCCACACACCAAAAGTGTGAGTGTTTACAGGCCCCACAAGATGAGGTGCAGCCAGTGCTCCGTAAAAGTATAGAGGACCCGTCAATATCAAAGTTCAAAATTGAAATGAGCAATAATGCATAAATTGTTTATTGTTGCTTTGAAGCTGAGAGAAATCTCCATGTGCACTATCACGAACAAATTTCGCAAGAATGTTGTGGAGAGGGCATTTATGCAGGAGCTCAAGACTCTAATGTCTAACCTGATCACAAGCATGCAAACGTGTTCAAAATCACTGTGACGAAACAATGCAGGAAAGTACAGTAGACGCCGCTTATTATGACCACCTTGGCACCAGGCCATTTTGGTCACAATATTCGAATGGTCATAAAAAACGAAGCCGCCATAACCGCATCTGAATGGACGCCGTCAATTCCGGACCGCACCAAATTGGTCATAATAAGCGGCTGTTCATATCATCAGTGGTCATAATAAGTGGTGCCTACTGTAGTACGATTCCCGAGTGTAGCCATTTGGCTTGGTAGTAGTAGGGTAGGATAAACAAAGAAATGAGATCGAGGAATCACAGGAGCGTTTTGAAACTTGGTATGTTGAAAATAGGATAATGACTGACGCAACTAGACAAGCAACGACGCCATTTGCAACATACTGTATATGTAACACGCTGAAATTTTATATAAAACATTCTCCAAACCTATAGTATACGCGATAGTGATTCGACAAACTTCTCTTGCACAAATGTGACACAAACATAATTGATATTAAACAAAAACGGTTGAACTCACAGCAATTTCGCTCATCCTCTCCGTCGCTACAATCGATGAATCCGTCGCACCGCCAACTCAACGGAATGCACTTGCCATTATTGCATTGAAACGCTTCGTTACGACAAGATGCTGAAAGATATAATATCATGAATATTCAATGGTTTTGTGCTTATTCTTATAGAATAAATCTAATTGAAATGGTCTTGGTCATTGAATTTACACGCATTTAAAATCATGCTGTAATGCAAACTTTGCTAAGTTTTGTAAAAACGTATATAGACAGACTGAGCCACCGTGACGGTTTGATCTCTCGGGCACACTAAGTGTCTGCCTCGTATACACAGATCGATGAGTTTCGTTTAAGTGCTTTTCCCAAAGGCTGGCAATGGCCAGAAAATGAAATTCACAGTTATTTTTCTACAGGGTGGCCGAAAAGTCTCAGGACACTATACATTTATTTTGGGTGGCCGAAAAGTCCCAGGACACTATTCTTTTCTTTGATCCATATCTTCATCTGACAACTGATTTATCGACATGGGCTTATAAGCTTTGACATCCAAGTCCTTTTTCATATGATCCATCAAGTTGGCCTTGGTATTCCAAGTTCAGCAGAACGTTTTTTGGTGGATTTCTTGGGGGACTGTTGCAGTGATTCTTGAACACCAGCACACGTTTCCTTTCGTGTTTCAGGCCTGCCACTTCTTGCTTGATCCAGAACGCTACCTGTTTCAAAAACTTTCTTCTCCCACAAATACAGATTACTTCTTGATGGCGCAGGCTTTCCAAATCTTTCTGTGAAAGCACTTTGAATATCTTCCATAGTCATGTCATTCCTGATGCGGTCGTGAACCCAAACAGCAGCAACTAAGCGCTCCTCAACAGTAAATACACTGATGTCAGTCATGACCTGAAATAACCTAAATACCCTGAAAAAATAAATCAAATAAATTGTTTTAACAACATTAGAATATTAAAACAATCAAATTTGATATTAAAAATAGAGTGTCCTGGGACTATTCGGCCACCTTGTAGAGTTTCGTATGTGCTGAGCGCCAAGCAAATCAGTTGTCAGTGTTTACTTTGTGAAAGTATTTACTATGATCAAGCAATCATCAATTGATGATTACCCTTTCGATCGTGCAGAATGATGGTATGACGATCTTCATCAAAGATTTGAGAAAATCAGTTTACTTAAAAAGTGATTTGAGATGTTATTGTGTAACGCATTTCAACATTTATTAAAACTATAGCTTACTAGCCGGTTTCGCCGGCGTCGCTCGTCATGATTAAGTATTTCGGTTCAACTGGCTGTGCTGGATTTATCATCGAGCTCTTGTGCGAACAGTAACAAACACTTAATGATATTTGTGCACTTCCACAATTCTTGCACACGTAATCGTGATCATCTTATTCCCTTAATCAAGACTGATAATGCTCACAAATAAAGTATGTTGCAACAAACTCTCGTCATATTTTCAGACGTGTGAGGAGAGGGATTGAAACACAGTCAAAAATGATGGTGGCAGTCAAATAATGGATGCTTTCACAATCACGGAAATGCACTGTTTAGTGGTAAAGATAGTTTGTGATTTGGTGTGGCCGCTTTATCTATTTATATTTGTGGAATTAAGTTCTGTCGCTGTGCTATTTGCCTTGTTTGATAAACATTAAATTGGTACTAATTGGGACATCGCCCCATGCCCTAATCCGGATCGTAGTATGACTGACTGCTCTCAAATTTGAGAGGCTCTACAAAGTCTCTATCATTTCATAAATTCTGTCCGTTCCTTTGAATAAGTTTCCGAGAATAAAGAGAAAGTTGGAAATGGCATTTGTTTTACGATAACACAAATCAGTTATTTGGTGATATGCATACTTTACAAATTATTCAACGCCTACCCCATCGTGAAAATAATGAACAGTAAAGAAACAAAGAAATCATTAGCATAAATGGTGTCCCTAGTCCTGATCTTCGTGTTGTTTGCAGTTCGGCGCACTTCGAAGGGAATTGGATATAAGAAAATTAACTAGCTACTACTTTTGAATAATTGCATGCCTATAAGTGCTACCTAAAGCCTCTGGCTGGGTGCATGTTACTTGGTCCTGGCGTGCAAAGCAAACTAATCTGAAATGAAGGGTTTATGGTTCAGTTATTATAATTGCAGGGCCCCATCAGTAATGTCGAAGTTACGAATTTCAAATCAGCCGGCTGCACCGGCTTTACATAATTGCAAAGGAAATTGCTTCATCATTTAGATGATATGTAGCTGAAGATCATCATTTTGTTGAAAAAGAAACAAGAAAACAAACAAGTCCATTAATATCCGCACCGATTTATAGGGTGTCATCAATGTTTTGCTTGGAGGAGGATCATTTTTAATTTTTAGAGATTTCACTTTCAAACGAGCCCGTTTGAAAGTTTCGATAGATAATGCCAAAGAATCATGTCTTTAAAATGGAAATCACACAATCTACAACAGAACTTATGTTTTCTAGTAACTGCGCAATTGTGTGAAACCCACACACCAAAAGTGTGAGTGTTTTCAGGCCCCACAAGATGAGGTGCAGCCGGTGCACCGCACCATGTCCCGTAAGAGTCTACGAGATCCGTAAATATCAATGTTCAAAATTGAAATGAGCAATAATGCATAAATTGTTTATTGTTGCTTTGAAGCTGAGAGAAATCTCCATGTGCACTATCACGAACAAATTTCGCAAGCGTGTTGTGGAGAGGGCATTTATACAGGAAATCAAAGCTCTAATGTCTAACCTGATCACAAGCATGCAAACGTTCACAGAATCACTGTGACGAAACAATGGAGTAAAGTAGTACGATTCCCGAGTGTAGCCATTTGGCTTGGTAGTAGTAGGGTAGGATAAACAAAGAAATGAGATCGAGGAATCACAGGAGCGTATCGAAACTTGGTATGTTGAAAATAGGATAATGACTGACGCAACTAGACAAGCAACGATGCCATTTGCAACATACTGTATATATAACACGCTGCAATTTTATGTAAAACATTCTCCAAACCTATAGTATACGCGATGGTGATGCGACAAACTTCTTTTGCACAAATGTGACACAAACATAATTGATATTAAACAAAAACGATTGAACTCACAGCAATTTCGCTCATCCTCTCCGTCGCTACAAACGGGGAATCCATTGCACCGCCAACTCAACGGAATGCACTCGCCATTATTGCACCGAAACGCTTCGTTACGACAAGATGCTGAAAGATATAATATCATGAATATTCAATGGTTTTGTGCTTATTCTTATAGAATAAATCTAATTGAAATGGTCTTGGTCATTGAATTTACACGCATTTAAAATCATGCTGTAATGCAAACTTTGCTAAGTTTTGTAAAAACGTTTATAGACAGACTGAGCCACCGCGACGACTTGATCTTTGGGGCACACTAAGTGTCTGCCTCGTATACACAGATCGATCAATTTTGTTTAAGTGCTTTTCCCAAAGGCTGGCAATGGCCAGAAAATGAAATTTCACGGTTATTTTTCTACAGTTTCGTATGTGCTGAGCGCCAAGCAAATCAGTTGTCAGTGTTTACTTTGTGAAAGTATTTACTATGATCAAGCGATCATCAATTGAGGATTACCCTTTCGATTGCACAAGATGATGGTATGATGATCTTCATAAAAGATTTGAGAAAATCAGTTTACTTAAAAATTGATTTGAGATGTTATTGTGTAACGCATTTCAACATTTATTAAAACTATAGCTTACTAGCCGGTTTCACCGGCGTCGCCTGTCAGGGCACCCATCAATTTGTTTTTTGTTTTATTTGCCATTTTTATCCACCATTCATGAGAAAGCGAATTGTATCGCTATACTTTCGACGGGAAGTCCACACTCGCTTGGGAGTTGCCTTTTTCGAGGTTTATGGGCCACTTGTCTTCCACATGAAGGCGGGAGCATCCCGTAAAGTGCCTTGCCCAAGGACACAACAAGCGAGCTTGCCGGCTTGTTCTCCACAACCACCCATAAATGCGGAGCGCCAAGCAGGGAAGCTATAGATACCATTTTTTAAGATCTTTTGGTATGATTCGACAGGGGGAAAAAACCCCAGGTCTACCGACTGCGAAGCGGATGCTCTAACGACTACTCAATCGCATCTAACCACTACACCATCGCATGACATCAGGATTAAGTATTTCGGTTCAACTGGTTGTGCTGGATTTACCATCAAGCTCTTGCGTGAACAGTAACAAACACTTAATGATATTTGTGCACTTCCACAATTCCTGTACACGTAATTGTGATCATCTTATTCCCTTAATCAAGACTGATAATGCTCACAAATAAAGTATGTTGCAACAAACTCTCGTCATATTTTCAGACGTGTGAGGAGAGGGATTGAAACACAGTCAAAAATGATGGTGGCAGCCAAATAATGGATGCTTTCACAATCACGGAAATGCACTGTTTAGTGGTAAAGATAGTTTGTGATTTGGTGTGGCCGCTTTATCTATTTATATTTGTGGAATTAAGTTCTGTCGCTGTGCTATTTGCCTTGTTTGATAAACATTAAATTGGTACTAATTGGGACATCGCCCCATGCCCTAATCCGGATCGTAGTATGACTGACTGCTCTCAAATTTGAGAGGCTCTACAAAGTCTCTATCATTTCACAAATTCTGTCCGTTCCTTTGAATAAGTTTCCGAGAATAAAGAGAAAGTTGGGAATGGCATTTGTTTTACGATAACACAAATCAGTTATTTGGTGATATGCATACTTTACAAATTATTCAACGCCTACCCCATCGTGAAAATAATGAACAGTAAAGAAACAAAGAAATCATTAGCATAAATGGTGTCCCTAGTCCTGATCTTCGTGTTGTTTGCAGTTTGGCGCACTTCGAAGGGAATTGGATATAAGAAAATTAACTAGCTACTACTTTTGAATAATTGCATGCCTATAAGTGCTACCTAAAGCCTCTGGCTGGGTGCATGTTACTTGATCCTGGCGTGCAAAGCAAACTAATCTGAAATGAAGGGTTTATGGTTCAGTTATTATAATTGCAGGGCCCCATCAGTAATGTCGAAGTTAAGAATTTCAAATCAGCCGGCTGCACCGGCTTTACATAATTGAAGAGTTGATTGGTGGTACAAAACTTGAATATTGCGGAAAGTAATACATTCATTTTCTCGAAGCTTTTCGTCTGACTCGTCTTCAGGAGAAATACGTCAGAATGAAAAAGATAGAAGTGTTACTCGCTTATATAGAGGAATACTCGATAATGATTGGTCGATGGATAGGCCAATGAAAAGAGAGGAAACTAATGTGAAATTTTTAAGTTGTATACGAATTCTTTTTGCTTACACAAATTTGGTTTTGATGTTTTGATATAAGTAGCTTCAAGAGTTGAAAGATGGAAAGCTGTTCGGCCATGTGCAAGTATGGAAAATTTATCATCTGAATAGTTTTGTGCGCATAATTGGTTATGTAGGAGATGTTGTCCAATCGCTGATGAAGAAATTTCGGTGTTGAGGGATTTGATTGGCTTACAGGAACGGGCCAATGAGGTTCGATCTTGAAAAGTGTGCCCACCTCGAACACAATACCTGTGCCACTGCGATAGTCGGTACGTGGGCCGTACTTCCCAAAGATTGCAACAGAGAATCACGCAGCATGTGCCAAAATCTGTTCGAGGTGGGCACACTTTTCAAGATCGAACCTCATTGGCCCGTTCCTGTAAGCCAATCAAATCCCTCAACACCGAAATTTCTTCATCAGCGATTGGACAACCTACATAACCAATTATGCGCACAAAACTATTCAGATGATAAATTTTCCATACTTGCACATGGCCGAACAGCTTTCCATCTTTCAACTCTTGAAGCTACTTATATCAAAACATCAAAACCAAATTTGTGTAAGCAAAAAGAATTTGTATACAGCTTAAAAATTTCACATTAGTTTCCTCTCTTTTCATTGGCCTATCCATCGACCAATCATTATCGAGTATTCCTCTATATAAGCGAGTAACACTTCTATCTTTTTCATTCTGACGTATTTCTCCTGAAGACGAGTCAGACGAAAAGCTTCGAGAAAATGAATGTATTACTTTACATAATTGCAAAGGAAATTGCTTCATCATTTAGATGATATGTAGCTGAAGATCATCATTTTGTTGAAAAAGAAACAAGAAAACCAAACAAGTCCATTAATATCCGCACCGATTTATAGGGTGTCATCAATGTTTTGCTTGGAGGAGGATCATTTTTAATTTTTAGAGATTTCACTTTCAAACGAGCCCGTTTGAAAGTTTCGATAAATAATGCCAAAGAATCATGTCTTTAAAATGGAAATCACACAATCTACAGCAGAACTTATGTTTTCTAGTAACTGCACAATTGTGTGAAACCCACACACCAAAAGTGTGAGTGTTTTCAGGCCCCACAAGATGAGGTGCAGCCGGTGCACCGCACCATGTCCCGTAAGAGTCTACGAGATCCGTAAATATCAATGTTCAAAATTGAAATGAGCAATAATGCATAAATTGTTTATTGTTGCTTTGAAGCTGAGAGAAATTTCCATGTGCACTATCACGAACAAATTTCGCAAGCGTGTTGTGGAGAGGGCATTTATACAGGAAATCAAAGCTCCAATGTCTAACCTGATCACAAGCATGCAAACGTTCACAGAATCACTGTGACGAAACAATGGAGGAAAGTAGTACGATTCCCGAGTGTAGCCATTTGGCTTGGTAGTAGTAGGATAGGATAAACAAAGAAATGAGATCGAGGAATCACAGGAGCGTATTGAAACTTGGTATGTTGAAAATAGGATAATGACTGACGCAACTAGACAAGCAACGATGCCATTTGCAACATACTGTATATATAATACGCTGCAATTTTATGTAAAACATTCTCCAAACCTATAGTATACGCGATTGTGATGCGACAAACTTCTCTTGCACAAATGTGACACAAACATAATTGATATTAAACAAAAACGATTGAACTCACAGCATTTTCGCTCATCCTCTCCGTCGCTACAAACGGGGAATCCATTGCACCGCCAACTCAACGGAATGCACTCGCCATTATTGCACCGAAACGCTTCGTTACGACAAGATGCTGAAAGATATAATATCATGAATATTCAATGGTTTTGTGCTTATTCTTATAGAATAAATCTAATTGAAATGGTCTTGGTCATTGAATTTACACGCATTTAAAATCATGCTGTAATGCAAACTTTGCTAGGTTTTGTAAAAACGTTTATAGACAGACTGAGCCACCGCGACGACTTGATCTTTGGGGCACACTAATTGTCTGCCTCGTATACACAGATCGATCAATTTTGTTTAAGTGCTTTTCCCAAAGGCTGGCAATGGCCAGAAAATGAAATTTCACGGTTATTTTTCTACAGTTTCGTATGTGCTGAGCGCCAAGCAAATCAGTTGTCAGTGTTTACTTTGTGAAAGTATTTACTATGATCAAGCGATCATCAATTGAGGATTACCCTTTCGATTGCACCAGATAATGGTATGATGATCTTCATAAAAGATTTGAGAAAATCAGTTTACTTAAAAATTGATTTGAGATGTTATTTTGTAACGCATTTCAACATTTATTAAAACTATAGCTTACTAGCCGGTTTCACCGGCGTCGCCTGTCAGGGCACCCATCAATTTGTTTTTTGTTTTATTTGCCATTTTTATCCACCATTCATGAGAAAGCGAATTGTATCGCTATACTTTCGACGGGAAGTCCACACTCGCTTGGGAGTTGCCTTTTTCGAGGTTTATGGGCCACTTGTCTTCCACATGAAGGCGGGAGCATCCCGTAAAGTGCCTTGCCCAAGGACACAACAAGCGAGCTTGCCGGCTTGTTCTCCACAACCTCCCATAAATGCGGAGCGCCAAGCAGGGAAGCTATAGATACCATTTTTTAAGATCTTTTGGTATGATTCGACAGGGGGAAAAAACCACAGGTCTACCGACTGCGAAGCGGATGCTCTAACGACTACGCAATCGCGTCTAACCACTACACCATCGCATGACATCAGGATTAAGTATTTTGGTTCAACTGGTTGTGCTGGATTTACCACCAAGCTCTTGTGTGAACAGTAACAAACACTTAATGATATTTGTGCACTTCCACAATTCCTGTACACGTAATTGTGATCATCTTATTCCCTTAATCAAGACTGATAATGCTCACAAATAAAGTATGTTGCAACAAACTCTCGTCATATTTTCAGACGTGTGAGGAGAGGGATTGAAACACAGTCAAAAATGATGGTGGCAGCCAAATAATGGATGCTTTCACAATCACGGAAATGCACTGTTTAGTGGTAAAGATAGTTTGTGATTTGGTGTGGCCGCTTTATCTATTTATATTTGTGGAATTAAGTTCTGTCGCTGTGCTATTTGCCTTGTTTGATAAACATTAAATTGGTACTAATTGGGACATCGCCCCATGCCCTAATCCGGATCGTAGTATGACTGACTGCTCTCAAATTTGAGAGGCTTTACAAAGTCTCTATCATTTCACAAATTCTGTCCGTTCCTTTGAATAAGTTTCCGAGAATAAAGAGAAAGTTGGGAATGGCATTTGTTTTACGATAACACAAATCAGTTATTTGGTGATATGCATACTTTACAAATTATTCAACACTTACCCCATCGTGAAAATAATGAACAGTAAAGAAACAAAGAAATCATTAGCATAAATGGTGTCCCTAGTCCTGATCTTCGTGTTGTTTGCAGTTCGGCGCACTTTGAAGGGAATTGGATATAAGAAAATTAATTTGCTACTACTTTTGAATAATTGCATGCCTATAAGTGCTACCTAAAGCCTCTGGCTGGGTGCATGTTACTTGGTCCTGGCGTGCAAAGCAAACTAATCTGAAATGAAGGGTTCATGGTTCAGTTATTATAATTGCAGGGCCCCATCAGTAATGTCGAAGTTAAGAATTTCAAATCAGCCGGCTGCACCGGCTTTACATAATTGCAATAGAAATTGCTTCATCATTTAGATGATATGTAGCTGAAGATCATCATTTTGTTGAAAGAGAAACAAGAAAACAAACAAGTCCATTAATATCTGCACCGTTTTTATAGGGTGTCATCAATGTTTTGCTTGGAGGAGGATCATTTTTAATTTTTAGAGATTTCACTTACAAACTTTCAAACTTTCACTTTCAAAGTTTCGATAAATAATGCCAAAGAATCATGTCTTTAAAATGGAAATCACACAATCTACAACAGAACTTATGTTTTCTAGTTACTGCGCAATTGTGTGAAACCCACACACCAAAAGTGTGAGTGTTTACAGGCCCCACAAGATGAGGTGCAGCCGGTGCACCGCACCAGGTCCTGTAAGAGTCTACGAGATCCGTAAATATCAATGTTCAAAATTGAAATGAGCAATAATGCATAAATTGTTTATTGTTGCTTTGAAGCTGAGAGAAATCTCCATGTGCACTATCACGAACAAATTTCGCAAGCGTGTTGTGGAGAGGGCATTTATACAGGAAATCAAAGCTCTAATGTCTAACCTGATCACAAGCATGCAAACGTGTTCAGAATCACTGTGACGAAACAATAGAGGAAAGTAGTACGATTCCCGAGTGTAGCCATTTGGCTTGGTAGTAGTAGGGTAGGATAAACAAAGAAATGAGATCGAGGAATCACAGGAGCGTATCGAAACTTGGTATGTTGAAAATAGGATAATGACTGATGCAACTAGACAAGCAACGACGCCATTTGCAACATACTGTATATATAATACGCTGCAATTTTATATAAAACATTCTCCAAACCTATAGTATACGCGATGATGATGCGACAAACTTCTCTTGCACAAATGTGACACAAACATAATTGATATTAAACAAAAACGATTGAACTCACAGCATTTTCGCTCATCCTCTCCGTCGCTACAAACGGGGAATCCATTGCACCGCCCACTCAACGGAATGCACCGGCCATTATTGCACCGAAATGCTTCGTTACGACAAGATGCTGAAAGATATAATATCATGAATATTCAATGGTTTTGTGCTTATTCTTATAGAATAAATCTAATTGAAATGGTCTTGGTCATTGAATTTACACGCATTTAAAATCATGCTGTAATGCAAACTTTGCTAGGTTTTGAAAACACTTTTATAGACAGACTGAGCCACCGCAACGACATGATCTCTGGGACACACTAAGTGTCTGCCTCGTATACACAGATCGATGAGTTTCGTTTAAGTGCTTTTCCCAAAGGCTGGCAATGGCCAGAAAATGAAATTCACAGTTATTTTTCTACAGTTCCGTATGTGCTGAGCGCCAAGCAAATCAGTTGTCAGTGTTTACTTTGTGAAAGTATTTACTATGATCAAGCGATCATCAATTGATGATTACTCTTTCACTCGCGCAAGATGATGGTATGATGATCTTCATCAAAGATTTGAGAAAATCAGTTTACTTAAAAAGTGATTTGAGATGTTATTGTGTAACACATTTGAGCATTTATTAAAACTATCGTTTACTAGCCGGTTTCGCCGGCGTCGCTTGTCAGGGCACCCATCAATGACATCAGGTTTACGTATTTCGGTTCAACTGGCTGCGCTGGATTTACCATCGAGCTCTTATGCGAACAGTAACAAACACTTAATGATATTCGTGCACTTCCACAATTCCTGCACACGTGGTCGTGATCATCTTATTCCCTTAATCAAGACTGATAATGCTCACAAATAAAGTATGTTGCAACAAACTCTCGTCATATTTTCAGACGTGTGACGAGAGGGATTGAAACACAGTCAAAAATGATGGTGGCAGCCAAATAATGGATGCTTTCACAATCACGGAAATGCACTGTTTAGTGGTAAAGATAGTTTGTGATTTGGTGTGGCCGCTTTATCTATTTATATTTGTGGAATTAAGTTCTGTCGCTGTGCTATTTGCCTTGTTTGATAAACATTAAATTGGTACTAATTGGGACATCGCCCCATGCCCTAATCCGGATCGTAGTATGACTGACTGCTCTCAAATTTGAGAGGCTCTATAAAGTCTCTATCATTTCACAAATTCTGTCCGTTCCTTTGAATAAGTTTCCGAGAATAAAGAGAAAGTTGGGAATGGCATTTGTTTTACGATAACACAAATCAGTTATTTGGTGATATGCATACTTTACAAATTATTCAACACTTACCCCATCGTGAAGATAATGAACAGTAAAGAAACAAAGAAATCATTAGCATAAATGATGTCTAACCTGTTCTCAAGCATGCAAACGTTTACAGAATCACTGTGACGAAACAATTAAATAAAGTAGTACGATTCCTGAGTGTAGCCCTTTGGCTTGGTAGTAGTAGGGTAGGATAAACAAAGAAATGAGATCAAAGAATCACAGGAGCGTATCGAAACTTGGTATGTTGAAAATAGGATAATGACTGACGCAACTAGACAAGCAACGACGCCATTTGCGACATGCTATATATATAACACGCTGCAATTTTATATAAAACATTCCTCAAACCTATAGTATACGCGATGGTGATTCGACAAACTTCTCTTGCACAAATGTGGGACACAAACATAATTGATATTAAACAAAATTGATTGAACTCACAGCAATTTCGCTCATCCTCTCCGTCGCTACAAACGGGGAATCCATTGCACCGCCAACTCAACGGAATGCACCGGCCATTATTGCACCGAAACGCTTCGTTACGACAAGATGCTGAAAGATATAATATCATGAATATTCAATGGTTTTGTGCTTATTCTTATAGAATAAATCTAATTGAAATGGTCTTGGTCATTGAATATATATGCATTTTAAATCAGGCTCTAATGCAAACTTTGCTATTCTAGACAGACTGAGCCACCGCGACGACATGATCTCTCAGGCAAACTAAATGTCTGCCTCGTATACACAGATCGATCAATTTCGTTTAAGTGCTTTTCCCAAAGGCTGGCAATGGTCAGAAAATGAAATTCACAGTTATTTTTCTACAGTTCCGTATGTGCTGAGCGCCAAGCAAATCAGTTGTCAGTGTTTACTTTGTGAAAGTATTTAGCCTACTATGATCAAGCGATCATCAATTGATGATTACTCTTTCGCTCACGCAAGATGATGGTATGATGATCTTCATCAAAGATTTGAGAAAATCAGTTTACTTAAAATTTGATTTGAGATGTTATTGTGTAACGCATTTCAACATTTATTAAAACTATAGCTTACTAGCCGGTTTAGTCGGTGTCGATTGTCATGATTAAGTATTTCGGTTCAACTGGCTGCGCTGGATTTACCATCGAGCTCTTATGCGAACAGTAACAAACACTTAATGATATTTGCGCACTTCCACAATTCCTGCACACGTCATCGCGATCATCTTATTCCCTTAATCAAGACTGATAATGCTCACAAATAAAGTATGTTGCAACAAACTCTCGTCATATTTTCAGACGTGTGACGAGAGGGATTGAAACACAGTCAAAAATGATGGTGGCAGCCAAATAATGGATGCTTTCACAATCACGGAAATGCACTGTTTAGTGGTAAAGATAGTTTGTGATTTGGTGTGGCCGCTTTATCTATTTATATTTGTGGAATTAAGTTCTGTCGCTGTGCTATTTGCCTTGTTTGATAAACATTAAATTGGTGCTAATTGGGACATCGCCCCATGCCCTAATCCGGATCGTAGTATGACTGACTGCTCTCAAAATTGAGAGGCTTTACAAAGTCTCTATCATTTCACAAATTCTGTCCGTTCCTTTGAATAAGTTTCCGAGAATAAAGAGAAAGTTGGGAATGGCATTTGTTTTACGATAACACAAATCAGTTATTTGGTGATATGCATACTTTACAAATTATTCAACACTTACCCCATCGTGAAAATAATGAACAGTAAAGAAACAAAGAAATCATTAGCATAAATGGTGTCCCTAGTCCTGATCTTCGTGTTGCTTGCAGTTTGGCGCACTTCGAAGGGAATTGGATATAAGAAAATTAACTTGCTACTACTTTTGAATAATTGCATGCCTATAAGTGCTACCTAAAGCCTCTGGCTGGGTGCATGTTACTTGGTCCTGGCGTGCAAAGCAAACTAATCTGAAATAAAGGGTTTACAGTTAAGTTATTATAATTGCAGGGCCCCATCAGTAATGTCGAAGTTAAGAATTTCAAATCAGCCGGCTGCACCGGCTTTACATAATTGCAAAGGAAATTGCTTCATCATTTAGATGGTATGTAGCTGAAGATCATCATTTTGTTGAAAAAGAAACAAGAAAACAAACAAGTCCATTAATATCCGCACCGTTTTTATAGGGTGTCATCAATGTTTTGCTTGGAGGAGGATCATTTTTAATTTTTAGAGATTTCACTTTCAAACGATCCCGTTTGAAAGTTTCGATAAATAATGCCAAAGAATCATGTCTTTAAAATGGAAATCACACAATCTACAACCGAACATATGTTTTCTAGTAACTGCGCAATTGTGTGAAACCCACACACCAAAAGTGTGAGTGTTTACAGGCCCCACAAGAGAGGGTGCAGCCGGTGCACTGCACCATGTCCCGTAAGAGTCTACCAGATCCGTAAATATCAAAGTTCAAAATTGAAATGAGCAATAATGCATAAATTGTTTATTGTTGCTTTGAAGCTGAGAGAAATTTCCATGTGCACTATCACGAACAAATTTCGCAAGCGTGTTGTGGAGAGGGCATTTATACAGGAAATCAAAGCTCCAATGTCTAACCTGATCTCAAACATGCAAACGTTCACAGAATCACTGTGACGAAACAATGGAGGAAAGTAGTACGATTCCCGAGTGTAGCCATTTGGCTTGGTAGTAGTAGGGTAGGATAAACAAAGAAATGAGATCAAGGAATCACAGGAGCGTATCGAAACTTGGTATGTTGAAAATAGGATAATGACTGACGCAACTAGACAAGCAACGATGCCATTTGCAACATACTGTATATGTAATACGCTGCAATTTTATGTAAAACATTCTCCAAACCTATAGTATACGCGATGGTGATGCGACAAACTTCTCTTGCACAAATGTGACACAAACATAATTGATATTAAACAAAAACGATTGAACTCACAGCATTTTCGCTCATCCTCTCCGTCGCTACAAACGGGGAATCCATTGCACCGCCCACTCAACGGAATGCACCGGCCATTATTGCACCGAAATGCTTCGTTACGACAAGATGCTGAAAGATATAATATCATGAATATTCAATGGTTTTGTGCTTATTCTTATAGAATAAATCTAATTGAAATGGTCTTGGTCATTGAATATATACGCATTTAAAATCATGCTGTAATGCAATCTTTGTTATTCTAGCAGACTGAGCCACCGCGACGACATGATCTCTGGGACGCACTAAGTGTCTGCCTCGTATACACAGATCGATGAGTTTCGTTTAAGTGCCTTTCCCAAAGGCTGGCACTGTCCAGAAAATGAAATTCACGGTTATTTTTCTACAGTTCCGTATGTGCTGAGCGCCAAGCGAATCAGTTGTCAGTGTTTACTTTGTGAAAGTATTTACTATGATCTAGCGATCATCAATTGATGATAACTCTTTCGCTCACGCAAGATGATGGTATGATGATCTTCATCAAAGATTTGAGAAAATCAGTTTACTTAAAAAGTGATTTGAAATGTTATTGTGTAACGGATTTGAGCATTTATTAAAACTATCGTTTACTAGCCGGTTTCGCCGGCGTCGCCCGTCATGATTAAGTATTTCGGTTCAACTGGCTGCGCTGGATTTATCATCGAGCTCTTGTGTGAACAGTAACAAACACTTAATGATATTTGTGCACTTCCACAATTCCTGTACACGTAATTGTGATCATCTTATTCCCTTAATCAAGACTGATAATGCTCACAAATAAAGTATGTTGCAACAAACTCTCGTCATATTTTCAGACGTGTGAGGAGAGGGATTGAAACACAGTCAAAAATGATGGTGGCAGCCAAATAATGGATGCTTTCACAATCACGGAAATGCACTGTTTAGTGGTAAAGATAGTTTGTGATTTGGTGTGGCCGCTTTATCTATTTATATTTGTGGAATTAAGTTCTGTCGCTGTGCTATTTGCCTTGTTTGATAAACATTAAATTGGTGCTAATTGGGACATCGCCCCATGCCCTAATCCGGATCGTAGTATGACTGACTGCTCTCAAATTTGAGAGGCTTTACAAAGTCTCTATCATTTCACAAATTCTGTCCGTTCCTTTGAATAAGTTTCCGAGAATAAAGAGAAAGTTGGGAATGGCATTTGTTTTACGATAACACAAATCAGTTATTTGGTGATATGCATACTTTACAAATTATTCAACACTTACCCCATCGTGAAAATAATGAACAGTAAAGAAACAAAGAAATCATTAGCATAAATGGTGTCCCTAGTCCTGATCTTCGTGTTGTTTGCAGTTCGGCGCACTTCGAAGGGAATTGGATATAAGAAAATTAACTTGCTACTACTTTTGAATAATTGCATGCCTATAAGTGCTACCTAAAGCCTCTGGCTGGGTGCATGTTACTTGGTCCTGGCGTACAAAGCAAACTAATCTGAAATGAAGGGTTTACGGTTAAGTTATTATAATTGCAGGGCCCCATCAGTAATGTCGAAGTTAAGAATTTCAAATCAGCCGGCTGCACCGGCTTTACATAATTGCAAAGGAAATTGCTTCATCATTTAGATGGTATGTAGCTGAAGAATATCATTTTGTTGAAAAAGAAACAAGAAAACAAACAAGTCCATTGATATCCAAACCGATTTATAGGGTGTCATCAATGTATTGCTTGGAGGAGGATCATTTTTAATTTTTAGAGATTTCACTTTCAAACGAGCCCGTTTGAAAGTTTCGATAAATAATGCCAAAGAATCATGTCTTTAAAATGGAAATCACACAATCTACAACAGAACTTATGTTTTCTAGTAACTGCACAGTTGTGTGAATCCCACACACCAAAAGTGTGAGTGTTTACAGGCCCTACGAGAGAGGGCGCAGCCGGTGCACCGCACCAGGTCCCGTAAGAGTCTAGGGGACCAGTGATTATCAATGTTCAAATTTGAAATGAGCAATAATGCATAAATTGTTTATTGTTGCTTTGAAGCTGAGAGAAATTTCCATGTGCACTATCACGAACAAATTTCGCAAGCGTGTTGTGGAGAGGACATTTATACAGGAAATCAAAGCTCCAATGTCTAACCTGATCACAAACATGCAAACGTTCACAGAATCACTGTGACGAAACAATGGAGGAAAGTAGTACGATTCCCGAGTGTAGCCATTTGGCTTGGTAGTAGTAGGGTAGGATAAACAAAAAAATGAGATCGAGGAATCACAGGAGCGTATCGAAACTTGGTATGTTGAAAATAGGATAATGACTGACGCAACTAGACAAGCAACGACGCCATTTGCAACATACTGTATATATATCACGCTGCAATTTTATATAAAACTTTCTCCAGATTTTTAGCATACGCAATGGTGATGCGACAAACTTCTCTTGCACAAATGTGACACAAACATAATTGATAATAACCCTTTAAGGATCATAAGAGTCTAATTCAAAATTTTTGAAACAATTTTTTTGTAGTTTGGTAATAACAAAATTAAAATGATTTTCAGAAAAATGGTTATTACGTCATAATGACATAACAATTAACACATACGTAACATATGTGTTGCATTATCCCTCAAAGGGTTAAACAAAAACAGTTGAACTCACAGCAATTTAGCTCATCCATTTCGTCGCGACAAACGGGGAATCCGTTGCACCGCCAACTCAACGGAATGCACCGGCCATTATTGCACCTAAACCATCCCTCAGGACAAGTGGTTGATGCTGAAAGATATAATATCATGAATATTCAATGGTTTTGTGCTTATTCTTTTAAGTATTTACTATGATTTAGCAATCATCAATTGATTATTATTGCGTTTTATCGTTTCGCTCCCACCAGATGAAATTAACTTGATGACCGCATGGCTGTTTCGCCATCTCCTGACTCACTGATTTCACAAATCACACTAGTTTTCGTTGATGATTTGCTGCCGTTCAATTTTGCATTTTTACTTGATTAGAAATCTAAAATGAAATAGCAGCATGCGATTACTACCCACATGCCTAATTACTAGGGCCATTTTTTATTTGACCTAAAAAAATATATTTTTGACTTTATTTTAGCAAAATTTTGACTTTATTTTGACCTAATCGCTTTCGCTTATTATTTATGTTTTGTTGCACTTTTTTGAGTAAAAATGTTTTATAATCCGCAATTTACATAAGTTTTTAAAGAAGAAGGTAGCCTACGTTAAACATTTTCTCAGTCACTCAGTCTTGAAGCTAATGCAGCAAAGCGACGCATGACGTCAAAACCTAGGATAACGAGTTATTGTGTGTACCGGTATCAATTAGTGTGTAATACAAAAAATGCGTTGTTATCGCAACTGTACTGTATATTAACAGTCTGTCTATGATGATTTTAAGGTAAGACACACAGTATAATTACCAGGACTTTTTATTGTATTACAGCATCATATATTTTTTACGTTCTTAACATCAAAATTTCTGTCTTTTCTCAGTAATTTACTGAGCATAGAAAACGACCTCTCAACAGCAGCAGAGGTTGGCTGGGCTTTTTGCAATAGTGCGTAGCTTGTTGGGTCAATTGTCAAGTTGGTATAGTTTGTTATTGTTTCTAAATCAGAGTTGGATAGTCGTTTTTTAATGTAATTTTTAATTGCGCACGGATCATCATCGAATTGCATATTCTTCAGCAGTCTGTATGCTTCGGTTATCGTGCAGGCACTTCCTTCTAACAACTCTACGTTGGCTGCTAGAGTCCGGTATTGATTTATTTTAACCAAGTCCGGCACCAAATCTTCCACATTGATAGCGTTTTTTGCTCTTCTGACTAAGAGGCCTGCACTTGTCCAATTGTTGACAATGGTACGAAGAGCTGGAAGGTTCTCACTGTAATATAAGGCAGCTCTAAGCCAAGTTGCCCATCTTGTAATTAAATTCATCAATATTTTTAAAACGAGCACGCACACGCATGGCGCAGTTATGTAGTAAGTGCGCAACGCAGGTGACATGAATCAAAGAAGGGTATAATTCCTTTAATGTCTTTCCAGCCAAAGACATGTACCGAGCAGCATTAGTCAAGAACTATGAAAAATTCTCGCGTTTTATTTCAAGTTGTCGCAATATGTCATCCACAGTGTGCAGAATAATACTGCTATTAACATTGCTTCCGCTGTCAAATAGATGGCAATCAACGAGGAATGTCTGATTTCGGGCATCTAAGCTGCCTGCAAGCACACCAATATACTTTTGTTTAGCAATCTCTGCTTCATCCACAATTAAAAAAATGTTTTTGTCACGAAGTAATTCTTGAATTTGTTCTTCTTTTTGGGATGCTAATTCAGCAACACATGTCCGGGCTGCAGTCTCCGAAGGCAACACTTTTCCCGTTGTAGCAAACAGAGACTTTAAAGAAGGATAGTTCAGTTTATGAAGTGGGATATCTGCAGCTAAGAATGAAGAGACAACCTGTTCCTTGAAGTTTACTTGATTGAGTTGTAAAAAGGTTTGCTTACTTTGGGATTTGCTCTTCGTCTCCAATTTTCTTTGGTGTTGCTTACTTTTTCGGTGGCTTTCGACAAAAAACTTTTTGTCGCATTTGACTAACACGTCGCCAAGGTGGCATCGCAAGTCGCGAGCAGGATTTGCCGGAAACTCATCCAGATATTCCTGGCAAATTTGCTTAACTTTCGCTGTAGAAGATTTGGCTTGTTTAGGCATTCTTTGCTTTGCAAGCTACGACTTAAAAAGACCACGTGTAAAGAGCGCAAAGGTTTTATAGGAATAGATTAATTGTCTAACAATTATGTGTTTATGCATCAACAATGACGATTTGATGCATAATAAGTGCTATTTCCTTCTCAATTACCGCACGCATTTTTACCATTGCAACTATTTGAGAAGTTTAAAATCAAATAAAATTGCGCATAAGATTTTAATAGCAGCTCAAAAATTCAAATAAAGGTACTTATGGGTTATCTGTCACCACTTTTTTTTAATTTAATAAACCTAACCCTGTACACTCCCTTCCAGTGTACACTGCCCCATACATTTACATACCGGGCCTGCCCCTTCAGTGTACACTGCCTTCCAAACTCATTTTAGGCTTAAACATTATATGTACAGTTAAATAATAGTAATTTAATACCTGGTGAAAAAAAGTGGTGACAGATAACCCACAAGTACCCAAATAAATATAAATTTGCTCGTTTTTGTAAGGAAATTTTTGATGAAGACAATTTTGACAAGTTTTGACTTTATGGAAAATTTTGTGTTTATTTTGACTTATAAAATCTACCAAAACAGACTCCTGAAGACCTAAAACGAACGTTAGTAGACGTTTGATCATGTAACAAGGTCCTGAAAAATTTTGACTTTATTGACTTTAGCAGGCCCTAGTAATTATATATCCGGCGTATCAAAACAAATAATTTCATATTATAGTATTGAAGTATTACCCAGAAAACGCAGGCTGATTGTAGACTAATTTTAATCTAGTAAAAACATTAAAGCACAGTGGGAAATAATACTAGGTTATATGCAAGGTAAAATCATTTTATTAATATTCATTTTTGCATTAAGTATTCGATACCATTCGGCTTCATAAAAGTTTAAATTTTCAATTTCAGTTTTCACGATAAAGATAAGAAAAAACGTTGCGCTATATCAGGCTCACCGGTAAATATTTCCTTATGATGTTTGTCATAATGTCTCAGTAGGGCCGAATAATCAATCATCATTTTCAGAGTAGCAAAATTTGTTCCATTGTACTCGATGTTTTGTCCAACGTTGTGAGAAAGATGTCATTGTTTGACCAACATAGTAATTATCAAAGTTTTTGCAGCATGCCGCATAAATACCATAATCTTTGCAGTTTAGTTTTTGGTTCAAAGGACGTACTCCATTAGGTGTGCGAATATGTTTGATCAGTGGAACCATAGAATTATGTGAGCCATGATTGCCACACAGTGCACATTTACCGCAGGGCCCAGATGTGCCCCTGTCCTTGCCCTCAAGAGGACCAAATGAAAGCTTTTTATAGCAAGTGACAAAATTGCCCAATGTCTGTGGGCGCTTGTATGCAAGCATTACGCTTGATTGCAGACGTTTTTTCCATCTGGCTGGATCGCAGTAGTTTCGGAAACTAGGCAACCCATACGATTTTTTTCTGTTTATTTTTCTTTATTTTGCTGTTGTTAACAGGATGAAATCTATCCACCCAAGACTTGGTCTGCTCAATTAACTTGGATGTGAGAGTTTTAGGAAATTTAGATTTAAAACATTTGTTTTTTTAGATATTCCAGACTAGTATCATAGTCAGTTTTGTCTTCACATATACGCCACATGCGCATTGCTTTAGATACCACAATAGATTGATATACCCATAAGGGGTGATATGAAGTACCATTTATAAAAGTCCTGTCAAGGGCAGTTTTTTTGACATAATTACACGTGACATGTTTAAATGGTGAGTCCGATGAGTGCTTGTGGAGAACGTCTAAAAATTTAACTTGTTGGTCTGAGCATTTGGTATTGAACAATTTAGTGGTTATTTGAAGTCCGACTTTTTTAAGACTATTTTCTATTGCTTTGATTATATTTTGTGTTGAGTTTTCCCGAATAGCAATAAAAATAATGTCGTCTATGAATCTTTTCTAAATAACCGCTTTTTTAGAGTAGAGAATGCCGGAGTAGTAGCAAAATGCACAGCTATGTTGGCAAGCGAGACTGAATGGTTGTCACCATTAATTATGCCATTAGATTGTTTATAAAAGTTCTTTCCATGTTGTATAATAACCGATTTTAAGGGTAAGCATAATTTAATTCAATAAAATACTTTTGTTCCAGTGAAAATTGTGATTGTAAATTGAGGGCTGTTGTGATGGCATCTCTAAGCGTATTTCTGTTGATGTTGGGGTAGAGAGCAATAACATCTGCCGCCACAATGAACAGATCTTCGTTGATAAGCTTGTTTGATTTCCATTGATCTAGTTCGAGTAGATAGTGGGTGCTATCTCTGCAATACTCATTGATTCCATTCTGACAATATTTCATTGCAAAGGGATGCAAGATGTATTCAATCATTGCAGTAAACCTTGATGTAGGAATGTGTCCCGCAGATTGCAACAATCTAACTGGTATATCAGTAATTTGAGCATTCAATAGGTGATCGGTTTGTAGTTTGTGAGTCTTGAAAAGGGGGTACGGATACGCTGGGCTAGAGCATGCAAAATATTAAGCCAACTCTCCAGTTACTTTTTGATAACAGTTTTCTTTCAATCTATATCCTGTGCTATGATAAAGTAAATCTTTTGATATGACTCCTTTTTCAAACAACGAGATGATAAGGTTTTCGCATTTGCGTTTATTAACTTCAAATTGTTTATGCATAATCTGTGGAGTGAATTGTGAGAACGTCAAATTTGTTTAGTTTTTTTTCCATAATTTTATGGTAGTCGGAATAGTTAACAATAAGGATTTTTCCATCCTTGTCTCTTCGACAAACCACAAACTTTTGTTCAGAGATTAACATTTTTATAGTTTTAAGTGCTAGTTTTTGACGAAATGGAAGGTTATTGTTGTGCAGACATTGATTTTCAACCTTAAGACCTAAGTTTCGCAATGTGGTTTTAACTATCTTTTTGTAGGTTGCGAACTCTTCAGTGAGTGATTCAGTTAGTGATCTAGAAAAATTGGGGATTATAAGTTTAGTAAGTAGGCACTCTTCATTTTGTGGATTTTCATTGTTTTTGAATGTATCAGCCCACTCCACTCTTTTTATATGTTGAGTTAAAAAAGTACCACTCTGTGTCACAAATGTTTTCATTCCATTTGGGTGTGGTAGCAAAGTTCAATCCTTTCGCCAGAAGTTCTTTTACGTCATTTGACAGATCAATACTGGATTTATTGAGAACAATTGAATTAACTTGGGTAAGATTAAGGGCTTATTTTTTTCTTTGCGTCTCTTTCTATATCTCAATTTACTGCGCTTGTTACTACGAGTTATATTTCGATTAATTGTAAAATTAGTCGGGTGTGAACGTCTATTTTCAGCTTGCTTGTCCCACAGCCAGTTGATTTTGTTAATATACATGTATTTCCTTCTATAATACCATTTAATTTTAGATATATCCTCCTTGACATGTGGTTTTAATTGAATTTGGAATTTAAAAGTGCCAGTATCATGTAGCTGTTTAGAAATACGTCTTCCTTGTTGAACTAGCAAGAGGTCAAAGTCAATACCTTTTTATTCATTTTTTTTCATTGTTAGATGGTAATAAGATGTTTAGTTTGACGCATTCTTTTAACAACAAAGTTTTTTCCTCCTAAGTTTCTCAAATTTCGCATTTTATTACACTTAACTTTGCACCTAATACAGATCTCCTTACTTTTAAATATAGATCAATGTTTCGTACCTATACAAAGAGCCCATCAATTACAAATATCAGTAATAGGCGTTACTGTTTATGTTTGCTATCAAAATAAACAGTAAATAATAATTATGCCGCCTGCTGCTCTTCTCACTATATAATGGCAAGCATTGTGATGTTGTTTCAGATTATGACGAAACACTGCTTTGTAAAAGGATTCAAGACAGAATATAAAAGCAAGCCTAAAAACACCTACCGTATTTACTCAATTATAAGACGATTCGCTTATAAGACGGGTCCCATCTTCACCTGGGAGATTTTCTGTTACCTATTTTCTATATCTGTAGACCTCGCCTTTAAGACGGACCCCCAACCGGAGCCCGAAATCTCGAGAAAAAATCCCCGTCTTATAAGCGAGTAAATACGGTAAATGTATAATCGCTTGTTGCACCTTAAAACAAAGTAAGATGTTGGCATGAAATACTTTAACACTAGAATGCCCGAAGGAGTCATTTTGACACCCTGCCATTTCTTGCGTAAGATTGCTGTGATTATGGCTGTAGAGTAGCTTTGTAAGACAACTCACTTGGTGATTTTTCCATTAATTGTTGTAAGCTACTGGGCAAACCCAAATGATAAACCAACAAAACAAAAAGGTGAAAAAATTTCAGAATGCCAAAAAAGGACACTTATCTATGTGAGGAACTGCATTTTACTCACAGACGTACGGTTTTAGCAGTACACTTTCATGACAGTGATTTGCTTCGGTCATGGCAGTTGCCAACCAACTGTGCAATTCTCCTTACATTCACTGTTCACTTAGCAGTATTTTGTCGTTTTACCATCTCCTTTTTCAAATGTTTCTTCTTGCAATCGTCATTTCTTATTGTTGCTTTTTTCGTCTATGCGAGGCCCAGATAGGTCCTCGGCTGAAAAAAAACTTTTCTGGGTATGTTGCTCTTTCCCAGCCAGCAAGCCCACCTGGGGCCTATGCTTGTTTTGAGATAGGCAGGTGGGCTCGCAGTATGATTTGGGCAAATTACGCACAATGGCTCTGGGTCCTAACGGGTTGCCACAGTAATATGAAAACACTGCGGATTTTAGTAAAATGGTTTTAATTCTAAACTTATTCCTACTAATTGCAAACGTTTATTCAGTTTTCGAAAAGCTGTTTTAAAACTGAGAAGAAGAAAATTTTATGGTCTTTAGCTGGGCAGCCATTATTGAATCAAGACTTAGGGTTAACAGTGGGCTCAATCTAAGCTGCCTATTTTAGTACGTGTACTCCTGATGGGCAGCCCATCCCAACAATTGGATGTAAGGTAGGCAGCCCATTTTAAAGTGTGTGATTTTTCGTGTGTTATTCCGTCTGTTTCCAACACGAAAAATACTTTTAAACACGATACCGGTACAGTAAGTAGCTTGAAGTGAGAATTCTCGTTAAAGTGTACGGGTTCAGGTGCCAGTAGTCACATTAAGAGAGCTGCGGTAACGCCGGTAGTCACATTGAGAGAGCTGCGGTAACGCAGGTACAATATTGACAATTATAATCATGATTTTTTGTGGACGCTTGTGGTTGAAAACGGAATAAAAAAGCAAAGGCCGAATGTGATTGATTACAAAAAGGCTGAGGTGCAACCGGGCCAATTAGGCGTGCATGAAAATGAAAATTGATGTAATTGGGCGGGAAGGATGAATGAAAATTGGAAGGTGGCAAAACGCTACAGTAAAATTTCTACAGCATAGCCGCCATATTGACTTTATTTTTGTGAACGTTTGGGTTAAAATTTGAGTTTGGCTTTTGTCTTTTTCTGAAATTAAACTCAGAAATTGTTGGTTTTATGGTTGACATTGTCTTCAAGTTTTGCTTGAAGTATTAGATTTGTACATACTGGTAAATTAAATCTTTTGTAAACTGCTGTTTTAATTTTTGTATTAGTTAACCTGATTTTTATTGCATAACGCATATTGGTGTGGAGTAGTCGTATACATTTTTTGCGTTAATAATTACTTTAGTAAAATTCAAGTTTGTGGCTATAGACTGTGTTGTGTTACTTTGCTTTGTCACCATATTTGTAAACTTACTGATAATTTCTTTATACTTAATCAGTTAATGCTGTCTCATCACCTATTTACTGCATTATTTTTCAGGAATTATTTGTTAGGCCTACAGGTAGCTTAAGACAAGGATAGTGATCTTTGAATGCATTATGAGAGTGTACCAGTGTACTGCAGTGCACTATAGTGACACGCAACAACTAACTTGTAATGCTTAGAAAAGACATGTACAAATGCATACAGTAAATGGCCTTCTGATACTTGTAAAATTTCTCGTAGACTACAAAGTAATATATTACCATGTTTTAGTTAAGTCGTTGACAGTTCGACCTATCGGATCTAAGAAATGCCAGTTCTGGTATATATCAATTATGTGGAGCTAGTAAAGAGTCGCCCGTTATGCTCTGTAGTAGGCGATCACGTGACATGCGTTGCATGACTATCATACGTGACGAACGCAATGCGCGCAAATGGGATACTCTTGTTTCTTTATTATCGCTAGCTTTCTTAAAAATGAAACTGTTAGAAACGTATTTTTAGTACAGAGGAACTGTTCGCAGAGCCGAGTCACTAACAATAGTTGATTATCGACCACAGGTGTGTATCATAACGCTACAGTGACGTCTTAATGCCATCAAAACGTGCGTTAAATGCGTACTTTCTTAATATGAAGGCTTAAAATTTGTACCTTTTCAGAGACAAGATCTTAAATACAAAAACGCTGTTTGCAAGCACATCAAATTTAAAATGATTGATTAACCTTCTCCAATGGGCTCCTTTTTGGTTTTGATGTAAAAACAATCCAATGTTCGAAACTAGCACCACCACAAATACGAGATTAATGTGATGAAAAACAAGCTTGGCATAACAACACTTGTTGAGCATATGTCACAACAGAAAAACGCAACTTGATGCTGAAATGCACAACTAAATATAAATTGTATACAAACCCAAATAAAATATAAATTCTCAAAAACAAAATGCAACTTGATGCTTAACTACCTGCATACTACGCAAACACTTACAGATCACACTCAATATGAGATCCCAACATCATGAAATACACGACGTTATGGCATATCGAACCTAGTCAAGTATGAACCATCCAAGATAATGCAGTTTATCATGGAATACACAACGTTATCGCATATCGATCTTAATCAAGTTTAAGCCCCCAACCAAGAAAATGCAATTTATCATGAAATGCACAACGTTATTGCATATCGACCCTAGACAGGTTTAAGCCACCAACAACAAAATTCAACTTATTATGGAATCCACGACGTTATTGCATATCAGCCCCAGTCAAGTATAAGCCCACAACTAAAAAAATGCATTTTATCCTAGAAAACACGACGTTATTGCATATTGGCCCTAGTCAAGTATCAGCCCTCATTCAAAACAATGCAGTTTATCATGAAATACACGACATTATTGTATATCAACCCTAGTCAGGTATAAATCCCCAACCAAAAACGTGCAATTTATCATGGAATACACGACGTTATTGCATGTCGACCCTAGGCAAGTATAAGCCCCAAGCAAAACAATGCAATTTATCATGGAATACACGATACTATTGCATATCAATTCTAGTCAAGTTTAAACCCCCATCCAAGAAAATGCATTTTATAATGAAACACATGACGTTATTGCATATCGATCCTCGTCAAGTATAAGCCCCCATCCAAAAAATTTCAATTTATGGAGAAATACACGAGGTTTATTGTATACTGATCCTAGTCAAGTATAAGCCCCCAGCCAAAAGATGTAATTTATCCTGGAAATCACGACGTTATTGCATATTGGCCCTAGTCAAATATAAGCCGCCATCATGCAATTTATCAAGAAACACACAACGTTATCGCATATCGACCCTGGTCAAGTATCAGCCCCCTCCATAAAAATTCCAATTTATGGTAAAATACACAACATTATTGCATATCGACCTCAGTCAAGTATAAGCCCCCAACCAAAAACATGCAATTTATCATGGAATACACGAAGTTATTGCATATCGACTTTAGTCAAGTATAAGTCGCCATCCAAGAAAATGCGATTTATCATGAAATACACGACGTTATTACATATTAATCCTAGTTAAATATTAAGCTGTCATCCAAGAAAATGTAATTTATCATGGAATACACAGCGTTATTGCTTTTTCATCCTAGTCAAGTATCAGCCGCCATCCAAAACAATGCAATTTATCATGGTATACACGACGTTATCGCATATTGGCCCTAGTCAAGTAAAAACCCCCATCCAAGAAAATGCAATTTATCATGAAATACACGACGTTATTGCATATTGACCTTAGTCAAGTTTAAGCAGCCATCCAAAAAATTTCAGTTGATCAATTTGTGAAGTGTAATTAGCGGAGTGACTAGCACCCTATAGGAGTGAGTCTTCCGTTAACCTTTTACATGTACTAGTTGTGTTTGCTAGGATAGTCAAGTAGTCTGCTGTAGTAAGGTGTTGTTAAAATAGATTGGTTTTGTGCTGGAGATTGTTAAAATAGGATGGTTTCATTTTATAAGTTACTTGTTTTGTATTGTCTTTTAACTAATTGATTCTATTTGAATAAGTTTCAGGTTTCGTAAGCCTAAATTGGTGATTAGTGTAATAAGATTGGTGGATTTAACTGTTGCTGCTATTGTTGGAATACTGGATTTAGCTTGGTTGGCGTTGTACGGGACAAAGGAATACACGACGTTATTGCATATTGATCCTAGTCAAGTATGAGCCGCCATCCCATAAAATGCGGTTAATCATGGAAATACACGATGTTACAGGTACTGGATATCGATTCTAGTCAAATGTATGCCCCCTTCCAAGAAAATGAAATCAAAGATGTTGTTGGTACATACTTTTTATGAATTGATGCAATTTATTTGAATGATTTACATACTGGAGCATAATGTTTACATTACAGATAAAATGAAAGTGCGTATAGGTGTAAGCACTGCAACGCTATGTAAAGCAAAAGAGCTAACAGTTTAAGTTTTTTATCTCTGGATGCCTTTGTTCGCGTTTAACCTTATCTACTTAATGGTAAGATGGGATAAAGACTTATTAAACCCGAGTGCGTTGGGACATTTGCACTTACATCGCGCCCATTGCCTTGTTCTTAGTCTTGTTGAGGTACCTACTGCTGCCGAACAATCAAGGGTGTAAACAGGAGGCCAAGAGCGCTAAACCCACGTCATGTTATCCACGGTTTAATACCTGAAGCCTTAGGCCTACTTTTAACAACCACTGTTTTTGAAGGTAAGTCACAAAACATTTCTTTACATACTCTTTTCTGAAGATGTTCCACGTAACCGCCCAAGCAAAACGTTAAAAATGTATAGGTTTTAGCGATAATTGGTTGTTTATTTCTCTACCGGAAAAATAGTTAGCTTAAATTAATTTCAGTATACCTAGAACAAAAAAATCACTTTTTTTCGTTAAAATGACTATGACGTATTCAATTCCATGTTTTTATTGAACGGGGCGTTTGCGTTTGAAGTCGCTTTGTCGAGCTTGTTGCAGCAAACATTTCCCATTAATAGTTTCTCTTATAGGTTGATATATGTCTTACCCAGACAGGTGTGGAGGAAAAGTTTTGCGATAAGAAAAAGTAGGCGAGCAAAGTAGTTAGCGACGGTGAGGGGGAGAGATGCGTTGGAAAAGGGAGGAAGGCTAAATTGCGGTCCCCATCGGAGGTGTAGGTGTTGGAGGGCCGCAAAAAATTGGTAGGCAGGAAAATTTCAAGGCAAGCCGAGATGAAGTAAGGAGAACAACTTTAGGAGTGTCAGCTGTAAAGGAAGTTGAATTTTGAAGAGAAGGAGAGGAAGGTAAACTTGAAATGTACTCATTTGCGGCAGCTACAGAATTGTACTGACCTTTTCCTGACCATATTGCAGGCGCACACAGAGCAAGGAAAGATGTGGCACAATTGGGATGAACGTTTCTGCTCATTACAAGAGAAAGAGGAATAGGAAGGCGTGAGAGAGAAAGGCAAGGGAACAAAAAAGGAAAAAGCAGTTTACTAATGTTCAGATAGTGCGGGCTGTTTTTCTTCGGTTGTTCAGTTAGCAGCACCCTGAAAAATGTTTGCTACATGAAGTGGACGGGGGTACACAAGATCTTCAGAGAGGCCAAAAGCCATTCTATTTCTCTTTCTTTTTACAAGTAGATTTTACAAACTGCTCTGCAAAACACTAATAAACTGAAAATAGTTTGTTTTGTATCATCGATCTGAATTTTTCCTCGGGGAGGGTGGGGGGTGGGGAAAGGGATAGAACTGTAGTATGCGATGAACCTACAATAATATGTCTATGACCATTTTTGCTCAGTGCAGTGGTACGCATTTTTATTTATTTTTTGTTGAAGAAAAACAATTTGCTTCTATTTTAGCAAATAGTCTTAAAATACATAATAAAATGGTAGATTTCTCTATTTTAGAAAGTAAAGATCCTTGGGAAGTTGGATCGATTATCGGATTTGGGATTGCTGACTCAACAAGAATATGGATGCAGCAGCACGGGATTCTTGCAAACAGGAGAAGCTGCTTGCAGTGCAACAGCAACATGCTGATGCAAAATAAATTATCGGTAATAGATGGAAAAGTGTGGCGGTGTTCCAACACAGTGAGTATTCCTGTGCTCATACCGTTATGAGTTTGTGTCAATTTCAATGACTATTTAGTAAAAGCTGCTCTTGGGCATCACATCGGTTTTCAAATAGCTCATAATATACCGAGTTTTAACTAAGCTAAAGGACTGGGTAAAACTTGAATTAAAAAATGTTACCTCCTTCTTTAACTGTAAGCTCATCTGGGGTCAGGGATCCGCCGTTAACCACACAAAAAAAAGTATGACACTCTACTAATTCATCGACTCCAATGACACCACTATGTGGTCTTACATTGTGCATATAGCCTACAAACTAAACTTCCTTTCCTAAACATTTTACAAGTTTGAAGAGGTATCGGTAGCAGTAAATTCACTTCAACTATCACAGAAATTTACTTCAAAAAAGTTATCTTCTGATTAAACTTGTCGTGAGCACAGGAGGCAGTGCAAATGGTCTAGGCTATTGCTTAAACACATGGAACAAAATGTAGTGTATATTTTAAAAGGGATGTCGTACTGCAATGTCCATAAGAAAGGATTCGTTTTTTGAAAAATCAAGCCTAAAGTTGGAACAATGCTTAACCCTATTCGGCCCAAGCGGGGCAATAATTGCCCGAGCAATTTCCTCTTAAGTACAGCTTTGTCCACAATGACCCTACAATATCAAGATTTCATGACTTTTCCTAAAAATTATTCAATTTGTTTTTGACAAAATTTGAGTTGACTGTTGGTTGTAGATCGAAAGTTATTAGCACATTTATACACATGACTGCTAAAATATGCACACATATAGCTGAAAGATAAAAAAGATAGTAATCTCACTCTGCGCTCGTCGTAGTAGCCTGAGAGCGAAGCGGTAAAGTCGTAAACAAGAGGTAACCAAAGTTCACGAAAAACTACTTAGAATCAATTGCCATATATAGTATGTACATTCCCCAGAGAAAGCAACTTATTGTCTGGCTGTGACTTGAGAAAATAGAGTAAACGTGTTTTTTGCGAACAGACAACGCATTTGTTCTTGAATTGTATTATCACAAGCAAAGTGACTGTTCATGAGTGATGAGCAATATCACTTTTCCATTGCATTGCTAATTTTGGAGTAAATCTTTGTCGTACGTAATTGTAATTCCATAACACGTGTTGTTACGGTTACTGTTTCTACCGCGCAGCTTGGCAGATATAAAAGTATGGTTATTTTTTGGTAATTTTCAGGAAAACGTCACACAGTAACGAATTGTCAAATATTCGGAAACTCGTTCTGTGCGATGTTTCAATAAATAAATGCCCACGTGTAAATATACACAGTAACAAACACAATAATGAGAAAAAAGCGTGTTCAGTCATTTGAAAGCACAACAAAAGTTTTCAAATTGTGACCTACATTGGTGGCTCCATATAATTTTTCCCAGACTTAATTAAGCAATAATATTCAAAGTGTCAAAAACAGCGGAGAATATTTTTCACAAAGCTTTCTCTAGATCACAGAAATGCTAGTACGCAATTATGACTTAATTATCACAAAAGCTTCTTCACGATTATCCTAATTCTGGTTTTACGAAACCATAAACTATCCAAAAAAACTAAAACAAAGTTAGTGGTATGTTTAGTGTAAACTGTGTAATAAATAATGATCAAACGATTCGGCCACTACGCTATATTTCGAAGTTTAATGCTGCTTAAATTTTTTGCTGCAACGAGTTTGCCATGCTGTACGATAGGTTTGCAGTTACGCTTTCTGTCAAAGCAGAGATTTTGCAAGTAAAATTATTGCTAAAATGTTTCATGGAAAAAGAATAAAAAAATTTAGAAAGAAGCTTAAATTGCAAGTTTACGTGCCATTTTCAATGTTTCATAGATATTTGGAATTGACGTTTTGTCAAATGAAATAAATTTGCGTGATAAATAGCCAATGCAGCTCAAGTTCGTCAAACCCCTGACATCTTTTGCCCAAATTAAACTTCAACGTGTAACCAGGATTAAAAATAATAGATGATTTATCGGCACAACGAAAAACAAATATTATTGCATTTGTATTTTGAATCTAGATTAGAAATTATACTGATTGTTAAGAAATTCATGTTTCCAATATTCATACGAAAATAGCCTGAAATCTTTGGCAGCCCCTCAGAGCCAATTGTAATGAAGGCAGACAGCTACAAACATTGTTTGCTTGTTCATGAAAAGTATTGATTTGGATAATTTTATGCAGATGTCAAGTCATTTTTTCAAACATGTTGCTGGATAGACAAGGTTCATTGTTTTAGTAACAAAACTCTCGATCGTCGTTATCGCAAATTTATTTGTTCAAAATATGTTTACTGTTCATTCAAAATATGTTTACAGACGCATTTTCTGTTGTTTCTAAAGTTACAAACCGGTAATTCCGGAAGCGACATGCAACTGAAATCTTATCAATTTATTTGTACACTATTCTCCGGAACGTCTTGTCAGCATTTGCCCTTGAACAACAACACTATTTTGCTTTGATTTGTTACTCTCATGCTTTTGTGCTCATTTGTCAAATAGACATAGCACTATGCGACTTATTATCCGGAATGTCTTGTCAGCATTTGCCCTTGAACAACAACACTGCATTCCTTTGATTTGTTACTGTCATATTTTTATGCTCATTTGTCAAGTAGACATTTCACTACGCAACAGGATTATTCATTGCGTAAATTTCCAACAAATTTCTTTTTAGTTTATCACTCTTGTTTTTGCATCATCCTTTGTTCTGTAATTAGTATGTTTTTATGCATCTACGCATTTATGACGTAGAAAACTGCCCCACCATTACATCATCACTTGTGTTCTTTGCTTTTGACGTTTGATAGCGAATGGTATATAAATATCTCACTTCGCTCTTCATAGACGCATTGTCGAACAATTGGGTTAAAAAAGCCAAGATTTATGTCAAACGTCAACTGTTATCAATTGTAAACTAAATGACTGTAAAGCTATTTGACTTTATTAACGCGAGTTATGAGTGAGTGCCTCAAAAAGCTGTGTATTTGAAAACCTAATTGGGTTGGCTAATAGCGTATGTTTGCTTCAAAGATCTATCTTGCGTTGTCAAAATAGCTGAGTTTACCTACTAAAGAGTGTGCTTTGTGAGTCCAAAAGCAAGCCAAAGATTTGCGATTTGTCAACTATACTGCACCTATGGTAGAATGATTTATAAAAGATAAAAATGGCGTAGGATCACTACTTTCAAAACAAAGTGTTTTTTGTGTTTTTATCTTGGTAAACATTAAACTGGTGCCAGGCATTACTTATACAGAAAAGAAATTGTACAGCTAACGCTGGTGTCAACTCTAATGCTAACAACGTTTTGACAGAGTCCTTCAGTTTTCGTCAAGTAAACGCTTAAAAAAGGGTTTGCCTGATAAAGACCAAAAGGACTCTGACAAAATGTTGTTAGTATTTTAGAGCCACATTATAATAGAGCAGTGGTTCTCAGCCTTTTTTGTTCCGTGGCCCATTTTGAGGAGCCGTGAATCCTTGAGACCCGGTTTCTTGCCATGGCCAACTTTTTCTGTGTACCATGGCCCACTTTGATTACGTCTGTAATGTGATGGTGACAACGTTGCTGGGATTAGCGTCAGAACTCATCGCAGTAGAGGTGATCTCAAAAAAAATGATTCATTGCCTCCCAATGCCGAGGATGGCTAGTCCGCGGTCGGAGTTGATTTACAAAGGAAAATATGGTCATTGCGCCTCCCATTCATGGGTGCTGGTCCATATGGCGGTTAATATGCACCACTATTACTCAACCTCATTCGACTTGCAAACCCATTGTTAAAGTAACGCAAAAGTCTGTGGCCCACCCGACTTACGTGCTGTGGTCCAGTGGTTGAGAACCAATGTTTTAGAGCTACATTATATTTTTGTCGTGTTACACAGTAAACTTCTGGCCATTATCAAGAATTACGTTTTGATAAATGCCGCTTTACTAAGTACTAGTCTACAAATTCAAAGACAAAATTTTATGTAGCTGAAGCAATTGAACATTTAGCTTAATAATTATTTGGGTGACAAAAATGATCAAAGTCTTCAGTTATCACCATTTTCTTATCTACAAGGGAGAGTCATAAAGTTCTTAGACCAGTGCCGTAATTTCAAAATGCGCAAAGTTTTACTTGTTCAAACATGTTTTTATGGTTTCCCCAATTACCTGCAAACGTTTCGTCATTCTATCTAACGACAATATCAAGATAAATGGTATCTCAAAAGAGCTAATAATTTTCGCTAGTAATGGCCGAAAAACGTCAAGGAGAAAGCTGCACAGTCAAATTTCGTTTTATCAGGACAAGGCTCTTGCACATTCTTTTGGGGCTGTCAGGGCCCTTTTACGCTAATTTCAAAAGGAAAACACTTCCACACCCCCATATAATCCAGATTTATCTCCCCCTGACTTTTTTGGTTTCCAAACTAAAGGAACACCCTAAAGGCACCGGTTTAATTCTTTAGATGAAGCAAAAAAGCAAGTAATTTCATTGTGTCAGAGACATTCCCCAGAATTCTACAAGGAAGGAATTTACAGGTGGAAGCATAGATTGCAAAAGTGTATGGACAATAATGGAGCTTGTATAGAAAAATAAGTGTAATCAGTTGCGAAATAAAAATTTTATAGCATATGTCTGAGAAATTTTTGACTCACCCTCGTACTTGTATTGATGACTGCCTATAACTCATAAACATATTTCCTTAATTTAGACTATCACACGTGACTACAAAATATTAAAAAACTCATTTCATTTGGCAAATAAAAAAACTGTTGCTTTTATAAAGTTGTGCGTAACACACTAACAAACTCTGTTTTTTAAATTTTGAGACAGATAAAAATTACAAGTTTGATGCCAAGATAAAGTAATTGCATCACCATGAACAATTCTACTCGTTTTAATGCTGCAGAAGCTGAAGATTTAATATTTGAACTATCTGAATCCGAAGATTTTGATGAAGTGCTATGTTCTGAATCGGAAAGTGATGACGACTATTTCGCCACTCCTTCCATTCCAGCAGTTGCTGAAGTTGATGCCCAGTTTGAAAATGAAGCACAAAGCTGTGAAAATGACTCCAATCAATCCTCATGCAAAAAAGATGTAGGTGATGCCGTCAACGATCGCGAAAATGCTTTGGATGCAAATTTCTTGCAAAGCTTATCGCCATCTCAACCTCCATCATCTTGTACTAATATCATTACTAGCCTTGAAGCCGCACTAAATAAAAATAATTACAATTTGTTGGACCTAAATCCAAAAGAAAAAAAAGTGTACGAAGCGAGTACTGAAGGTAAAGGAAAAACTGGAGGCAAAAACATCAAATGGTCCAATACACCTCGCACTTCATCTGGCCGGCAAAGTGCGGCTAATGTTGTAAGTGGAGATATTGGGGTTGTAAATGCCCATGGAGGCATTTCTGAGCCAAGAGATGCGTGGGAAATTTTTATTACGCCTGACATGCTTTCACACATTATTCACAACACGAACAAAAAAATCGAAAATCTGCGTGCAAAATTATTGCTGAGAGGCCGTGATATTACGTCTGTTCCATACACCATGAACACTTGCTCTTCAGAAATTTTAGCATTTATTGGTCTTTTGTACCTTCGAGGTCTGTTTGGTTTAAACAATCATGATGTAGCTATTCTTTTTAACGATCTTACTGGAAATCCTGTGTTCGGGGCTACAATGAGTAAAAACAGGTTCAAATTTTTATTTTCCAATATTTCCTTTGATGATTTTGAAACAAGAACTCAGAGATGGGTTTATGATAGATTTACTGCCATTAGAGATGTTTTCGAATCATTCAATCACAACTGCAGAAGTTGCATCGTACCAGGAGATTTTTTATCTCTTGATGAAACTTTATATCCAATGAGAACGCGTATTGGATTCAAGCAATTTAATCCAAACAAACCAGCAAAATATGGACTATTATTTAAGTCGATAAATGCTTGTCGCTATCCATACACATTCCGAACTGCCCCATATGTTGGAAAACCTAAAAATCATAGCAATCAAGAGCAGTGCAAGTTTTATGTTCGTGGAACTGAAGATACAGTCAAAAGGCTTGTAACAGACTTGGAAAAGCACACATCACTTTCTGGCAGAAATATATCGTATGACCGTTTGTACACTTCAATTTCATTAGCAAAGTGGCTGCTGAAACGTAATATCACAACTGTAGGCACGCTGCAGGCAAATCGCAAAGGTATTCCTGAAGAAGTAAAGCACGTTGGCAGTCGGTACTCTAACTCTTACGAAGTTTTTTGGGATGAATCTGGCAAATTGATTTTAAATTCTTATATCGTGAACACCAAAAGTTCTGGAAAAAGAAACGTACTGCTGCTATCCACAATGCATCCAATTTTAGGAACAGTCAAGGACAATTTAAGATTGAAACCAGCAATCTATAAGCTTTATGACTACACTAAAGGAGGCACAGATAGCATTGATCAACGAATGAATTTTTATTCCAGCAAGGCTAAATCTCGTCGTTGGACTATGGCTGCTTTTGCCTATGTACTGGACACTTGCCGAGTGAACGCTTCCACAGTCATCGCACTAAATCAGTCTATTGAACCACCCAATACAAATTCATTCGATTTTGGGATAACTTTGGTTTTACAATTAGTACGCCCATTTGTTGCGCTGCGTTCAAAATGGGGCTTGTCGAAAGGCATTCAAGATAAAATCCAAATCACCCTTAGTGAACCCAGAGAAGAATCTTACGATTCATCGCAGTTATGTGCATTTCCAGTGCAGTCTACCAAGCAACGCAGATGTGAAGTTTGCGCAGCTGAAGCCATTGGCCGTGAGAGGGAAAACATGGGACGTGTTTTTAGCCAATGCCAAAGATGTGGTAAAGCTATATGCAAACGGCATTACTTCAGATTCTGCGGCGCCTGTCAGTAACTGGTTGGTGTTACGCTTTATGTTCTATGGTGTGCTCATACTGCAGTGTTTTTCAAGATGTTTTTCTATTATGTGTCCCAGTAAAGAGCTCTATGTGTTTTTTAAACTTACGCAGCATAAAGTGCGCAGCTAATTTGTAAAAGTTAGAGTTTCCTCTGTCAAACATGTAGAAATACAAGGTTTTCGTGTACATATGACTACATGCAAGTCATTTCTTATTCTAAACTTCATTATAAAGTATAACAACGTCTTTGGCTTGAAACCCACACGCGCAGTGGTCTTGCCGACAATCATATTTGCTCACTGTCGACAAATTCGGGCTGGTAACTGGAAGTAAAGCCTTTTGTCTCAAATTTGTAGTTATATCGCTGCTTGTTCTGGATTATTGCACTGGCACTTCGCGGCCTTTAGCCGTGGCATTCGACTAATATATAAGTCAGCTACAACTTTTGTATGCTCATTAGAAGTGTTCACAGCACCTGTAACTTTTTTAGCATTATTTGCTATTCTCATTGACAAAAAAGCAACAGTAGTTCCTATCAATATGTCTGCAATTGAATGGCTATTTGGTTGAGGGGATTGCAATTGCAAAAGTGTAGATAGAAGTTTAATTCCTGCAACAAAGTCATATATAAAGCAGTTACTATAGTTTACTCATAATTTCCGTAGTGAAAAAAGTTTGTATTCGTCTAATCATCAAACAAAGTAAATTATTTTGTCTCCAACCTCAATCTTGTTTTACTTTGTTGTATTTGTTAAATAAAAACAAACGCTATACAGAAGGATTATCCTCGCATCAACATAGTGCAGCCGACCATATTATTACGCAAAGCCTGTGTGACACACATCGTAATAGAAGCTGTGAAATCTATGTCATACTCATCGTAATATAGAAACGCTTTCATAAACCATATCTCATTGATATCACCCAGGAGGGAGAGGGAAATGTAGGCAGGTGAACAATAACTCGCAAGGAATTTTGAAATAGCTGAGCACAGCAGTTTCATGAACTGTTGACTTCAAATAAGCGAGGGAATTTTTGCGCCTTTTGTGGTGTTATGTAAATGTGTTACATAAATTGCGTCAAATCCGTTTCTTGACAACCAAACCCTTTCGTGTGAAAAAGACATTAAACTTAATTCTAAAAAATTGATACTGTCCGGGTCGAAATTCAAAATTTTGTAGTTGTTATACCAGTAAATAATGTTACAGATGCCTACTAAAAATCTTATAAATTGTTTAGCGGCGATCTATTCTTGGACTTCAAAGGTTACAAGAGTTCGCTGACATTACGTGATCAGCCAAGCGCAACTGGCCTATAGTAGTTAATTTGTCTTGCTGTCAGGAATGGAGAAGTAAATGAGAACTAACAGCAACTATCAAAATTTGACTTGCTTTCAGAATAATTGTTTTCTCTTCTACAAGCAATAATTTCAGAAACATGTTAAACATAAATACAAAATAAGATAAAATCTTCTTCCGTTTGCAGGTTCAATCGCTTTTCTACGTGGTGTAGTTCAAAAGATATAATGCTCTAAACTTTCGGGGCAAAAACTATCCCACGTTGGACTTAGCACGACGGAAATCTCTTGGGCCGAATAGGGTTAAAGATATGAGATCTTGTTTGAAATTCGGACTGGAAATACAATCGCGGTCGCCAACTTCCTGAGCAGTGGGTTTTTGGAGGCCCCTAACCCTAACCCTAACCCTAACTCCGGAGCAGTCCGAATTTCAAACAAGACCCAAGATATGTTTTTGCTGGGCCAGAGACCACGGTCTTGACCAGACCTGGGCAAACTACGGCCCGCGAGAGCATTTTGTGCGGCCCGCCAACACTTGTAGAAACTTCCATGTACAGTCAAATCTCGGTTTTCCGATGCCTCGCAGTTCGAACAATTCATGGAGTGAGGCAGAGTACGTAGTTAAATGATTGCCCAAGTAAGTTAAAGCAACAGAAAAATAGAGGTGACCTCCAAAAAAAAAAAAAAAAGGTCAACACCTGCTTGGCTAGGCAAATTGTGTAGGTTTCGGCCTGAAACTGACACAAAATCTGCAGGCAAATGACTGATAACCTTTTTTTTTTTTTTTTTGGAGATCACCCCTTTTTTTAATGTGCAACCGCCTAACCTCAAAGCAAAGCCACTTATACTTGGTCAATGCCGCCCTCGATCGACTCTCCAATCCTCAGTGCGGCCCTCAGTTAGCTTCCATGACCGCGATGCGGCCCGCAGGCCAAAACAATTGCCCAGGTCTGGTCTTGACATAATTATGCAAGACTGTCGTATCAACAAACCCACTGCAGTGGACTGGTGCCAGTTTTTACGGGAAGTAAGCATCTTTATTTATGTATAAAATTTTTTGATAATTTTTTTCAAAAATTGCCTTTTCAGACAAATGAATGTTATTTTGAGCATAAAAGCCAGCGTCCGACTTGCTAACTTTAAATTTTTTTGCGTTTTTACGATCTCTTATGACGTCATAATAAACAATTGATTGGAAAAATGTTTTTCATAAATATCTTGAAATACACTAGGCACAGAAACGTAGTTGATGGCTCATTTGGCAGATATCCAGAAGTTTATCCCCAAAATGGAGTTCTTTTTTCAATATTACAATGTTTATTAGCAATGCAGCAAGCCATTTTGTGTTTTACTGCTTTTTTAAGCTCAACTCTTTCAAAACCACTGGACATAAAAACTTTAAACTTGGCAGCTTTAATCAATAAACCAAAATTAATCACAGCAATCTCTTTGTAACGGTTTTTGAACACTAATCTTCATTTAAAACTTGGGAGGTCTGAATTAGGGGCAAAGTTAAAGGTAATGTAATCCAAAGTTTAAGAAAAAAGATCATTAAAACCTTGCAACTAATTGGCAAAGCAGCATACGGGCGTAAAGGGCACTAACAATTTATTAAAATAAATATGCCAGGAAACAATAATGAGTATACCACCCAACCAATTTAGACGAGACCATCCCTGGACGCGTTTCGTCCTTTTGGACTCATTAGCAGGATCCGTCCCGTCACAAGCAAAAGTAATCCACTCATTAACGTTATCCTTAAAAAAAATATCCAACTATGCACATGCAGAAACACTGAGACTTCAACCGACGACGTATTGCTTTGCTTAGCAGGGTGGGTTTACAAATTGGTTGATTTTGGTTGCATATCCACTGGGAGATCAGTTTACACACTGATCTAAAAAAGCAAATTAAACGCTGCATATATGGCCTAGCGCCTTGTCTTTGCCATGCCATCACGCTCGCGGCGAGTGCGTTGACAATTCACAAGGTGGGACGAAACGAAAAGAGTTGGCATGGACGAAATGAAACGAAGAGTTGGCATGGATTTGCCCGTTTCACTGTGGGAGACCCGGTTTACTGCGAAGTGAGATAGAGTGAAAATTCGTTGGCATGGATTTGCTCGACACGTCTATCAAAGGTCGCCCGGCTCCCACCTTGTGAATTGTCAACGCACTCGCCGCGAGTGTGATGGCATGGCAAAGACAAGGCGCTAGGCTATATATGCAGCGTTTAGTCTGCTTTTTTCAGATCATTGTGTAAACTGGTCTCCCAGTGGATATGCAACCAAAATCAACCAATTTGTAAACCCGCCCTGCTAAGCAAAGCAATACGTCGTCGGTTGAAGTCTCAGTGTTTCTGCATGTGCATAGTTGGATATTTTTTTTAAGGATAACGTTAATGAGTGGATTACTTTTGCTTGTGACGGGACGGATCCTGCTAATGAGTCCAAAAGGACGAAACGCGTCCAGGGATGGTCTCGTCTAAATTGGTTGGGTGGTATACTCATTATTGTTTCCTGGCATATTTATTTTAATAAATTGTTAGTGCCCTTTACGCCCGTATGCTGCTTTGCCAATTAGTTGCAAGGTTTACAATTTCCTTCTTTGCTTATAATTTTCAAAAAAGATCATAATAAAACAATAATCGAGTGCAGACGACGCTGGCAAAATCAGGTAGTATATAAATACATATATGATAAGGTTAAGCAACATGTTAGCAATCCCTTGTATCATTTAGATTTGTTCACAAGATCTTATTGCCAACTCATCTCCAATTGGTGGTGTTGGCCACATTGTGGCAGTTGACGAAACTTTAGTTGTGAGGAGAAAGCCTGCAGCTAATCAACGTGGCCGAGTTGTCTTATCGCAGTGGCTATTTGGTGGAATTGATCTCCAAACAAGGTAGGTTTTAGGCGCAGTTAGGAAGAAAGTAGGGACAAAAGGCACTGTTACACACCACCAAAATTTTTGACGGAAAAAGTGCTGATTGTTTTGCCAACGCTGTGAATCGTTTTTCTCTTGTACAGTTTACGAACCAAACTAAAATTTCTTTCTTCTGCAAGTAATAGGTCAACATGGTTACCAACAAATTAGGGGAATCAAAAGATTGAATAGGACCATAGACTTTATATTATTTGAAGCCTATTAATGTCAGAAGCGGGTGGAGGACCAAGCTGGGAGGTAAAAAACTCGAATGATATTACAGCATCTTTTTCTTGAAGTAAGCGATTTTAACTTCAAGAAGATATTAATATTTTAGACAAGTTTTGATGCAACTTGTCGATAAACGAGATCGACAAACGTTGCAGCCCATCATCATGGCGAATATTGCTCCAGGAACTGAAATTCATTCCGATGAATGGGGAGCCTATATTGGTTTGACGGGTAAATACTACAAAGACATTAGTTGCTCCAGAAATGATTTTGTGATTTTTCAGCTTTGGGATACACCATACCGTTAATCATAGACGCTGGTTTGTGGCACCTAACGGTGTCCACACAAACGATATTGAAAGTGCATGGGCTGCATGCAAGTCGAAGTTCAAGCGCATGCACGGTGCTTGTCGAAATTTTATTTCCAGTTATCTGGACGAATTTTTGTGGCGTCGAAAAAGATCAAAAACGAAAGTATTTTTGGATCTTTTACAAGAAATAACATTGTAATATCTACTGCCATAAATTGTCATTGCAATAGCGGTGTTATTGATCGGGCGATCAATCAGATATTTAAAATTTTTGTATTTTGCTTGAAATGCTTCCTTTTCTAACGATTCACTGTTTGTTTGATTTTGCTTTGCTGTATTTCGTAATAAATTGGATTTTCTTATTGGTACTTACACTTGACAAGAGTCATATTGCATTAACGTCGTGTATTTCATGATAAAATGCATTTTCTTGAATGGGAGTTTACACTTGCCTAGGTCGATATGCGATAGCGTCATGTATTTCATGATAAATTGCATTTTCTTGGTCGGGGGCTAGCACTTGACTAGGGCTGATATACGATAATGTCGTGTATTCCATGATAAGTTGCATTATCTTGTTGGGGCTTATATTTGACTAGGGTCGACATGCAAAAACGTCGTGTATTTCATGATAAACTGCATTTTCTTGAAAGGGGGCTGATACTTGACTAGGGCCAATATGAACTAATGTCGTGTATTTCACCATAAATTGAAATTTTTATGGATGGCGGCTTATACTTGACTAGGGCCGAAATGCAATAACGTCGTGGATTCCATAATAAGTTGAATTTTGTTGTTGGTGGCTTAAACCTGTCTAGGGTCGATATGCAATAACGTTGTGCATTTCATGATAAATTGCATTTTCTTGGTTGGGGGCTTAAACTTGATTAAGATCGATATGCGATAACGTTGTGTATTCCATGATAAACTGCATTATCTTGGATGGTTCATACTTGACTAGGTTCGATATGCCATAACGTCGTGTATTTCATGATGTTGGGATCTCATATTGAGTGTGATCTGTAAGTGTTTGCGTAGTATGCAGGTAGTTAAGCATCAAGTTGCATTTTGTTTTTGAGAATTTATATTTTATTTGGGTTTGTATACAATTTATATTTAGTTGTGCATTTCAGCATCAAGTTGCGTTTTTCTGTTGTGACATATGCTCAACAAGTGTTGTTATGCCAAGCTTGTTTTTCATCACATTAATCTCGTATTTGTGGTGGTGCTAGTTTCGAACATTGGATTGTTTTTACATCAAAACCAAAAAGGAGCCCATTGGAGAAGGTTAATCAATCATTTTAAATTTGATGTGCTTGCAAACAGCGTTTTTGTATTTAAGATCTTGTCTCTGAAAAGGTACAAATTTTAAGCCTTCATATTAAGAAAGTACGCATTTAACGCACGTTTTGATGGCATTAAGACGTCACTGTAGCGTTATGATAAATTATATATATATATATATATATAAACTGCATTGTTTTGAATGGCGTCTGATACTTGACAAGGATCAATATGCAATAACGTCGTGTATTCCAGCATAAACTGCTTTTTCTTGAATGGCGGCTTACACTTGATTAGGACCAATATGCAATAATGTCGTGTAGTTCATGATAAAATGCTTTTTTTTTTGGTTGGAAGCCTAAACTTGACTAGAGTCGATTTGCAATAAAGTCGTATATTCCCTGATAAAATGCATTTTGTTGAGTGTTGGCTTATATTTGACTAGGGTCAATATGCAATAATGTCGTGTTTTCCAGGATAAAATGGATTTTTTTTGGTTGGGGGCTTATACTTGAACAGGGCCGATATGCAATAAAGTAGTGTATTCCATGACAAATTGAATTTTGTTGTTGGCGGCTTAAACCTGTCTAAGATCGAAATGCAATAACGGCGTGTATTTCATGATAAATTGCATTTTTTTGGTTGTGGGCTAATTCTTGACTGGGGTCGATATGCGATAATATTTATTTCATGATCAATTGCAAATTCTAGGATGGCGGCTTATACTTGATTAGAATCAATATGCAATAACGTTGTGTATTTCATGATAAAATGCTTTTTTTTGGTTGGGGGCTTAGACTTGACTAGGGTTGATATGCAATAACGTCGTGGATTCCATGTTAAGGAAAGAAAGCCCCTAGGGTGAAATTTAGAAAAAACGGAAAGCAAAACATGGAACCTAATCTAACTTCACCATTTACAGCTCAAGAGTTCTCTAATGGCATTGCTGCATTGCTGCTCTCAAGAATGGCAAAGCGATTGGCTTGGATAGCATCTTTACGGAAGAGCTAAAACATTTCGGCCAGCAAGCTAAAAAATGGTTGCTTGAACTGTTTAATCGATGCGTGGAAACCAATCACATTCCCAAGATCTGGCGGAAATCACGCGTTATTGCTCTCCCAAAACCAGGCAAAGACCTATCATTGCCTAAGAGCTTCAGACGGATCTCCCTACTATGCCACCCATATAAACTGTTCGAAAGGCTATTGCTTGGAAGGCTTACTCCAGTTGTGGAACCAAAGATCATTCCACAACAGGCTGGTTTTCGTGAAGGTAAATCGACAACTGACCAATTGCTTAACCTCACGCAGCATATTGAAGATGGTTTTGAGAAGAGATTAGTGACGGGTGCTGTTTTCGTCGATCTATCTGCTGCATACGATACAGTGAATTATCGTATCCTGATGACTAAAATCTACCAGATGACCGATGATACAGCAATGACAACACTCCTTGGTACTCTTCTAAAGAACAGGATGTTTTATGTGGCTCTGAATCAGAAGAAAAGTCGATGGCGGCAACAGCAAAATGGCCTTCCTCAAGGCAGTGTTTTAGCCCCATTGTTGTATAACATCTACACCAATGATCAACCTACGGACGAAAGAACATCTCGTTTTATTTATGCAGACGATCTGTGCATTACATCCCAAGCAAGTCCCTTTGAAGCTGTTGAACGAAATCAAACAGACTCTCTTACCCTGCTGACTGAGTACTATGCAAAGAACCATCTGAAACCAAATGCATCAAAGACTCAGGTGTGTGCATTCCATCTCAGAAATAGAGAAGCAAACCGACAACTCAGAGTTACTTGGTCCGGAACATCGCTGGAATACCACCCAAACCCTTTATATCTGGGAGTCAAACTCGATCGCACACTCAGCTATAGAAGCCATATTCTGAGCAGTAAGGCCAAGGTCAACACCAGGAACAACATTTTGAGGAAATTGACCGACTCAAAATTTGGATGCACGCCTCATACCCTCAGAACATCAACCCTGGCCTTGTGCTATACAGCTGCTGAATATGCATGTCCTGTATGGTCAAGATCCGTACATGAAAGCAAATTAGATCCAACCCTTAACAATGCTTGTTGGACCATTACAGGCTGTCTCAAACCTACCAACACCAGCAACCTACACCTATTCGCTGATATTGCACCACCCGAAATCAGAAGAGAGACAGCCAGCAGAGTTGAAAGACTACGCCAATCTATTGACCCAAGGCACCCACTACTTGGATCTGAGCCTGCACCGACAAGGTTAAAATTAAGAAGATCTTTTCTGAGCCTTGTCCAGCCCAAAGCAGAGACAAACATGGAACGATGAGTCGATAGGTTAAAATCCAACCCACCCTCTGTCGATATGGGAATTCAACTATCTGAGAGTCTTCCCCCAGGAAGCAATGCACCCTGGCCAACATGGAAAATACTCAATCGCCTTAGATCTGGCGTAGGCCGTACCAGGGCAAATTTAATCAAATGGGGATACCATACTGGCGACCCCTCGTGTATTTGTGGCACAGAGACACAAACGATGGAACACCTACTGCAATGCCCACTGCTCAAAACACCTTGCTCTCGTGACGATTTGACTATTTTTAACGACACCGCACAGAAATGCGTGAAATTGTGGTAATCAACCATCTGAAGACACGATACAGACATTGACTCGGCTCTGCGAACAGCTCCTCTGTACTCAAAATACGTTTGTAACAGTTTCGGTTATAAGAAAGCTAGCGATAATAAAGAAACAAGAGTATCCCATTTGCGCCCATTGCGTTCATTACGTAAAATAGTCATGCAACGCATGTCACGTGATCGCCTATTACAGAGCATAACTGCCGATTCTTTGCTAGCCCCAAAACACTTGGTGATCACCCAAGAAAAAGAGAATGAGGTAAAAATGGTCCTTTCTTGTGGTTTGCAACAAAATGTGAGTGTCGAGCTGCATAATATGATCTAAATGTTGAGGCGATTTCTTTTGCAATTGGGCGTGGCTGCCGCAGCCTCCAGCTGATTTCATGTTCTTAACCTCGACATTATTGACGGGGACCCGGTTATTGCTATAGCTTAACTGTGGGTGGTTCATTTCGAGTTAGTTTGCTCTTTGCATGGCGGCATTCATGCCATGGCCAAGCAACATGGTATTTAGTTCTTATTAATTTGCCTTGACAACGAAAAGGTGGTACTTAGCGATCCTAATATTGAATTGCTTAAAATGCGCTGTGGGGTCATAAAGTTAAACGACATCACATCACAAGATTTAGCTTAGAAAAGTTATTGGGTATTGGTAATTGATTTTAATTTTTTAATGATCAATGTAGAATGCAACTGGGCTTTAAGTTAAGTGTTTTATTGCGTTGGCTTTATTTTGTGCATTAGGCGGTACCGTACAAACTAGCACACTTACCACCAAACATTGCTGCATAACAAGCAGTTAGAAGGTCAGGATTAGGAAAATTTTTTATGCTGATATTTCCATTCTTTACAGTTTATTAAAGTTGATTTGATTGCTTTTTGTGTAGTAACAGAGCAGTTTCGTTCGGCAACAACACTCCCTTGCAATTTAGCTTTTCTTGAAGCTATTGCGTTCATTTATTACTTTTTTTCCTCGTATTCTAAGTTATACATATCATGGCTATTTAACTTTAATACGCCACATACATCACCACTAACTTTACTAATCTCATCAAGCATCACACAACACTCTCTTAAAGCATATAACATCACACTATTCATACGCTGGGATTTCACGTGAGCTACGAAGGGTGTCATATTACAACATGCCAAGACGTGCAAGAAAAAGAAGCTTCGAAAGAGCCAGCTGCACAGAAACAAGCCAGATTACAGGTAATGGAGTGTGTTATTAATATTGAATAACTAATGTAAAAAACTGTTTGTAATTGATTGCCACAATAGCAATATATGCTAAACTACAACACTAATGGTTTATTACAAATTCTGTTTCTTCAATATATCAAGATTTCATCCCACATACAAAACTACCCATCTTAAAATGTGAGCAGTTATCAGTGTTTCACTTAACGTAACTGCAGGCTCTCTTTTTATGACGACCATAGTTGACCAAGTTCCTCTATCTAAGTATAATAATGTTGCATTTCACATTGTCAATCACTAGGGCCATTTTTTATTTGACCTAAAAAAATATATTTTTGATTTTATTTTAGCAAAATTTTGACTTTATTTTGACCTAATCGCTTTCGCCTATTATTTATGACTTGTTGCACTTTTGTAATTATAAATGTTTTATAATTCGCAATTTACATAAGTTTTTAAAGAAGAAGGTAGCCTACGTTAAACATTTTCTCAGTCACTCAGTCTTGAAGCTAATGCAGCAAAGTGATGCATGACGTCAAAACCTAGGATAACGAGTTATTGTGTGTACCGGTATCAATTAGTGTGTAATATAAAAAATGCGTTGTTATCGCAACTGTACTGTACATTAACAATCTGTCTATGATGATTTTAACGAAAGCCACACAGTATAGTTACCAGAACTATTAATTGTATTACAGCATCATATATTTTTTACGCTCTTAACATTAAAGTTTCTGTCTTTTCTCTGTCAAAATTCCTGAGCATAGAAAACGACCTCTCAACAGCAACAGAGGTTGGCTGAGCTTTTTGCAACAGTGCGTAGCTTATTGGGTCAATTGTCAAGTTGGTATAGTTTGTTATTGTTTCTAAATCAGAGTTGGATAGTCGTTTTTTAATGTAATTTTTAATTGCGTACGGATCATCATCGAATTGCATATTCTTCAGCAGTCCGTATGCTTCGGTTATCGTGCAGGCACTTCCTTCTAACAACTCTACGTTGGCTGCTAGAGTCCGGTATTGATTTATTTTAACCAAGTCCGGCACCAAATCTTCCACATTGATAGCGTTTTTTGCTCTGCTGACTAAGAGGCCTGCACTTGTCCAATTGTTGACAATGGTACGAAGAGCTGGAAGGTTCTCACTGTAATATAAGGCAGCTCTAAGCCAAGTTGCCCATCTTGTAATTACAGGGTCAGGAGGAGATGGCAGACCAGCATCATAAAAATCTTTCTTGCGATCTTTGTTTTTGATTGTTGGTATCTTGATTGTTGCTGCCTTGATTGTTGCTATTACTTCATCAATATTTTTAAAACGAGCACGCACACGCATGGTGCAGTTATGTAGTAAGTGCGCAACACAGGTGACATGAATCAAAGAAGGGTATAATTCCTTTAATGTCTTTCCAGCCAAAGACATGTACCGAGCAGCATTAGTCAAGAACTATGAAAAATTCTCGCGTTTTATTTCAAGTTGTCGCAATATGTCATCCACAGTGTGCAGAATAATACTGCTATTAACATTGCTTCCGCTGTCAAATAGATGGCAATCAACGAGGAATGTCTGATTTCGGGCATCTAAGCTGCCTGCAAGCACACCAATATACTTTTGTTTAGCAATCTCTGCTTCATCCACAATTAAAAAATGTTTTGGTCACGAAGTAATTCTTGAATTTGTTCTTCTTTTTGGGATGCTAATTCAGCAACACATGTCCGGGCTACAGTCTCCGAAGGCAACACTTTTCCCGTTGTAGCAAACAGAGACTTTAAAGAAGGATAGTTCAGTTTATGAAGTGGGATATCTGCAGCTAAGAATGAAGAGACAACTTGTTCCTTGAAGTTTACTTGATTGAGTTGTAAAAAGATTTGCTTACTTTGGGATTTGCTCTTCGTCTCCAACTTTCTTTGGTGTTGCTTACTTTTTCGGTGGCTTTCGACAAAAAACTTTTTGTCGCATTTGACTAACACGTCGCCAAGGTGGCATCGCAAGTCGCGAGCAGGATTTGCCGGAAACTCATCTAGATATTCCTGGCAAATTTGCTTAACTTTCGCTGTAGAAGATTTGGCTTGTTTAGGCATTCTTTGCTTTGCAAGCTACGACTTAAAAAGACCACGTGTAAAGAGCGCAAAGGTTTTATAGGAATAGATTAATTGTCTAACAATTATGTGTTTATGCATCAACAATGACGATTTGATGCATAATAAGTGCTATTTCCTTCTCAATTACCGCACGCATTTTTACCATTGTAACTATTTGAGAAGTTTAAAATCAAATAAAATTGCGCATAAGATTTTAATAGCAGCTCAAAAATTCAAATGAATATAAATTTGCTCGTTTTTGTAAGGAAATTTTTGATGAAGACAATTTTGACAAGTTTTGACTTTATGGAAAATTTTGTGTTTATTTTGACTTATAAAATCTACCAAAACAGACTCCTGAAGACCTGAAACGAACGTTAGTAGACGTTTGATCATGTAACAAGGTCCTGAAAATTTTGACTTTATTGACTTTAGCGGGCCCCATCAATCACAAGTCAATAAAATGAAATCATTTCCTAAATGACTTGATCTATAGCATTAAATGACGCTGATCGTCAAAGGCACCAGCTGGCTACAACAGGTCGATTTTGAAACGGCAACTTGGTGATATCTTCTTTTATTTCAGCGGCGTTTTTGCAATTCATTTTCGACCGTGAGCTTTTGTCGAAGTTGTTAACTTCTTGATCTATGATATTTTGAGCCAAACCAACCTGGCTTACCGTGCAATTGAGAACGTTGTTGATCTGTGTTTGACTGCATTTACACTTGCTTGACTATTTTTGATTATCAGGCCAATCGATACGCTTTGCGTCATTTCAGAGCCAATGCCACACCACAAGAAATTGATTCTAGGCATCAGATGCATAATTTTATTTCAATTTTGTTAGTTTTATACACTTATTATTTTTCTTGTGTACCTGCTAAATTGCTGCGATACAAAGCATTGCATGTAAGTTATAATGATGTTATTCTGCTAACAAGTTATAAGGGATGTTATTGTTCTGTATTGACATTTTTAGTTTTAGATTATTTTCTCCGATACCGAGTTGACCCTGTCGATGTCGATCTCCAATCGCCATCTTGGGGGAAGCTTATGTCGGAACTACTTCCTTGGATTTTTTGTTCGTTAATTTATCGGATGTTTTGTTTAAATTTATTCATGCGTTAATTTTGTAGTTTACCTTTAAGTTGCGTAACATCACCTCATTTTAATTTACTTTGTTGATTATTTTGCCTTTTTTATCACATTCATAGTTTTTGTGCACCGTCGACAAATTAGTAGGTGATGTAGTTTAGTTTTGCATTTTTTTAATCAATTCGAGTTTGCGTCTTTTGAGTTCGGAAACAATTTCAAGCATAAGTTCAGTTCGTATAAAAGTTAAAAAATAAATTGTTTTATCCATTTTCTAATTGTTACGTAAAGCACGGAGTCATTCAAGAGTAAACCGCTACAGTACAATGCATTTGAGATAATGTCTGAAACATCATTTGCTGTATTTCAGCGTTTCTCTCAAACAAAAGACATCTTGATTCATTAAAACAAAAGCAATCAAAATTCTGTTCCACTACTACTTTAATTACCTTATTGCATAAAATTATAAAACGAAATTGAGTTATACTTGCATTTCCATTTTTTTATGACTTCCATGGTGTACTGGCATTTTTTTCTACTGTACGTTTGTGATTGTCTATTTCCGTGTATCACTTTGGAAACACCAACTTTGTTTGTTTTTAACAGGTAGTTTTGATTGCCATATGAAACTGTTGCTTTTCTAAAGCATATTTGTCATGATTGACTAATTGGTTTGCACAAACCTAAAGCCATCTTTAGGATAGCAACTGAAGTGCCTGCAACTAATAACTGTTTATTGTTTTTATCACTACCGTTTAGGGTTTTCACATAAATTACTAGGTGGTTCTGTTGGCATGTACATACTAGCGCAAACGTCTTTTAAACCAATGGGTATCTGAGGACACCTGGTGTACTTCGATTTTAATTGAAAGGACAAGTTTACTGCACGTAGACATCGGTAAAGCTGCATTTCACGTCCTTATTTTCATTACAATGATTCTTTGTTCGATCACTTCAACCACTATATACACACAGGCTAATCATCAAAGGCACCAGCTGGCTAGAGCCAATGCAACGCCAGAACAGGTCGATTCAAGATGACAGGTTGGTGATATTTTCTTCTTTGATTTCAGTGGCGTTTGTGCAGTTCATTTTCGACAGTGAGCTTATGTCGAAGTTGTTAACTTCTTGATCTATGATATTTTGAGCCAAACCAACCTGGCTTACCGTGCAATTGAGAACGTTGTTGATCTGTGTTATGACTGCATTTACACTTGCTTGACTATTTTTGATTATCAGGCCAATTGATACGCTTTGCGTCATTTCAGAGCCAATGCCACATCACAAGAAATTGATTCTAGGCATCAGATGCATAATTTTATTTCAATTTTGTTAGTTTTATACACTTATTATTTTTTATCCTATGATATCATATGATAACAGCATAACCAGCAAAATTGTGTCAACTGGAAGTGCACCAGGAAAACTATACGGAACTATAAAAGTGCATAAACAAGGCAATCCTGCAAGACCAGTAGTCTCAATGATTGACACGCCAGAATATAACCTAGCCAAATTTCTTGATCAAATTATTAAACCCTACATTCCAAATCAATTTATGCTGGACTCGACATTTCACTTGTTAGACAAGCTAAAAGAATTTTCTCCATCTCCTCACCAAATTATGGTCAGTTTCGACGTAGTTTCCCTATTCACCAACGTGCCGCTGGAAGAAACAATAAATATGATTGGTAATTACATATACAAAGAAAATAATCCCAGCCCCCCTGCTTTTGAAAAAGATGTTTTTGTTAAGTTGATGCGTCTGGCGACCCAAGGATTGTTTTTGTATAAAGACACACTGTATAAACAAATTGATGGCGTCACTATGGGCTGTCCACTTGGACCAACACTTGCAAATTTCTTTATGGCTCATATGGAAAACCAACTTTTATGCAATGACCAGGAAGCATCTCCCAAATTGTATCTCAGATATATTGATGACATTTTTGCAATCTTTGATAATGACCAATCATGCACCAAATTCCTAGAAAAGCTTAACACCCAGCACCCCAATATTAAGTTTACTTTAGAACAGGCTAAAAATACAATTCCATTTTTGGATGTGGAAATAAAAATTAACTTGGATAAATTTGATACCTGCACATGGAGAAAACCTTCTAACACCGGATTATTGTTAAATTTCAATGCATTTTGTCCCAAAATTTGGAAAAAAGGTCTTATTTCGTGTCTTCTCAATAGAGCAAAAATTACCTGTTCAACGGACTATCTCTTCCAAAAAGAAGTAACTTATTTGAAAAATCTTTTTTACAGTAACGGTTATCCAATCCATTTTTTTAACAAAATTTTATGCCAATTTCAAAAAGAAAAAACAGACAGTAAAACAGAAAAAGAATTTATCAATCTTTTTATCATCCCCTACCTCGGAAAAATCTCAAAAGAATTCAGTCTACAAATTCAATCACTAATAAAGAAACGGTTTGACATTAAAGTCACAATTGTCTACAAAACAACAAAAGTGCAGGAATATTTCTCTTTGAAAAGCAAAACTCCTCTGGCCTTGAACTCAAATGTCGTTTATAAGTTTACCTGTTCACGTGATGTGAACGTCACGTACATCGGTACGTCCGCAAGACATTTGAGTATAAGAGCAGGGGAGCACTTAAATGTTTCAAGGTCAAGTAAAAGTGCCATCAAAGAACATATAAAAAAATGCAGTTCGTGCAAAACTCAGCCGAATAACATGGGGCAATTTAAAATAATTAGAAAATGCCAAACATCCTACGAAGCCAAAATTCATGAAGCCTTGGTCATCAAAAGAAGCAACCCTGTGCTAAACAAACAACTCTATGCAAACGGAGCGTCAATTTTACTAAACGTGTTTTAATTAAAGATATTTATTTAATCATTTAACCAAACAATTTCTATTCATTTGAAACAATTATTTACAAAACCCTAAATCCGATTAACTCCTAGCAGGCAATTGTTTTTCTTCTTTTTTTTTTATTATCAAATTCTTTGTTAGCAGTGACCAGACAATTACGAAGAGCGTAGAATGAAGCTTTACTGTTTTTTGTCAGAACTATTTCAAGTTACTTTATGTTTTTTGTGTTTTCGTTCAACGAAAGTTTTAATGCTGTAAATATTTGCGTATAGATCCTGATGAGGGCGAAATGTAGCGCCGAAAACGTTTGAATTGTATAAATATATTGTATTATTATGTTCAATGGTGTACTGCTATAAGCAATAATAGCAACTTGGATACTAAAAGTCACCTCTCTACCGAAATTGTATTATTATTTTTTCTTGTGTACCTGCTAAATTGCTGCGATACAAAGCATTGCATGTAAGTTATGATGATGCTATTCTTATAACAAGTTATAAGTGTTGCTATTGAACAATGCATTTGAGATGATGTCTAAAACATCATTTGCTGTGTTTCAGCGATTCTCTCAAACAAAAGGCATCTTTAAAGCTTTAAAGATTTGAAATGTTCTTTTCAAAAATTGATTCTTACAACACGGGTATTTATTGATTACACTATGCAACAAATTTTTAGCTTTTAAAAACTTCAAAAAGCATTGTGTGTGTACTTTGTTAACACGACGGCACTGATTCCAACCCTGCTATTCTTTTTTTCGGAGCACGTCAGGATGTTGAGAAATTTGGATTCGAAAATTTTCTAATATTTGGGTTGACAATCCCATAAAATATGCAGGGCTAATTAACACAAAGAAACTATTTGTGGAGGTTTTAAAAGTATTTGTTAATGGTCCTTATGGAAAATAGCAATAGAGAAAAGTTAAAGACAAGCCTCATAGAAATTTAAGATGTATTGAGTGATCATACATTAAATATAGACAATAATACACACCCTATACTATGGATAATATTCATCGTCACATACATATTAACTTTCCAATCTTCCTTGCTTTCATCGTTTTTGCCTTTTATGCTTTAAGTGAGAACCATCCCGTTTTATGGACCAACAGTATTCTGCCAGCATTCCCACTGACCATTTCCCCTTGTACCTTTTTCCAATGGTAGCAAAGTCTTGATGAAATCTCTGGCCATACTCATCGGAAACATTTTCTAAGTTTTTATGAAAGAAATGTAAATGAGAGGCTAAAAAATGCACTTTTAGAGATATCTTGCACCCTTATACTTCATAGCTGTGCAATAAATTGGTCACAAGTTCAGCATAATTGTCAGCTCTATGGAAACCTAAGAAGTTTTGGCATACGCCTTTGAGACAGTTTCACGCAGTGCGTTCATCTTCGTACAACATTTTATCAAACTCATTATTACGAAACAGTTTTCGTATCTGTGGTCCAATGAATACACCCTCTTTAATTTTTGCATTTGAAAAGCTGGGAAACGTCGACTGCAAAAAGCTGAATACTGGAGAGTTCTTGTTTAAAGCTTTCACAAATTGCTTGAAAAGACCGAATTTAATATGTAGGGGGGGCAGAATAATTTTAGGGGGAACAGAAAAAATTAGGGGGGGGGCAGTAAAAAATTAAAACCACAATTACAAAAAATTGTAGGGTGATGAGAACAAACGGGCCACAGATTCGTGCCCGACACACCGAAAACAGCCAGAAGTAACTCTTGCCGTTATTGAATATTTTTTTGTGTTGCACAGTGTTATCTATGACTTTTGGTTGATAAACACAACATAATGTCTTAATTCTGAATCTGTAATGCTTAATCTGCTTAGTAAAAGCTCAAAAACTCGATAATATAATGGAACAGAACAGAAAGCATTTGACATTGCCAAAAATCAAGGCGACATAAAAACTGTGTTTTTAAGAAAACTTTCTGACACTCTATTTCGATAACTAACGGCGTCTTATTTGGCCTCTTGCTGCGCTTGCTTTAGCATTCCGTTATTGCAAAATCTCTTTCTTTGGCGCACATCGCAATGCCTGCGCTATCATGGACTGGTCTTGACTGGCCACCATCCAAATTGATGCGATGAAACAACTTACTTACTCTAGCTCTGCCCTTTTAGACACGATACCGCCACTGATGAGAGCGTCACAAAAAGCTTATGGCAAAAACAGCTTTCTTCAGAGCCATATAAAATTTTCTATCATCGACAAGATTTTTTGAAAACTGTTTGTAAATTTGACGTCGTTTTTAATTAAAATAACTTTATAGACCTGAAACACTGTTTTCAAATGTTGATTTTTGCAACAATTAGGCTATAGTTTTAATTTAATCTAGGTTAATTTACACAACCTAATATTTTATCTCTAAACGATGACGATTTTTTCATTTGTTTAGCTGATATGTTTTATCCCATATTACTGCAGTTATCTTCCCTCAAACACACTAATCTGCATGAATCCTCGTTTTAATTTACCTTCCACATTGTAGATAACATGACCAGTTCTTTTCAAAACACTCAAGTAAACCAAAACAATCTACGTAAATGAAAGTTGGAATTTGTGCTTAATAGCAACCGTGGTGAAAATGAAGGAACAATAAAAGATGGATTTTACCAGAACTTACCTGGAATAAAAGAAATCATGATGATATCTCTTCTGAAGAAAGAGTTTTCAGAAATCTGATGCCTGCAATTAATTATCTTGAAAAACGAAATTCAGAAAAGAATGAAGGGTTATTGGACGTTGAAAAGTGCATTCAAGACAGACCAACACATAATGTGTTGATGAAAAACCTACTGAGTTTAAATAAACTTGCTGAAATTTTAACAGAGAAAAAAGAGTGTAGCCGCCGATAGTTATGAAACCGAAAAACTAAATTTGCCTCAACCAATCTAAAAGAACTTTACTTAAATTTCTGTGAAAAACAGTTCAGACAAAGTAAATTACCATAACTTTTGCAAGTAAACATTTCAAAGGATTTCATCTAAAATTCTGTAAAACACAACTCAGTTAAGAAAATTATCAATAGTTTTTACATATAAACATTTAGTTACCTAAAAGTAGCCTAAATTTGAAAAAATGTTTCCAAACCACAAACTTTTCTGCGAGAAATTCTGCTAAAATTCAAAGTTCTTCAACATCGACGGCCGCGGCGGTAATGGTTTGGGGAGTGGGATTAGGGGGACGCCACTGCCGTCAATGTTGAAGAATTTTGGCGACCCCTGGTGTGCTTAGTACCAGCCTACACCTTGTAACAGCGTTTGAAACGCTGTTACTTTGCAGTTGAACCATACATTGTCTACACCACCAGACAACTTCTGCCTGTAGCCAAAAAGGATGTACTACCCGCTTTTCATCAAAGCAACATTGTTTATCAATTCCTGTGCCACTGCGATAGTCGGTACGTCGGTCGTACGTCTCAAAGGCTACAACAGAGGATTAAGCAGCACGTGCCGAAAACCATACTCCAGAAGCATATTTCTCAGGACCGAAGCACATTGGCCCGCTCTTGCAAGCCAATCAGAAGCTTTAAAACTGAAACTTCCTTTTCTGCCATAGGTCAACATCTTTTACAAAACCCTACATGCGCACACGAATATAATGACAACAAATTTTCTATTCTTGCCCGTGGCCGTACTTCTTTTCACCTTTCCACCCTTGAAGCCACGTACATTAAAACATCCAAACCAAATTTATGCAAACAAAAGGAATTCGTTTATGGTCTAAAAATCGCACATTAGTTTCCGCTCCTTCTATTGGTCGCTTCTTTTTACCAATCACGATAGAGCCTTTTTTCCCTTTTTTCCTTTTTCGTCAACTGTGTCTCTATATAAGTGACTCACTTCACCTTTTCACTCATTTCTGACGGATTCTCTTGAAAAGTGTCAGACGAAAAGCTTCGAGAATGAATACTCTCCTTGTTAGAAAAGAAGAAAGATGCAGTGCTGAACTCAGATACTTTGTTTATAGGATTAAATGGTCATAAAGTATAATTTATTGCGTTTTCTGACCTACTAAAATTTCCATACAATATTTATGTTCCACAATATTAGCAGAGAGTTTCTTTCTTTCATTAGCCTGCACTTTTCACCAAGAAATTGCCAGTAATCTAATTAAGTCATGCTAAAGTTACTCCAGAAATTTTTTAAATCCCTGGCAGCCAAGATTTAAATTTACTTGCAGTTGAATTAGTCTTGATACCTGCAACTTGACTAGCACTGAAAAAGGTGACATATACTCGTGCATATTTGATCAGGAAAGTGGCTATTTTGACGTGGACGGTGTTTTACCCTTTGACACTATTTTTCCATAATCATTCATAAGTGTTTATATTGCCATAATTTCTATAATTCTTCAAATGACGTTGTGTAGCGTGGATTGTTCGCCTGCCTTAAAATGCAATGGATACGGGTTGGAATCTTGGCTGGCAGTGCACTTAGAAAAAGGGAGTGTAGACTGGAGGGGGAAGCTCGGTATGTGCATGTACATGGTAGTGTAGACTGGTAGGCAGTATAAAGTGTGGGGAGTGCACACTGCGAGTGCAAATTTTTTTAATTGATTATTAAAATTGACCAATCAGTAGCAACCAAAAGTCACATGTTTAACACGTCATTAAGATTGACTAATCATAAATAACTCATGGAAAAATAGTCTTTAAGGGTAAAATGCTGTCAACGTCAAAATAGCCACTGGCATTTTATTGTAATAACTACTGTATATTCTCGCGTATAGGTCGCATCCCAAGTTTGTGACTGTCAAAGTGGGTAATTGTGGGTATTTGTGTTTGATAGTCTATAAATCACACTGTAATATGGTAAGTTACATGGCTCATTCGAACACAAAATCTATCAATTACTCATCGTTTATTCAAAAAGTTATTTACAATCATCATGCTGTCAGATTGCATAATGTAAACATACTATACATAAAATGCAGGAGTTGCTGGTTAGCAATTTTCAAGGCAATCACCTATTAAGAGGGATCTGCCTCCTGCATCATGGTACAATAGAAAAATTTGCTCAAAAATGATCACCAGTATCATGCGGTACCGTACAGCAATTTATTGCAGCATGTTAATAACCCGCGACCCGTTTCGCGGACAACACTCATGACATGGACAACAAGGTACATCGGTAAGCATATTTTCAAGTAGGCGAATTTTTTCAAGTAGATTTTTTTTTCATTTTTCAAGTAGGTGATCCTTTTTTCAGCATTTGATGTATTCTTTTGCATTGCGCGCGTTTTAAATGTAAAATATAAATGTAATACTACTACTACAACAACTACTACTACTACTACTACTACTACATGTTTTTTATTGAGTGTTTTTTACACCCGCCTGATGAGACCCAATACGGTCGAAACCGGTCGCGGGTTGTTGACATGCTGTAACAGATTGATGTATGGTACCGTATGATGCTGGTGATCATTTTTGAGCAAATTTTTCTGTAACACATAAAAGGGGTTGATAAAAGTACCGGTATTTTTATTTCTGTTCAGTGTATAGGTCGCACCTAAAATTTCGGCTCAATTTGTTTACATCAAAAGTGCGACCTACGCTGTATACGCGAGTATATTCGGTACACAAAAGATACAGCCAGTAGTAAAGCATGTTGTTGTTGTTTACCCGACCCCTTCCGAGGGATGGGGGTATGACGGAAGACCATGGAGCCCCAAAAGCCGGGCAATTCCCCAGTGTCTGGAAAAGAGGTCGTAAAGCCACAGAGAGTCACCAAAGAGTGAGCGGCGCAAAGGGTCCGCAGCTGGACAGTGCAGAATGAGATGAGAAGTGTTCTGGGACGAGTGTCCACAGGCGCTGCAGGAAGAATTCTCGTAAAGCAGTAGTAAAGCATCGTTAGCACACTATCCGATATCTTCAATAAAAATTATATAACTGGTTATAGAATCTAGTGGCCTCTCTTCTCCGTTTAGTTTATCACAGAACAAATATGCGTGGCCCAATAAGCCATTGAACACGCTTCATAATAATTATGTACGTAATTGATGTTGCCAGATTTTAACTAAAAGAAAGTACAATTTTTCACTAGAGCTAACCTTGACTAAATATTACCAAACAAGAATTTGCGGCCAAGGTTCATTAAACAGGCTAAATTTGGCCATAATAAGGACAATCTGGCAACTTTGTTCTGCATATTGATGTTACTTAGTACAGACACCGCAAAATGACTTGTAACCTAAATCATTTTCACGCGGTCTTTTTCCATTAGAAGTTGCATTCTTGCAATAAACCATACATTACTTAATTATTTTATCGAAATCAATTATGATGTATAAAATGTGAACAATCAGCTATCGTCAAGACAATACTATAAAATTGCTTTAAGGATTTTATTACAATAAAACATTGATGAGGATTTAGAGTAAGTTTTGGGCGGAATCTACGAGTTTGAAAGTTTTAGAGAGAGCAAAATAAAAGTTTTTACTGAGCAAATGATAAAACAACGCCTGGCTTTCGCCAAGATGTATGCCCATTGGACCACTGAAGAGTGGAAAAAAGTAATGTTTTCAGATGAGAGCAATTTTCAAGTGTTTGGGGTGGAGTCTACCACAGTGTGACGTTCAAGGTCATCTGACCATGTTGACCCTCGGTATGCGGTTTCAACTGTGAAACACTGAGAGTCAGTCATGTTGTGGGGAAGTTTTTCCGGTGACAAAGGAAGGGGAGAACTTTACTTCCGAAAAACAAAAAATGAATGCTGATCTTGATGCGAAGTTTTGAAGGAGCATATGCTCAACTTCTTCCGTATTCGTGGCTCTGAGGTGTTTATGCACGATAGTGCACCCTGCCATAAGGCCAAAAAGGTGACAAGATTTCTTGAGCAGAAACAGACCAATGTTCTAAAATGGCCAGGGAATAGCCCTGGTTTAAATCCCATTGAAAATTGTTGGCAGAAAATGAAAAAAAACTATGTCAGAAAAGAAAACCCCTAACTTGGATACCCTCAAGGAAGAACTGAAGAAAGTGTGGTGCCTGGAGATGACGCCAAGTTATTTTCGAAATTTTAATGATTCTCTACCCAAACGCTTACAGTGAGTTATTAAAAACAAGGGCAATATGACAAAATATTAATAAAAGTGTTTATTTTCAATAAATGTCTTTACAACAAATAAAAGCTTTGTTGTTCTTGGAAAATGAGATAGGTCTTAAGTCATTTTGCGGTAGTTGTAATTTAAAAGATATCAGTCAATTATATTGTCTGACTAACCCTTTAGATTGTCTTATTCAAAAAGACTAAGACCACCTGAAGAGCCATCAGGTGTTATGCTGAATATGTAAACCTAAGGATTGACTTTTCACAAACATCAGATTTCCTCCTTATCAGTTTGGATCAAGTTGTCAAGAGTATATTGTGGAAATATCTAAAACAGATTAATTGGAACAAATTGGCGAACAATCGAGTGATATGAAACGAGATGTGGCATCCATTAAATGCTCTCTTGGAGAAGTTCATCAAGGTCCAGTACAAAAGAATTATCTTTCACGCAATTTAAAATTTTCAGATTTCTTCTTGCCCATCCCATCATCAAAAATAGAAGAAGTTATTGAGCAACTAAAAAACCTATTGTCAGTTGTGTTATATTCCATTTTAATTGCATTGCGTGGATTTAAAAATATGATCAATCTTGAAAGCAGATTTCTCGCGGTTTCTAAGGATTATTGAACGTAGTTTAGCATTGAAATTGCAAACATCAGCGGCGGATCCAGAAATATGAGAAGGGGGTTCCAGAGTATGTAAATAATGGGAATATTAATAAAAATGCATCTAATACGTTTTCCTGGCCTTTGACGGCCAAACTAAACCTTGAAAATGGACTCATTTATGTTTAAAATGTGTTAAATTTTCCGCTTACAAAAAGTTCTGTTTACTTTTCTAGTAATTGAAAAAATTATCTTTTGTGGATGCTTTAGTCACAACTATGACGTCATATGGAGTTGGGATGCAATTGTTTTTGTACGCGTTTCCGAAAGAAATAATTTGATCACTGTAGCAACGAAATAGCTAAGCAGCAAACTGCAGTGTCAATGCCTTCGCTGTACAAATTCACTACAGAAAATAGTCACATAATTGTTTCTAATACGATCCGGGGGATTCCAGACTTCTTGGACTCCCTATGTCTTTGTCTGATCATGTATATTCACTGCTTTAGCAAAATCACGTTTTGTTTTCCCTACATATCTTAAGAATTGCTTTTCAAAACAACTGATGTGTGCTCTAGGTGTTAACTGTCTTGTTTGAAACAGAACATCGAAACAGTTGCTCATCGCGTACGTGATGAAAATCTTCGAACAACATTGCGTGATTTTATCCGATTGTGGAAGACAAAAGAACTTGCCACAACTTTTTCGTGGAAAGGACATGGCAAAGCAGTAAAAGAATAAAGCACTCTTTTCAAGACCATGCTTGATTAGACGTCTTTCTCAGTAAGTATACTTATGATTTCAAGCATTTTTTGTCACGTACAATTTTATATTAATTCCAAACTGCCTCTCGATGACGTGACGGGGATTTAAAGTCATTTTTCCAATGATTCACAGGCACAGACTTGCTGATTCATATGTCTACCACTACACTCTTGCTTTGGAAGCATACTTTTTGCTGCAGCAACATAGCACTTCAAATTCCTAATGCCCTTCCTGATCAATAATAGTGGTGCTTTTATAGAATTTAAACTCTAGACCAGAGCTACTCAAATAATTTTAACAAAGGTCCAGTTGGAGAAGTTCAGTATTTTCAGAGGTCCAGTAAAATTTTTGATTTGAAATCATAAAAATGAAACTATCATTACCAGTCAATAAAGAAAAATAATTGGATTTTCTCATAGCCTACACTAATCATCAAAATCAAAAATAATATAAGCTTATTGTGCTCTATTCCGGTAAGTTTGTGGAAAAAAGAGCCTTTCTTATTTTTTAATGCGCCAGTTCTTAAAATTTGATTGATAAAAGTAACACCAAATCAAAGGCGGTGGTGGGGTGTTTGGCCCTAGCACCATAGAGTAGACAATCTTGTGAGGCAGTAAGATCTGTGAACACAATGCCTAATTTATTTTCTTCAAAGCGGTGATCAACGTCATAGGTTAGTTTAAACACTTGATCGGTTATGCATTGATCAAGCCCAAACCCAACTTTGGGGGTCAAAAACAGGTTCTAGACGCCTCAAAAGTAACCGCTCAAAAAGCTAGTACGAAACACTTATCAGCGATATGCGCTGGAAGCTCTTTCAGTGATCAGCTGTATTGCCAGGTTTTGATACCGAGATTACAGTGGCCAGTCGCCATATTGAGGGGATTGTTTGGTAGGTCATAAAGATTGTGTAGAATTTTTGAAGCCATGTAAGACATTTGGGGCCGCAGTGCTTGAGAATGCTTGTGGTGGAATATTTTCTGGGTTTTGAGCTTTACCACACTTGATCAGTTAAATTACAGAGGCACATTTAGTGGACGAGCCAGGTATGAATAACAGACCTTGAGCACTGGGAAATAGGTTTTCTCCTGTTTTTCATGCTGATCATGTTGTTTGTTAGTCCTTTAAAGGTGCCGTTAGTGAACGCTAAGAATGTGCAGTTGCGTCTTCGACGCGAAAAATTGTTGATATTTTGTTTGAAAATAATTTAGTATTGAGAATAAGTGAACAAAGTTTGGTAAAAGAGGCATGGGCTTTTTCACAATCCGTAGCTGCACTTACTGCTACTCATCCTGGAGCTTGAGGTCCAGTTTTAAGGCTTGAAAGGTCCAGATTCGGACCACGGTTCGCCAATTGAGTAGCCCCGCTCTAGACCTTTCGTGCTGAAATCCGTGACAATGCCACTTCACCACGGCGGCTACTATCTTTACTGCAGGGATGTCAAAGAAAAGAAAGAAAAAGAAAGAAGCTTTGTCATTACTATAAGAAATAGAAACTTTTTCTGCACTAAATTAACTGACATGTCAAGTCAAATAATAATGTATATGAGCAAAAGTGTTTTTTTGGTTTCGATTGTTAATTAATATTATTTTCGGTAAAAAAAGATATTAAATATTAAGCCTACCACTTACGACTTTCTCGTAGCTGCAGGCTCATTTGCAGAACCTAAAGCCTCTGTGCATATTAGCTTGGTTCTGGCATAAAAGCAGCCAGAGGAAAAACAGCAAACCCGAAGTCAATCAATTACATTTAAAATATTAGCAGGGTCCCTCATCGGTCATGTCGAGGTCAACAACATCATGCTTACAATATTAAAACAGGCAATAATTTTACTAAATTTGACTCGTTCCTTTCACCACTTTCATGAAAGCATAAATGTAAAGTTGTGGGAAATGGAAACGCCAAAGTGATAGCTGTGTAATTTCAAAAATCAGCTATTAAATATTTGTCGCACTACTTTTTGTAATTGTGTGTCTATTTGTGTGGTCTAACATCTTTGGCTACGCTTGTGTTGCTTGGTCCTGGCACAAGCCCAGCTAGGGAAAAGCAAACTAACGTGAAGTGAAGCACTTACAGTTAAATTAGCACAATAAATTAGGTCATGCAAATAGGACAATTTTAAAAAACGTTATACGCTGATAATACATACAGTATCTTAGTTTATCTGATATTTTATCAATCTCTTTAGAAAATAGGGTAAATATGGAGTCAATCACTTACTTAGTTAATAACAATTGGCTGCGTAAAAAAAGTTGTCATTAAACTATGCAAAATCCAATTACAACCTTAACAAACAGTCCAATCCGATATAAAATTACTTTTAATTAATACAGAACTACCAAGAACTTCATGTGTTAGATATCTCGGCTTGCACATTGATGAAAAATTATGCTGGTCAGTTTATATTAAATTTCCATCGCTGCAGGTAGCGAATTATTCAGGGTTGTTGTTTGGATTTCGGAAGGTGTTTACAAAAAAAACCTTGTGCTTGGTTTATCATAGTTTAATTTACTCACGTATTCAATATGGTGTTACTATTTGGGATAATGTTTCAAACACCAATCTGCATAAAATTAAAGTGAAGCAGAACACTTTCATTCATACCACTATGCCACACCTCACTTTCACCAATACATAAACAATCAAATTTTTTTAAACTTAAGGTGTTTATATATCTGAGTTGGGAAAATGTATGCATCGTCTTTATAATAATAAACAACCAAAATTATTTGAGGTTTTTGCAATCAAAATCAACAAACAAGACATTTACTGCACTAGTTTAGCCGATAATACAAAGTATTTTTAAGCCCGATTTAACAAAACTTTATGCAGAAAAGCAAGCTTCATATAAAGTTTTAAAACTTTGGCAAATTATCTCTCACAACTTAAAAGCATGCACTGGTTATCTTTTAAAATATATATATATATAATTTATTTAGTTAATTAATAAGAATAATTGAAAAAGTTTTTTACAACAATTTACAGACTGCACTCAATGTAGATTTCATTTCATTTTACATTGACGATGTATATATTTGTTTTTTTCTATGTTGTATTCCATACGCTGATAAACTAACAAAGGACATAATAGTTTTTAAATGTTCCTTGCCTCAAAAACGATTGTCATTCAAATTTCTGTTTCCTTTTTTTTTCAACCTGTTTACTAATTTTGTTTGATAGAAGCAAAAAATGAACTTTACTTACTTACTTATGGTTAAATAATACAATCCATCGACCAGGTTTTTGTCCCAAAGGTAGATAATTCTTGCAATATTTCACAAGAAAAATTGCCAGTTTCTTCGACTTTGATACACTTGACTAATATGTTTTAGAAGTTAAAATTAGTCCGACGCACAATACTGCTGTACAACGGCACTCTAACTTGCCAATGCATTAATAATAAACAGGTTTTTTGCCTATCATAAGGCTAATACTGCAATGTATCAATGCAGTTCAACAGGCAGCATATGAGTTGTTTGCTTTCAAAACGACAGTAGATAAAATGTATCGCAGCTACAGCCTGATATCGTTTTCTATATGATGATGCCAGACAGCATTATGACAAAATGAGGATTTTAAAGCGTTCAAGTAAAACGAAAAAGCTTGCTCAAAAAAGTTAATCTTTTATTGCAATGGCAACTCATCGTAATTAGTTGTAGAATTATCTTTATCGAAAGCACCTATCTCCAGAAAAAAAACTGCTTAATTTGTTTCTACAGTCAGCACGTTTTGAGAAAATCAAGAAAACAAAATTCGATTCCTACCGTCAAAAAAAGCAAATAAAAAATCATATCTATTTATGACATAACCATAACGTCAACAACCTTTTACGACACTTATCCCGGAGCAGTGATCAATCGTGCCAACTTTTATTTGTGCTTAGTAATTAAGTACTAGCGGTTTTAGATAAACTAAGTAGTCTTGGAGGAGCTAAAGCGCACGTATGTATGTAAGCACGCGCAGACAGATCTCTGCATTATGTATTAGGTTTGACATCATCATGACGTCTCAAGCTCTTTCGGAACATTCAACCAGGCGAGGTGATTAATCTTGCACAGTTTGAAGTTTTTACGCCCACTAGTTTTGGAGGAGTACACACAGACAAAAAAAAGGAAAACTCTTTGCTTTTTAGTGAAGATATTTGCAGCTCTCTGTTTTGGTGTGGGGTAAACTCAACTTTAATATTGAACTCATGCCAATAACAACCACGCGAAAAACAATTTATTAAAATCAAAGAATTCTTCAAAGTTAACCAACATGCTCACCGATACATGAAGCGGTTGAACCAATCCATTCCGATTGTTTGTAACATAGATATCCTTGATGATCTTTCGGCGAAATTGTATAACCGTCATTACACTTCAACTTACAAAGCGATCCTAATTTATTCCCTCTCGTGCAAGTCATTTTTCCATTTTCAGTTTCATTCATTGTAGGACAAAACAAAGCTAAAATATAAAAATTAGAAACAAAGAAGAAAAATTTTGTTAACATGTAGATAATTATCGTAATTTTCTGGAAACGCATTTGTAAAGAAAACAGCAAAGATTAACCCCACTCCAACCACCTTGCAGTTAGATGTGGCAAGCAACTAATCCCAAAACAAAGCTTTTGGAATATTGTTACCTACCCGCTCCTCTACCTCTAAAGTAAATCTCTTGTACTGGTGATACTGTAAGCTACATCATTCAAACTAAAATATACAGTGAAGATTAGGTCACTGCAGCCTTAATGTTTTTCATTACGTAACCTGTAAAGTTAAGATCAAAATATGGTCGCCTGTCTCTTAGTTATTAATTTATTGTTTGTTAGTTAGTTTTACAGATCATTATTCTGTTGTCACGGAAAGGCTTTGCAGTTATGCACAAACAAGTTAGATTAAAACTTGCTTTACAGTTGCCAGTAAGCTTGCAGCTTTCACATTGCATAATTACCACAAGCAGCAAATAAACTTGCCCTCAAGTATCCTTTCCAAATGGTCTCGGAAACTTGTCAAACATTTGTTATGCATTATTAAAAAGGTATCAATATTTTAATGGGTATTGGCAATTCACTGTTGGAATTTGTGATACCATGTATGTGAGGTATTGACGAAAAACGCACAAAAATTATGAATACCAAATAGCGAATTTAGAGGTAGTTTATGTTGTTTTCGGTAAAACAAAGAATGTGTTAACTTTCCGACAGCAAGTTTTACTTGGTACATCACAATCAACAACAATTGATATCTGATTGAAACACTTCAATCGCTTTCTTGGCGACCAACGAAATATCAGGAATTTTGATGAACTTGCAGTTGCGCAGTTAGAGAGGTGGGTATTATGCCATACCCCATCTTTTCTTGATATTGGCAACAAAACAAAAAATCAGCTGAGTCTGGATTTGCAAGTAATTTATTAAAGGTATTTATGACAATATATTTTTTAAATGTGTAGTTTTGGAGAAATTTAGAAATATCTCTAAAAAAGAAAAAAATGGGGTTGTTACTAGATTTATAGTTTATGCGCTTCCTCGCAAATATTCTTGGTGCGCTGGAGTGCACCCATAATGCTGTTGCGGTAACTTGCAGTGGAACGTTGTGATAGGCGATGATAAAGTTGAGGCATCATTTTTACTCTTCTTTCTCAAGAGTAAATCTGCGGAGTTTGCGACCCTAATAATGATGACTATGATTGTAGTTACACCAATACACGGGATTAGGTGAATTATTCGGTGCACTTAGTCTTTATGCAGTCAAAAAATTTTAAATTTCAGATACTTTTTGAAGTAGAATTTCATCATTTTGATTTTTCCTAATTTGTAAGCTTCGTGTGCAATGGATTGCTCTCAATTACCTTAAAAGAAATTGTTTATGTACAGTAGGGCTACAATATCTAAAAAAATGAATTAATTCAATATAGCTTTGAAAATTGAATTAATTCAAGTAAAACCACGGGTGAACATTTTGTTTTCTGTGAGGAAAGGAAACTAAAAACGTTTTTGTTTCGAAACAAAAGTAAAGACTTATTGTATTGTTTGAGATCACCTTTTTGAAGTATTTTCAAACTTCTGGGATGCTCTAAAAATATTCTTAGGGTGGAGCTCATCCCCGGCTCCCCCTTATTTTTACGCCTACAAATAAAAAAAATGTATTTTTTGTGATACTGTGTAATTACATTGTGGACAATGCTACTTTTGAAGATGATGTTCATTCTAATTATAACATTGGTAAACAAAAAAAACTATTTTGCAGAAGGCAAAAAATGTCAAATTAATTTTATGTTATATCAAGGTCGCTGAAACTAAATATGCAGTAGGTTTTTGAATTAGCTCTAGTATCTTAGGTGTAGCAAAATTGTTTATTTTTGCTTTCGCACTTATTTACAAACTGTGTATTACCTTACGGGCGACTGTAAACTTCATGTTACGTCATAAATCGTTTTTTGTTGCAATTGGGTTTTGATGTGCGCGAGTTTTGAGCTTGCGACCCTTTTTCCTGTGAAATTTTGCGTAGCTGACCAGTCTGATAAGGTCAAATACCTAATTATCGTATTCTCGTTTGTGTGTCTTTTCAATTATTGTAACCGCAGCGCTATGCTTTGTTCTGCCGCATTGTTATTTTCAGCTAAGCTCGTTAACAGAATTCAATTCCGCTGCATTGCTCTAATTGATTGATATCAGTTGAAATTTCTACTCAAAATCTTTCATCATTGCATTGTTCACCGTAGCAGCAGCAGCAACTAAAGTTCGTTAGTGTAAGGCAATATCAATTATCAAATCAACCAGCATCTATTTTGTACCATTTTTCAGCTGTAAGAATTTGTAATTAAATTAATAAAAGTTGTTGGATGTTCTGTCGAAAAACAAGTTGGTAAGTTTCGCATATCAGTCATTTACGCAAGTAACAATTATATTGTATCTGTTGCTTTTGTTACAGAAACCAGTGCGCTGTAAATTTGTGGCATTTATTTCATTCCGGTTCATTAATTTCTGCTCAAATTTTCACTGAATAAACTGCGTTTCAACGACGACATCTTGTCCTTCTCTTGTTCGCCGCAGCGTGAGGCAGACACGCGTGTCGCGACGTAACAAGAAAGTTTCAACTTGTTTTTATGATGGCGGAGAAGACTTCAACTTCTGCCACTGTTCCGGAATACAACATCTGTATTCCCAACGAAGATCCAGTAATGGAAGCCATTGCCTGCCTGCAACAGAAACTAAATGCTCTGTATCTTGCGGGAGAGAAAATTATGGCGCTTCGAAATCCTAACCTTGACAGCTTGCAATCAATCTCGCAAAGCATCAATTTAACGCATGATGAGCTTCTTTCAAAGGTAAATCAACTTGATGACGATACTGTTCAATCGAGGAGTAATCCTATTGTACGTAATAAGATCGAGTTTGATTCTTACATTGCCGCGTTCTTCGAGAAAAGCGCAAGGGATCTGATGCAAACTCAGCCATCCATCGAATCATCAAGTCATGTCTCAACCACCCGGAATTGTAGAGCAAGTATACGGTCCAAAGCTTCGTCCGGATCCACAATAAAACTTCTGGAAGCCGAAGCGGAATTCAAGGCTGCTCAAGTGTTAGCACAGCAAGCAAATGAGCGAGCCGAAGAAGAACTAAAATTCCAACAGCTTCTGACAAATTAAACGCAATATAAGATGATGATGTCAAAACGCGAAGCTCAACGTAAGCTTGAAGTTGCAGCTGCAAAATTGAATGGCAACAGTCGGAAAATCGTCACAATGCTGCCGATGAAGACTCTACAACTAGCGCAGTAAATCATCCATCTGCAAGCGTTCTTCCGATGAAGACTAAGACGGACATGATCCCTGCTATGAATGAACTAAATAACGCGGTGCAGACGCATGCCACCGCTTCCTGTAAAATAATAAATTCAACTACAACGTCTGCAATGAAAATGGCAAGATGTTCGGCCAAATCAAACTCGGCAGCTACGGTTAGTGAATTTAAATCTAACTTAACTAATGCAAATGCGCCTGTGTGGGTTAACCAAAGCCGGGTTAGTTTCGCTGTGTGTCAACCTAATGCGTTTATGAGTTCGACAATTAATAATGCTGACTGTGTGTGTGCACCAAATACAATTTATTCTACTGCGCCCAATGCAACGTCAACCTACCCCCACACGACAGGGTTGTCAGAGTGCCCTCTTAATTACGTTTCCCAAAATGAAAATGCAAAGTTTCCTGAGGTAAATAGCAACCAACCTTACCCCTACTAGTCTTATTATCACCCTGACTCTATGTACTTACCGCTACCTCCGCCGGGGTTCCAACCATTGCCTCAATTTCATCGCCAGCTATCATATGACGAGTTATTCCTGCCGCGACCAGAATTCAAAAAATTTAATGGCAACCAACGTTTCCTCTAATTTTTGATAATGCTGCGCGGAAAACCTAACGAGTGCGCTGAATCACAATTTTAGTGGGCAGAATTTATAAAACTCCTATACCCAGTAATAAAACGTAAATTACACCGAAGGTCAGTGCTCACGACCTTGTAATAGCATGTATTGGTTATACATCAGGCGAGCCCTCCTCACATAGACCTGTTACCGCGCGCGGACCTGGTGTTCTCCAAAAACAAAAAATAAATAAAAAGGTCATCGACCTCTTTTTGGACTGAAATTCCGTCTACAAAGACTGTGGGAGGCTTTTGTCACGTCGTTCTACTCTCCAAATTTCTGTTAGAGAACCTAATTCTCCAGGCTTCGAGACGTTCATAAACCGAGATTTGACTGCAGACGAATACCTCGCGGAGTCCTTTGACTTCCTGTGGCCTACTTCATTCATTTGTGTTTAGAATTTCACGTCTTTCTTTGTGGTGGAGACTGCGCAAAGCGTTGTGGTAACTGCGCAAAGGGGTCTAAGCAACTGCGCGGCCGCGCAGGCGCGCAGCTTAGAGGGAACATTGATGGCAACCCTCTGGAGTTCCGTTCCTTTATCTTAAATTTTGAAACTCACATAGAATCTCGAGTAAATGATCCCAGAATGCTGTTTTGCCTTTTGCTCCAGCATTGCGAAAAAAAGGTTAAACTAAAAATCGACCACTACGTTGGGAGAGGCGAAATGGCCTATCGCTTAGCAAAAACTAAATTGCAGCAAGAATATGGGCGCGAATGCATGATTGCTGACATATGTGAGCAAGAAATAAAAGAAGCTCCGCAAGTTAAGGCAAATGATCCAGAAAGTTTGAAACGATTTTCGGAGACTCTTGAAAAGGCACTTGTAACGTTACAAAATCTGTCAAGCTTCGGCAGCGTTAACTCTTTAGATACCATGACCAAGTTGATAAGCAAACTTCCATTTGAGCTTCGACGACGCTGGGTTAAGCGGTCTGTCTCGATTGAAGAAAATAACGATCGTGTGGCCCACTTTGAGGATTTTGTTAAATTTGTTAGATCGGAGGTTAAAGAAATGAATTCCTTATATGGGCGTCGCGTGTTTACTATTCCTGAATCAAAGAGCTCTTGCGATCGCTCGCGATCGAAAACTTATAATTTTGCTATAGGCGCGACTCGTCCAAAGAATGAAGTAAAAGTTAACTATTGTTGGTACTGTCACGATTGCACGCGTCAATTGCTAAATTGTCCTAAGTTCCTAAAATCCGAAGTGAAGGACCGGTCGCTTTTTGTAAAATCAAAACGGCTGTGCTATAAATGCCTTAGCTCCAAGCATAAAACGAATGAATGCACTCGCTCTAATTGCTGTAAAGTGGAAGGATGTAAGGGCACATTTCATCACACCTTACTGCACAGAGACATAGTGCCACCGGCATTACCTACGAGGGAGAGTGTAGCCAATGAAACCCCTTGTAGAAGTGAGAATACGAAAGCGATTGCGTGCTCTGAAACTTCAGATAACTTTTATCTTTGCGTTGTGCCAGTCAGAGTACAATATAAAGACAAGGAAGCCTTGACTTACGTGTTTCTTGACCAAGGTTCAAGTCATGGTTTCTGTGATCAAACCTTGATCAATGCCCTAAAAATTTCGGGATCTTTAGAAAAAATTAACTTACAGACTTTAAACAATCCTATTCGTTCTTATCAAGAAATGGCGTTTGACCTAAAAATTTCTTCTCTTGACCGGGCAAACAATAGAAATTTCCAATGTCCTCTCTATTGCTGAAGTACCTGTCAGGCCTAATGCGATTCCTGTAAAGGACAAACTAAAAGAAATGCCGCATTTGAGTGATCTATCTTTTCCTACTGCAAAGGGTGCGACTGTTACGTTGCTAATTGGGGCAAATGTGCCAGAGTTGTTTTGCCCAATTAATGCGCGCAAAGGGCGACGTGGTGAACCTATTGCGATACAAACGCCTTTAGGTTGGTCTCTACTTGGACCTTCACTTTCGACGTCTAACACGACTAATTGTGTTGTTAATTTTGTTAACGCCCGCGAGGACTCCTTACAAAGGGACATTGACAGCTTGTGGTCTATGGATTTTCGTGACGGTTCCTCAGTTTTAAATACGTCACATTCCAAAGAAGATAGGGTAACATATCAACTTATGGAAAGTTCGGTTTCCCTCGTTGACACACATTATCAGCTTCCACTGCCTTGGAAGCCGAATATCAAGGCCTTGCCCAATAATCGTGACATGGCACTACAGCGTTTGAAGGGCCTGAGAAATCGACTTTTAAGAGGCCAATCTTTAAGAGAAAAATACATTTCGACCATAGAAGGCTATTTGTCTGAAGGCTATGCGGAGCCTGTTCCTCCCTCGATCAGGAGATTGACTCCACCGTCTGGTTCTTGCCACATCATCCGGTGATTCATCCAAAAAACCTAAGGTCAGGGTCGTTTTTGACTGTTCTGCCAAGTACAGAGGGATGTGTCTGAACGACGCTCTTATGCAAGGGCCTCATCTAATTAATGACTTGGTCGGCGTTTTGATACGCTTTCGTAAGGAACTAATTGCTGTCACTGGTGACATACGAGCTATGTTTCACCAAGTAAAGGTTCACCCGAAGGACGTGAATGCATTAAGATTTTTGTGGTGGCCTGAAGGGAATTTAAATTCAAATCTTAAGTATTACCGCATGGTAGTTCATTTGTGTGGCGCCACATCGTCGCCGGCTTGTGCATCATTTTGTTTACGACAGGTTGTCAAAGATTTTGGGCATATGCATCAACCACTTACTTCGGAAATTATAATTCATAATTTTTACGTCGATGACTGTTTGGCGTCATTTAGTCCGGTAGAGGAGGCCAATAGCATAATAATGGACTTAATTCAACTATTACAGAGGGGTGAATTTCATTTAACTAAATGGGCAAGCAGTTCCTCTAAAGTTCTCCTGAATATACCTAAAGAAGAAAGATCGGTGAAATTGGAGAATTCGTCTTCTTTAAACTTTCAAACTACGTACATCATGTCAAAGGGTTTTAGGAGTGAAGTGGAATTTGAGAGATGACGAATTTGGCTTTGACGTATCTCTTCCTTAAAAGATCTTGACAAGGCGGGAATCCTTTCTTCCGTGAGCAGCCTTTCTGATCTTCTCGGTGTGTCGCTCCAGTCACCTTAGAACCAAAGCTTCTACTGCAAAATCTGTGAAAGCGTGGGTACAAATGGGATGAACTTATCGATGCAAATGAAGCGCAGAAGTGGAAATTATGGCTAAAGCCTTGGCCGATCTGAGTAAGCTGCGTGCAAGACGCTGCTTTAAGCCTAAAAATTTTGGAGCTGTAAAGCATTACGAAATTCACGTCTTCTCAGATGCCTCTTTACAATGCTACGGCAGCTGCTGTTATTTAAGGATGGTCAATTATCAGGAAGAGATTCATGTTGCGTTTGCTTTAGGCAAGGCACGTGTGGCCCTGATTAAATCCGTGTCTGTGCCTAAGCTCGAACTGACCGCCGCTGTAGTATCTGTCCGTCTGGAACAACTTGTAAGAAGGGAACTCAATTCATTAAATTGCAAGTCCATGTTCTGGACCGATTTAACTGCGGTTTTACAAAGCATAAGGAATTCAACTAAGCGATTTTCCATATTTGTCGCCAACCGCCTAGCCATTATTGATGAGTATACTACTGTGGATCAATGGCACTATGTTCCATCAAAGTCAAATCCGGCTGATTTTTCTTCTCGCCCTGTAGCAGCTGCTAAATTGTCTTACTCTCATGAATGGTTGTGTGGTCCTCCCTTCCTGCTTCAGTCAAAGTCAGCATGGCCTGAACCTCCAGTTCTTCTTGTTGAACTACCTTGCGAATTTTTGTCCTCTAAAACTAAACCTGTTTGGTCAAATTTTACTGCGGAGGTTGCAGTTAATGATCCGATAGATGTTTTAATAAATCGATGTTCTTCCCTCATAAAGCTAAAACAATTAGCTGCATAGTTGTTGAGACTAAAAGATAAATTGCGTAAAAATGTCGTTGAGGATGTAACAGATACCGCCCCTGCCCAACTTTCGGTTCGTGAACTCCAGCGGGCCGAAATCGCTCTAATAGAATATGTGCAAAAGAAGGCGTTTCTTTATTTTTTGTCTACGGTAGTTAATCATGCACAAAATTTAAAGCGTTGTCCTCGCTTCATGCAAAAATTACGTCCCGTAACGTTTGAAGGCGTAATTAGAGTGGGAGGTAGATTAGAGAAGGCCGAAGTTGATTTTGATTCAAAATACCCAATATTTCTCCCAATGTCCTCGCACTTTACCGAGTTAGTGATAAGACAATATCACGCTTCTGATGGTCATTCTGGCACCAGCCACACTTGGGCAGAAGTGCGCCAGCGCTATTGGATTGTCAAGGGCGGCGCTGCAGTTCGTCGTTCGATTGGTAAATGTGTGTTCTGCCAGAAACGAAATGCCATGGTGGGTACACAATCAATGGCGGACTTACCCATTGCCAGACTGCAAATTAATCATCCGCCATTTTACAGTGTGGGCATTGATTTTTGTAGACCGTTCCAAATCAAGCAAGCCCGTCATTTAGTAAAGCGACAGTAGTTATAAATAGGCATAGTACAGAAATAGTAGGCATAACACTGGCATAGTAGGCATAGTACAGGCATAGTAGGCATAGTAAGGCATAGTAGGCATAATACAGGCATAGTACAGACATAGTATGCGTAGTGATGATAACTTGAGCTTTTTATGTGAATTCTCATTTGCACCTCCTCAATGTTTAAATCTAAACGCAATATAATTAATTTTTTTTGAAAGGAAAAAGGTAAGGCTTCTTTATATTAGTGCAACTGGTTTTCGGTCGCACACCTCCCCTGTTATCTTTGTACCGGTACTATGTCTACTATGCTTGTACTATGCCCACTATGCCTGTACTATGCCAACTATGCCTGTATTACGCCTACTATGCATGCACAATGCCTACTATGCCTGTACTATGCCTACTACGCCTGTACTACGCCTACTACGCCTATTTATAACCACCCGTAGAGCAATACGGTTGTTTGTTTACTTGTTTAACGACTAGAGCAGTTCATGTGGAAGTTGCTCATTCCTTGTCGACCGACTCATTCCTTTACGCATTAAGGCGATTTATCTCGAGGCGCGGGAACCCGAAAGAGATTTATAGTGATAATGGGACCAACTTTGTAGGAGCGGCTCGCATTTTACGTGAGTCATTACAAAAATTGTTTGCTATTGTCGTCAGTGGTGGAACTTGATGCACCTTCTGCTCCTTGTGAATATTGGACGCTTGTCCGGCTACCTTAAACCTACTCAGTTCACTCATGCACACTTCTTTTTGGTAACTCACTATCTCTATATTGTGCTAAGAACCTCCTGTGAATTTCAGTTCCTAAAACATCTTCGGACCATTAAAAATTAGATGACTGCACGCTGTTCTTCGGCGGTGCATTGCACTAGTGAAGCGGACACTTTTGTCGACTGAAAACAACACGTGTAAAAATTGATCCAACAAGGAGATCAGCTGATTGCGATTAAATGACACAACAAACGGCGCGTGCAAGAAAAATTGCGCCAAATTTAAACACAAGTGTACACTGCGGTTGTTGAATTTACATGTTCAAATTTTATATACATTGTTCTGAGTTTTAAACCCGCAGTCTTTTGATTACAAGTTTGACACTCAGTTCATCAAGTTGTGCAGCTACTATTTACAATTTGAGCTTTTTGCCCCGAGTATTCCAAAATTTACGTGTGCTTGATTTGAAGACCAAGTCAAAAAATTTTTGTGAGCCAGTATAATTGAGAATTTACAACTGGGAGAACGGTCAAAATATTTGTGTGAAATAACTGTTGGAAGATTTGAATAAAGTAACCGTTGGAGATTGTGATTGCTGTTTGGATTACAAGTTACTAAACGTTCTGTATATATTTTGGATCGGTTTCGTTATAGTCCGGTGAGCTAAATTGTAATACTTGTTTTTTGTTACCTATTTATGCCGCTGGTTTTTCTTTAGATCGATTGTTTAATATCTAAATTATTAATCCAAAATTTGACAATAACTTGTGCTATAATTGAACCCGTAGTTTGGTCTCGTTGTGTGTATGTGATATTCGAGTATAACTTGTGTTGTAATCGAACCCGTATTCTGACCTCACTTGTGTGTGCTTCATTTGATAATTTATCTCCGTGTTACAGATAATCGTACTTCTTACGCTCCGCCACGTCAATAACCACTTTAATAAAGTGAAATTTTTATAACATCGGCTGGAAGTGTCGAGATTTTTAAAGTGCGCGTATTCAGCTATACATCTGTTTCTGCAGCCTCAGTTTTCCAAAGACTGATTTTATAGCTTTTTTATTTTTATTTTATTGCTGTTACAGTGGTAAAAAGTGCGGATAATTTTTGACTGACCATCGTAGTTACATTGAGAAACAACCATGCGTAAACTCTCCGTCTACCACGAAAAACATTGACATTTTAAAATAGTGGCGTTTATTAGACCCCATGTCGGTTTGCTGCAATTTATGAGGTCTACAGTGTATGTTTGCATTCCATGCAGGATAGCAAACTGGCACATGAACTAGCATTTTTTATTACTTTTGGCATAAGCTTTCCCAAACAAAATGCAAGCGCGCTTGTTTAGTTGACAGCTATTAAATCTTTGTATTAAACTTTCAACCAGTTAAAATTTTTGTTTGAAATACTTTTTTTGCTATGAAAATTACATTTACCAACGAAAAAACGCATAACCATGAACAAATAGCAGCAACAACAAATGAATGAATTTTTGTATTAACTCTAACAAATAACGCTAACATTAAACTGTAGCAAACAACGCTTGCAATGATCAATGTTAAATGGCATAGCACTAACAGCATAGCTGACAAATTAACTTGGAGTGTTTCTCGGAAGCATACTTCTTGCACACAGAGCAAACGATACCAGTTTTCTAGTCCGTATTTCTGTCGCCAATACCACATTTCTATCTTCTTAATTTGGGAGCATTGTCATCATTATCTTGTTTTGCTTTTTTGCTGATGCATTAGAAATTGAAACTCTTCGACAGGCGTCAGAATGAACGTTAACTCCAGTTATTCAGTTGTTTAGCAATTTTTTCTTGTATTCGTCTTAAATGATATTTAACAGTACAGACACACTTGTTGCAAAAAATTATGAGTTTAAACTGCCTCTTTAAGAAATAATTGTCGGTATTCTCGAGCAGATTGTAATGAAAACTGTTTCAACAGTAATACAAAGCCATAATACCAACTCACAAAATGAAATAAAGTCGATTTTCTAAAAACAAACATCCAATAAAACTTTTTTACGTTAAAAAATAGCGCCAAAAGCTTATCTAATTATTTAGATGTAGGCAGAACAAACTTCATCTAAAAACTAATCAAAAGAGAGCCAAACAGTAGCATATGTAGAGACAAACATGGGGGATAATTGAAAAACTGCAAACAAAAGGAAACAAAGAAGCATCAGGCTCAAATAAGAAAGCGCGAGTCAAGACATACACGGTAAGCAAAACACGGTAAGGAACTTGGAACTCGGGTTCGATACTAGAAAAACTGAAATCGATAAGCTTGCTGTAACAATGTATTTCGGAGAAAGGGGTTTAAGAACAGCCAGATACAAAATTTGATCGGGACCGAAATTATACTCTTTGGATTATTTGTTCCTTAAATGACCTTCATTTGGAAACGTATGATCCCATATCATATCATATCACGGGGCGAGTCCTGGAAACTGGCACATGATCAGGCGAATGATGATGAATTGGGTGGGCTTTTAGGGTGGCAAAAGAATAAAACCTCTGCCACGGAAGCAAAAGTGAAAGCTAAAGAGACCTGGCAGGTCTACAGATAGTAGATTAGGGCCATCTGGGTTCATGATATTGCATCTAAACATTTAGGGCCTAAGCACAAGAAAGATCTGCGTAGTCTGCTAATTATCCACCGCGTATAAAGGTCTGGCGATTTTCCTACAAGAGACGCACTGCACCAACGCAGACCAGCTAGTGATACCACATTACACAGTGGCTAGTTTGGTCTCAAGCAAGAAGCATAGCCTAGCTACGTTTGTCCATGAGAAGCTAAGCTGGGCTTTGACTGATCGATTACCGGAAGGATCAGCAATTATGTGGTTGTGTATGATGATGATTGCAAGATCCTCAGCGTCTACAACCGACAACGTCGCGACAAGTACCAAAAACCATCCCAGTTTTCCCTTATCATTGTTTTAAGCTGGTGACTTTAACTGACAGCACACATACTGGAGTTATGATTCTACCTGTCCAAATGGAGAATGCTTGGCTGACTGGGTAGCCAAGGGCACCTCAGTCTCGTGTACAGTTCTAAAAATGCCTCCAGCTTTTTCTTTGGTCGTTGTAACGCAGGAACTTGTCCTGACCTAGCTTTCTTGAGTGCTGACCTCGACAGCTTGCAATTATCCCGACGTACTTCCAGAAAGCTTCCTAAGTTCCAACACCGACCACTGCTGATCGTGGTCTAAAAAAACCTGACCCCAGTCCCAAGTGAGCCATATCGGCGAAGGAACTTCCGTAAGGCCAACTGGGAACTATACATCCTTATCACAAACAGACTTTCTCAGGAATTACCACCTCCTGACTCTAGCTTTGTTGATGAGGCATACGAGGACTTCTGCAGTACCATCTTTGCAGCAGCAGAAATATCATTACCACGCGGTCGTAAGAACAACTAAAGACCACGCTGGGATGAGGAATGCAAGCAGGATAGGGTGAGACAACTAGCACGGCTGCATCAACCTTGCTTTCTAGACTTGACGAAAAATGAAAAGATTGCTTGTCTGGAGCTGTCATTTCATCGAATTTACGCACTCCAGTCGGCTGGCATGGAATGCAATCAACAACTTGACTAGGAGAACGAGACACCAGCATCGCTCTCGCCCTATTTCTACCTATTTAATTGCTTCGCAGTTGGTGCAGAATGGGGTTTATAAGTCGAAGGATCGCGAGCCAGCCAGACTCGTGACACACGAGGTGTCCAAACTCTGGAGGATTTCAACACTTTCTGACAAATGTATCTCTGGAGATTTTTTTCCAGAGGAATTTGCCAGTGACATTCAGCTGCTAAAGTTTGGAAAAGTTCCGGGCCCTAATTCTATTTATTTACAGCTGATATTTCATGCCGACGCTGCTCAGAAGTCCCAGTTGAACAAGTTCCTATCTTTCTGCATTTGCCAGCTCAAGATCTCTAAAATCTGGAGAAGAGCATTAGTTGTTGGTATTCTGTAGCCGAATAAACCAACAACGGACCCAAAGAGTTATAGACCAATCTTTTTGTTGTGTATCCTGTATAAGAATTTGGAGATACTTATCTATGTCCGCGCGAAACCAATTATAGATCCGTTGCTACCCTAAGAACAAGCTTGGTTTCGATCTGGAATGTCGACCGTAGACCAAGTCACCCTCCTCACTCAAGAAATCGAAGATAGCTTTTTGGCTAAAAAACGGTCAGTGCTGTGTTTGTTGATCTCACAGCAGCCTACAATGCTGTATGGCATCGTAGCCTCACTGCAATCCTCTGCGTTTTTTGCCGAACAGGCACATGCTCTCAATGGCCATCGAGCTTGTCCACAGCATCAGTTTACCCCTTACCATTGGTTCTGGATAGCTAAGCAGATTGCAACGCTTTAAGGATGACGGCCTACAGAGATCAGTTCTTGCCCCCCTTTTGCTTAATATTTACACGACACAACCTGCCAGCAACAACCACCAAACCTTCGCGCATTGGCTGACGATCTGGCGATTTTTCACTCTGCAAGCAACTAGCAGGAGTTAGAGGGGACTATTATTCAAAACATGGCAATGCTATCTTCTTATCACCAGAAATGGAAGCTCAAGCTCAGTACAATGAAAACAATGTCGACAGCCTTCTACCTTTATAACAAGGAGACACGACGTGAGCTTAAAGTTCTTGTCGAAGGGCAGATCCTACCTTTTAGTGCCAAATCAACCTGCCTCGGCACAAAGCTGGGTAGTGCACTCACGTTTCGTCGACATTTGGAGTCACTGCGCAAGTAGTTAACCACTCGCGTTTGGCTTTGTGGCGACTACCGGGATGAAGTTGGGATGCGTGTGCCACAGTATCTCGCACAGCTACCCTTGCCTTGGTTCACTCTATTGCTGAGTACTGGGCACCTGTTTGGCGTCGTAGCGCTCACACTGGCCTCATTGACAAGCCGATTAATGGCGCCTTGCATATAGTGACCGGATGTCTGGGCTCCACTCCAACGGAAAACCTTTGTTCTAGCGGGGGATTCAACCAACTGAGTTTCCCCTCCAAAAAGCCAAACTGTCTCTAGCTCGCTGTGCTTAGGAGCCAGAACATCTTCTTCACAAAAGACTTGAGGCCCCATCTTTCCGGCTTCTGAGGCAACTCAAAACAAGACACCCATTTGTGGTCCAAGCAGTCTACCTGTCGTAGTGGCCCCAATCTAACTGACGACTTGCAAACCGAGCGTGAGCGCTAACGCAGTGTAACCTACATACGTATACACCTTCCTGCGTAATGCTCACTACAAATAGGTCATACGACGAAGAACCCATTTTTGCCTGCAGCATTGGAACTGCTGAACTATCTCCCTCAGTCAGGACCAGTGTAGCACAATAAGCGGATTAAAAATAGAACACGGAGTGGCGGTAAAAAACTTCCCGACTCCATTCATTCACTGCAAACGTCAGTACAGCACCATCGGGAAAGTTCTTTCCCAGACCAGCATGGGTTAGGCTTAATCATCTTCAAACTGCTTTGGGGATATTCTTCTCAATAATGCAGAAATGGGGAATGGCTCCTAGTGCGGCTTGTAAGCGTGGCGCAAAGGAGCAAACAGCTAACCACGTGATACCATCCTGACCTATCTACCATCATCCAAATGAAGGTCATGTTTTTTTAGCTGTCGGCAAAAGCTTGGTGCCTTGGTGCCATGACTGGCCATCTAATAAACTGCCCTTTAAACATCTTCCTCAGATGAAGAAGACGAGTAGAAAACGGCAGTTTTTGTTGTGAACATTTATTGCTTTTCCATGAAAAATTATCTTCTGCCGGGTTATCTACTTATTGTTGACATTTTTTTAGCTTCTTACCTTAATCAAACCGAAGAAAATTTGGAAATGCAGCCTTTTTGTTCTCTTTTCTACCCTTACAAGGAGATCCCACTTTTTTCCTTGCTCCTTGTATTGAGTAGATTTTCCTCTGGGCCGGAAAAAATTCTTGAATTTCAAGACGAGTCAAAAAAGCTTCTCTCGGAAGCTGATCAATAAAATCAAAGTGGTCAGTATTATTAAATAGTCCTCATTCTTCCGTCAAACTAAAAATTCAACGTTGCCTCTCAATCATGAAAACTTGGTTTCTCATTGTCCTCGAAACTACTTTAATAATTAATACAGTAGACGCCGCTTATTAAGCCCGCCTCGGGACCTGACGATTTTGGGCTCGTTAAGTGGGTGGGCTTGTCAACCGACGGACAATTTTTTCTACATATTTTGAGCTAAAATGTTTGTGGCTAACTGTAATAAAGATAAAATGTTTAAAGCTAATTACATTGTACACAGAAATTTGTAAAAAAAATACATATTCGGATTATAAAAATTTTCATATTTAAAATCAAGAGACCGCGTATGGACTCTCGCACGCAATTAACGCACTACAACTACTGCACTACATGCGCTGTTACTAACGATTCCTTCAAACTTGACGCACTTCAAAAGCACAACTACAATAGGAGAACATACAGAGAAAAAATCAAGAATTACTTAATGAAATTTGTCAATTATGAAACTTTTTAAACAAATTTAAAAGAATTGCATAGAAAATTTGGGCTTATTAAACTGGTTTTCGGGTGTATAAAGCGAGTTTTGTTGATACCCAGTTAAATGAAAGAATTCCGGGCCGGACGAATTTGGATTTATTAGGCGGGTAGGCTCATAAACCGTGGGCTTGATAGGCGGCATCTACTGTATTTAAGATTTACCAGAAATAGATTAATTGGTGTAAAGACTTAAAACAGAAAATGCTCTTTCCCATATACGTCGCTTGTATGCGTTGACAGCGTTTTTTATGCAAAATTTTTCAGTTTGAGATTTCTACCCTTGCAAACTAACATTCAAACCGTCTCTTGAAAGTCGTTTACGCGCCACATGCGGCCAGTAATGGGACCACGTTGGCCTAAAACATTGAATTTACTTTTGAAACTAACCACTTATCAAAGCCAAAAGATTTTATGACAACGCAATTCACTGAAAGATGCTGACTGCACCTTGCCAAGTTAGCATTCAATAATAGCAGTACGAATTTATAAATAAATTTTGTGGCAGATTTATGAATAAATTTTATATAAAAAAAGTTATAAATTTTGGAGCCTGAGCATGTTTTAAAGCTGAATGCCAAATTTCTAAAAATCAACATTTTGCAACCGAAAATTAAGCCTAATTTGGTTTTAAAATGACGTACCGACAGTGATATTTTTGCTTGTTTTGTTATTCAAACAGACACGAAAACTTTTGTGTGTTTACTTTTTTTGCTACTTTCATACAGTTTGTGAGGGGCTGTTGTACTTTACTTTCACCCTAAATGCACCATTGAACAGTGGCACCAGTTGGTTTTCAAAATAAGAGTCAAAAATTGTGAACTTGTACCAAGATTTTGCCAAAAATGAGAATTTAAAGCTGTTCTTAACACGTTGCGTACCGAAGCTGAAATCTGAAAGACAAACTTTACTATCTCAGTTACAGAGCCGTTTTTTTCCTTTCACGCAGCCAAACAAATAAACCTTTTACTTACCAATTGTGTCTAGCGGTTAAAGGACTGTTTTCTGGAAAGTAATTGCAGTGTTGGACAGTTTACTTGTTTACAGTAACTAAGTTGTGGTTACAGTTACTTAGCGAAAAATGTAACTTACTTGTAGATACAGTCTCAGTTACAAAATTATAAAGTAACTAGTAACAGTCAGAGGTGGTCAGTGGTGAAGTAGTTCTATTCAAGTATTCTACTTAACTAAACTACTCAAGTAAGTAACTCAAGTAAGTACTCAAGTCAGTAAACTACTTAAGTAGGTTTTTACTAACGAGCTACTTACTTGAGTATTTTAGCTTTTACTACTTCTTCTTTTCTTGGGTAGACCAAGCACAAAGTAGAGCTACTTGAGTAGTTGTAACTTTTACTTGACTAGATTATATATTAAGCCGGATTTCATTTCGTGTCTTATTTCAACAATAAAGTGCTGGCATATTGTTGAAACTTTATTGGCAATCAGAAATTGATATTTTAGCAGCCAATGAAAATTCAATAAGGTCAGGCAAAAAAAGTTTGACTGGATATTAAAAATTTATCTGTTAATTTGCAATGCAGTTTGCCGGCATAAAAAGCAGCTTTAAACTAAAGTTTTTAGTTTCTGCCAATCCTCCACTGAAGTAGATCCTTTCTGGTTCGAAATTTGAAAACTGAGTGGCAAACCAAACATTGTTTAATGCAGCTGTTCTTAACCTACGTGGTCTAGTTCTTTACTAAAGCCAATCATTAAGTTTGAATTACCCCCATTATTATTTATGGCACGTGAGAGGAGAGTCAATAGTGGAATTTTTCCCTATGGCCGAACTGGGCAATGGAAACTTTTGGACAAGTTTTGCAATTTCGAAGTCGCATAACTTGCGCTGCGCTTCAATGCAAGTTATTTTCTGCTGGCACAACTTACGTTGCGCTTTAATGTGTTTATTCGTTCTATAGTTTACGCTGCAGTTTTGCACAAACTGCGGTTGACGAGCTCTGTGTTTTCTACTCGCGCTTCATTTGCACGTAAAATCTTCTTTCAACGCGCATTTTTCTTTTTGCTGTAAATGCTATCGCGTTGATAAACTTTGTAAGTTTAGCAGATATAAATTCAGTGATTGCCGATATTTGTAGAAGTGTATCATAGTATTCTATTATGGTGCAGAATCAAAAGATGTGTTGTTGCCAAAAATCAGCATTTCTTAGCCTTTACTTCTGCGATTCATAATTGTTAGCAAACGCAATTTGCAACAATGACTGCGACGATTAAATTAACTAGCACGGAGACTTACTTTGAGATCACTTTTTTAAAACACTGATATTGTCAAATTTTCTTGATCTCTTTCAGAGGGAATCATGGCATCGTTCACAAAAAGTAATTTTTAAAGCCGGATGGGTTCGCAAAAAGCCTGACCGGTGCGATTTTTGATCAAACAAATAAACAAAAGCGCACAAAAAGCGGACAATAACAGCCTCCAAACTTTCTTCCGCGTCGTGGTCAGCCTCATAATGCCCCTGACAATGCCATACTTAAGAGACGAAATATGGTTACTACTAAAGATACCACCAATCTCATTTATATCAGCTCTGTAGAGCCTCTATTCTATGAGAAAAATAGGACTCCAGTCCATACTTGAAGATATCACTGGGAAAAGAAAGAATCTTAGCAAATCCAACTAGTGGCATGGCTTGCCATAATTTAAAAGAGATTAATTACTTTAAACTTTTGTAGAAAGTATTATTAATAAATTACTTTTCGTTTATTCTTGTTTAATTTGAAAATATAAATATAGGCCACTTTCGATTTCCTGGCCGGAGGCTTGGTTTGTTGAGCCATGATTTGTATTGTAAATATCATAGGTTGGCCCAGGCTTCTCAAACTTTTTTGTTCTGTGACCCCATTTTTCGAAAAGAGATTTCTATGCGACCACATGATGGGTAGCCTGCACGTTAATGATGTTGAAACAATAAACGTCCAATTGTTAACACTGGTGGATTTAGAAACAAATTTTGGGACCGGAGCATTGAGTAAGATCAATCTTATTATCAAGCGATAATAAGTGAGTTCAATCTTGTTTGGGAGAAAACATTAAACAAAGTGATATCTTTTTGAAGCTAAAATTTTTAATATTTTGTCTTCAAAATAACTTTTTTTTATATTTTTTGCTTCTGTCGTACCGTTTGTGGGGCTATCTCCCTTTATCCCTCCCCCGTGAATACGCCACTGAGAGCAAATTTCAAGTGGTACATTTTTCTATAGCGAAATTATACAAATGCACACAATCCACAAAAGTAGTTTGACAGTAATTAAAAAAAAACTGGTGATGAAAATGTAAAGCAAGTAGAAAACTAAAACTAATAATTCAATTTGTAGATGTTAAGCATACTTCATGGGAAGGATGTGCTTGACGATTTGTCAATAAAATAAACTGACACCTAAGAACTGCTTACCACCTAAAATATTTCTTTTAATACATATTCAAAAAAATAGAAATTTAATTCAAATGTTACTTGCTGATGTTTTTCAGTTTTCGTGATAAGATCAAATGGAGTAGGGGCATGGCACTGCGCCCTTTCTCTAAATAAGCCACCGGTAAAGTGTTAAATTTGCATGGCCTATGCGCTTTTTGATTAGATTTTTCTTGACTCTACTTTAACAAACCAACGATTCCAAGCTATCAAAAATAACTAATTCTAAGGTGTCTTGTTAAGCAGGAAAAAAATCATCTTCAACTACTGATGAGGCGGTAACAGTCTTTCTTTTCTGTAAAGGTATTACAACCAAGGAATTAGAGTTTGAAGTTTTATTTAAAATTCCTGTGCTCTTACATGACAAATCAAAATTATTATTTTTTACCTTTTTTTGTAAACATATTTACATTGTTTTGAAAATTAATTCTTGATCTGTGTTGAATACTGTGTCGAACCTTATCATTTTTTAATTTTCTGTCCGTAATATGGCGCTGGGGAGCTGTTTGGTTTGTAATTTGTAGCGTGGCTTTAATTAAATTCTTCCCTGGCACTGCCTGTAAGTAGCTGTGAAATGGCTTAGATGTCAGAAAATTGTCAATCCTCATTCTGATGATTACTAAATGTTACATGTCTAGGAATTTGGTTAAAACTTTTTTTCGTTTTTGTTGTATGTAAATATGTGTACAGTATGTATTTCTCTCTACTCTGCGATGGCGTAGTGATAAGAGCGTCCGCTTCGCAGTTGGTAGACTTAGGGTTCAATTCCTTTGTCGAGTCATACCAAAAAACTTTAAAAATGGTATCCACAGCTTCTCTGCTCGGCGCTCGGCATTTAGGAAAGGTTGTGGAGGACAAGCCGGCAAGTTCGCTTGTTGTATCCTTGGTCAAAGCACTAAACGGGAGGCCCCCGCCTTTATGTGGAAGACAAGAGTGGTTCAGACACTTCGAAAATGGCAACTCCCAAGCAATGCGAACATCCCGTACAAAAAAATATAGCGATACAATTTGCTTTTTCGTGAATGAAGGATAAATATGGCAAATAAGAAAAAAAAAATTGTTGGCTTGTTCATTCTAAATTTTGATTTGTAAATTGCCAAAAAGAATAAAGCTGATTCATTATAAATTGGTTTCAGTTGTAGAGACAATGGAAACTCCCTATTTCTTTAAAACAAATAGATTCATTTGAATATTGACAATTTCCTTGTTTTAATTATTTCCTTTTTTATTTCTTCTTTCATGAATTTTAGGATCAAATTGTAAATGCAGTAGAAATGTTATTACTATAGACCTATATCGAATTTTTGCATAAAATTACAAAATATTTCTATTTCTGAATTTATTTGACAACAAGAAAATAATATGAAATTACGGTCTGGGATTTCACTAGAAGCAACAGCAACCTGACCACACTTGGAAAACACTGCGGTTAGGTCAAGAACATTGACCTCTGCAAAAACCAAATACGCTCCGATTGAGTTAGAACTACAAGCAATAGTATACGCCACAAGAAAATGCCACACTTTTCCAGCAGGTACAACTTTTAAACTATTCACCGATCACCGACCTTTGATTAGCATTTGCAACAAACGGAAGCTTGACGACGTAAGTAATTCTAGAATTTTGAGAAGCGTCCTTAAGTTAATGGATTACAATTTTACTGTGAAATACATCCCTGGCTAGCATAATAAAGCGGCGGACTCCTTTTACGCCATCCGGTTGATAGCCCAGATGAAAGCGACGAAGCACAGAGTGAAATGCAAACCCTTTTCCTTCGAATGTGCCGCTTATCACAGGCTCGAAAGGCCAATTGCTCCTTTCGACTCGAACGTATCAGAAACGCAACGGAAATTGACTTAGAACACCAATTATTAAAAACCCAAGTTCGGCAAAGTTTCCCTGAGCATAAACATAAGTTACCCGAATTAGTTCATTCCCATTGGAATGTTCGTGACGACTTTTTAATCAGCGATGATGACTTTGTCCTCAAAGGAACTCGCTTAGTTATTCCTACTGGCCCGCGTAAACATGTGCTTGCTGATTTGCACGCCTCACGTAGGGGCATTGAAGGTACAAAAGCGAGAGCACGTTTGATAGTTTATTGGCCGGGAATTGACAATGACATTACCAATATATGTAAGAGCTGCTCAAAGTATAAATTTGATCTGCCGAGCAATGTGAAAGAACCAATGCAGCATCTACCAGTTGCGACACACGCCTTTCAAATCATATCGGCAGATTGGTTTGATTTTAACGGTGAAAAATTCCTTGTTGTAGACTGGTATTTGGGGTATTTTGATGTCAAGGGCCTAGTTCCAAAACCTTACGTCGCCTTGTTAATTAATTGTTTACGTGAATGGTTTGTCAACACAGCTGTTTGTGACGGACTATGGAGTGATGGTGGTCCTCTATTTAGCTCGACGAAAGTAAACAATTTTCTTGCACGTTGGGGTGTCGAGTGGTGCCCGTCTTCGCCTCATTATCCGCAGGGTAATTTTGTTGCGGAGTCCGCCATGAAGTGGGCCAAAGGTTTGCTACGCAAATGTTGGCGAGTCAGAGGGCAGCCGTTGCGTCCTAATGAGAAGTGGGTGAAAGGAATTCTCCAATGGAAGAATACGCCACACAAGTCTAATGGACTATCCCCTGCCATAATGCTATATGGCCACCCTGTTCAAGATGCTATTCCATGTCACAAAAGCTCATTATCCCACAACCTGCAAGACCACAAACTACGAACTGAGAGGGAAGCAGTTGGACGAAAAGAAAAGTTGGAAAAGTGCTACAACCAAGGTGCTAAACCATTAACACAACTCATGGTTGGCGACCGTGTCTGTGTGCAAAACATTAAACATTAACACAAAACAGTAGAATAGATATGGCCAATGCTATCAAGCGCAACAACGTTATCTAATGAAACTTGAATAAGCGCTGATTATTCGCCGAAACAGAGTTCACCTTCACAAACGATTGACCTCATGTGTTACTAAGCACCACAATTGTTCCTTTTCATGCACCGATCTTGGTAATAAAGAATATGGGCCTCGTCGTACTCGGAAGGCGTTCGATCAGAACCATGATGAACGGACAGATGGACCTCGTAGTACTTGGCAGGCGTTCGATCAGAACCATGATGAACGGACAGATGGACCTTGTCGTACTCGGAAGGCGTTCGATCAGAACCATGATAAACGGACAGATGGACCTTGTCGTACTCGGAAGGCGTTCGATCAGAACCATGATGAACGGACAGATGGACCTCGTAGTACTTGGCAGGCGTTCGATCAGAACCATGATGAACGGACAGATGGACCTTGTCGTACTCGGAAGGCGTTCGATCAGAACCATGATAAACGGACAGATGGACCTTGTCGTACTCGGAAGGCGTTCGATCAGAACCATGATGAACGGACAGATGGACCTTGTCGTACTCGGAAGGCGTTGTTGTTGTTGTTGATTATCCGACCCCTTCCGAGGGATGGGGGCATGGCGGAAGACCATGGAGCCCCAGAAGCCGGGCAACTTCCCAGGGTCTGGACCAGAGGTCATACAGAGACAGAGAGTCGCCAAAGAGTGAGCGGCGCAAAGAGTCCGTAGCTGGACAGTGCAGAATGAGATGAGAGATGTCCTGGGACGGGTGTCCACAGGCGCTGCAAGAAGAGTTCTCAATTCTGCCAATCCTGGAGAGATAGGAACCTAAAAGAAGGCTGTGTCCATTGCAGCGAAGACGAGAGAGGACACAGCGAGCATGACGAGGGAGCACAAGTTCCTCAGTGAAAATTGAGGGAACCTGTGTGTCAAAATACTTTGAAGAGACAGTACGCCTCCAGTCCGAGAAAAGACGAGAGTGGATACGAGAGATAAGAGGAGAAAGACTACAAGGGATTGCGGAGGGCGCAAGCAGCGCTCCCCGTCTGGCAAGCTCATCAGCTGTGTCGCTCCCCGAGAGAAACGAGTGTCTGGGGACCCATTGTAGCCTGATAGAACAGGAGGAGAGAGAAAACAGTTCCTGCCAGATCTGCCACAGAGTTTGAGATAACAGGAAAGGTGGAGGAGAGAGCAGGGTGGCGAGGACAGAACGAGAGTCAGACAGGAGAAGAAGAGAAGAAAAATGGCAGACTTTATGGTGTTGCCGAGACCAGCAAAGAGCGTGCAGAATGGCGCAGGCTTCAGCGGAAAAACTGGAACAAACTGGGCCTGCCGAAAAGGAAAGAGTGGCCTCAGTGCCACAGAGAGAGCAGTTGGCAAGAACGCCGGAGCCGCCCTTGCCAAAAGGAAAAGGAACAGAGCCGTCTGTCCAGAGTACCAGATCATGAGGGGGGAGAGAGTCAAGGTGGGCGAGAGCCGCACCTTGGCGAGAGTGAAGGGGATCAGAGCGAGAGCATGGAGAGGAAAGGGTGGACTCGACCGTGAAGGAAGGCAGGATCCAAGAAGGAGTGGGAGGGCAAGCAACAAGAGCCTCTCTGGAACAAGTAGAAGGAAGCATGAGCGGGTGAGTGGACGCAAAAGCTCTCCAGGACGATCTGCAGAATCTTGGTTTCACTCCAAGTCTGGCCAAACCTGAGATGGGAAAGGAGGTTGGGAGACGAAGAGCCCGCTCATAAGAAAAAAGAGTGAAGTGAGTCAGAGTGACTCGTAGGTGATGTAGAGAAGCCTCGGTGAGTAGTAGAGGGATAGGGGAGGACGAGAGGCAGCCGGTGATGGCGCGACTGGCCGCTCGGTGGAGGCGTTCCAATTTGGTAATATTGGTAGCACTTAGGAAAGGAAACCATCCGGGGGAAGCGTAAGTGAGAAGGGACCGAAGAAAAGATTTATACAGAACAGAGAGGGACTCCTTAGAGGGGCCCCATGAGGAAGCAGAGATACAGCGTAAGGCCTTGAGACGTGGGGAAAACTTGGCCTTCATCGAAGATACATGCTTAGAAAAGGAAAGAGTGCGGTCGAAGGTGACCACAAGAAAAGTTGGAGTCGGATTAAAACGGAGGCGGGAGCCAAGTAGGAGGAGGTTGGGCTGGAGGTTAGCCTGGTGGGGATCCACTGAAAAGAAGGAGGCCTCACATTTGCTCGGATTGAGAAGAAGACACCAGTACTCAGACCAGCGCTCCAATCGAAACAGAGCTCCTTGTGTGGCCTCCACCGCCGTAGGGACCGAGGGGGAGGAGGACCAAATGGCCAGATCGTCAGCGTAAAGAGAGCAGCTGACGGAAGAAGGCAGAGAAGCCGGAAGATCATTAATGAACAGAGAGAAAAGTACAGGGTCAAGAACGGATCCTTGCGGAACACCTCGACGGACTCGAAAGGAACGGCTTTTGTGATTTTGATAAACCACAGAAGCGCCCCTATCAGAAAGGAAAGATTGAGTCCAACGAGCAAAGCAAGGAGGGAGGCCAGCCGAAATTAGTTTGTGGAAAAGGGCGGGATGCCAGACAGAGTCGAAAGCTTTTGAGAAATCGATAGTAGACAGGATCGTCAGAGAGCCCGGCCTGGGTTTGTTAAACCCATCCGAAATGGACTGAGCAAGGAACAGAATTTGATCGAGTGTAGACCGTCCAGGGCGGAAACCGGCCTGGCGGGGAGAAAGAATGGAATTAGATTCCAGAAAGAAGAGAAGACTGGATAGAATGATGCGTTCAAACAGCTTTGATACGCAGGAGGTGAGAGAGATAGGCCGAAAGGAAGCAGGAGAGTCGAGAGGCTTTCCCATCTTATGTATGGGAATAATAGAAGATGTCTTCCAGATGGAAGGAAAGGAATGTAAAGACTAAGAAAGATTGAAGATGTGAAGAAGTAAATCCATGCCAGAGCGAGGAAAGTGCTTTAGCATGGGATAGGCAATTTTGTCTGGACCAGTGGCAGTGAATGAGGAGAGGTTGGAGGCAGCGGCAAGAAATTCAGAGGGAGAGAAGGGAGAGCAAAAGGACGAGTGAGACTCCACAGGGCACGTGGCTCGGCGGAGCTCAGTGAGGTAGCCTCTGGCTCTGCTGCGCAGGGCCTTTGGCTGAGAAACGGAAAAGTGAGACCTCAGGTAAGCGGCATAAACCGAAGCCGATTACCTGGGAGAAGAACAGTTAGGAAAGTTGGGAGAGGAGGAAGACGAGGAAGGAGAGCCAGCAATAGAGCGAAGAAGAGAGTGCACAGATTTAGGATTAGATTTAGGTGAAAGAGAAGTGCAGGTCGTCTACCATGCCTCAGCCTTGGCCTTGGCGATGACTGATGAGAGGCGGAGATGTAAGCCTGGCGATCTTCATCACTTCTGTGAGCAGTAGCGAAAGCCTTGCGTCTTTCACCAACCGCTTGTTCCACCTCAGCAGACCACCAGGATTTAGGAGGGCGTTTGATGCGGCCAAAAGGAATGGAGGATTTGGCCGCATTCATTGCCAGAGAGGTAAAGAGAGCAGCTGCAGAAGAGAGAGAAAGAGACGAGTATTCCTCTGCTGAAGGACAGTGAGAGTCAAAGTAGGACGCAAAGTCATTCCAGCGAGCTTTCTGAAAATTGAAGGAAGGAGGACGCTCGTTGGGGCGAAAGACCGGAGAGAGAGGGATAGATAGAAGAATTGGTAGGTGGTCAGAACCAAGGTCCTGAAGCACCTCCCAGGAGCAAGAAAAAGCAAGAGTAGAAGGAGCAAAGGAGATGTCAGGAAAGGAGCGACTGCCAGAGGAGCGATGGAGAAGGGTGGGTGTGTCAGGGTCATTGAGGGGGAGGAGGTCTGAGGAGATGACCCAGTTGAATACTTCCTCCCCACGGGGGTCGGAAGTACCTCTTGAGTCCCAAAGCGGGTGATGGCAATTGAAGTCCCCCAGAATGAAGAGATTTCTGGAGGAGGGAAGAATTGAGGGGGAGAAGGAATCGGTTCTGCCATCCGTTGGGAGGAGCGAATAGGGGGGCATACACATTAAGAAATGACACCGAGGAGGAGTTGTTTAGAGAGATGTTGACCCCTACATAATCAGAGTAGGGATCGAGCGAAGAAAGAGAGGTGGTGGAAAGTTCAGAAAAGGATAGGCCCTGTCTGACAAAAATGACAACGCCGCCACTGGCATGCGAGGCATCAGAAGAGAGGATGCCAGACCGGGAGTGGGTGCGATCAGAACGCAGAGCAAAGAATCCAGAAAGAGGAAGATGAGTGAAGATTGGATTCCTGAATGCAGATAAGGTCGACAGGATGGGATGAAAGAAAGTGAAGTAGTTCAGTGCTCCTGGCTCGAAGACCTCCAGCATTCCATTGAAGAACCCTGAGAGAGTCAGGGGGAGGGGAGGAAGCAGGAGGTGCAGAAGTATAGCCAGGAGCAAGGGATGGTGGTGGGAGGGCAGGGGAAGGAGATATAAGATGGGCAGATTGGGGATAAGAAGTTTGGAGACGAGGGTGGGGCAAGAGTGCATCATTAGCAGAAGGGGGGCCGGATTCCACAGTGGAGATATATGTGCCGGAGGAGTCCGAGGAGGGGGGAGTCACAGTGTTACGGCAGGGGGGGCAGCTCCAAGAGTGAGAGCTGCCAAGAGCTCTGAAATTAGATAAAGAAAGTTGTGAGCACCTTAGATGGATCCATTTGGAGCAAGCGCAGCATTGCACTGACTTGCCCCGCCAGGTTACATTTCCAGCGCACACAGAGCAAGGAAACATGGGGCCAGGGTTAGGATGAACGTTACTGCTCATCAGGAGAAGAAGAAGAATGAGGAGACGAAGGAGAGCAAGAGTAAGGCAGGAGAGAAGAAAAAGTGAGAACAGGCGACCGATTTTAAAGATGCTGTGTGCTGCCCTTCTGCGGTCGTTCAGGGGGCAGCATAGCGAAAAAATAAATGGGGAGTGCCCGGGGTAACTGGGACCCTCGGGAAAGCCAACAGCCATTTCGACCCAACCCAAACGGGGTCGGGGACCGCACCACCACGTTGAGGCGGCTGTTGATTGGTGCAGTCGGAAGGCGTTCGATCAGAACCATGATGAACAGACAGATGGACCTTGTCGTACTCGGAAGGCGTTCGATCAGAACCATGATGAACGGGCAGATGGACCTCGTCGTACTCGGAAGGCGTTCGATCAGAACCATGATGAACGAACAGATGGACCTTGTCGTACTCGGAAGGCGTTCGATCAGAACCATGATGAACGGACAGATGGACCTTGTCGTACTCGGAAAGTGTTTGATCAGAACCATGATGAACGGGCAGATGGACCTCGTCGTACTCGGCAGGCGTTCGATCAGAACCATGATGTACGGGCAGATGGACCTCGTCGTGTTTCGCAGGCGTTCGATCAGAACCATGATGAATGGACAGATGCCTACCCTCGACGGCCAAGAAGTAGCCCATGTCTTGGCGCCCCAGCCATTTTAATGACTTTATAATAGTGGGAGTACACTGTGCTGTACATATCTTGAGCATGTTTGAGTTAATTTATGTTGTCTTATATCTATGAAGGGGTGTGTTATATCTTAATTTGTATATTTATTTATGGCAACACTGCGATGTGTAGCATCCGTAGTTTTCTTATTCTTTGTGATTATCAAAAGTATCTACAAAGCAAGAACTTAGAGTATTCTATGAGATAAGGCAAGGTACCGGATATATCATAACCGTTTCTTTCGTGTGTCCAGCTCTGCTCTGTTGTGTTTCCGCCTTACATAAGAGCCATCACAATTGATAGTATTTTACTTAAAGAAGTAATACTCTTATTAGTTTAAGTTATCTTAAACTGATAAGAGTATTACTACATTACATTACATTAAACGAAAAATGTAAAGCCCTTATTTTAATGTAATTTTTGCGATTACATCCTATACGCTAGCATCTTGACGCGAGGATAAAGGTAGAAAGCAAGTAGCGTCAATCATCTATCCAATCTAAATTGTTGCGAGCTTTGGCGTTGGTAACGACGGCCTAAGAAAAGCCTGCTTTGCGTAGGTACGTTGTTAAAAATGGTGTCACTATCTTCAGGGCTTTTTTTCTCAAGAAAAGACAAATATGCTTGGAATAAAAAAGTTCTCAGTTCCATTCAGTCAAAGTTATCATTCGCCGCATGGTTACCGAGAAGTTCAGCCAATTCTTCTTGCTCTTTTGAGCGAATTGTAGCTACTTGACGGAGGAAAAGATTTATAGTTGCTTTGATCCACCGATTGTCGCCGAAAAGATCTGAAACATATTTTCAAATTTTTTCTCGACACTGCGCGGGTATTCAGCAATGTCACTTTTGACGTCGGTATGTAGTTCTTCATCGCCAATAGTGATGATCACATTGTGGAGTGTATTGATGGTTTCTTTACTTATTCTTCTTCTCCAGACGGCATGTTGACAATAAATCCTGTGATGCAGTCCGACTGAGTAATTACAATGCTGTCTTTTCCTTGATGCTTCTGATTTATAGCGTAGACCAAATCTAAAAGATCTTTTAGATACGCCAGCCTCAAATGCTAAACATGATTCAAGATATAAAATGTTTGTTGCACTTAAATTTATTTAACCCTATTAAGGCCGGGCTTTTTTTTGCTTTCTATTTCCGGGGGGGGGGGTCGATTCGACCCGACACTTTGGCAGCTAATAACTTTTAAACCGCTTACAATAGCGATTCCGTATTTGCTCAGATAGATGCAGAATTTATTTTTCAATCTAATTATATACTTTTGGTTATGATCAGATTAATAGCGTTCAAGTTATTGCAAATCAAATGCACAGCAGTAGTTTTTCGATTTTTGGCTGAATTTAAAATAAAGAAACAGCCGGCGAATTTTCTTTTTTCGTAGTGTTTACTCTTCGACGTTGTAGCTTTGCGATCGCCTAAGCCCAATTTATCAATGTCAGCTTCCAGGTAAAAAGTTCAACAACTTATCATCAATTTGCCATTTCGCTTTTTACGAGAAAGTTACCAGCCGTGATGTTTGTATAACATTTCTTATGTTGGACTACTTGCCATATGCCTTATCTCCAGCTAGATTTTTGTGATTTGAATTGACTGTTTGTAAATGTGAAGCAGGGTGTGAAATAGAATTTCAACGACAAAAATTTCTTAGCTTTATGAAATTATTACTCTTCATTTAGACAAAAAATACAAGCTATGCTTGTTCATCACGGATAAATATTTTTATTGATCAAGACATAAATCTCATTCAAATTAAGGAATGCTCACGAATCATATGACTCTTTTTATTCTTTCCTCTCCCTTATGCGACGCAATACGACGTTTTTGTAAGCCTCTCCCATCCTTGTGTGCAGACTTGACGATTAGAATTTTTTAGCATTTTCAAATTAAATCAAACTTGGAATTAGAGCATTAATGCTTTTCTCAAATTAGGGTAGAATAAAATTAGAGCTTTTCTGATTATCATAAATTAAGTGGAATCGGAATTAAAATTAGAGCTTTCCAGTTTTTCTGAAATTAGTTTGAAATTTTAATTACCAAGCGAATTTTGATGCCATTTGAACATCTTCGCAAAACCACTTTGTATTTGCGACAATTCTAAGACTTTTTCAATTTTGCCATCAAATCATTGTGAAGACCTTTTTTTTTTTTGAAGATCACCTAATTTCGATTTTGATTTTCGGCCAAACTTTTCGCAAATAATAAAAAAAGGTTCTTGTCATTTTTCAGATTCGACTCTTTGTGCATAAACTTTTCTAAAATTAGATTAGAATTGAAATTAGGGATTTTTTAAATTACACTAGAATAAGAGACTTTTAGTTTTTTTTTAAATCAGAATTAGCAACTTTTTGCTGTAGTTTACCGAATTAACCAGCTAGAATTAATCAGTTGTGCAAGTCTGCGTATGTGACGAGTTGCATAAAAAAGTGCTCAAGCAAACTTAAGTTTTGGATTTGCTACAAAAACCTGTGACATCGAATGATTGTAAACTTTGATTCTTTTTAATAGCAAGTTTGTCCTACAACGATATGTCTATATAGCCTATCTTTTATCCTTCTCACCATGAGAACACCAATACGGCAGTTTTGTTTCCCTCTGGAGGTGTTATATGATATTTATACGGTCCTTACAATTTTATATTCCACCGGGATTAATTATAATGTCACCAATTTGAGCTTTATCATCGCAACTTGTGCTTTGAGGCGTTAGTGACTTTAGAGCTATTAATTAAAAAATTTCTTGCAATTAACAGAATACATTACAAATGTGAAACGAAATAGGCTATTTTTGGATTAGCTAGTGTATTGCAGTCATGATGTTTCTGCTTATAATTTATCGTTTAATATGAAAATACGGGAACACTACATTGAATTTACGGATAATATCAACAATACATATATCACCGTCAAAAGCAGCAATACGCTTGTCTGCGTGTGTATGTGACGAATCATATGAAAAAAGTCCTCAAGCAAACTTAAGTTTTGGATTTGCTACAAAAAGCCTGTTACATCAAACGATTGTAAACTTTAATTCGTTTTATCATCAAGTTTGTGCTACAACAATAGGCCGACGTAGGCTATCTTTTATCCTCTCCCCCATAATAACACCAATACGGAAGTTTTGTTTCCCTCTGAAGGCGTCATGTGATATTTATACGGTTCTTACAATTTTATAGTCACCGGAAGCTTAAGAGGCTGTGTTTTCAATTCGTCGTTTTTTTCGTCAGATACTTCATTCAAAATTTTACTTAACACTTCTTCAGGTCATACATTGACATGAGCTATTTTTTACTACTTTTGTTTGCAACATTTATATGTCTGAAAGAAGAAAATTATTCGTTAAATATCATATAATCAGGGTTACCATCTGCCTACACCAAAAAATAAGCACGCTGCTGTGCAATGACGTAATAGATTACCACTCCTAAAAATTTTGTATAAAAAAAAATAATATTAGTATCACCTGGTATGAATTTTTCCTAGCGATTAACAAATTGAAAAAAATTGAAATACTAGAATTAACGGAAATTGAGTATTTTTATACAAGCAAGATCTATTTATTGATTTAAAAACCAAATCATAAATATTTATCGCCACTAAGAATTTGCTTAAGCAGTTTTTGATCTTTGGAAATGACTTCGCGCATCTAGGAGCAACTGAAGTCTAAATTTACTCGAACTTGTAACAGTGATTTGACAGTTTTTTCACTTAGACGATTTCTTTCCTTACTCCATTGCGATGGGACAAGAGAAAATACTCATTCCACGAATAGGTTGCTGACCGGAATAGAGAAAACACTAGCAACTAATTTCTATAAAAGCGGTAGAGAATCATTTTCAGAAAAAAGTTTCATCCACTTCGTCTCTGGGCTATCTTCATTGAATGTCTCATCAGGAATATTTTCAAGCATATCATTGAGAGAGGAAACTTCGTCAAACAGCTATCTGCCATCGCTACCTCGGGATTGACCTATTTCGCCATTTCTTTTACTTCTTTATATGTAACTGACCGATTTCTCAGCAGTGTCCAGGCGACGTTGGCTGGATGCTTATCTGGTCGATACCATTTGTCAATGTATTCTAAAGTCACTTCATAAAATTCTTTGAAGCTTGATTTTAGCACCTCAGCACAGTCACTGTCAATTCCTTTTAATAATTCATCTGTTTTTGCTCCATAAAATTCTGAATTACGACGCTGAAAAATGGCCGTCTTGAATGATTTAAAGATGCCAGCTAGTTCCGGAAATAATGCACTAGTGCTCTGTAACAGAAATAGCGGCTTTTTGAAAACCGACGAAGCACTATGAAGAAACGACACGATAACAAGCGACTCTTCTGATCTGAAAAAATTCTCAAGAATCTGTGGTGGACACCGTAGGGAGAGAAAGTGTTGCGTTAGTGGTTCCCAAAGTTCTATCCAAAAACGATAGAAGCCATCATTGAAAGAGCCGCTACGCAATTCTTAGTTTGAACTGATGCATCTTCCGTCCAAATAAAGAGTGATGATCTTTGTTTTTGGACGCCATCATTATCAAAGCCCTGTAATACGTCTTTATAAGAAGTTATTGCAAGATTTTAAGCTATTGCAAGCTCTTGCATTGCATACAGCTATTACAAGATTTTACGCATTGGCCCTCGGCGAATTCTTGAATGGTCGATGCGGCCCTCGGCTAACTCTTGAATGGTCAATGCTACCCTCCGACTAAAAAGTTTGCCCATCTCTGGTTTAGAAGAATGAAAATGACAAGACGATATTTGAGTCAGCATTCAATCTTATAATGTTGTGATAGTTGACGCAAGCTGTAGTTTGAACTTAAAACGTCAACTTCAATGCAATTCTGCTTGGCTATGCAGCAGGCAACGTAACGCTTTTGCCAGAGGCGTCTTTATAAAAGTGGATAAAAGAACACGGAAAAAAAATCTTCATTTGCTTTTGGAAGTGTGTAGATGTAAAATACAAACACATTGCTTTTGTCACGTGGTCAACAGAAAAAAATTTTGGTGTTGGTCACAAACTCAGGAGATGTTCCACAGCTCCTTCTCCCCTTAAAAAAATTTAATTTTGTGATTCACGATTGGCTTCTTGCGTTTTGAATTTGTATTTGCTGATAAAATTCGGTATGTAATTAATTACTAACAGCTAACTCGCAAAGCAACGGAAATCAAGTTTTATAAAACTCCTAAATTAAATTTTGCTGTCTGTCGCCCCTGCGTCCCTTAATCTACCACTGCATATTTTCCATCCAATAAAGATTGCAAGTGCGCTCGTTGCTCTCCCACCAACCAATCCCCAATTTTAATTGGTAACAACATTACAAATCATTATGAAAAGCGTAAACTATATTATCACGCCGCCAAATTTTTTTTCTGGCTTTGCGTTTGAAAACAATTCTTTTTGCTTTGTTGCATTTGTCAAGTATCAAAATTACGAAATATGTGTTTGCATTACTTTATTGGTAGGTTATGGCCTAGGGTCAAGAAGATATTATTTATTTAACTAAAAGTTACAAAATAGCTGTGTATCTGAAAACACTTTGATGTTTTTGGCTTGTCAAATTAAGAGGTGCTATTCACAGCGAAAAGGTTTTGAGAAGAAAGATTTCTGAGAAACCGTACAAGTTTTACAGTCAGTGCGTCACTTCAAACAAGTTCTGCGGTTTACGTAGCTCGTCACGGTTTTGCGCGTGCGCTCTTTCTCCTTTTTTTCTTTATTATACAAAAGCAATCGATGAAGAAATTTGCTCGAGTGGGTTTCGAAATTGCTATGTTTAAGTCAAAACTACAAAGAATATCTTTGTCAGTTTATGACCAACCAAAAGCCAGATAAATTTTAGGAAAAGTCAAAAAATTTCAAACATTTATCTCAAGCGGTCGCTAAGTTACAACAGTTTTGATTTGCTGTGGGTCGAATCGACCCCCCCCCCCCCCCCCCGGGCCAAATAGGGTTAAGAAAATTCATGTAAATTTACAAGTATTTGCATATACATCTTCAGTTGCATAGCTGTAGTCTAAAGTTTACACACAAGTTGTGTAAATTATAAGATTTGAACAGACCGTTATTGAATTGAACAAACAAATCATGTTGGTCTCGATCCTGCAAAAATTTGATGATCTCGCCCAATAAATCCTACATGCGAGCCAGCATGTTTTCTTAGGATAATCACCTGAATAGAGAATATTGTCATGGATGAGTATTTGCACGGTGATGCGAAAAACGCTTATCCCCATGGACATATTTTTACATGAAATAGAGGGAACTCGTGTTTTGAATCTATTTATTTGCATAGTTAGTGGAACAAGCGGCTATTTTTAGCAGATGCCTTGATTCACTTTACCGTGCTGATAATGATTTCCAACATAGTAGATAATATTCAATGTCTTCGGCAGTGTCTTTGAAGCAAGGGCCTGTCGTTGACGGAAACAATGTGTGCCTGGTGTTTATAAATTTTTCTACTTAACCGGTACAAGCAACCATGAAAGATGAGCTATTTTATCTGGCTGTCTATCTGTGCAAAGAGCTACAAGATTCGTCAAACTTAAGTTGTTTTCATCAAAAAAGTCCATGAAATCATGAAACGACAGATCTATGAAAGTTTTTGGTAAACTGGGCATTTCTGGAGACCTTCTTTTTTGGGGGAATTAAATTTAGCAATGGCCTTTAAGATACTTACCTGAATACCACTGTTTGGGTAATTATTTTTGCAATAATTCTTCTGATGTGGTCTAGGCCTTATGGTAGTTTTGGTTTGGAGGAGATAGACAGAGCGTTGAGCAATGAAACTTTAAAAAGGCTCGCTTACTATTTTTGGAAGTTAAAAGAATTTTAACGTCTGTATTGTTTAGCAAAAGTCAGTTTTCGTCACAAATATCAGTTTCGGACGCAAAAAATTCTGAGTCAGCTTCGTTTGCTTGAATATCTAGAATAGGCATTTGCCTTCAGCTTTTTTTCAAAACTAAAGAGCTAGCAAAGATGTGAAGAGTTCAGTGCTGTAGGAAAACTGTCACAGTCGGATTTCTTGTTCTCGATCGCAAAGGTATCGTTATCGTAGTAAAAATACAGAACTGGTTTACTGGTGCGCAGAAACAATACCTTCTCGTACAAAAGTGGCGAGATTTTAGCCTTTGACGCTTACCAGGTTGCACCTCAGTAACCAATTGGTTTGGGGCATGGTTTTTATCCAACACTGCTTGTTGAGCAAGACGGTCGGTAGCCTTTTCTCTACGAAGGCTGGCTGGGCCAATGCCTGCCAGTACTGGTAAGAGTTCCGTGGGTGTGGGACGCAGGTATCTGGTTACGATCCTCATAGTGTCGCTGAGGGTAGCATTAATCATTTTCAAATGTGTGTTTCAACACCACACTGGAGTTGCATACTCAGCTGTGCTGTAGCCAAGTGCAAGGGTGCTTGAACAAAGTATGTTGGTTCTAGCACCTCAATGAACCAGCCAGGCATCTCAGCAGATTGTTTCGAGATGTAAGTTTGGCATCTTTAGCTTGTGTATTGTTTATATGCAAGCTGTCAGTCAAGCTTCACTCCTAAATACGTGAGTGATGGGTTATGTAGAAGTGTGGTCCCATTCTGGTGGACAGAAAGTTGGCGCTTGGATTCCCTGTTGTTTAGATGGAATCGTGTGACTGTGCTCTTAGCCAAACTCAGTTTGAATCTCCACATTCTCAGACACTCTGTTATCAGAATCATGTCAGTAGTCAGTACTTTCTCCACCATGTGGCAGCTTTTATGGGAGTAGCATAGTGCAAGATTATCAGCATATCGATACTCTCGAGACTTGGTTTTGGGGGTGTCACTGATGTAGATGTTTTAGACTTTAGAACAAGGCGAAAGGCATAATTCCTGCGGTACTCCATTTCTCATACGTCGAGAGCGACTGCTTTGTCCACTGGTGGTCTTAAACACAAAGCTTTGATTTACCAGGATGTTGCTGAGGAAATGTACAATTTGCTTATCAAATGTACAATTTGTGGATCTTCTTGAGGAACTTTAGTATCAGTTTTTGGTGCCAAACGGTGTCATATGCTGCGGGTAGATCAATTAGGATTACGCCAGCCTTGTTTCCCCTCTCGAAGCTATCCTCAATGTTACTAATCAGCTTAATTATCTGCTGGGTGGTTCTGTGTACTTGTCGGAAACCAGCTTGTTCATTAGGCAGCTGCAAATCAACTACTGGGTGAAGTCTGGCCATGAGCAGCCGTTCCTAGGTCTTTTATGGGACGCGAAGCAGTAAGATAGGACAGTAACTTCTTGAAACATCAGCTGGTTTAAGTGGTTTCGGTAAAACAACTACAGTAGCTTTCCGCTAGATCTTTAAAATAAACTGATGTTTCAGACCGGCTGAGAAGAATTTTTTTATCCAGTTGATGGATTTGGGGCCACAATGTTTCAGAAATTCAGGGTGGATGTTGTCAAGGCCTTGCGCTCTGCCTGTTTTGATCGATTTGATGCTAGAGGACAGCTCTTTGATGGGGAACAAGGCTGAGAGAGAGCCTTCAACGCTTGGGGCATTCCAAAGTCTAGTGTATTCTTGCTTCACAAAATGCATATAGGTTTTGTATGCCTCGTTAAACTTTCGATTAAGCAGTAGCTGGTGGGCAATAGAGTTAGCTGTAACAGGGCAGCGTTTAGGTTGGGAGTTACGTCCTGTAAAACGATTGAAGGTCTTCCACACTACTCTGCTGGAGTGACTAAAATCTATGCTTTGGACAGTACCTTCCCAACGTTGTTTGTGTTTCGCGTTTAGGCATTGCATCACATCTGTGGTGGTTTGGGTTGTTTCTTTACTGTTTTTAGAGAACATGATAGCTTCGTAATGGCTGTCACACTTCTCATCCCATGTAGGGATGAACCGGCGGAAATAGCCTTGCGGGATGATTCTTTTTCCTGTCTTAAGTACAACTTTGCAGATACAGGTAGATGTTCATCTTTGCAAATAGATGGAGATCAGATAATGCTGGCTCTGGTAGGCGATGGATCTTAATGTTCAACTAAGCGTGTGAACCTAAGTCAGTTGGCTCTTCGGAAGTTCCACTTCTTCACAGCTTTGCTTGGTATGGGCCTAATTGAATTAACCGGTAAGATGAGTGAGGGTCTATGTAGTGATTTGGGAAATGAATTTAATGCCAACCGCTCTGGTGAGGGACTGATGTTGGCAAAAGCCAGGTCCTGGGTGGTTGTTGAGTTCCATCTTCTAGAGTGGAAGCTATCCGATTGTTTTGGATCATAAAGCAGCTGCAAGTCAGCGGCAAAGGTCCAGTCTTTAAGTGTTTCGCTACTTTGGTTGGTGGATTGGTACCCCCCCCCCCCCCCCAGGTGGTGCTAAAGGGAATTGAAGTCTCCAGCGTATATACAATGAGAAGCAAAGACCGAAATAGAATTGCTTTATAGTTTTGTTTGGTGGTTTGTACACATTGACTACTGTGGTGCCTTTAATTTTTATTGCCGTTCATTCCACTTCACTCTCAGTTTCTGATGAATTGATCGGGGTCCAGCTGGCGGAGTTCTTCACAAATGTGGCTGTTCCCGGAGCACTGCTGTTGGTGCAAGCAGCCAGGTTGTAACCAAAGACCTTAAGCGTAGACAGGTCCAGATAATCAGTTTCTTGCAACAGGATTGCTGTTGCCTTGGGCTTTTCCATTAAATATTTTATGATTGTACATTTTGCTTTAGTGAGACCTTCCACATTTAGCTGCATTATTATCACTCCAGCCCGTACGATAGATGAGTTTTCCTGCCTTAAAAAGAGCATGTACTCGGGTTCGGTTCTTCTTGCACCTCTCCGGGAACGACGGTTCATCCTTTTAAAAACCGATAAAAGGTGACTGTCTCTGGGTGACGCCATTTGCTTTACGAACTTGTAGGTTACTAGGACGCACCACTTGGAAATTGTCAACATGAGTGTCACGGACAAGAAACTTGTAATCATCTAGTCAAACTGCTCACTTCTGCATCACAATTACCAGGCTTGTCCATGGGACATATTTTTCTGTCCCATCCCATTCCATACCAGTTGATGCCTGTCCCATCCCATCCCATAGGATTTCCATCAAAATACAATTCAATAAAAGTTATTAAATTTATAAAAATTTAAGTATAATGTGTAATAAATAGGACTACGTGTACAAAGAGGGATACAAAACATCAAAATTTATTAACTTTGTTAACTTTTTTATTGACGTTGACTCTGGTCCGACTACAGCAGCGTGCATGATGTGCAAAGCAGTGTTGCCAGATTGAAACGAAGCTCTTATACCACAGAGAGGACAAAATTACACCATTTAAGATTTTTCTCAAAAACCTCCTAAATTCAAAGAAACACCGGTAAACCACTCACTGAATATCACTAAAGTTTCAAGTTATCTTTAAAAACTATTTGCCTACCTATTTAGCAATTGAAAGACAAAGGGTAAGGCAGAAATCTAGCTCTCACAATAATATGCAATTTAACTCACCCATCAAGCCCACCAAACTTTAAATCTAACGCTAAAACTAAACCAGGACCAAGGCTAACCTCACTTAAAAGCGAATTCATTCACAACTGAAATTTTCTGCCTTACCCCTTCTCTTTCAATTGTTGGATTGCACTGTTGGAAGTAGCCTTGAGCTCGATCGCCCAAAGTGGCCAGATCACCATAAATTTTAGGGTTTAGTATCCCTTACCAATGCTTGCCTATCTATTTAGGTATGAAGTTATCAAAAGGCTATTGTCCCATAGGTCCCATGGAAAATGCAATGCGTGCAGTTCCATCCCATGGGACATATCCCATGGGAATCCCATTTCATGGATAAGCCTAACAATTACACATAGTATAATAGCAAGCAGCGTAAGCAGCAGAGCAAAAGCATATGTACAGCTAAGCTATAGAAAAACTAATATCATATGTACACCTGGCCAGAACACAAATACTGCTACTACTTTGTGCAACAGTTCTTTATTTAATTTGATTTAAAGTGCTTTATTTTCTGTGATCGTCGAGCGAAGGAGCTTGAAGTCTTGAAGTATTATTTCTGTGAATATATTGTTCTGTTCTCAACGTGGTTCAAAGGATTTTTTTAGTAAAAGCCAATCTTTTCCTAGCTATTAAGTTGCAGCCGGACTTAATTATTCGAGCGATATTATACGTCGCCTCAATTTTCAGAAAAAAATTAAAGTTGAAATAGGATCAAGATTCTATTGAAACGCGACAATGAGTCCCAATAGATTTGTTTATGATACACAACCAAAGCCTTCTATTTTTAGGACGCGATGTTTCCGTTTTGTAGCGACTGTGTTTACAGTAGGACAAAAGATCGAGATCGTTTAACGAGCATAAAACCAAAGTGCAATTAATATTAACTGAAGAACGTTTTGAAGTGGGGATGTTCTGAAGTGAGGATACAACGCCAAACAAATAAAATTATTTCCAGTTGAAAACCAAACATCAATTAATATTAACTGGAGAACGTTCTGAAGTGGGGTACAACACCGAACAAACAAAATCACTCCCAAAGACAAATGAAACAAAAATAAATGAAAATCATTTTCTAAAAACAAGTATAATCATTTCAATTTAGCTTTGAAATAACCTGTTTGAGCCATAAGCTTTTCGTGACGTTCTCATCAGTGGCGGTATCAGGTCGAAGGGCAAGATCTAGAGTGAGTAAGTGTTTTATGTGATATAATTTGGACGTTAGGCAATCAAAATGATCCAATGATAGCGGTAGTATTGCAAAGCGCGCCAAAGAAAGATTTCGCAATGGCAAAATGTCAAAGAAAGCGCAGCAAGAGGCCAAATACTGAAGTAATGCCACGATTATCGAAAAAGTTTGAGAGTTTAAACAAACTCTTTCTGTCTGCAGAACACCGGGCGTCAGGTCTTGATATAAGCAGCCTCTAAGAGATTAAGATGGAAAGACCTGCGTGCTGCCGCGAGAATTGAAAATCGCTTATTATTACAGTTTAATGCACATTGATCATTATCAAAAAAATGTTGACCAATGGCAGAGCCACAATTCGGTTTGGTGTCGGTTTGTTTGCACGATTTGTATGGTTGAGATCGGCGTGGACGGGTCAAATATAGTAGGCATTCCTTATATGTCGAGTGTAACGATATTTCAATCAGATCAATTCGTTCTTTCGACAATTTTCTATTTAAATTTAACGTTTTGCTTCCCTTAGTTACCGGGGAGTTTCTTCAGAACACGGTAGATGTTAATAATGTGACATACAAACTGTACAACATAAAAATATAAAGACTACCTGTATTACTAAACACTAAAAATTATTTACCAACGGGGCAAGCAATCACGTAATAACAAAAACATTGTTACATCACAGATACAGGAGTGGCCAAGTGAAAAGTGTTGTGAGAAACATAAGACATTACTTATTGGAGACAAACACACTATAAGCAGTCGGAAAATTTGCACCATCATTGCGATTAATAACATTACATGAACAAGCCTTTTGATTTATCAAAAAACTTTCCGCAACGCGACGTTTTGCGAAACAACGAAGACAACGTGTGATGTAGTTTTAAAGCCGGTGGTTTTAAAGTGGTGATGTGGTTTTAAAGTGGACGGGTCAATTGTTGTCTTAACTATTTCAAAACATGTTGCTTGATGTGACCCTGTAGTGGTTGAGATGTTCACCCTCGTATCGACTATCATAGTGGAACTTATATTCATATATGGAAAAACTTTTCTGAGTGGTATGTAGAATATTCTTGCTGGTTACAGGCGGCATGCGCTTTGACGTAAAGACCAAGCGGATGCTGACGGAACCATAGCAGCTTTCCACGGCGGTTTTGACTTCTTTTTTCATGTTTGTGGAGGGCTTATCTATTCAAGGAACCCTCAAGTACACAGAGCATTTTTCTGAACCGAACCACTTAAGGATGGAGAACTAAACGATTTTCTTGGCGATCTGAGCGATGATAACGTTTTTAGGACAGTCATTGTCCAGTAGTATTTTCTTGTTTCGTTCTATTTCTACATTGAGTCTACGCTTGGTGCAAATCATTAGGGCTCGATACACCAATATAGATTTTCTTTCTTTGGGGCGCTTTACAATACTAGCGCTATCATTGACTTGTCTTGACTCTTGTTTCCTGTGTACTTGAGGGTCCCTTGAATAGATAAGCCCTCCACAAACGTTGAAAAAGAAGTCAAAACCGCCTTGGAAAGCTGCTATGGTTCCGTCAGCACCCGCTTGGTCTTTACGTCAAAGCGCATGCTGCCTGTGGCCAGCAAGGATGTTTTATCTACCACTCAGAAAAATTTTTCCATATATGAATATAAGTTCCACTATGATAGTCGGTACGTGGGGCGAACATCTCAACGACTACAAGATCGCATCAAGCAACATGTTCCGCAATGGTTAAGACAGCAATTGACCCGTCCACGCCGATCTCAACCATACAAATCGTGCAAACAAACCGACACCAAACCGAATTGTGGCTCTGCCATTGGTCAACATTTTTTTGATAATGATCAATGTGCATTAAACTGTAATAATAAGCGATTTTCAATTCTCGCGGCAGCACGCAGGTCTTTCCATCTTAATCTCTTAGAGGCTGCTTATATCAAGACCTGACGCCCGGTGTTCTGCAGACAGAAAGAGTTTGTTTAAACTCTCAAACTTTTTCGATAATCGTGGCATTACTTCAGTATTTGGCCTCTTGCTGCGCTTTCTTTGACATTTTGCCATTGCGAAATCTTTCTTTGGCGCGCTTTGCAATACTACCGCTATCATTGGATCATTTTGATTGCCTAACGTCCAAATTATATCACATAAAATATTTACTCACTATAGACCTTGCCTTTCGACGCGATACCGCCACTGATGAGAACGTCACGAAAAGCTTATGGCTCAAACAGGTTATTTCAAAGCTAAATTGAACTAACCGTTTTCTTTCATATGTCGAGTTCAACACAAACTGACGGAAATTGTACAATGTAATCGGAATTTATTTGTAAACTTTTACCCCGCGTAGCAAGATGTGGATCGAAAGTTACATTCTGAACTATTATAATCGTTTTGGGGGCATCTTGACTGCCTGTTTTGCACATTTAAATGGGCGTCTAGCTTGCATTGGTTGTTAATGCTTCATGTATCGCTACTTGAGGTATCCTGTTTCCCCAGTGTAACTCTAGGAGTGGTTGGAGGCGTGAGATATGAAACTGTTTTAGCATGTTGATGAGTCTGCTGTAGGTCACCAAAGACTCGCAGCCATACGAAAAGATAGAGACGGAAAAAATATTTTAACCAGCTGCTCAATTTTCAATGCTGAGATTTTTGTTGAGTACAGGGCACGAGTGCTTGGTTGATCACACGCTGCAGGCTCTAGACAAATACGACGTTGGGTGTGGTCTGTCATAGTGAAAGTTAATTGAGAAAACAGCCTTTATGCGTAAATTCGTTTACATTAGCAATTTTTGCTGGCACGTGAATTCTTTCACAACGTGAAAAAAGCTCGGATCAGGTGGTGGAAGCATATGAATGTTGCAGGATTTCTGTTTTCTTGGTACTAACGCCTAAATCGGCATGTCTGTGAGCATCTAACTTTGATTAAACAGTCTTTGAAAAAGATCAGAGCTGTACGCAATGAAGAATATCAAGGAATAGTATAATTTTTCCAGAGTCAAGTAGAGCCACAGTTTGAGGGCGAAAGAGCACATGTGGGTACGAAGCCGCAGGTTGTCGACCCCTGTGTGAGCTTAAACCTCAGGAAATACCCTCAACATTTAAAACCGCTGATTCTTACCAAAATTCTTTGAGTACGATAAAATAATCAAAAAAGATCATGACTAGTATGTGATCTAAGATCAAAAATTTTGTCCAAACGCTCACAGAAATTTGCAGCTGACAGCATCATTTGGCTCTAGTTTTTTTTTGTTTAGAGGGAATAGAACATTGGTGTTATGAGTCGCTCACATTTTAATTACTTTTGATTATCAGCAAACATTGTATTAAAAGCATAAGACATCAATCAAAGATTGTAATCAAATCAACTCACAAGAAAAAGTAGTAATTGCTAGAACAATCAAACTAACTTTACAAAGTTGCTTCAAACGAAAAAATTATCAACCTAAATTAAGATCACCCCTTTTTAGAGTCTTTTGAAATTAGTATTAATCCCTAACATTCTTTAGGTTCTCCAGGAAAGCAACCTTTTTATAGAGACGCCATTGCGTCCACCATACACGATAACCCTTAACTTGATCAGTAATGTAAAGCAAGCTAGAAACTGGCAAAAAGTTTGCATTGTCCTAACATTTTGTATGCTCACAAGCAGCCCCGTTCAAAAGCCGCTAATATAAAGAGATACAAGACAAAATTGCTCAAATGAGTAAAACTTCTTTCTACTTTTACTACTTGAGTAGTTCAATTCGCAGTTACTTTTACTCTCAAGTAAAAACACCAATCATTACTATCTACTTTTACTTGGCTATTTTTCAACAAAGCAAAAATACTTTTACTCAAGTAGAGTTTGAGGCTACTTCAACCACCTCTCGTTTCAGTTGCTAGATACAACTACTTTCGATGATCAACAATGCAACATGCAAGATAGACCTATTTTTAATGGAAGTCGAAACAGCCAAACCGCCGATTCAAAATGTGGTTAATTTACTTAGATAGTAAGGGCAAGAATTTGTTGAATATTCTCCCTCACTGTTCAAAAGCGATCCAAACCCTTGTCAAACGGAAGTGGAAGTAAGCGAGTGGAAAAAGAAACTTCCAAGTGGTACACCTCTAGGATAGTCTTTAACCTTGTTGGCGATAGTGTAGAGTTTTTCGAATAAACATGTAAGACTTCTCGAGCTCTACAATTTCTGCTAGACTTGTGTGGTTCATGTTATTTTCAAAAATGCGTGGCTTTAAAAATTGATTGGTTGGTTTGCCTCTTCTCTTCCTTAGAGTGGAGGTACGGCGCGAACGTCAATTCAGGCTCACACCGTTAAACTAATTGAATTTGCTTGGGGAAAAATAAGTCAAAAATCGGCCCGCCGACAAAAAAGTTTGCACATCCCTGAGTTAATATGTTCTTACCGCCTTCGTGCCATTCTCACATCTGCTCGCCAACAGGACCGGGACTAAGGCATTTTATCGAGTTTCGATTGAATAAGTAAGGATACCGTCAACCCTACTATGGTAGTAAGGAGAGCAAATATACGCCTTAACCCCTTTCGGTTATTACAAAGTTACTCAAAATTGACGTAAGATTTTATTTCATGCTTTCTGATTTTAAATATAATTTTTATTTCTAGGCAATCGCTGACTTCAAGTTAAGCGGTCAAGATTATAGAAACTGAAATTTCCAACTGGTGGAAGGAGCCCAACGAGATAAAATTTTTTGACCAAAACATGAATCACTTTTTGATTATTTATGGACAAACTAATGAAATATCCGTTCTTTTAGCTGTGAAAGCAGAAAGCAAATGTAACTTGTAACTATTACAGCGTTTATCTGATAACTAGTAGCTAATTTTGTTACTCCAGCAAAAAAGTAACAAAGTCACAGTTACAGTTCCTAGAAAAGTACGTAATTACAACATTTAGTTACAATAATACCTAGTTGCTGCTTAACATCGAGCAATTGGCAGTAATCACATGTGATATTAGATCGACTAGGTGGCTTAGTGGTTAGAGCGTTGGCTTTGTAGTCGGTAGACCTGGGGTTCATTCCTCTTGTCGAGTCATACCTAAAGATTTTAAAAAATGGTATCCACAGTTTGTATGCTTGACGCTCGGCATTTAAGGGAGGTTGTGGAGAACAAGCCAGCAAGTTCGCATGTTGTGACCTTGGGCAAGGCACTTAACGGGAAACCTCCGCCTTTATGTGGAAGACAGGTGGCCAGGCCTGGAGAGGGATGGGCTGCGCCAGGCATCTTAGCCTAAGATTCGCTGCATGATGAACACAACCAGAACAAATTGGACTGATTATAGGTCATCTGTAGCGTCCCAAAGACAACCGCCATGGTACAAACCAAAAACATGTCATATAGGTAGTAGCCCACTCAGACAATACGCTTTGTACTTGTATGCCCGACTTATCACCGGCGTATCACGCTTAACATTTTCTAATGCTAACTATTTTTAAGGGGGCATGACTCATATAAGATTTTAATGACATTTTAGCAATTGCTTTAAAACAGACTTAGATTGCTTTAAAACAGACAGCATGCTCTCACATACGCATATTCTTCTAAACATTGAGAGCAATTTTAGTGCTAAACTTTTTAGTTTGAGAAATCTTTCTTTGCCTATCAATTTGCAAACGTTCTCTTGAAATGCGTTTGCGAGCTTCAAGAAATACTTCCACGGGCTTATAGTTGGACCACTCTCGATTAAAATATTATCTATTTACCTCGTCTATTACAGACAATTATATACAAATTTAGCATAAAAAGTATGAGCATCAGTACGATCTCTCTTCTAATTTTTTTTCAAGAATAATATTTATTTATAAAATCATGTCGCGGCCATCTTCAATGTTTTATGAATCAAATAAGTATGATTTAGAAGAAAACTTGGAGTCTTTAATGGATTTTAATGATGGTAGACTCCAACTCACGATCAGGGGTTCTCAATCTATTTTTAGCTACGTACTCTTTCATAGAGCCTAGATGTACCCCGAAAAAGATGTTTTGTTTTTTCCTTTTTCAAATTCAAACCTTTTTTTGAGATTAAGTTTATAAAAGCTGATTGTTTTGATGAAAGCTCAAATTAATTGTTTTGCTTATTTTGTGATTTTCTTGGAAATCTTTGGTTGTAACCATTGCTTTTGCCTTTTCTTTTTGCCTTTTCTCAACTTATAAAGACCTTTTTTGTGGAAAATCTTTGAAGCGATTTTACGACAAACTTGCTCGCATATCCCAAACTTCCTCCTACGTACCACTGGGGGTAGGCATACCCCAGTTTTAGAACCCACAACTGAGATCAAAGGAAATCAGGTTAAATTAGATTAGTAGGAAAGTCTACTATTTTCAAACTATATCTTTAAACAAAAATATCCCCAAAACGTTATATGGGCTATGCACCTTAAGTTGGCATACAACTTTTTAATGGCATTTTTCTTTTTATAAATATAGCTTTTTTCAAAATAAACAAATTGTATCTCGTGTGATTACAGCTTTGATTTACCTTTATTTGTGTTCTAAATGCTAATGCTACGGTGAGAGATCTATTACTTCTCGGTCTTTGTGATAATTAACCACGTTTTGTTTGTAGCGATTAGCCTTGCCGCCATTGTGTGTTTTTTCTCTTTGACGATAATCTTTCGAGACGTTTTATTTAGTTTTCGCTGTAACGATTAATCGTAGCGACATTGGTTTCCTCTTTTAATTGCGTACAGTGTCTGGCGGGCCACCTTACTATTGCATGTTAATATTAGTCTCAGTTTACTTGTTGCGGTGGCTGGAGTTAAGTTTTATGTTAGTGGTTTTTATTGTTCGCTAGTTAGTCCTTGAGTGTGCTCTACGAGTATGGTGTGTTATTGCTGCCACCACCGCTAGTACAGTTAGCGGCCCGTAGTTTATATTAGTATATTAGTGCATGTTTAGACCTGATCTATCTTGCTGGATTGGCCTTACCGGTCCAGCTTGTGTATGTTAATGCAATGTTGTTTTGTAGGTTACGCACACATTGCCTTCAACGCCGTTTAGCTTGTGCTGGTCTTGTCGACCTGTTACTGTATATATAAAAATTAGTGTCAATAGAATTTTCATTTAAGTCTTATCTGCTGCTGTGCTCAGTCCCGTAGCACTCCAACTTCGGGCCCCCCCAAAGTAAGCGCAAGAGCCCCTGCGCACAGGTCATATCACTTTAGAGGTGTAAAATTGAAAAGCTGCATTAAGAAAATACACCACAATTTGTACATAAGTAAACAGGCTAATGTCAGAATAAAGCATGCCGATACCGAAGGTGCAAGTCATAAAAAATTCGGCACCGATGCCAGAGTTCAGTAGGACATTTATGCAGACACTGCGAAACGAAAGCAATGACACTGAAAAACATGAAAAAGTTATAAAAACACAGTATCATTTAAATAGTCTGGAGCGAACCTTTTTGTTCGCAAATGCTGTTATGACATTGTCATAATCAAGAGATCGGGCGCAGTCATTTTCGATTGACAACATGGCTAATGAAGATAGTCTACTGTCTGTCATAGACGTTCTATTAAAAGTTTTGATCAGTTTCAATTTGCTGAAGCTTCTTTCAGCGCTGGCAACAGTCACGGGGCAAGTTAGTAAGATTCGAAGTGCGATGTACACATTCGGATACAATTCAAATAAATGAGTCTTTAGAAGATAGTTCAGAAAGTCTTGAGCCGTATTGAGATTGCGTTTTTTTTTTGTAAAATTAAAACAAACCGCTGTAGCTCAGCGCTCATTTCATCAGAATCAATGTCACCGAACTTTTTTTGGAACTCTTTACAGCAAGTAAGAAGAGCATTTTCTTGTTGCACAAGCAAAAGTTTGTCTCGTGTGTACAAAAACGAAAAGGCGGAAGAAACCTCACGTAACAAATTAAAGCGCTCCTTTATTGACATAATAGCCTGGTCTACTAATGGATAGAAAAAGTTGCTTTTAAATTTCAGTTCAGGAGTAGCTCGTTGTTCCTCTTCACCTTGGTAATCAAACAATCTTCTTTTCTTTCCACTTCTTGACGGAGGAAAAGAAGGATCAATATCCAATTCCTGTGCTATTTCAACAGCAGATGTTGCGGCACTGTCATAACCCGTTGTGCAATAGTTTTGCAAAAACTTTTCAGTTGCCTGGATTTCCGTTTCCATTGTATGAAGGGAGACTCCATACGATTGAAGAATCTTGCTTGCTTTATTGACTTGGAATAGGATATCATACCAAATAAACACCGACAAAAGAAAACTCCATTTTGATAAATGAGCTATCAACGATTTTGTTAACGTGATTTATGAGCCCTGTCATTGGTTTAGTTGCTTTTGTGCCTTTAGTAAAGTGACTGTTAATGTTCTTGGTGTCATAGTTGTTCGGAAGCTTTCGCCTTCTAAGCTGTTATGTTTGCCGCCTCATTTAATAGATTGTCATTTGTAATAAGTGAGGAATAGGGATGTTTTGTAGTATGTGATGACTAATGAATTGTTTTTTATATTTCCCAAATTGTTTTCTATTACGTTCGACCCTTAATGGAAAACCGTAAGTTTGGTACGGTGAATCATTTATAAATTAATACGGCAAGTTGTTTTCTCTTTACTTAACGCCTGTTATTCTCGTTTCTTGTTAATGGTTATGTGACAATTTCGTTGATTGATCTCATATTTATTTGTGGATATAAATAGGCCTATTGACTGTTTATGAGCTCACTCTACCTTGGCAGTGTTTAGTATGGGGTGGTAGCGAACAGAAACCTAATATTTCATCACCAACTAATGCTAGTGGCAAGTTGTTTATGTATTTTGAAAACGCTTGTCTGTGTCTTAAATCAATTGGGAAACAATAAACTGCTTGTATTGCCAGCTAATGCTAGCCTTAATTGATAATATACCCTTATTTCTCATTCGCTTATGTCTTTATTTGCGTGAATTGTATTTAGGAGATCTCTCAGTAGTCTTTAATATCTTGTAACAACTAGAGCCAGATACGTCTAGCGTGTCGCAATTGATGCGTGTGGTGCAGCTAATTTGTGAGCAAAATTTTCTGTTCTCCTTTAATACAGTCTTCATGTTCTGCAAGTTGGTGTGTGCTCGTGCATCGAGGATCTCTGGTGAGCAAAACAATTAGAGACAGGATCTCCCAAATAGAAGCAGCAGTGAAACGGCTGGTATAGCGGTTCCTCACTGCAACAGATTTTGTTTCTGAGGCAGCTCTTCCATCTTTTCTTTCTATGGAAATGGCTTCCAAGTCTTTCAGTGCCAGCAACACCTCTTTTAAATTGTATCGAAGAGGTTCGATGCATTTAATTCTGCTTTCCCAACGGGTATCAGATTGTGACTTTATGGACAGCTCCACATGTTTCTTCAAAATTTCCCAACGCTGAGCAGAGGAAGAAAACAGCACATACAACCTTGTAAGTACTCCAAAAAATGTCAATGCTTCCGTCGATCAATTAGCACTGTCAACAACAACTAAGTTAAGGGTATGGTTTGCACAGGGCACGTAAACAGCTTTGGGATTGATGTCTAGCATTCTTGCTTGGACCCCAGAATGTTTTCCTTTCATGTTAGCACCATTATCATATGACTGACCTCGACAATCAGACAATTCGAGTTGCAGTTCGGTCGCTTTTTCTAAGAAAGCGTCCAACAAGCCTTTCCCAGTACTGTCACTTATTCTCAAGTAGCCAAAAAATGTTTCTTTAACAACAGCAGCTTCTTCATTACATAGTACATAACGGAGAATGACAGACATTTGTTCATAATGTGACATATCTGGAGTGCAGTCCAAAATTATAGAAAAATATTTTGCCAATTTCAATTGCTGTAAATTTTCTTTTTCAACTTCTGTCGCTAGCAATTCAATTAGTTCATTTTGTATGGTAGGACTCAAATAGTGATCTTTAGTGTTTTTATTCTTGATTCTGTCTTGAAGCTCTTTTAGGATCGGATCTCTTCTTGCCAAAAGCTCAAATATACCCACAAAATTTCCATTGTGAAGAGATCCTAAGACTTCTTCAGATCCTCTAAAAGCAAGATTCCTTTCCGATAGAAACAAGGCAATGTCGATAAGTCTCTCTAAAACATTTCTCCAAAAACGTCTTTCATTGAAAAAAATATTCATCTCGCGTTTGTCGATAGTGGATGAATTTCTTATCCCTTCAGCTAGCAACATCCATTGACTGCAGCATTGTTGGTGGGAAATGCCGTTTTCATGGTCTTTCAGTTTTTTCGAAAAACCCTCCCATGTATTTATACCACTACAAAAGGGGCTTAGTGTTTTTCCAAATAGCTTACAACAAAAGCAAAAAACTTGATCTGATTCCCCAGAATAAACTAGCCACGACCGTGAAACACTTTCACCATTAGGTAACACACGTTTATAATGGTTGGAGGAAAAACGTCGCCTTGGAGTTGTGTTATTATATGGAAAATTCATTATTAGTTGATGTGGTCCACGCTTTACTATATCACATCGTTGAGCATCAGAAATACTTTCAGGCCATTTACATGGGTCATCAGGGATAGGGGTAAATTGAGATTCAGTTATTTTTGATATTGAAGGTTGCGTATTGGCAGGTAAATCACAACTTACATTTTCTGGAAATTCACAATCACTTTGATGCTGATCGTCATAGTCTTCTTTTTCTTGTACACTATAGTTTTCTTCATCCCTCTCGGTACTAGTGCCAGGTCTACTCTGCTCAGTAATCTTGAAAAAATCTGTCATCTTGGGCAATTTCGCTACAGCATCTCGAGCAGTGGCTGCTTCTTTTCTCTTTTGAGCACCACTTTTTGAACGTTTCATTCTATACAATGTCAATAAAATACTTTATCTGCACTCTGCAGTGTATATATATTGTCCCGGTATTTATAGCCAAACAGAATTCCATACCATTCTATGATTGTTGCGTAACAACGGCATTGTTACGTCAATCGAATATTCAAGATTCTACCAGAAAATCAATCGAAATATTCTAGATTCTGCGAGATAAAATGACGTTGCATTCACTTATGATGTCACAAGCCAATTTCTTCCTACAGTTTAAATCGGTTGTAAACAAGTCTGCTGAACTGAAAATAGTCACGTAGCCAAAAAGCAATTTCAGACTAACTTGGGCCCCCAAAGTTGGCCTGGGGCCCCCCCCAATTGGGGGGTTTGGGGGGCGGCTGCTACGTCTCTGGCTGTGCTGTATCAGTGTATTGATCCAGAGATCAGCGTAGTCTACTGTTGAGGCTAAGCCGTCTCCCTTATTCAGTAGAATCGCCGTTTGAGTTATTTTTGGACGTTACATCTCTTGAAGGCAATCAACTTCATTGCTGCTGTGTAAGCCGTTGGGATCGTATCGCGCACCACGCTTGAAATGGCTTCCTGTACTAAGGAAGACGAGCAATTAGACATTAAATTTGAGTTATGTGATTCAGTTTCGAACTCAGCATTGACCGCTAGTAGAGCTGTTGGAGGGCTAAGAGGTCATGTTTCTAAGATCATGCAGCAGCTCGCATCCATGCTTGAGTCACGTGATTTTTCCCGCGCTAAAGAAATTTCGAAACTCAAATTTCAGTTGGTCATTGCACACAAGAAATTTGTTGCCATCGTTAAGGACTTTTGTTGCGCTCTTGCTAGCGACAGCAGTCGATCCAAAGAATACATGAAAGACGTTGAAACAAGGGACAAGGAAGTGCAAGAACTGTTATTGCGAGTTGCTGGTTTCATGCTTGACGGAATTGAGACCGTTTCGGTTGCAGTGTCAGATGGGGCCCGATCTCGACATTCAAAGAGTAAAGGATCTGGCCGGGATTTCATATCCAGCCATTCAGAAGCTACTGCAATGTCTTCGGCGTGCAAGGCACGCATGGAAGCCAAACTAGCCGAGGTGCGGTTAGAGCAAGTGTGTCGTGAGCGAGCGCTAGAAGAAAGAAGGGCAGAAACCCGTTTTGAACCGGAGCAAGCTATACTAGATGCAGAAGTGGCATTAGTGAAGGCGCGAATCAGAGCAGAAAGCGATCAAGCTCTATCCGGACCAGATGAAATCGAGTCTGTTCTATCTTCGCATGATAAGGTGGATGGCTATCTGGGTAGTCTAAATCAGTTCTTTGCAGAAGTGAGTTCGCCAGCTCAGAATCTGTTTCCTGTAACCACTACAGGAAACTTAGTGAACACCAATCCCGTTGCCGTTGTGTGTTCAGTTCCAGTCCCTATTGGAGCATCAGGTACAAGTGCCATGCATGTTAGTCGAGCGTTGGATCCTGAAGCTACGCCATGGCTGGAAACTGCAACTTCTGCACCAAGACATGACGTCTCAGGTGCTCATGGGCCGGCCATTACTGAGCATGGGCGATCTGTTCATTGGCCGTTGGTGTTGGCGGGTGGCTTCAAACCACCGTTAACAGTTCTTAGTTGGGCTTATTCCCAACATTCAGCTATCCCTGGAATGGTATCAAGTTCTGTACCTGGCCAACTGTTTCCAATTTCTGGAGCCAACATAGCTTCAACTAACAGTCCTAGGGTACCTAAAGTATCACAGTTCCACGTCCATGATCCTGACTCCTACCAACCGACAGTGGCTCAAGGACCGGCCGGAAACTCCCGTACACTCCCTGACTCTTCGTTTTCAGTGAATGAAGTAGCGAGAATGCTTGCTCGATGTCAAGGTACTCGCACCCTCGCGAATGAGGAAAAGTTTGATGGCAATCCGTTGTATTACCATCTTTTCATGAGACAAGTACAAGATCGAATCCTCAATATTTATGGAAACCCTGACCCAGGACATGCATTGCAGCTGCTTCTTAAAGCTACGACTGGTCGAGCGAGAAAGCTGATTGGCAACTGCGTCATGCTGCAGCCCAGTGAGGGCTTGAACAGTGCACTGCGACTTTTGCACAAGGCGTTTGGTTCTCCTGACGTGGCCGTTAAGGCCCACATTCAATTGGTGTCGGATGGACCACAGATTTGCACAGATGAGCGTAGTTTGCAAGATTTGTACTCCGATCTTGTCAACTGTAAAATGGTGGTCGAATCTGCTGGAGCTTTGCAACTTCTTAATTCTGCTTCAACTATTGATGGCATCTTTAATCGGTTGCCCAGGCAGTTTCAGGAGCGGTTTACGGAACTGGCCTTTAAGAAAGGGTACGACATGGAGATTGTGCCCTTTGATCTGTTCTTGGAATTCATCGAAAGAAGCCAGCGCCTCGCTAGCTCACGCCTAGGAAGATTAATGGCTGCCAACAAAGCCAAGACACTACCGAATGTTGGTACTCACTCAAAGATAAAGTCAGCCCGGGTCCACTTTGCGCAAATTGACTCCAACGTTAAGCCGGCATTCTCCCCCAAGGGGATCAAATCCTCAGAGACACAGAGGATCAAGCGTTGCATGGCCTGTGACTCCGTTAGTCATGTTGTTTGGCGTTGTGATAACTTCATCAAGCGGTCTCTAAGCGATCGCAAAGCTTTGGTTAGACAGAAAAATCTTTGCTTCAACTGCTTAGGCGTAGAGCACATAGCGAAGAATTGTCCAAGTCAACGCAGGTGCCGAACATGTTCCGAAGCCCATCACTCTTTATTGCACCCACCAGAGGAACAAGGTAAAGCTGCATCAGTCTTTAAGTCGACTCGAGCTTCTGGCGGAAGCTCCCAATCAATGCCTGCTGGAGACGTCGACTGTACCAGGATAACAAAAACAAGTAATGCAAACGCTTCATGTTTTACAAAGTCCAAAAAACAACTCCAAGTGTTGCCGGTTCGTGTAACAAATGAGGAGAATGGATCAAGCATAGATGTCTTAGCCCTGCTCAATTCTGGTGCTGATACTCACCTTTTATCTCAACGTTTGTATACCCAGCTGGGGTTGCATGGTAATCCGATAAAATTAAACTTGCAGTTGGCAGACGAAAGTGTCAAGATGCTAGACACATTTGAAACAAAGTGCTTGGTGCGTGGAGTAAAAGAAAGGGCCCACTTTACATTGGAGCAAGTTCGCATTGTTGACCGCTTGCCCGATATGTGCGGCAGTACGCCTGCACCTAATGATCTGACCGATAAAGAGCATCTGCTTAATGTGGACATTCCTATTATTGATGCCGACCGCATAGACCTTTTGATTGGTATGAGTTCTCCGGAGCTGCACATCTTTTCCGAAGTTCGTCAGGGCAGCCATTCCGCGTTGTGGGCTCGAAGGACTCCATTAGGTTGGGTCCTGTTTGGTTGTGAGTCTGAGAAGGGGAATACTGCCGGGAAAGCTTTAGGAACTAATCATGTTAATTTAATTCTCAATCAGGAATTGGATAGAAACTTCAATGCAGTTTGCCCATGTCAATTTGACTTCGTAGATTTATCGAGAGACGATGACGTTCGCCTTCCATCTTTAGATGACGAACAGGCAAAGGCAACCAAATCAATGGAGAGCTTGTGTGTATGGAAGGATGGTCACTACCGCATGCGACTTCCTTGGAAAGAGGGGTACCCGGACCTTCCAAACAACTACAGTGTTGCTCTGTCTCGTTTGAAGAGTGTTGGCCGTCGATTGCTGAGAGAACTAGAGACTCATGCCAAGTACAAAGGTAAGATAGATGAAATGATTCGTTTGGGGCATGCGTTTGAGGTCATTGATCCCCATGCTGACAAGGCGGCCCACAACATGTGGTACATTCCGCATCACTGCACAGGCGGCAAATTCAGAGTAGTGTTTGACTGCGCTGCCAGTTTCCAAGGCGCTTCCCTAAATAAGCAGCTGCTACAAGGACCCGATAACACCAACTCAATGATTGGGGTTCTCTTTCGATTCAGGCCTCATTCCGTTGCCGTGGTCGGGGATATCCGCAACATGTTCCATCAAGTCAAAGTGGACCCTATTGATCAAACGGCTCTCAGGTTTTTGTGGTGGACAGATGGCGACCCTAACATGCTAGTCAAAGTCTATCAGCTTACGGTCCATACCTTCGGACTTACTTCGTCTCCCAGTGTTGCAGATTTTGCCTTGCGTCGTACAGCAACAGAGAATCGAACGAATGCATCTATCAAAGCTCAGCTAGCAATACAGAGACATCTCTATGTTGATGACCTACTGATCTCTGTGGAAGACAGTACTCAGGCCATTCAATTAGTAGACGAACTGAGCAACCTCCTGGCTAGTAGAGGTTTCCAATTGGCTAAGTATGCCAGCAATTCCCGTGAAGTCCTGGAAGCTATTCCTACTGAACTTCTCTCTCTACAACTGCACGAAGTCGATTTACACGAAGAACTTCCTATGCACAAAACGCTCGGTCTGGCTTGGGATCCGGATAGTGATCAACTTCGCATCAAAGTAGCTGTTGGCAGCCACCCATTGACTCGTAGAGGTTTGTTGTCGGTCCTGGCCAGTGTTTATGACCCCTTGGGAATGGTTGGGCCTTACATGTTGCCAGCGAAGTTACTTCTCCAAAGGTTAGCCAAGCAAGAGTTGGATTGGGACACTGTTGTCTCTGATGCTGATCGCGTTACATGGGAAAAATGGTTAAGGGCGTTATCTTGCTTGAATGACCTCTCAGTGCCAAGAGTTTATGAAGGATTTTCATTTTCAACATTTGTAGAATTGCATTGTTTTGCCAATGCCAGTTGTGATGGTTATGGTGCTGTTTGCTACTTTCGTGCCATTGACGGTACGGCATATGCTTGCTCATTTATTATTGGTAAGTCTAGAGTTGCTCCAGCAAAGCGGCTCTCAACTCCTCGTCTAGAACTTTGTGCTGCTGTAGCTGCCATTAGGCTGTCAAAAATAGTTAAGCAAGAGCACGATATCTCCTTGCGCCGCATTTTGTATCGGTCGGACTCCACCACTGTCCTAAGTTATTTGAGAAATACCTCTATGCGACGACCAGCCTTTGAAAAAAATCGTATTAATCAAATCATCCAGTTTTCGACAAAAGATCAATGGAATTGGGTGGATACGGGCAACAACCCTGCTGACTTGTATTCACGAGGCGTTTCCCCAAGGCAGGTTGGTAAATCCGAGAGATGGCTCCGCGCCCCATCGTTTCTTTTGAAAGAAGAGACAGCCTGGCCTCAAGTCGCGCATTCAAATGAAGTTTCCAATGCTGAAAGAGAAAAAATTGAAGAGTCAGCTGCCACAATCGGTTGTTCCTCCGTCTCAGCTGCAGTCGAAATGAAAGACTCGGATGAAAGTGCTCCAGAAGTAACGAGTTCAATTTACAGTGCAGCTGAAGACCCCCTAAAAAGACTTACTTCTCGATACAGCTCACTTCCACAAGCTGTTAGGTCGGTAGCGTGGCTTCTTCGACTAAAACAAATGTCACGTATGCGATCAACTCTCGGCACTTCTACGCCGGTGGAGAAGGGCCCTATCAATGGCAAAGAATACAACGCTGCCTTGCTAACACTTATTCGTCTTGCTCAACAGCAGTCCTTTCCTCATTTAGTGGAGGCCTTGGAAGAACATCCATGTCATGAAGTAGGTGATGGAAAATGCGGCGAACTGGCCAGAACGGACCTTCGACCTTTGCAAAAATTTTGTCCTATTGTCGCCGATGGAGTTATTCGTGTTGGTGGAAGGCTGCAGCAATCTAACTTGCCTGTGGACTTCAAGCATCCCATTGTGCTGCCGAAGCGTCATCACGTTACAGGACTGATAATCAACGATGCACACTGTGCTGGAGGCCACCTCGCTTCACAATATGTTGCTAACAAATTGCGGCAGCGTTATCACATTCTTGGTCAAGGTAAAATGATCAAGTTCTACATCAAAACCACCTGTATCACGTGTCGTAACTGCAAAGCTGTTGCAGGTGCTCAGCTGATGGCACCGCTTCCATCTGCAAGAGTGAATCCGAGTAGGTGCGTGTTTGAACATTGTGGAGTGGATTTTATGGGAGCTTTGGAGGTGAAGCAAGGGCGTAACCTCTTACGTCGTTACTGCTGCGTGTTCACCCGCCTAGCTTCTAGAAGTACTCATTTGGAAATGGCTTATGATTTAACGAATGGCTCATTCCTCATGGCTATGCGGCGGTTCCTGGCAGTTCGCGGTCATGGTACTAGAATCATCTATTCGGACAATGGAACAAATTTTACTGGAGCCTCTGCGGAACTTAAGCGTGGTCTGAAACGCCTGGATGATCACAAGATAACAAATGAACTCGCCCCATGTGGAATCGAATGGAAGCACACACCCCCTCTCGCTAGTCACCAGGGAGGAATCTATGAAGCAATCATTCGTCTTGTTCGTAAGACAATGGCTTCCATGGTTGCTGATCGTCACTTGAGAACACTTACAGACGAGGGCTTGTTGACACTGTTCAAAGAAATAGAGTGTATATTGAACAATCGTCCCTTAACTCGAGTGGGAACTGAGCTTGGTGATGTGGAAGCTTTGACTCCATCTATGATTTTGACAGGAAGCGTTTGTCCTGGTCTTTCTAATGATTTCTTTTTATCATCAGACAGCATGCGTTCATCTTGGCGCGCATGTCAATTCCAAGCTGACGAGTTCTGGCGAAGATGGCGTGCAGAATATCTCCCCCTTCTACAGCGTCGTCAGAAGTGGTTGGCACCTCAGCGAAATTTCAAAGTTGGTGATCTTGTTTTGCTGGTTGAAGACAGTCCCCACCGCAATTTGTGGCCTAAAGGAGTGGTGGAAGAAGTCCTACCAGATCGTGATGACATCGTGCGCCGCGTAAAGGTGCGAACAGCCGACCAAAAGACATTCCTGAGAGACATAAGAAAACTGTGTTTCCTCGAAAACGATATGTAAAGCACTCCTATGGACTGTTGACTAAACTGTTTTATGGGCTTGAGCGCGGCCTATCGATGAACATTTCGAAAGCGCTACTATGGACTGTTGACTGATTTGTTTAGAGGCTTGAGAGCGGCCTATCGATCAACATTAATATGAACATTTTGCTAGCGCTACTATGGACTGTTGACTGAACTGTTTATAGGCTTGAGCGCGGCCTATCAATGAACATTAATATAAACATTTCACTAGCGCTACTATGGACTGTTTGCTGCACTGCGTATAGGCTTGAGCGCGGCCTATTCTACACGTAAAAACGGACTACTTGATTGAGAATTTGTGGGTCGATGGAAGTGGCTTGTGATTCCATAAGATGCACAATTTCATGCGCAGTTGCAGTTACGCGCGAATTCGGTTATGTCTCCGCGGTTCGTTGTTGTGATTCACAAACGTATGTATGTGTTTTCCTTCTGCTTTTCATTTCGTGATTGCAGTGTATCAGCTTGTTTTCATCACACTTTGCTGATGTACTTTGTACTCTGGGTGGTGATTTGGATTTAATTCAATATCTCTATCTCACCTTCATAAATTTGAAAATTCTTCCACTCCCATGTGATATTGTTGTTCCTGAATTTTTGGGCCGGCTATGTTACGGTGAGAGATCTATTACTTCTCGGTCTTTGTGATAATTAACCACGTTTTGTTTGTAGCGATTAGTCTTGCCGCCATTGTGTGTTTTTTCTCTTTGACGATAATCTTTCGAGACGTTTTATTTAGTTTTCGCTGTAACGATTAATCGTAGCGACATTGGTTTCCTCTTTTAATTGCGTACAGTGTCTGGCGGGCCACCTTACTATTGCATGTTAATATTAGTCTCAGTTTACTTGTTGCGGTGGCTGGAGTTAAGTTTTATGTTAGTGGTTTTTATTGTTCGCTAGTTAGTCCTTGAGTGCGCTCTACGAGTATGGTGTGTTATTGCTGCCACCACCGCTAGTACAGTTAGAGCCCCGCAGTTTATATTAGTATTAGTGCATGTTTAGACCTGATCTATCTTGCTGGATTGGCTTAACCGGTCCAGCTTGTGTATGTTAATGCAATGTTGTTTTATAGGTTACGCACACATTGCCTTCAACGCCGTTTAGCTTGTGCTGGTCTTGTCGACCTGTTACTGTATATATAAAAATTAGTGTCAATAGAATTTTCATTTAAGTCTTATCTGCTGCTGTGCTGTATCAGTGTATTGATCCAGAGATCAGCGTAGTCTACTGTTGAGGCTAAGCCGTCTCCCTTATTCAGTAGAATCGCCGTTTGAGTTATTTTTGGACGTTACAGCTAGAAAGAAAGCTGTAATTATAAAACCAATCCTTTTGAAGATAAATTTTTTCTAATCATTAATATGCATTGTTAGGTATTTATTCAGTCGTTACCGCAAGTTTTCTGCAGGCCGTCTTTACGTTAAAATTGCTGCCTTTTGGTGATCACACGATCACGTGACCGTTCAAGCAAAGCGCAAAGTTCGTTTTTTCACTGTACCGTTTGTTTTGTAATTTCAGTAGTAAGCCAAAAGAGCTGGCAGTTGTATGTAGACTAGCTTAGGGGTTTAATAAGCTAAAGTCGGAAACTTAACTATTCTATTTGAATTTAGATGAAATTGGTTATAATAAAGTGTGTTGCTACAATTGTTTGATAAAAGTTTGGCGCAATATTGTTTCTGGTATGTATTAATTTTCCTTAAGTATGACGTGATCATATTGGCAGCAACTGATTTTGGTATATTTCTTTTATGGAAACCGTCTTGTACTGTTTCGTAACACCGCGTGCTTGAACGGTCCTCTCCCACCAACTTTTGCTCTTGGAGTCCAAGTATTGTTATTATTTTGAATCATTTATCCTTTAACTTTGTTTATATCTAAATAACATTTGTTCGGGTCAACGTCTGGAGATATTGAGAGGAAGCCAATACGAGACGCGTTGCAGAAATAAATAATATCAACAATCAAGTCGTAGCAGCCGTAGTTTGGCGCGAATAAAGCGTCGCCAAAGCGTCTTAGACGAAAGAATTCGCAACATGCATCACATGTGATACATTGGTACATTCATAAAAATAATAGCAAAATAATCACCGGTAATAACATGTGTCAGCCAATGTGTTAATGGTAACACATCTCATATCAAGTTAACAGACGTTAAGTTTTTGTCATCTGCTAAAGTAAAGGGAAGGGTTTAAGCACCACAGAATTTATTCTATCCCCTAAATTTTTTTTAAATGAGGAAAAAATGTAAATAAAATATACCAAAAAATCAGTCTAAAAATTTGATCTTCAAAAAACGTGTTCAACTGATTTGGCTGCTGAAAATGGCAAAATAGTCACCCAAAAAGAGAGGGTTCTCCAAACAAATCTTCTCTATCTTTTCAGGACAAAAATGCCTTCAGCCCACCTACCCTCGTACAAAACAAAGTGCAACGCTTATGCGTAGGACTGGTTATGATATGTACAGTAGGGTGACCATATTTTCATTACCAAAAAGGAGGACATTTTTTGATAATAAATATTATCAGCCTTACAAGTTGTTCTGCAAGGCTGGGAAAAATTTTCTGGACACTTGTTGGACACTGACCGCTTTTGATAATTATATTTTGATAATTAGTACAAATACAGCAGTTTATTTTTTAAATTTATTATGCCAATGAAGAAAAAAATGTAAATCGGACAGCTTTTTTTATACTTTGAACTGTCTACATGCATGTCTAGGCTAAGTTAGCCTTCATTTGCTACAGAAACAAAAGTTCTGTAGCCACAAATAATGCATTCTGCTTCGAACTCATCTCGTCCTTTTTCAAAAAAATGTTACTTTTTGTTAAAGTTCTTCAGTAAATTTTGATTTTCTTTTTGGCATACCGCATTTATCTTTTTAGCTTTTGTTTTATTTTTCAAAAATCACAGCAATGATAGTTATAAACAGTTCAACCGAAAATATTATTTAATTTTTCAAACTAAAATAAATATGTACCGAAATGGTTTCTTTGAAATTAGGTCAATCGACCAGAGCAACAAAGCAAAACTTATCTCCGTATCTCCGCTACGTAAAATACAAGAAATGCAGTTTGGAAACTTACCGGTATTTGTACCGCTTTCCATGTAATCTTAACTCTTTCAAACCTAAAGCAACAGTCAGTCTGAGGTAGACCGTTAGGATACTCTCTTTTATCATTCCTTACCAGTTAAACTTATTATCACTTGAACTAATATGCAGTGACATAATTTTTTAATCACAGGGTAAACATGAAAAGGGAATTTTTGAACGACTTTGGATGACCAAATTAGTTTTTATTAAAAAGGAGGACAAAAAAGGCAATTTTAAACATCCTCGGAGGACCAATTACTTTTTACCAAAAAGGAGGACATGTCCTCCAAAAAGAGGAAGTATGGTCACCCCAATGAACAGCGAATAAACAGAAAACATTTTTTTGGAGATCAACGTTTGAGGAAACCTACTAACAAGGTTGGCTTTAAAAGGGCTGAATCTCAAACGTGATTATCAGAGGGTTTGATCAAAACTAACCTTCACATCCTTTATCTTTGTGCGAGCCTCAAAATTTTACGTCGCCAGCAGCAGGTTACAATCCCTTGCTTTAGGAAATTAAATTCAGGAAATCATTCAGCTTTAAATTTATTTCCAGAAAATATATTTTGACAATCTTAAATATCCGTCTCCAATGATTTGTGGAAACATAAAAAGAAGAAAATGAAAAATTCTGTAGAAAAAAGCGATCAAATGCAGAAGAGCGGTTGACCGTGCAGAAAAGCGGTTAAATCTTTTTCTCCCCAAAAAAAGCTTTTACCCCCGTTTCTCCGTGTTACTTAATAAGTACTTTTTGAATAAATAAAGAATTTGCAGTCAAGCTTTAATTGTTACGTTGTCTTACTCCTAAAACAGGAGTTTTTAAAGTTTGCCTCAGTCCAGATATTTGATATTAAATTTTGGAAGTGTTGACTGTTTTCTTTCAAAATAAGAGACGTATTAGATTATATTGCTATTGAAAAGTGGTGAGAGATCAAATTTACGTGGATCTGGATTTAAAGAGTACTGCGGCTTTGAAACTTCAAGAATGACTCCCTTAAAGAGGTACAATTTTTATAATGTTATCGATTGTTTGCTGCTTTTCTTTTGAGCAAAAAGTCATTTTCTACCGTCAAGAGATTTGGACTTTAAAAGATGACTGCTAATATGACGTCATCGTTTCGTCACTAATCCCTTTATGACACCTATATCGAGTCAATGATCAATCGTTCCAAATGTCTTGTTTCTACGCCAAGTATTTTGGAGAAGTAAAAGTGTAACATACTTACTTACGCACGCAGTTCCAGACAAAGCTCTACTTTATAACATAAATTCTTCATAGACATCCAATTAAAAACTCCTTCCCTACCCTGTTCATCCTACCTCTGCAGGTTGGAAGCTTCTCCACCGACCAAGCCGCTTCACGACACTGTATTTCTGTTGCTTCCTTTTTTCCGTTCTTTTGTTTGCAGGTGAAGTCCTTAGAGCCAACTCTGCCGTAATTTTGTCTACACACAATCCTGCACAAACAAATACAGCAATCGCAAGTTGAAAGTTAAAATGATTGTGTTTCAATTCGGTCCAAAATTTAAATAAAACACTACCGTTCAGACCTACTTTGGTGGTACTGCTGCTGCCAAGATTCATGATTGCAGCTTCCGAGAAGAAGATGGGATAGATACCGGCAAAGCGAAATTCATCCATTTTTACACAAATAACGTTAAAATTTTACATAAGTAACAGCTTGCTCGGAAAGTCAATGTGCACTCTTACATTTATTATTATACAGTAAGCCTATATCGCATTTGCATTACATTTATTACTGTTGCAGACTGTATGACACTTGACTTGACTTTTGGATAGATCAATATCCTAGATAGGACAGAATACGAAATGCGCCGGTTCATCCTCAACAGCACGACCAGTTTTATTTGTGTCGCTCTCAAGTAAACCAGCGTTTAAGGCGGATGGACAAAAGCGATTTCCACCATTTACTTTTGAGCCAGGATTCCCTTTCACGTTACTGCTAACCGTGCAAGTATGAACTACAACTGACATTCTTGCATGAAATTGATCACACAAAGGGTAATTAAGCCTAGTAAAACCTTTTAATGATAACACTGATGTTGTGTTTTAAGACGTTCATTGCAGTGCGTGATTACGTAATAGTAGGTCTTGGTATGTGCGAAAGAGTAACTTAGACAACCCGGGTTCGAAGCTTACAGAAGCTAGATACAACGTAACACACACAAAATCTTTCTCATGAGAATTTTAATTAAAACTAATTCTCACCCTAGTAAAACTGCAAAGCCTCTTTCTAAGTCAACCACATATAACTGCTTGAGACCTACATTTATAATTCGTGCAGTTAGCAATTCTAAGAAATAATATCTAGGACAACCAATTCTGTGAAGTTTTCATTGTTTACTTCCACGTCCTCGCGGGAGAATCTCTCAGATTTGCAGCACCATAAAACTTTGGCACCTCGCTCATTTCAGGTCTTCCTCAAATCAAAAATATGGTTAAAGTGTAAATCTCTGCTATAAAGTTTGAATTGTTTTGGGAAGTCGCATACAGTCAGTAAGTGTATTTGTTATAAGCTACCGAATTTCTTATTAACGACCAGTGTTAATTGTTACGGTACTATTTAATTCTTGCTAATTAATTTGTAACTAAATCAGAACTAGAATAATAGTACCAGTGATAGTAACGATTGTCGCGTTATTACAAACATCAGTAATAATAGAATTTTTGGTTCTATCTCAATCTTAAATTTCTTTTAAAATTGAGGCGACGTAAAATAATCGCTCGGATAATTAGATCTGACTGCAACTTAATAAAACTTGGAAAAAATTGGCTTTAGCTAAAAAACACCTTAAACCACTTTAATAACAGAATAATGTATTCGCAGAAATAATACTTCACGACTTCAAGCTTCTTCGCTCAACGATCTCAGAATTAATCACTTTACTACACAATCAGGGAACCGCCAAAACTAATTCCACCAATAACTGTTCAATATCCTCCACGTAAACAGAATCCACAATAAATTATCACAAAAAAAAACAATATCCCTTCTTTACTCCGTCAATCAGACTCACTCTCCACACTACAACATTCTTTACTCGACTAACTAACTAACTATGAATAAAATCTCGCCGCCTTATATATGCGACGAAAAAATGATCTAGAAATTGCTAGAACATAACATGACACAAAAAAAACACCGTTAATAAATTACGTAATTCGTAATAATAAAAATAAAGAAGAAATCTTCGAGAACGAACAAGAATTGCTAGAAAACCTGGTCACCTACACAGTGATTGTGACGTCAGAAATGCATACGAGTTACATATCTATTTATAACTCCGAAAGAGGAAAAAGGTCTTTTTTTTTTAAAACGGTTTAGCGAATCAGGGCTACACGATTTAGAATTACAAATAAAACAATTACTGCAAAATGAAACAACAGATTACAATAACTGTATATACATAAAAACTACTCTATTTATCGCAAATTTACTTATTCGTGACACCGATGTACCTGCGATAATACTGATAACATCTATTGTGACAAATCTTGCTAAATTTTAGTTAAAAAGTCATAAGCTTAACTGTGTATAAAGTAAAGTTCTTCTCAACAATTCTCTTGCATAATTATTATTATTTATCATTTTATTGTCAAAGCTTAATGCCATTGCTATTTGCTATTTTAATCATTCTACTCTACTACATTTTGCATCTACATTAAATGTGAGGTTTGGCTCTTTGTTTGTAATTGTTTGATTATTCTAATAAACCTGTCGCAGTATCGACACCATTCTACATGATCAATCAGATTTTTTGCGTTTGAATTAAATTTGATTCCATCATCAAGAGTGCTTTTGATGCCGCGGCTAGGTTTGAGCCGTGCGCTAAGATTTTTCTTCAAACCGCGTGACTAGGATAGTAGCAGTCACAATTAGAATAGATGCTGAACATGGCTTCTGTTAGAAGACACAATCAGACTCTTTTCAATCTGTAAATCTTAAACAAGAATTGCAAATCTCAAATCTTAACACATTGACCGCGGCGAAGTTTTCTCGGTACAGACTGACGCGTTTTATCGTAAAAGCGCATATTTCGCATTTTATGCCGATATGTCAGACAACTGAATAAAGCGAAACGTGGTTTGTAATAAAACGTAAAATTGTGTCCAAACAATAATGAAACAATCAAGCAAAATAAGATGGGTAAAGAAAGCAATTTAAGTTCGCAAAATCAAAATGAAGAAATCAGTACTGTGTTGTTTGAAATACCACGCTGACTGGTTTATCGCATTCAAATGCAGACTTCACTGTGGAATTTTTTGAAGCAAGGAACCACACACAAAGCTGGTTTTGAGGGGCATGTTTCACACATGTAGCGAGTTTCTTTGCGTTGATTTTGATGATTGCAAACAATGCACTTTCAAGCAGCATCTTTCTTTGAAGTTGTTGAAGGGATGTGAGCCAAATAGTGCTGGCCAGACAGACGAGAAAGATCAGAACTTTTATGATGATGAAATGCGGCTGTATCTGATGCTTGTGGGAGGTCTTCATTTATTCTAATATCAGAACTCAACAGCGAAGCAATTACACTCTTTCGAAATTTCAACTGCGCCTTTGTGCCACCAACCTTTTTGTACAAAATGAAAGCATTTACCATAGCCATGTCGAGTTGCTGTAACACAACTTTGCGGTACCATTTTAGCGTTTTTCGTACTGGACTATAATAGGACATCAGTTGATCCATTCTGTCCACACCGCACATAAAGTTATTTTACGATATAATAGACTCTGGTTTTTTTTCTTCCGCCCTCCTTTTGTTTGTCTGTTGCTCTCAACCATTTTTCCGGAATGATGTGTTGAGAGCATTAGCACTTCCCTTTTATCTTGCCACTTTTCTACAACAATACGCCCTTTTCGTTTTGCAATGTGCTGTCCTTTTTTTAGTTTTGTAGAAACAATATTTTTTGGGAGCTGTTTTCTGTTTTTCCTCGATGTTCCACAAATCAACGTTTTTCGATTTAGTAGAGCTTCCGCTAAAGGCACGCTTGTGTAAAAATTATCCACGTAAAGAGCATGACCACGATCTAACAATTTTTCCATCAGCTTTAGAACAACAGTTTCTGCGTGACCGAAACCAGACAAAGGATTCATTTTTCCGCAGTATACCAGGTCATTCCACACATATCTTGTATGTTCACACAGCATGTAGTTTCACATCGTATTTATGTCTTTTGCTAGGAATATACTGACGAAAGATCAAGCGGCCTCTCGAAAAAACCATTGATTCGTCTATAGATATTTCTTTCCCAGGGATGTATAAAGCTTGAAATCGTTCAAGTAGAGCATTGCATATTTTTCGCAATTTGGATAAACGATCGCCATCAACTGCAGATTCGTTGTCACTAAACTGCCAAAAACGGAGTAGTAGCTCAAACCTGCCTCGTGGCATCGTAGAATTGAATATGGGAGTCGCTATCACAGGATCAGTAGACCAATAATTTTCTATGCATGCTTTTTTTACCAAACCCATTGTAAAAAAAATTCCTAGAAACCTCTTCATTTCTGTGTTTGTGGTGGCAACCCAACGTTTCATTCTGCTTTTTGCAGTTACTACTGAATGTGCTATTATTTGCTCAGCATATCTATTTCTTTCTGTGACCATTATCTTTATTATATGCTCGGTCACGAACAGCAAAAAAAATTGCACTTGCAATGACTCTTTGTTGAGAGTGACAGAATTGCTTATGCCACTTGATTCAGAAAAATTTATATCTGATGGAGATGTGTAAGTTGGTTCTACAGATTTCCAGTTGTGGTCAGCGAAATTGGATGCTGAAGCAGTATCAGAATCATCATTGCTGCTAAACAGTTCTAACATGCTCTCATTGCGAGTTGCGTCGGTAGTTGAAATATCACTAGTATTGCCAGCAGACTGAACAGAGTCATGACTGGTGTTTGCTGTAGCTGTTGATTGCAAATGAGCAACAGTGTTAGTGTCATTTTCAAATTCTGAATCACTAAAGTAGCTCTCCCTATCCGAACCATTATCGTCTATGGGCTCCTCTTCAGATAAATCTACCAATTTAAAATTTTCTACCAAATCGCTTAACTAATACTTTTTAGTTCTTATTCCAGTAGCCATCATCATTTAGTAGCTCTATAAAAAAAAATCTGAAATAAAAACTTCCGGCTATATAAAGATAATGTAAGACCGCAGTAAACTCTAAACAGTCTAACGAGCTAATTGTAAGTCATCTTCTATCCGAAATCGCTTTCAAACATAAGAACTGCAGAGTACACACTCTTCTATCATTGTATCTGATTTCAAATAAACCGGCATTGAAAAAATAATAAAAATAAAGTCTATTTCTTTTTGATACTGTGCGGTAATTTCTATCAGCGTTGTTTGGCTTTTCTGAGAAAAATACAATGGCTTAGAACTTCAGTAAAACGTCATAATAAGCTTTAGAAACTAGAGAAAAAGAAATTAGCTTAGTTATTTTCAAAGGAAGATTCGGCGATTATACCATACGCTGAAACGATCGAAATCAAAGTTGGCTGAAAGACGTATTTATACGTCCTTATCGTACAAAAAGGAAAAATAAGGACGTATTAATACGTCCCTCGCGGTCAATGTGTTAAATAAAAAATCCTAAAATCTGAAATAAAAATAGAGAAATGTAAAAGTGCACAATGACTTTCCGAAATATATTACTTATTCAAATGCAAAAAATGGGATACATAAAAAGCTCCATTATCTGTTTAAAATGTCTCAAATTTCAAATACGGTGCAATTCTCGTTAACAATTCTTAAACTAAGTATTGCGATTTTATTCCAATTGCAATAGCAAAAAAAGAATGAGCAAAAAATATCTAAGACATATTTCCATCTATTTTGATCAACCACCAAAGCAAAAAAATTATTTACTATTGTAGTCTAGTGCAAAGGTAGGCAATCACCGGTGCCGGTTCGGGAGACATTTGTTACCGAGCTTTACATCGTTTAAATGACACTGGTGGAGGTGATTTTTGTATTATAAATAACTCTGCTTTACTACCATCACTCAGAGATGAGATCACCTCACTGTAAACAAACAAGCCCAGGTCTTCCACTGACCCAGCGTTGAGATAAGGTATGATAAATTTTATATCATTTTGATGTATTTATCTGCCATCTTTTCATGACCGACTGGGAAAAGTAATACCTCCATAATCCGGTTCTTAATGCGTGAAATGTTGCGGACCCCTGATCTAGTGATCAAGATTTTCATGCACAAAATTCTTTTTATTTTCAAAATTTGTATGTAAAGCTGATGCTCTATATGCACCAGTGTTATCTGTATATTTCTTCTGTCAGACCAAACTTTGGTAACAGGTGGGATATACTAGTTTAATCTATAATTTTAAAACTACATGACTTTAAACTCTGCTAAAATCCGTTTATCCATTTTTTTACATCATGCTCTGATAGACATAGAGAAAAAAATTTTTTTGGTTGTAAAAATAAAGTGAAATTTTATAAAAATCAAAATTTTTAAAACAAGTCAACCAAGCAAATTTAAAAACGTAGTCAACTTTGTGAGACCTTTGAGCTTTAAAGTTACGAACAGAAAAATTCAAGGAAAAAAACATTTCAACTTTGTTCAAAAATACCCACGGTCATTAGGGTTGAAAGTTTTTCTTTCTTTGATAAATGCCCGTAAAGCATTAAAAGCGCATTTAAGTACTGCAAATATGCAGTTGTAAATGGTAAAATTGTTTTTTCCAACCACCACAGCTTTTTCGACGTAGTTGCATTCACTTAAGCATCCAAACACATCAACTCGTTTTTAAATGCATTAATTGATTTTATACTGTCATTTTTATTTAAGTGCTGAAACATTCTGTAATTTTTATTTTCAATGAGGGGGCGTCTTTTTTTGAGAGTTTGCAAAGAATATGGTTTTCTTCTTGATGAATAATTTCAAAATCACCGTTGAGTTTTGATTTTATGTAAACTACTTTTTGTTTTATAAAGATTTCAAAACATCAAAATACTGCAAAATACCATATACGAGTATAATACGAGGTGTTGTTGATAAAATGGTACTTGCGGTGTGCAGTAAATATGCTTCATATTCATACATCATTTGCAGTCGCATTAAAAGGGGAATCAAGGACTACGGACCGTGGTCTGGAATTGATTTAAGTGGCAAAATTTCTTTAAGGTTCTCATGTTTTTGCTGTTGTTCACTTCCAAAGAAAAGGCACAAAAATTGCTTTTAGAAAATTGACCTTCAAAAAAAAGTCCTCAACTCAAATGAAGGTGCTAAATGCTTTTTCACAAGAAAAGGTATTCAACTCAGGCAAAGAACTAGATTCCCGCTTTTCAGTGAATTACATTTTTCGCTATTGGTTTACACCATCAAAAAGTTTGATACCGAGTTAGGATGAGCCTCTCAACGCTCCTGGTTAAATAACTGCTGGATTACGCCACTGTGTTAGCAACTCATGGATGCATCAGGGATACTGACGTTGCAACCCTTTTGATGTTTGCTACAATTTGATTTATAACCAACACCAAACAAAAATTTTTGTTTACATATCTCAATAAATTCAGCAACCCGCGCAATGGTGTAGTTGTTAAACCGTCCGCTTTATAGTTGGTAGACCAGGGATTTATCTCGCAAGTCAAGTCGCACCAAAAGACTTTAAAAAATTGTAATCACAGCTTTACTTCTTGGCGCTCAGCACGAAAGGGATAGTGTGAAGAGCAAGCCAGCAAGCTTGCTTGTTCTGTGCTAGGGCAAGACACTTAACGGGATGCATCTATCTTTATGTGGCAGACAGGTGGTGGGGCCAAGCAGTCTACATGTTGTGGAGGCCCAGCCTGAATGAAGACTAGCAAAAAGTGCTGATGAAAAGCTCAAAATCTGAGATAACTCTCCAAAAATGAAAGATCTTTACAAAAAGATGTTTAGGCTTGTCCCTTAATTTTGCTTGACGACCTTTTTTCGGAGACCGATGTTCTTTTACCGTTATACTTAAAAATACTTCTTACCATCGGGTTCGTTCAAGACCAAAAATTTTGGAGAGGCATGACCCCTAGGACTTTTTAACAAGTATTATGCGTCTAAACTCGGTAATATATGTCAATATTTTTTCATCATTAATTTTTTGTGTTACAAATGAAATCAATATTCAAAATCTTGATTTAGTGTTTTAGTCGTATCAACGGCTTTTATACGGCATTTATACAGGTTTGTTTTTATAATGAAACTCTGCGTCTTAAGAAATAATGAAGTTCTTATATTTGACTTACATTTTTATCTTGTCTTGTTTTCAGAAAAATGCAATTATTTGGATTTAAACTGTTTTCATCTCATAACAAATGATAAAAAATTGAAAATTGCAGAAAGTAGAGTTTTGATTCTCGAAGCTTTTCGTCTGACACTTTTTAAGAGAATTCGTCAGAAATAGAGTGAAAAGGTGAAGTGAGTCACTTATATGGAGACACAGTTGACGAAAAAGAAAAAAGGGAAAAAGCTCATCATGATTGGTAAAAGGAGAGACCAATAGAAGGAGCGGAAACTAATGTGTGATTTTTAGACCATAAACGAATTTCTTTTGTTTGCATAAATTTGGTTTGGATGTACGTGGCTTCAAGGGTGGAAAGGTGAAAAGAAGTACGGCCACGGGCAAGAATAGAAAATTTGTTATCATTATATTTATGTGCGCATGTAGGGTTTTGTAAAAGATGTTGTCCTATGGCAGAAAAGGAAGTTTCAGCTTTAAAGCTTCTGATTGGCTTGCAAGAGCGGGCCAATGTGCTTCGGTCCTGAGAAATATGCTCCTGGAGAATGGTTTTCGGCACGTGCTGCTTAATCCTCTGTTGTAGCCTTTGAAACGTACGACCGACGTACCGACTATCGCAGTGGCACAGAAATTGGTAAACAATGTTGCTTTGATAAAAAGCGGGTAGTACATCCTTTTTTGGCTGCAGGCAGAAGTTGTCTGGTGGTTTAGACAATGCATGGTTCAACTACAAAGTAACAGCGTTTGACGGCTGTTTTAATTTGCGTTTCGTACCTCAGCGAAACATTGCCCAGCCATGGCAAGTGAGGATAAACTGGGCATTTCTTCGGACCTAATTGCGTTGATCTGCAAAACTAATTCATTTTCTTGGTCATAACAGTGTTGATTATAGCTTCCGGGTAACCGTTGTTGATAACGATTGATCGAATGTTGGAAAGTTCTTTTTGAAAAGTGGATTTTGAACAGATGACTAGAGCTCTGTGGACTAGAGTTGAAATCAAATTGGTCTTCTGTTTCATGGGGCAAAAAGAGTTCCAGCGAATGTATTGGCCAGTGAAAGTAGGCTTTCTGTAGATGGATGTAACAAATTCGTAATCATTCTTTTCTACCAGGACGTCAAGAAAGGGCAAAGTCCGATTGCATTCCTTTTCAAAAGAAAACGAAGCGATGGATGGAGAGAATTTAGATGGAAGAAAAACTTATTGCATTCGTCTTCGTCGTTAGAAACTGCAAAAGTATCATCGACGTATCGATAATACATCAGAGGTTTGTTGACTCTTTTGAAAAGCAAAGCTTCGTAATATCCGACGAAAATGTTGGCAAGAGATGGGCCAAGAGGTGAACCCATAGCAACACCATCAATCTGTCGGTGCATTATATTGTTGAAACAGAATTCAGCGGAACAAGCAGCCGTTTGCATCAGCTCAACAAAAACTCCACGAGGAAAAGGAGGCGGAGTGTGCTCGTCATTAAACAGGGCATCAGCGCAGATGAGCGCAGATCAGGGCATCAGAATCAGGCCATCAACGCATCAGTTCTTTTTGGCTGTCTCGGAATTTGTTGCTTTATTAAATACAGTTCGATTTCAACCTAAATACTCTTCGAGCGGCAAAGATCCAAGCGCTCCTCTTGGACAAGATTTGTAAATTGAGAAAGTTGTTAAATGTCAAAACAACAACAAAACGTAAAACGTTAGTTGAGACTTTGTTACGTAAGCGTATACCACTATTTGCATCTTTATACATAAGAGTAGCTGAGCAGATGAAATAATTTTGCAATAAAACAGCAATGCTAATCAAGAGAAATCGGGAGCATTGGACAGCAGTTTTTTGTTTGAAACTAGAGGAGCCATGCCTTTCATTTAGATAGCCTTCTATTTGCACTAAAAAATCGAAATACGTGTCAGACAAGGGACTGCTAGCTGGCTTTTAAGCTTTTTTCGTATTTTAGTTATCGCTTGTTCAGCTCAATAGTTGACAAGTTATTGTTTTTAATAAACATTGTTACAATGCTTGAATATTTATTACTGAGTTTGAGAGTTAAATTAAAATAAATTACTGCTTCCAGAAACACAAAACTTTTTTTACAAAGAAACTTCTTATTTTGGAATAAATCTTTGGCTAAATTACTTGTTGATGGGAGGCTATCATTAATTCAATTGCTCTTAAAGAGTTAGTTTGCTAAAGTATTGCACAGTAGAAGCTTTTGACTTAAAATCCAGTCGCTTGCATATTTTGAAACAAATTTTGGGGAAGGGCAGAGAATTTTGTAAAGTTGAGAAAACTTTTTTTAAAGATCAACTATTCGAAAGAGAAAATTTTGCTCAATTTAGTTTTTAACAGATTTAAATAGCTTTTTGCCCATTATGACCTAACAGACAAAAAACTTACTTGTCGTATGTTTTGCTTCTGTCAATTGTTTGGGGAGACCATCGCTATTTATCTCCTTCCCCCTTTCCCTAAATGCACCATTGGTACCTTCATTTTAGTTTCATGCATTTAGAAGCCTTAAATAACGACAACGAAGTAATTCAAAACTCAAAATTGGAGAAAGAGTCTCATACCTTTCGTTTTTAAAAAATTATGTTGTCACTGTTAAAGCTGATGCTAATTTAAGTAGTTAGTTTTTTGAGGTTTCTAGATCAACTTAGGAAAAAAAAGTAACTTTTAATACTTTCATTGATATTTGGTAGGCATAAACCTACTGCTACAGATAAGCTAAATAGAAAGCAACTTCATTGTTGTACAGAAAGTTCAGCAAATTAAAATTAGCAAAGCCTGGCTTGTAGTTTGTAGACGTAGCACAGATTAAGCCAATGCTTAACCATTGCGTTGATCTTGTAAATATTTTTTACTAAAATAATCTGAAATTTTGATAAATAGGACCACGGCTCATCCGTTATTACAAATTTACTTCGTGGTTCAATCGGCCTCTTCATCTCAGACGTAAACTTCCTAACTTAGCGTCAGCACTAACCTTGACAGCTTGTTTTTCCAAGATATAAGTCAAGTAAATTTTCCTCTAATGTGAGTTTTAAAACTCTTTTTTTCTTTTCAAACCATGATATCACATACAGGACAGATTTTTTGATTATTTTAGACAGGTTTGGTTGCATTTTTTAACGCCCTTCAAGGGTGGACTCTACAAACTGCCCAAAATTATACTTTAGTTGACCTATTGATACTCTAACCATATGGAAAGCAACGTTGTAAGGCTAAATCAGAAACACCTAAAATACTGATGCTATCCCAGACAATACATCTTACTTGCAAACACTGCCATTTCGGGTTGAGTTTGTGCACTCATATTTTCCACTATTTGGATCCAACGTTGGTAACGGTGGACACTCCATTGCTTGACACGAGTGCTGAGTGCTTTGCGTAGAGGCTTGTGTGCTGCCTACCTCACCTAAAATAATCATATTTGCTAACATAAACGAGAATGAGGATTTATAATAATTAAGTAGTCAAACACGAACAATGATGAAGCACCAGACCGGTTTCGTAATTACTGGGGCTCTTCAGTGGCGCGATCGTCCAGCTAGGTGGTCGAATGGTACTTACCACAGATAGAAGGTCTACATTTCGAAGGTTGGGTTCCCTGCTAGTCGCATACGCGCCACTGAAGAGCCCAGATGATGGCGAAACCGGTCTGGTGCTTCCTCATTGTTCGTGTTTGACTGCTTAACATACAAACGTATGATGCGTTTAGCTTTGTTTACTGTCAAGTGCTCAGCAAGAAAAATGATTCAAGGGCTTTTATGTTTTTCAGAAATTTTAATGTTCTCCTCTAAATGAAAAAGTAGAACCCAAATGATAGTTTAATTTCCGTTTTTTTAATAAATTTTGCGTATTTTGCGTTTGAAAACACGTAAAAATAGCGTTGACTTCAAATTTTACAATCTCTTTTATCCCTCTACGAGCAAATAACTATGCCTAATTTACCTTGGCTGAGGCTGGCAACCAACATCAACACCCGCAATTGCTGTACGAATTGCCTTGCCGTAGCAATCATAGCAGATGTCTTGTTCCACTTAACAATAAATATTCAGTTTTAATCAGATCTACACAGAAAAAATTAAAAATGCTTATTCCGATTGTTTTCTTTTTACTAATTCTTGGGCAGGTAACGTATGAAATCAACGATAAATTTTGAGAAAGTAGACTAGAACAATACATAACATCTAGAATTAAATTTTGAGCACCTTTATACTCTCTTCATAAAAGCGTATTACATCAATGGGGCCGTATAATACGAAGTGAGCCTACTCCACATAATGTTTTACTAAGTGCAAGTCACTGGTTTTGTAAACTCTGCTCATTGTTTTAAAAAAGCTTTGAAAAAAAGTAGCAATATCAAAAATACATGACGCAGTGTCTTCATTAAACACATGTGTACACTTTTCAACAGCGATCTGCTCTCTCCTGCATGAATGCTAAGCCTTACACTACCTATAGACCTATTGAGTTTCCAACCAGTTATTGCCTGCAGCCAATTTGTTGAGATGAGACGTCAAAATTCCACCTTTTAACTGGACTCTCAAATCATGGAGTGCGACTCTTGCCTTAAAAGTTTTTATCTGGAGCTCCCGTATTACATAAGACGTATTGTAATTCCTTGTTGTTGTTGTTGTTGTTGTTGTTGTTGTTGTTGTTGTTACCGACCCCTTCTTAGGGATGGGAGCATGGCGAAAAACCATGGAGCCCCTGAAGCTGGGCAACTCCTCAGATCCTATACCAGAGGACGTTGAGAAACAGAGACCAAAGAGCGAGAGGCATAAAGAGTCTGTTGCTGGAAAGTGCAGAATGGGATGAGAGATGTTCTGGGCGGATGTCCGCAGGCGCTGCAGGAAGGATTCTCGATTCTGCCAATTCTTGTGAAATAAGGGCTCAACAGTAGGCTGTGTCCGTTGCAGCAAAGACGAGAGAGAGCGCAGCGAGCGTGACGAGGGAGCACAAGTTCCGCATAGAAAACTGGGGGAATCTATGTGTCATAGAATTTAGATGAGACAGTACGCCTCCAGTTCGAGAAAAGACAAGAGTGGATACAAGAGATAAAATGAGTCACACTACAAGGCGTTGCAGAGCACACAAATAGCGCTCCCAATCTTGCTAACTCATCGGCCGAGTTGTTTCCCAGGAGAAATTAGCGTGGGGGGACCCATCGTAGACTGATAGTAAAGGAAATGGTTTCTACCAAATCTGCCAGAGAGTTTGAGGTAAAAGGAAAGATGGAGGAGAAGACAGAGTGATAAAGAATAAGCGTGAGTCGGGGAAGAGGAGAAGATAAGAAAAATGGAAAACTAGTTGGTGTTGCCACCAGTGAAAAAGTTGCAGTTAGCAAGAACGCCAAAGCCGACTTTGCCTAAAGGAAAAAGAACAGAGCCATCTGTTTAGATCACCAGATTTTGAGGTGGGAGAGAGTCGTGATGAGCAAGAGTCGCATCTTGACGAGAGAAGGGGGATCGGAGCGGGAGCATGGAGAGGAAAGGGTGGACTCCACAGTGCACGATGGCAGGTTCCAACGAGTATAGAGAGAACAAGCAAAGAAAACCTTCCTAGGGGGAAGCGGGAAAAAGCATAAACCGGTGAGTGAATGCGAAATTCTCCAGTATGATCAGGAGAGTCTTGGTTTCAATCCAAGTCTAGCCAAAACTGAAATGGAAAAAAGGGTAGTTTAAGATAATCCATTTGGCGTCAATTGCGGCGGAGCTGGCGGCGGTACTGGTGGCGGTGCATATCTCTCACCCTAACTCTAATTCTAACTCTAATCTAATTTTAGCTCTAACCCTACGCCTAATCTTAACTCCAAACCTAATCCTAATCCTAATTCCAGTCTTATATAAGGGAGCTAATCATAGTTTTATGTACGGAAGCCAACCCTAGGTCTAAGGTCACTAATTTTGTTTGTAGGAGGTCAGAGGGAGCTAACCCCAAGTCTAAGGACACTAATTGTATTTGAAGGAGGTCGGAGGGAGCTAATCCTAGATCTGAGGGAGCTAATTTTAGTTCTAACCCCTACACGGTGTGGAATATTAGGTTTATTCGGTTGTGGAATATTACAAAGAGTTTGTTGGGGTGCGATTCTTGCCACCATGCAATAGTATTTGGCTTACTCTATATGAAGTTATTGCACAACAATTACGTAATTTTTATACGGTTGTTTGCTGGGTATAGTCAAGCCTTATCTCTTTATGGTCGCATAACAGTTATACAATATGAGGTTACATAATATTGCACAATGGTTTCATAATTCCGGTGCAATTGTTTACTGGGATGTGATGCAATAACGTTGAAGCAGAACGGTAGGAAAAGTCAGGAAAATGCAACGTCGCTCTCAGGACTATTTAAAGCATACGGCTTTGAGGCAAATACCAAAAGCTGTTTTTAACATTTTACGGTTGAGATCGTTTAAAGTCTGTTGCACATTTGTTTCCAAAAAATGTTCACAGATATTTACAGCAAAAAGATTTATCAACATAGCTTTTAAAAGCTTTAAAATTTCTGCATTACATAGTTACAATGCCAGCGTTTTAGGCAGACACACTAGCTTCAATCATTGTTCAATTCAGGAAGTTTATTTATCAAACACTGCACGAAACTAAAACTTTGTATGAACTACAGGTAATTTCTTGCAGTGACCTGACGATAAGACGGCAAAAAGACCATCAGATCATCAGAATCAACTGTCGCGCCTATCAAGCAACAACAAAATATATAAATTTTAGCAACAAGAAACCGAAAAAAAACAGTTAAAAGTATAACCTTTAAATCGAATTATCAAACACAAACATTTTTTATTTATTCACGTCATGAGTCCAAACATCGTCTTATAACGAGACAAAACTAATTGATCGGCACTATGCAATGCCAATATGCCAATGCCCTATAAACACGACTGCAGACAAATAACAAGAATTAGCCACAAAGTCAAACTTAAAAAGTAAAGTCTTTTTACTTAAAAAAGCCTTGAGTTCGATTCTATATGACAGTGTTTTTATGTAGTGCTCAAAGGCTCAAGTAAGCAATAATGTTGCTGTATAGACTTATTATGCAAAGGCTTCTGTGATCAAGTCTGTTGTTGCATGGACTTGTTATTCAATGTAACAGATCATAGATCTCTGGGTATCAGTTAATCCTTCGAGGATCATAAGATTTTAATTTATAAAATATGAGACCATTCCTTAATTGTTTGGTAACAACAAAAGTACAATGAATTTCAGAAAAATGTTATTGCGTCATAATGATATAACAATCATGTAACATATGTGATGCATTATCCCTCAGAAAGTTAAGAGTCAAAAAGCTACATAGTCAAATTCAATTTGCTAAGAAAGAGACATCATTTACTAACATTGCTTAGATCTTATGTCAAAAATTAAGAATTAGGCGAAATCATTTCTCTTGACTAGTTGCATAAATAATTTAACCACTTTGTTGTAAAACTATCAATTTTTGTAGGTTAGCAGAAAAACGACAGAACAATAAAATTTGTTCTATTTTAGGCCAATACAGGAACTTTTTGTCAGCAAAATGGGTGAAAATTCAAGTTTACCCTTTGTCAAGAAATATTTGTACACAAATCATTTCAATAAGTCTTAAAACTTTGCTTGAAATAATTCACCGAGCATTGAACTTACAATCCTAAATAAGATTTATTACGTTATTAGATAACTATCATCATTTTTGAATGTTTAAATTTTACTTTTCTCATTCTTCTTAACACATCTACATCATTACAGATGATCTCTAATAAACATTACAAATAATTTAAGACAAAGGTTTCTTATCACATTATTCCGTCGGTTCTCTTCATTCTTTTGTACTTATTCACTTTTAATTTCATCTACCATCATCGTTCCTCCTGTTAAACGTCTTTCATTCTTTTCTCAATCACTGTTCTTAACACACAACCGTGTCTTAAAATGTGTATCAGCCATTTTCTTATCCTTTTCCTGATATTGGTTAATAATGTCGGTGTTTTATTCACAAAATTTAGAACTTTCTGCGTTTTTCAACTTTTCTGTTCACTTTCTCTCTCAACTGTTAGATCGTGACCTTAGAGAAATTCTTATAGTCAACCTCTTTGGTCATCGTCGATAGAAAATTTCATCGAACAATTTTCGTTATAGTAAAGATGAAACGTCACGAATTACCATACTTAAAACGGCATTACGCAAGCGCTAATTACGTGATAGACAAGTAAAAATGTAAAAAGGGGATAAATCGTCCGGTTAAATTACAAAGAACTATGGAAGATGGTAACAGTGATTGACATCATAAGAGAGTAGTTTTTTAAAAGATAAGCTGCCTGAAGCTGAGACGTGGTAAATTAAAGTGTGTAAGACATTATTATCAAGTGACCGACATGCACGGAGTAGATCATGTTATCACCAATTTGAACTCATTTCCTGAAGAAAACGATAACATGCCGGTGCTCTTCACCACAGTAGTATATACACAAAGCAATACCCGCTGATTACTAAGGGTGACCTCAAAAGTGTTTTGAACAAAAGTATATGTAAATTTGATGTTTTTTTCAGTTGAAATAGCTTTAAAGACTTGAAATCATATTTTTAAATATTGCTTGTTACAACAACTAGATTGTTATTGCTATAATTTAACTTAGACTAATTAACACAACATAACATATTAATTCTAAACGTTTTTAAGCTTGAGCTGGCTAGTAAACAACTAAACATTTTTCCAGCTAATAAAACTTAATAATATTATAGATCAGAGCCGGCATCATTTAAGACCGATAAAAAATCTCTTTTTACCAACAATTTTTTTCTGTATATAGCGCTTATGCAACTTATTTATTTATAAAAACTTTAACAATTTGAGCTTATTTACTTCAACCTCCATCACTCACTTTGCAGTTATCAGTGCTGCTTCTAAACATTGAATTGCGAGTGTGGCGCTGCAAAACAAACCGCAGAACACATCATTCTGACATGCCCCGTACATCGGGCATCTACAGGAATTCGTGGACTGACGGTTTTGGATGTCGACACACGATGCTGGCTGAGTACCATCACTGCCAGCATCTGAAAATGTGGATCCCTTCCGAAAGAAAGAAAGAAAGAAAGAAAGAAAGTGCTGCTACTAATCCAAACATTACGATCTAACCGCAGATTTGAAATCTTTACCGCTTATTTTAGCCAATATCTTTTTAATTGCGTATTTCTGCAATAATCTTTTTCCCCACCCACACTGTCCTGCTTGAATCTTCTTAATCTCATCTCCACAATTATCATTTTCTGGAATGATAGATTCCAAACACTTGAACTTATCCGTTTATCTAAATTTGATGTCATGTAATTTTATTGCCGTTCTATAGTCCTATGCGTTAACACACAGGTATAGCACTTTGTGGCCACTAAAACTCATTAGATGCAGATTGTTAGAAATTATTTAGGTCAAAATGTTCAAAAACTCATCAAAAGACGACAAGTTTTTGTATATAAAATTATCAAGTCACAATTTTTAACGGTTTTAGTCTCCATGCAACACTTTAGGTGCGACATATGTTTCAGGAAAGAGTATCTTTTATAATCTCTCGGTTGCTCACCAGAAGATTACAAAAGAAAGGAAAAAGTTTTTCTTTTTTACGCTTTAGACTTCCTTCACGGAAAACTAAGCGAATATATCGGCAAACAGCGACTTCCTGCACCTAACTGACGAGATAATATTTTTCATGTATTTCTACGTGGTTAAGCATCAAACATATGGATTTCAAAAACGTAGATTTACGTGAATCCGCATTTAAAATGTTAAATAATGTGAGCTTACAGTTTCATTTCTCTACTCTCACGTAAGTGCTTTTGCTTAGCCCCAAATTTGCATATGTTATCAATTTTATAAGTGAAAAACCAAAGATTATAGTGTAGGAAATATTTTATCAACCTTTTTACAACCAAAATCAAAACTAACAACCACACTCACAGTTTTTCAGAGCGTTTGCTATCAACCCTAAATAAAATGTGTCATACTTATTAACTCTTGCAAAGCTTCAATTTTAACTAAACATCCAATTTTTAACTCTTGTTTAATGTTAACTAAAAACACCGCAAATGTAGAAGAAGTATATTTGCCAACACTTGCCAAGCTTTACAATTTTTAAAACAGATATTTTACAATTTTTGAAAATATATATGTGTTTACAACGCAAAAAATATTTTGTCTATGAACCAATTCAAGCTATGACCCTAAATCTCAATCCCACTACCACTTATACGCATTCGCAAAACAAAAAAGAACTTCAATTTAATTGGTAATTTATACAAATTCACCTATAACAGATTTTTACGGCATAACCCTACAACTAAAAACTCACAATAGTTCATTGTCAACAGCTCGTATACACGTTATCAAACAAAAATTTTCAATTTAATCGATCTCGTTTTATAAAAGTTTTAACTAACAATCTTTTCATCATGCATTAAGACAACTTCAATACTGGTGTATTGGCAACTATGAACAACAATTAAACTACAAATCAAAAATTAATTAATCAAAAAACTTAAGCCTATCAACTTATCTAATTTCTATGCGTTCTCTTAATAACCGTTTCTAAGCGCTGCAACCACAAGCCTTAACTCTGTTTGAAGGAAACCAATTCTAATGGAACTTACTATCTAGCAATACTTTCAGCTCTCTTTTTCAGCAAACTAGGACATTAATTACCGATATGACCTGCATAAATATAAAAATTTTGTACGTGCTTGCTAATTTTTGTTAAATGTTTTTAAGTTCTACCCAAAGTTTTTACTACACGTTGCGCTTTTAGCGTTTTATCCCAGTTGATTTTGAAACAAAAACTGTCAATTATTTGAAAAATAACATTTTTTCTAGCTGGGCAATAACTGACATTGTTTATTACCTCTAGACCAGGGGTGCTCAATGCAGTTGGACGAATCTACGGCGTGAGTGACACAGCCCAAATGTGCATTTCCATTCGTATGGTGTTTATCAATATCACTGCAAAAGAAGAGCTGTTAACAGTACTTCTCATGAAAGAATATACGCGAGGAGATTACATACTTCAGTCGTTTGAAAACTTTGAGAAAACCCCGCTCCCCGACTACAAATTGGTGTCTATCACCACGGATGGAGCACCGGTATTGGTTGGCCACGTGAATGGATGTGCAGACAGGACGATGCTTTCCCAGACTTCTTGAATTACCATTACATAATCCACTAACAAGCGCTATGCGCTAAAATGCTCAACATGATATGCTCAAAGAGATCATGGATGTGGCAACAAAGATTGCCTGTTCTATTCGAGCCAGACCTCTTCATAGACAATTATTCTGTGCACATCTGGAGAAGGTTGACTGCGAACACTTTGAGTTGCTGCTACATACTGACGTGAAATTGCTTTGTCGAGGGAAATTCCTGCGAAGATTTTCAGAGCTCTGTCCGGAAATCAAGAAGTTTTTTTATGTAACTGGATATGCAGAATACAGGAAACTAAATGACTGCCAGTGGCTCTTAAATTTAGCATTTTTAACGAATTTCACAAACATGTTGAATGACCGTGGTCTAGAACTGCAAGAAAAAGACAAAAGAGTGATAAACATCATCAGCTCTGTCAATGCTTTCAATCGAAAGATGCGACATCTCTACTCAAAGCTGCAGTGTCATGATTTGGCAAATTTTTAGAACTTGGCGTCAGAACTGTAGACGCAAAGGAAGGCCTGAATGCTACTTGACAGTGCACGCTACATGGAGCATATTGACAATTGTCAGAGTTTGACAAATGCTTTCAAGATGTTTTTTTGCTAGAGCAGTCCCTATCTTCAGGAGCTATCCTTTTCGGGAAAGATGCCGAGGTTGATTCACTGTCCTCAAAAATTGCTACACTACTTCACACCTGCATTCTTCTGGAGTGGAAGATGAGATTTTGACTCTACAAGCCGACATTAAGCTGAAGTCCAGAGCCCATGGATAGTTCTGAAACTTACTCACAGAGATAGTGTACCACAACATGAGGAAATGTGCTACCTCATTGACTGCATTATTCGGCTGCATTTATTTATGTGAGTCAGCCTTTTCCCGCATGATGATCATTAAATCCAAATATCGTTTTACCATGACTGATTAACATTTGGAAGTGTGCTTGAAGCTGGCTGTTAGCAGCGGAAGTCCGGACTATGCATCCCTGTCTGATTCAATTCAGTGCAAGTCATCAAATTGAACTCCGGTAATTACAAAAAAATGTTCATAGGTAACTGTGTTGTGTTGTACAATATTGGCTCATGTGGTTGAGCAAGGTACTGTACATCAACATATATTGTACATACAGTATAAAGGATTTTCAATATATTTGAAAATAAATACATGTTTTGCATTTTTGTAGTGGGTAGATCACTTTGACTTGGTCATTTTACAAGTAGCTCGCATGCTGAAAAAGTGTGAGCACCCCTGCTCTATACCTAGTTTAATATCTGATAATATAGACGTACGAGGTATTTTTCCCAACTTTACCTTGATTTCTGTACTCGCAAATACTCGCAAATTACTCGCATGTAAATCTACAAGTTTTAACCCCTCTAAAATTTTTCCACATCCGCCATAAATCTAAACAGATTCGACGTGATGCCAAAGTCATGTTGCAAAACAATCTTCAACCGCTGTAAATATTTAAACAAAAGCTGCCGGACATTTAAATCTGCAATTCGACATGCCTCGAAAACTGTCCACGATCCACCGGACATCTAAACATAGTCGATGTAATATTGTCACGAATAAGTAAATTTTCGTTAAGGAATAGTTTTTATATATGTATAGTTATTGTAATCTGTTGTTTTATTTTGCAGTGATCATTTTTAATTGTAAATTTAAATTGTTTGTAGCCCTAACTTGCTAAACTGTTTTCAAAAAAAGGCTTTTTTCTTTCGGATTTATAAATAGATTTGTAACTCACATGCCTTTCTGTCGTCACAATGACTGTGTACGTGACCTGGTTTTCTAGCGTATTCTAGTGATTCTTGTTCTTTCTCGAAGATTTCTTCTTTATTTTTATTATTACCGATTACGTAGTTTATTAACGGTGTTTTTTTGTGTCATGTGATGTTCTAGCAATTTCTAGATTATTTTTTGTCGTATATATAAGGCGGCAAGATTTTATTCATTCAGAGAGAGATTGAGTAGTAGATCAGAGTAGAGTAAAAATTAGTGTTGAAAAAGGCGTTGTTGTGTGGTGATTGTTGTGACAGGAATCAAGCGACTATTTTGGTGGCTTAGTTATAGTTATTCTCTGATATTTATTGAAGTGCTGTGTTTTGGCAAGCGAAAGAATTCGAAGTTGTAAAGTGATTTGTGAATATATGGTTCTGTTCTTGATCGAGAAGTGCATGGGTTAAAGTATCTTAGTGGAAACCAATCTTTTCCTAGCAATTAAGTTGCAATCAAACTTAATTATTCAATCGATACTGCAAGTCGCGTCAATTTTAAGAAGTAAATTAATATTGAGATAGAATCAAAACTCTATTGAAACGCGATAGATATTAATGCCGCGTTGCATAAACAGTTTTTAACTACTGTGAATTTTCAGAAAAAACCGCCGGACAAGTATATTTGCAATTTAAATGCCTTTAATACTTGCCAGAATCCGCCAAATATCTAAATATAGTCGACGCGATATTAACGTCGCTTTTTAAAGCCTGTTTCTAACCACCGTTAAATATTCAGAAAAACACCGCCGGACATGCAAATCTTAAAGGTTTCAATGCCTTTAATACTTCCCAGAGCCCGTCGGCCAATTAAACAAACTCGACTTGATGTGAACGTTTTGTTTCATAGCAAGTTTTTTAACTCATGCAAGGTTTCAGATCAAAAAACAATATTTTTTTATCAAATAGCCTACCCCGGGTAGCTAATGTAAAACTTTTTAATTCCTTTAAAACTTCGCAAAATCCGTCGAACTTTGCGCCTAAATCGACTTTAATGACAATGTTTATTCATTTTCATCACGTTTTATCCTGCGGTCGCAGATTGTTGCGTCTAAGTTAGTGGTAAGCCGGCCAGTGTTGCAGGCACAGCGAATTTCTACCACAACTTTTACTTTGTCAAGTCGCCATAACAAATATGTAGCTATTAAGCTACGTCGCAATTGTGGTAATCTTGGTAAAGTATCTTTTTTTAAAGGCACTCAATGCAAAAGCTCATGCAGGCACTGAACCCGAAATCTCACGATTAAAAACTAGCGTTTTATCGCCATAAAACAGCAGTTTAATAGCAAAGTTTCCAACTTGGATGGCGTTTTCCGACTCGTCCATTAAACCAGCCGTTTCAAACTATGGGTCGCGACCCACTGGTGGGTTGTGGGCGTAATTTCAGTGGGTCGCGAAAGTCATTCAAAATTTAAATTACTGCATGCTTCGTCTCAAATAATTTAAAAGTGAATTGACATCTTGAATAGATGTTTGTTTTCCAACCACTTTAAGTACATGCAGAATTATGTGGGACTGGAAAATTTATGTTTTGGAAAGTGGGTCGTGACCTAAAAAATTTGGGAACCAGTGCATTAAACCGTAGGAGTAAATTGCCCAATAACTCTATAATTACCGTTTTTGTATAGTTATGTCACGTCGCGCGTTAGTTGTCCTAATCACGGTTAAGCGCTGTTACTACAATACAATTCGGTCTCTCTTCGCACGTGGCAGCCTCTGGGTGGAAAATAACGTATTGGTAAAACTGTAAATTCGATATATTCCTGATGTCAATTCTTAACTGCAAATTAATATATTTCAGAAGCAAAAATTGACTGCCGACAGCTGAGCGTAAGCTTGTAAACTGAAACTACTGAAATGACAATTATCTACTGCCATCATTTTCGCATCGTTTCATCTCGAAATTATCAGAAGAAAGCACCAATGCTCTAATTTAAAACTTGGGCACCCATTTATAATTTGCAAAAACTTGTCGTATATATACTCTTAATTTACTTAAGGTTAATGCTTTGCTACTTGCTACAGATTTTACTTCAGTGGAGCGTTAGAAAAAACCGCCGAACATTTGCAGCTAAGTTCTTAACCTTAATAAAGCTTTGCAGATGCCTGCGCAGCACAAGCTTAACTCAATTTACCGTAATCTTAATTAATGTTCTGTTGTATAGCAAAGTGTGCGATGCAGTTAAACAAAACTTCGCGCAGTATTTAAATCGACATACTGTCAATACGATCCGTCAATTAGCCAAGTTTTTAACTCATACAAAGCTCAAACCCTGTAAAAATGCTGCAAACTTTCAAGCCATTATTCTATAAATTGAAAACACAATACAGTAAAAGATTCAATAAATGGTATATGCATGAAAACTTTATGCTTGTTTTGACATATCCACATGACAATTAAAACGGTTTTATTACGAACTATTGGCAAAGGCATAAAACTTAAAACAATTCTTCAAAAAACATTTTCAAACTATGTTCTGCGAATAACACCGTCATTGCCACCAAGTTTTAACTTAATCTTTTAACCAAATTTTAACCAAGTTTTAACTTAACGCGTGATTTTAAACATATGAAATGCTTCAAAGCATTAACCGCGACAGATACAAATTTTCAAGGTGATCTGTTACAGTGAAAAATTTAAGCTTCATAAAACAACAAGAAAAAGACCACCACGGTTATATAAAATTAAAAATCTTACAAACTTTGCCAAAATTCTGCAGGATACCTGGTCAAAATTGACTCTACACTTTTACTGGGTTTGGTACCAAACACGTTTACATTTACAAAACGACAAAAATAACTCTCAAATATGTAGATTTAAATGTCTAGCGATGTTTTTTTTCGAAACTTGACAGAATAAAAGCTAGCTATGCAAAACGCCGTTAATATCAGATCTAATATAATAGCTGTCTGATATATTCTTGAAGTTGTTTTGGGGTAAAATTTAAAGACTTACACAAGTTTCAAATGCATTTATGACATACCAGAATAGGCGGGAAAACTAAACATATTTGACTTCATTTTAATTTCGTTTCGCATGGCTACTTTTTAACTCTGTCAAGTTTCAGAAAAAAACGCCGGACATTTAAATCTCCAAGATTCACAGCACGGTACTCAAGATCGCCGGCTTGTTCTTTACACTATCCCCATTGTGCTGAGCGCCAAGCAGGGAAGCTGTGAATGCCATTTTTTAAAGTCTTAACCACTACGCCATCGCGCCGGCAGTGATCAGTCATTAGTAGTAAGTTGTAGAACTGACTAGTTATTATGCCAGACTAGATTAAAGTTAGGAAGATCATTTAGAATTTTATTTATCTAAACTCTCCTACAAATTATTCCCACAAACTCTAGTCTCCCCTATATCAAAATCTTCATGGTAGCAGAAAATCGGGTAGTTGCAATAATGTTATTTAACAGAGAATGGATATAAATACATATAAAGATAAAAAAAAATTAAAAATCTGCTTCAGCATGTACATATCAAGAGCAGTTAACATAACAACAGCATAATGTGAGACCACAATGTAAACATGACGTCACAAGCAAATTGATAAAAATGAAAGGGACCGAATGCTCATTGTAGTAAAAACTAGGCGATGTAAACGTTGAGTTAAACCATGCATGGGCAACCTACGGCCCGCGGGCCAAATCCGGCCCGCCAAGGCTTCTCATCCGGCCCGCCAATAAATTTTCTAGGGCTGTACAATTATATGTCAATACAGAAATTACAGATATAATATGGTGAAAATGCTGTCTATATCAATATAGGTATACATTTTTTATGGATATCCCTGTGCAAACAAAATTGAAAACACATTGCATGTAAAATAGCATTACATGAATACAATCCAAACCCCACAAAAATGTGTACCTAGATTACACTTAAAATCACAATTACGGCTCCGGCCCTCAGTCAAATTCCAAATGCACATTTTGGCCCCCAGTGACAAAAGGTTGCCCATGCATGAGTTAAACTATAGATAACTTAGTGGTTAAACAAAATGGAGGAGCGTGAAAATGAACAACAAGTAGTTAAAAATTAATTATCATATTGTTGGCTGTATCATTGGATGAGTGTTAATTAAAGATTATTGTCTTGGGCTAAAAAACCCACATCTTTTGAAATTTTCTGAAAACCTTTTTGAGGAGGTTTTTGAAATATGTTGTTTTTTATTGCAACTGTGCTTTTGAACCTTTTGGGGTAAAAATGCCAATTTGATTGCGGACGGTTGTGCCAGGCTGTCTAAATCGTAATCCTAGCTGTAAATATTTTAGCTTTCGCAGTCCACGCTGTCCTGCTTCGCTTTAGATGTCCCGCGGTTTATGAACCGTGCAGGCGCTGTTCTTAGTGGAATTGGTTTTAATTTTTGTGCTGACAGTAACCGAACCGGCTTTCGCGATCTTTTGATCTCACCGGCGCGATGGTGTTGTGGTTAGAGGGTGTGCTGCGCAGTCGGTAGACCTGAGGTTCATTCTCTACGTCGAGTCATACCAAGACTTTAAAAATGATATTCTCAGCTTTCCTGCTCGGCGAACAGTACGAAAGTGTGGAAAACAAGCCGGCAAGTTCGCTTGCTGTGTTCTTGGGCAAGACACTTAACGGGACCCCTCCATTTTTATGTGGCAGACAGGGGGTGTACCCGTCCGTACTTCACCGGGTTACAGTTGTGAAGTTGCACTTAACGGGACGCCCCCACTTTTATGTGGCCCAAACAACTTGGAAATGGGAACTCCCAAGCAAGTGCGGACGTCCCGTCCAAAATATGGCGATACAATTCGCTTTCTCATGAATGGAAAGTAAGCATGCACAATACAATACAATAAAAAAATACAATTGCGTAATGTCTAATCGTGTCAGTGTCACGAATACGTAAATTTGCGTTGAAAGAATAGTTTTTTATATATGTATAAATATCGTAATCTGTTGTTTTATTTTGCAGTAATCATTTCATTTATAAATCTGAAGCCCTAAACTTGCTAACATGTTTTCAAAAACAGACTTTTTTTCTTTCGCGTTTATAAATCGATTTGTAACTCACGCCTTTTCTAACATCACAATGGTTGACCACGTGATTAAGTTCCAGTGTATTCTAGTGATTCTTGTTTTTTCTCGAAGATTTTTCTTTTTTTATTATTACCCATTACGTAATTTATTAACGGTGTTTTTCCTGTGTCACGTGATGTTCTAACAATTTTTAGATTATTTTCCGTGGTATATATAACGCGGCGAGATTTTTCATTCATTCAGAGAGTGTAATTCAGAGAGAGCAGTTCAGTAGGGTGTAGTAAAAAAGGCGTTGCTCTGTGGTGATTATTATGACAGGAATCAAACGATTATTTTGATTGTTTTAGTTTTGGTTAGTCTAATATTTATATAGTAAAGTGGTTTAGTTTCTGTATTTGACAAGCGAAGAAATTCAAAGTTTTAAAGTGGTTTGTGAACATATTAGTTCTGCTCTTGATCGAGAAGTGCGTGGGTTAAAATATCTTAGTGGAAGCCAATTTTTTCCTAGCTATAAAGTTGCAACCAGACTTAATTATTCGAGCGATAGTATACGTCGCCTCAATGTTAAAAAAAGTTAATTAAGATTGAGATAGAATCAAAAGATTTCTATTGAAACGCGACAATCAGGAAAAGGCATAGATGCTTTTGTCGCTATGCCAGAAACAAGGCAAATAGCGCAGCCATAGAACTGAATACCACAAATATCAATAGGAAAGGGGCCGCACCAATTACCAAATTGTGAAATAGATTTACCACTAAACAGTTTATTTCTGTAATTATGAAAGCGATTACCATTTGGCTGCCACCGTCATTTTTGACTGTGTTTCGATCTCTCCCCTCTTACACTGTTTAAAAATAGGCCTATTAGTGATAGTTTGGGGCGAGATTCTTTTTTTGTGAGTATTAACAGTTATAATTTTAGAGAATACTAGCAGATTTCCCCGCCGTTGATCGGGTAAAATGTAAAGACTGATTAAATTTTTACATTAAATAACCATATTTTAACTCTTTCGATCCCGCGCGGGTATAATTACCGGCAAGCGATCTTTATGCCCGTCGTTGATCGGGTAAAATGTAAAGACTGATCATACAGAAAGAAAATAAAACTGAACAATACAACCAGTGTCATAATTTCTTAGCAAATACAAATACAAATACATTAGCAAATACATAGACGATTCTGATCGAAATCAAAATACCGTACCCGTCCTTGATCGGGTAAAATGTAAAGACTGATTAAATTTTTACATTGAATAACCATATTTTAATATAGGTTGAATAAATATAGGCTCGTAGCCCCCCATAGACGATTCTGATCGAAATCAAAATACCGTACTTGGCTTCCCTGGAAAAAGTTATAGCAGATTTACCCGTCGTTGATCGGGTAAAATGTAAAGACTGATTAAATTTTTACATTGAATAACCATATTTTAATATAGGTTGAATAAATATAGGCTCGTAGCCCCCCATAGACGATTCTGATCGAAATCAAAATACCGTACTTGGCTTCCCTGGAAAAAGTTATATAAGATTCATATGTTTGTTTGTATCTAAATGTCTCCAGTTTTATTTCTATAGCGGACATACAGACAGACAAACTTTGAGTTTTATATATATAGATGATGATCACAATTTCGTGTACAGGAATCGTGGAAGTGCATAAAATGCATTAACTTTTCGTTACTGCTCACACAAGAGCCCGATGGGTACTGCCATCGCAGCCAGTTGAACCGAAATACTAAACCCCGACGTTACTGATGGGGGCCCTGCCGGGCGACGCCGGCCATACAGGCTAGTGAAATATACTTTTATAAATCAAACATAAAAACTCACAATTCACAAGACGACCAACCACTCACAAACAACAACACACACAGTTGCCAATGTACATCTATGCACATTATTCGCAACTGCGTAAATTGTTTTTTGTGAGTGGTTATTCAATTTTTGTTTATTTTTGCTTTAGATAGCATCCGTCTTTTTGACTGGATTGTTTATTTGGATTTATTTTAAAGTATGATTTGGGCTTTTCATACTCAGTATTGTTGAATAAAAAAACCTTACCATTTAGAATTACAGCCAGGACTTCCGTGTGATTTGTGCTTGCCATTATACAAATGAGAACTGAATTAGTCAGTTTATTAGTAAAAAGAACAAAGCCAAAATGCTGGCAAACATTTTATTAAAACGATTCGCTTTTATGAAAACGTTTATTTTTAACTTTTAATCAACACTAAAAGCAATTGATTTTAGCGTAAAAGCAAAACGTTTTAATAAAATGTTTACCATTTTGGCTTCATTCATTTTACTAAGAATTGCGCAAAAATCCCATTTTTGTGCTCCTAGTCAGTTTATGTTTTTCTGTTTTTCTAATTAACGTAAAGTCAATGTATAAAATACAACTTTATTTATTGGCTGAATAGTAAATAGCTTACCTCCAAAAATCAATAGGCCACAAAATGTTCCAATACTGACAAACCAGTATGTTAAAATAGCAGGCAATTTTTTCCGACAGTGATACCATTCAATTTTAATAAAAGTTCACACAAAATTCGAGCAACATCAAAAGTTAGTATTATTTGTTATATCTGGTTAAGAAAAAGCACTCAATGCTTTGTTGAGAGATCTCACATTTTGAAGAAATGAAATCAAGCTTACAATGAAGTCAACAAATGATTTCGATTTTGCTTAAAGCATGGCTACGTTAAATGGATTTTTAGTGAGAGTGACCGGATTTATGACAGATTTGTTCAAGGTGAGTTCAAAATCAAACTGACGTTTACGAAAACCAGTGAGGTCATATCAGCTTGATTTAATGATCTCACTGGTTTTCGTAAACGTCAGTTTGATTTTGAACTCACCTTGAACAAATCTGTCATAAATCCGGTCACTCTCACTAAAAATCCATTTAACGTAGCCATGCTTTAAGCAAAATCGAAATCATTTGTTGACTTCATTGTAAGCTTGATTTCATTTCTTCAAAATGTGAGATCTCTCAACAAAGCATTGAGTGCTTTTTCTTAACCAGATATAACAAATAATACTAACTTTTGATGTTGCTCGAATTTCGTGTTTCAGGAAAATAGATTTTAATCAAAAATGAAGAATTGAACTACAAACAGCTAGGGTCCGAGTCAGTCTCTTACTATAGGATGACTGCTGGAAGCAAAAGTGCTACATAGGTTTGTGCTGTTAGCCAATGAACTCAGTCTGCCAGTTTCTTGCAGAAAATATTGGTCCTTATGAAGAACCTTTAGTCTAAGATAGGTTAAGCTAGCGTACCGGTTGTTGTTTAGATTAATCTGCCTCGGGAATTTTTCAAGCTGAAGCTGATGCAATTTTTCAATATCAACATTTCTATGATGATTCTTTAAATTGTAAACAAAAAAATTGTGATTGATCAACACGCATTCATCTGCATTAAGTTTTTAAGATGCTTGTATTGCTGCAGCTTAAGAAACACTACCTATTTATAAAGACAAAAATATGATAAAAATACAAAAGAAAAGGCTGACTAATACTTGCAAGTTAAGCACATTCGCACGTCAAAAGTCAAATACAAACACTTAGTTGGTGCATTTTATAGAAAAAAAAAGAAGTTTGCATTGTGGCAATGAAGCGTCAAACCTGTGCTGAGAGTTGTCAACTTAACACCACATTTGTCCTTGAGTAATTTCTATAAAGCTGCCTCTTTTCGACCGAGCTTACTTTTCATACGCTTTGATTTACATATGCCCGCTTCATATAAAATTTGGTTCTACTACAATAAAATATAAATTCCTCTTCACCCCAATTGATACATTCGGGTAAAATTGGACTTATATTTAAGGAATAATTATACAAAATGCTATAAAACTTAACTGTGCAACATCTGATACTTTCACAGCAGGTCACCATGAAAGGTGAGACGTTTTTACGTCAATATTTAACACTGCAAAGCACTACTAGTAACTAATAAGCCTACATGCAAGAAAAAATATTTGGTTGACTCTTTCAATGCTGCAGATATGATTAGACATTACGCAATAAAAAAGGAATTATTTTCCACGAATTAGAAAAAATGCTTTGTCGAGAGATCTCACGTTTTGAAAAAATGAAACTAAGCTTACGATATGACATGATCTGCAATCAATTGTTACACGCCGCGTGCTTCTGTGCTTTTAACTACGTGTGCTCTGAATCATTGCCTTGAACTGCACAATTAACTTTAAGCAGTTCGCTGATCCAACGCATTAGTAGCTATGCACTCGTTGTGCTGTGTTGCATACATTGTAACCGTAGTTGTGCATCAACAGCTTATATGTCAGGATTTGTGTTTTTTTACAGATGTAATTTGTGATTATGTTTCTGAGTTTTAAGTGAATAAACGCCCATGTTTGGTTCTTATAATAAATTTATTCACTAAAAAAAAATACACCTATGGATCGTTTACTCAAACCAGAAAAGTTCGATACCTGGCCGGAAGATTCAGAATCAACAAAAATTTTCAATTACTGGCTTCGCACCTTTGAAGGAATTGTAGCGACTGTAGCAGCTAACGCTGGTGAAAACGAAGAGATAAACAAACTTCTTGACTCACAAAACCTTATCTTTTATTGCGGAAGCTGCCATCTACGACGAAGCCAAACAGCTCTTACTAGGGCTTACCACAAGCAAAAGAATGTTGTTTTCGTCCGACATTTATTGATGACCAGGACTCAGCGTCCAGGCGAAAGCATCGCGGAATGTGTCCCCTCTCTTCGGGAGCTAGCCAGAGATTGTGATTTTGTTCAAGTCACAAAGTCACAAAGATAAACATCATAGGTTGCATTATCCACATTGCATTCAAAGGGAGTGAAAACCAGGTGCATTTTATTCTCGATGTTTTTAAAATCTTCAAATCGTTTTGAAAACTCACTGTACAGGTTTTCTGACTTAGACGAGTACCTGCAGAGATGAGTACCTGATGGCTTAACTTCTTTCAGGGTTTGCATATGAGTGAGAATTTTGTTCTCGAATTGATTTTAAAGAAACTGCAACTTTCTCATCAAAAGTTTTGCATTTCATGAACAATAAAGCCCTTGCCTTGCAGTTTAATTTTCAGTTCATTCATCAGTGCTGTCACATCAACAGCAAATGCTGCATGTGCAATCCAGTCTATACCTGAGAGCTCAGGGAGGTTTTCGCCTTTAATCTCAAAAAACCCTTCAATCTCTGCTTTTAGGTCCTAAAATCTTTTTTTTTGCCATATTCATCCTCCATTCACGAGAAACCGAATTGTATTGCTATGTTTTGAATGGTATGTCCACACTCGTTTGGGAGTTGCTATTTCCGAAGTGTCTGGGCCACCTGTTTTCAACGTCAAGGTGGGGCCTCGCGTTAAGTGCCTTGCCCAAGGAGACAACAAGCGAACTTGCCGGCTTGTTCTTCACAACCTCCCATAAATACCGAGCGCCAAGCAGGAAAGCTACAGGTACCATTTTTTAAAGTTTTTGGTATGCCTCAACAAGGGGAATGAGCCATAAGTCTACCGACTGCAAAGCGGACGCTCTAACCACTTCACACTTTGTCCAGGCTTTGCCGTCTGACAGCTGTATGGTACCTGATGTCTACATGTTCGTTATCCTGATCTTCTAAAAGTGCAACAAACTGCCTGTGCTTCAATGCTCGTGCCCTGATAAAAGTTAATTGTCTTCGTCACAACAACAACAACGTTGTTAAGTTTTAACACTGACTTGCACAACGCATGTTGATGAATAATACAATGAATAAATACCAATTTGTGCTCTGTGTCAAGTTCAGCCACTTTATCCAGCGTCCGTTTTAAAAGTCCCACATTTTTCCCTGTCAGATTTGGACAACCATCAGTAGTAACTCCTACCAGTCTCTCTCACTTCAGTTCAAGCGTGTTCATGTCATTGATCTCACTGCTGCCAGCTCTTCCGTAATCTTGAACTCCGGCGTTATCCCTCGGAGAAACACGAGTAACTGTGCTGTGTCGCGACATCACAACTCTCATCCTAAACTAGGGAGAAAAAGTCGAAACTTTCCACTCCACTTTTGAGCTGAAGTTGGAGATTCTCCGCGATTACCTCCACCCTTCTTGTCACCGTTTGCCTGGGCAGCGGGACTTTTTCAAATGCTTCTTTTTTCTCCGGACATTTTAGCGTTGCAGAGTCCACCAAAAACTCGTTCACAAACTACCCCTCCAAAAATGGCTTACAGTTTTTAGCTATTTTGTGGGATATCATAAAAGTGGTCTTGGTTGCTGCATCCTGAGCTGCGTGTAGCTTGGTAAAATAGCCTTGCCGTTTTTTTAGCTTCGCAAGCAAATCTTTCGATATCCGCGCTCTCTCAATGTCACTCAAATGTCTGTATTTTTCGGCATGCTTCCTCTCATAATGCCGACTTACGTTGCACTCCTTAAACACGGCGACCTGCTCACTACAAACTAAACATACGGGTTTACCCCCACTTCAGTAAATAAATATTTAGTAGTCCATATTTTCTTGAAACCACCGCCTTCAGTGTCCACCTTTCTTTTTTTTTGGCATTTGCAAATATTTTGAAGGGTTACCATTGCCTAGTTGCTAATCAGATGTATTCGGACTTGTTTCAGAGTACCCGGATGTAAACGACGCGTACACAATGTAAACAAGTTTTTTCAAAGTAAAAGCCCTGCTGATTCAGTCCATGCATTGCGCAAATTTTTGAAAGTAGGTATGTTTTTTTTATTTCAAGAACCTTTTCGCAGGCCAGTCAAAGTGGAACCGCGGGCCATATTTGGCCCGCGGACAGTAAAATGCCCGGGTCTGCATTAGGCCGTCCGGTCGCTTAATTTAAACAACCTTCAAGATATTTTGCTGTCAACTAAAAGACACTTTTTTGTGATCACACAGCCTAATTAGCGCGCAAGTCATCAACTATTGCCTCATAATTCCCCAACATACAAGTGAAATGTAGTGTTACTTACACTTGCAAAATGGTTTTGTGTTGTTTAAAAAAATTTTTTTAATTGTAACTACAAAAATATAAATCGAAGTGTTAGGTTGCGAAAATGAAACTTGTCATCACAATTACGCAGGCATCGCGTCGAACACCACGACTCATTGCTGATAGCACCTAAAACAGCTCTGCTTTTCTGTAACTAGTATAAATCTGTGCTTTGCTTAAATAGTTTTTGCAAAAGTAGTACCACGAATTGATAAGATTTATTAAACATCATAGTTACAAATGCACATCAGGAAAGCAAAATTTTATTCCATTGCATCACTATGACAATCGGGTGAGCATTTTACTGGTAACGCTACATCACATTTTTTCTGCTAGAAGTTGATAGTTGTCAGCAGCCAGGAAATATTTCATTATTTCGTCCAAACAGTTTCTTCGCATGGATTGTGCCACAGCCAGGAAATATTTCATTATTTCGTCCAAACAGTTTCTTCGCATGGATTGTGCCACCAATTCATTACGTGTGTTAGACTCATTTGACCTGTACAATCTTCGCCTCGGCACTCTATTGTACCATGACAGCTTCAAGTTGCCAATAAATGTTTACATTTCCTTAGCAGGTATAAAAAAATTATGATTTCCAAGTTGAAATGCGTACGTTACAGTTTCAGCAGTTAAATGTTTAATGGCTTTATCATCCAGGAATAGTTCAAACACTTCACTGGGAGTGCGTGTGTAATCAGCTGCAGGCCTTATTACGATGTGCTTCAACTCTTCAACAGACTGAGGCAAATTTTCCTTGACCCAGTTACGCAATTTTAATTTCCATTTGTCCCGTCGCGGCTGGAGCATTGGTACGAGCTGCTGCTACAGTTGCATCAGCAATTATCTAATTACCACATAGATTAAGCGAATGTACGTTTTCTTCATCGCTTGAATATTCGTCAGTAATGACCTCATTATCTGGTAGAGAGATAAGTACTGTAACTTCTCTGGTAGCTTTTACAGTAGTGACAATCTCAGCCACAGTCGATCCTTCCTTATCTTTGTCGTCAGACTACCGTTCTAGTTCTTCCAGAACATCAAGCAATCTCATTTGCTTCCAGAAAGTACAAATAAATTTAAATAAATCAGCCCAACAATGAAATTGAGTTAGATCGTTAGAAACACATCTACTGAGATAGTGAACTAGGTCATTAATTTATTCTGGTTTGCTAAAGTGGACCAGAAATCGACAACAGCGATTTCGCAAAGCAATTTGAGCAACTGTAATGTGATAAGTTAACAGGTAGTTTAGTTTGTAAAGCATAAAACACAAATTTTGCTTGTGAAAGCAAATAGTGCTGATAGTAGATTACATAATATTTTAACCATTTTCCTGCTGACGCTGTAACTGTGGATTTAGCACTCCCCTCCCAAGCCATCGTCGACCACTCTATAGCGACGCATAGTGTTGCTAGATTGTTGTCATGACGCTGTTACATGTGCATCTCTCTTTTTTCTTTGTTCGAGATTACTGAAGCTGGATGTACATAGCTCGATAAGTAATAAACTGTATATCCTTCTCATCGTGTTGAAGTAAAGAGAGGACAGCAGATAAAACAGACGCATTGGCTGTACCTCGTATTTTAAAAGTATAAGCAAATCGCCGTAGCATTACAGTTTGATTTTTTATGTTAAATAGCACTTTGTAAAATAATAACTCGTTCAGGTGATGTGAAGACTTCAGTTATTGTGCAAGAAACTCAATAATGTTATGGCGCTACACACGTGATCAGAAATCCGACGCTCTCTGTATGACAAATGATGCGAAAACGCAACATCTAGCGAGATCGGCGTGACAAATGTTGCAAAAACGCAAAAAAATTCATGGCTCATTTTCAGCCAGTAAATTTCGCACTTTTAGTTGCAACCAGAACATATGTAACGGGCTAAACCAAGTGCTTATCTATTAAATTACAATACTTATGCAAAAAATGTGCATAATTACTACAAATACGTGCTACATACCAGATATCGTCGTCAGCCATCATACTTTGCAAAAACCCTCGATTTCTAACCTCCACAAAAGTTTCTGTCTACGCTCTAAAACTTTGAAATAACTTAAGTCTGATAGCAACAAAACCAGTCTAACTAAATAAAACAATTTCGCTGCAAACTGTCCAGCAGCGCGGCCACGACGAACGACGCAACGCACCCTACTTTTTTGTTGCAAAAACGCAACATTTGTCAAAAGCCAGGCCTCGTCATGTTTTAAATGAGAATTAGTAACCTCATATAATGCTTGATAAGAACTGTTTGATGATACCAACGAGCTATCTTTGAAAAGTATTTGTGGTTCAACAAGAAGTCCAGATACATTTTCAGGACTCATTGGAAAGAAACTGCATGGATCTGTATCTAATTAGTCCGTCATTAATTTTAAACAGCCATCAGTGCTATTTTTGTCCTTTTTAACACTTTTGCTCCCCGTCGTGAAGAACTGGAGTACAGATTAGTTTTATGCTTACGCAATATGTTGGAATGTAATACATGGAAAGGTTGATGATGATGTGATGTATTTGGAAGTTGGTCCAATTCTATATTCAAGGTGGCAGACTATTACATTATTTTGTGTCTCTAGACGACCTACCAGGGCCATTGAGAGAAGAGTCCGGGCCCGGTACCAACATTAATTCTAGCCTCCTTTAACAAGGATCTGATAACCTGGAGTCAGAAGCGTTGACAAGGGGGTACCCCCAGAGAAGGATCGTGGCCGAAACTACCTGAACCGCGAAGCAAACCATTGATAGGATGCAACGATTAGCAGGTGTCGATTTTTTTTAGAGATTAATCTGAAGTACTTGCTGACTTTGGTCTGCAAAGCGATGAGAAAATTCTTTATCAGCTCTAAATGCCCCTTTTCACCACTTTTGTAGCTGTTTTGACAGTGGAAGTTCACCTTTTTCTTTAGCATTTAACAGTAGCGCGGACCCTCTGAAAGAGCCCGGGCCTAGGTACTCTGTATCCCCTTTCCCCCGCCTCTCAACGGCCCTGGACCCACTTTTGAACTTGGACATACTGGTTCGCTTTTGCCTTGCAGTTTATTTTCCGACTTGGTTTGAAAATAAATTACATAACCCTATGACACATGGGTCCAAAAACTTTTTCAATTTGGTTCAACTTTTTCTGACAAAAAACGTTTGACAAATTGCTTTAGATGTGGTTCAACGAAGTAGTTTTTTGGTCATCCAGAAAATATTTTAATTGCTATTTTGGGAGATAACGATGCAGACACAAGAAATATGGGCGTTACAAAGGTGCTCGCACTTCGCAAACAAATCGCTGAAGTGAACGAGGAGTAATTGCTTTAATGCACCGAAGAGTACGGTACTTCAGTTCGTGTGTTTTATGTTCCAACTTTAAACTGGGAAGCAAAAAATATTACGAGTTAGTTCACATAGTATCATTTGAACAACAACCTCCAGCATTTGAGAAATTCAGAGATACTGAAATTGAAGAATGTCTGATAAAACTTTTAAAAGTTTGTCACCTAGGCCACAATCAAACTGTGGAGAGACACGTTAAGTTGGTAACAGAAGCATCTGCTCAAGTGTAGAATATGAAAGACGAGACAGATTAATTTGTGAAAAAATCAAATCTCACAACTCATTAAGTTTGAAGCGAAAGAGCAATTAAATTGAATGAATTTGATTAATTGACATCCATAGTGTTTTATATTTTTAGTTAAAATACTATCATAGCAAGTATTTGCTTTTATTATCACAGGTGGGCTGTAGGTTATGCATATTGGGTTCATTGAAGGAATGATTGCCATCTCAAATTTACTTTGCAATGCATACCATATCAATAACATCAAACTATTGTGTTCCATTTGATTTTGGTGTTTGTGAGCTACTATTTACTGAAATTTTGCTTAAGCATACCATGTGGAAAAATTTTCTTACTAGTGAAACTTTTTCCACGGAGCAAAACTAGTTATCTTTGCTTTTCGCCTGGTCTTCTTAACTATCTCGCAGGTACTTTATAAAAATTAATTACAGCTATCAACTCAAAAAAAGGAACACATTATTCGTTATTTGCAAAATAGAAAACCAATAAATCAATTTTTTGATCAAATTTGGTTTGCTACTTTTCCAAACAACAAATACTGTACTATTAATACAATTGTTGACAGTGGTAACCCAATCAAATTTTCCAAAAAAAACATTTTTCAGTTTTTTGACTATAACTTTTTAGTGTTAAAAATAGAGAAAACTTTTTTAGTACAGAGAGAAACATGGTGCTTCTGCAACTTTTAAGCTATATTTTATGATTCCACGATTAGTGGTTGCCGAGATATAAAATTTGAACCCTTCACATGCACATTTTGGGGTTTGCAAGCTGGAAAATAGTGGCAACGTCCCCAAACCAACTTATCCCCTTCGGTCACCAGGTACACAACTGTACCTTTATTTAAATAGCTTGTCCTCTGCGTACGCTTTACAGTGGACTATTTTAGTTGTTGAAGGTACAATTGGACTGAACTGGGTAATTTAAAAATCAGATTTGATGTGCTGTATCAAAGTGCTGGAACTACTAGTTGCCATTTGAACAAGACGACTACCAAAATGTACGCACGAGGTGAAGGTGAGTAAAGATAAGTGAAATTATTGAAAATATGGGAGAAGATAATTGGCAATGAAGTAGATATAATAGATTAGTAACACTCAGGTATTACATAGACTATTTTTTTAGGCATGTAACTGGTAGATATTACCCTGGAGAATTTTTCAAAAAAACCTAGTACAATCGTACGCTATGTGTCCCACTTCAACTTTAGTCCAAACACGTGGTGTGAATGGAATGCAACAATACTTGATGAAAAATTGTTATTCCTGAGTACAATTGTGCTCCATTTGTTTATGGAATAATACTAATTTCATACGGTATTCTATAGTTATAGGCGACGCTTTTTGTTATATGTTTTAATATGAGTTTTGTACAAAATTCGGTCTTTTACCAAATAGGTTTGCACTGACAAAAACTACCCCAGTTTAGGATTACGTAAAATTTTATGCCGTCAAATTTGTTTAATAAAGAATTCGAAATTTAACTTAGGTAATTTACAAGAGTAAAAAAAATTTTTCTTCATTTGTATTTCAGCATTGCTCAAACACCGAAAGAAACAAAAAAATATATCCGTAGATGATACATTGACCCAGTTGGATGGATCCGATATAGATCTTTCAAGCACAGACGACGAAGATGACGATGTTGAGTATGTTCCGGAGCCAACTACGTCATCATCAAATTCTGAATTGGGATTCAGTGATACTGATGAGCCCCACACAATACCAAGTACTAGTTCATCTACTTTGTTAAAACAACTTAAGGGGAAAAAAAAGAAGAAATCACTGAGTGCTACGGCTACTGCTTCAGCAATAGAAAAGACCCTTATTAATTGGACTGGAAGTGATTTGATTCTTGGCAATATCGAGTGGGAGGGCCAGTTTCACATCGGAAATCAAAAGCATTCGCCTTTTGAGATACTCATGAAGTACTTTCCAAGTGAACTTTTTGAAAAAAATTGCCACGGAAAGTAACATCTACTGCATGAGGGAAACTGGAACAAATCTCAATACCACTCCCGCCGAGATTCAAAAATTCTTTGGAATGAACATGCTTATGGGCAATGTGTCACTTCCACGGATCCGAATGTATTGGCAACCCGCTACTCTGATTGATCGCGTAGCAGATATTATGCCAGTCAATAGATTTTTTTAAATTCGATAGTACATACATGCTGTGTCTGCAAGAGAACCACCGGAGAGCAATAAAGACAAGTTTTGGAAAATTGCACTAGTCATCGCTGCTGTTCGCAAGGCTTGCCTTCAACTCCCCAGGGAGGAGTTTAGCTCAATTGATGAATAAATGATTCCTTTTGCTGGGAGGATGCCTGCAAAGCAGGTAATGAAATCAAAACCGACTCCAGTTGGTATTAAAAACTGGGTAATGTGTGGCAAATCAGGCCGTGTTCTTGACTTCGAAATTTACCAGGGAGCTGGAACTGGTATTCCATTAGAATAAAAGGCTTTGGGCCTGGGTGCTGCAGTTGTTTTACGACTTTCTGAAACTATTCCCAAAGACAAGAATTACAAATTATGTTTTGACAAGTACTTTACTGGCATACCCCTTATCAGAGAATTGAAAAATAGAGGCATACTTTCCATTGGAACATTAAGGAGCAATCGCATGTGCAAGTGTCCTCTTCTAACGGAGAAGGAAAAGAAGAGCGGTCCACGGGGTGGAATTGACTTTAAGGTCTCAGCTGAAAAAGACATCTGTGTCAGTCGCTGGCTTGACAATGGAGTTGTGACACTTGCCTCAACTTTTGCAGGTGTTGAGCCGATTGATCAAGTAAGACGGTGAAGCGAGTCTGCTAAGGAACATATCATGATTGACCGCCCACACTCTATTGGCGTGTACAACAATTACATGGGCGGGGTGGACATGATTGATTATCTTATTTCTCTGTAAAGAATCAAAGCAAAAACCAGGTAGTGGCCTGTTCGTATGTTTTTTTCATTTCTTAGATCTGGCAGTTGCCAATTCTTGGCTGGAGTATAGTGATTTTGAGCTTGAACATGGTACACCAAAGTCAAATATTCCCGATTTATTGGCTTTCCGAAATGAAGTCGGTCGTGCTTTGACAATCGCAACAGTACCAGTTAGATCTGCAGACAGGCCTAGATCAGAACTGCACAGTGCTGGGTCCCTTGCTTCTCCGCCTCAGAAAAGGGCAAAGAAAATAATCATGCCAGTGCAGAATGTGCGGTATGATTTTTTTTGTCATTGGCCAGATTGTATTGATGGGCTAGGAAAATACTGCAAGTTGGAAGGTTGTGGAGGTCGAAGCAGGGTCAAGTGCAATGTTTTTCTCTGCTTAAATAAGAGCAAAAATTGCTTTACAAGATTTCACAAGAAGTAAACAACATCCTGTGAAGTACTGCAGGATGAACAAGACATGAAGTATGATTGAGAAAATGTGCGAAAACAAACTGCTGTGCGAGATCAAGATTATTATAATTAATTAGACTGCTGTAATTGTTGTGTGTCATTGGGAAAATAAATTCTTTTACTTGAAAAAATTCACTTTTGTTATGTCCTATGAAGCTAAACGAAATTATGCTTTCTGGATGATTGAGTCATAGAGAGCACAATTGTATAGCTCAATCAGTCACAATGCGAACAATTGTACGCATGACGTAATTTGTATAATTAATGAGAAAATTAAAAAAAATATATTCTGGGTTGACAGTTCCCCATAAGGATCATTAGGACAAAAAATGAAATTTTTTCAGCAAAAAATTCTATATCGTGACTGAAGGGGTTATAAGGGAGTTTTAGGTCATTTGTCAGGATTTAAGAATTGCAGTTTTTTCGATTTCCAAAAAAAGTTTTTTTACTCCACCGTAGTGGTTACCTGACTCGAGACACTTCTCGTCTCGTTCTGACTTTTTTCGCTAGGAACAGTTCACGCCATACTCATTTTGGCCACTCTTTCTCTCAGTACGACCTTTAATCTACGCCGTAGAGAGTTTTCTCTGCTAGTGAGGACTCCTGGCCTTCCACCATACTAAATCCTGAGAAAGCGACAGGATATCAACCGCCATCTTAGTAGCAGTGGTTCAGTTTTTATCCTGTATTGACCTTTTAGCGGAAATGGCCGAATTAACCCCATTCCTTTAGCAATTTTTTGCACTCCATCTTTCCACTTTGCTCGTTTCAGGGCATCCTCCTTCTTGAAACCAATCTTTTCGGTCTCTTTTTCTCCTTGCTTCTTGCAAGTCTTCTTTGGTCCTCCTCGCTTTCAAACAATACACATAAGTTTGATCAGTTTAATACAGTATCATTCATAGCGTTCTTGAATATTGCACAATAAAATAAAGAAAGGAAAAAAACAGTGAGGAGAGCAATATTATGACGGAAAGAAGATGCTACGATTCCACATTACTTGCATTCATAACAGTTGTGATGCCACTAACGAGATTTAGTACTTTTATGGTACTACGTGTGTGATATCATAACTGTTTAAAGCAAAAGCAAAGTTCGCAAAACGCAGTAGAAGTTCACGCTCCGTACAACAATGCATTGCAAAGCAAATCTCGTTTCGTACTATTAATAAAAAATCGGTTCGGCATTAATAAAGTCGGCAATAAACGTTTGCTTTATAAGCAAGGAGAGCAACAGCTTATACCAAGGTAAAGAACTCAACTATTGCCACCAAATTTTATCGTTGGACCAAAAAATGTCACCCTAGCATCAAAAAGCAGCTAGGTAAGTGGAGCGGTCTTAGGATCCACGAACGTGATCAGGAGCGGTTGCTTCTCCTTCTCCTTATCTTTTCGACACCAGCCGTATAATACATTTCCTTCACTAGCAGCGTACAACACCATACTGTTGTGGGAAAACGTGACACTGAAAAAAAGTTTCTTTAGTCTCACATAGGTTTCTATATTGTTACCTTACGATCGCAGGAATCACCATCGAACGTGCTTCGGGGTCACCAGTTCTTCTGCACAGTGCATTTCAACAATTACTGTATTCAAACAGGAAAGATCCCACTTTCCCCAATGCAATGCCAGCAATCTTGAAGTAGCTCAGAGCAGTGAACCGAGAAAGCGTCCAATTACTGGAGAATTACTCCACTCACCTGATTACTGGTTTGTAAAGCATTAGACCAACTAGCCCCATAGAAATTATTACTACCAACCAGGGGGTTGCTGTCATCAATGGGGGTTTAGCAATAATCCTATTTTCCAGAGAGACAATTGGTTTTTCTGTAGTGCATGTTACTGTAGGTGCAGAATGTAGGCTACAATAAAGAGCAAAACAACAACTGCGTACCTTGTAATGGGTCGCGGTGTACTTTGGCTTTTAATATCCCGGACATGAGCAAGGTCCCACGACGACCACAACCGTACCGAACCATTTTCCAAACCCCCCGCCACAACGTTCACAGATATCCCTTCTGGGGCGTTGCTATAAGCAACGCAGCGTACCCGAAAGTGGCAATTCTGGGCCGCAACCAAACTTCCGTTTACAGTCCATAGCCGGATGTGGCTTCCTCTGTCATTTCCTAAAAACAAGATGATTGTTACGCGACAATGCTTCGCTGATGTTACAGTGCAAGACTACGGCCTGTTTGAAGTGAAGCAGATCAGTATCGCTTAATAAGCTTTCACAAAACAAACGGATGAGAAACATTCGGTGGGTAGTTGGGGGAAATATGAGTGGTAGATGGAATAGAAATGGTAGGCTGTATTTTGGAGGTGGGAGGATATGTTCAAGCCGATAAGCGATGAAGAATCCGTAGAGGCATCCTTTAAGCGTGGCTCTAGCGCAATGGAATTTGATTCTACGCTCAAAAACATAAACGCATCTGAATTGATCGTAAAGCTGAGAGGTGTCGCTCAAACAATCTGTTTGATTGAAAACTAACCGGCAAGACGGTGTGGTTAGAACATCCGCTTCGCAGTCGGTAGACTTGGGGTTTATTTCCCTAGAGAAGCCACACCAAAACTTCTAAAAATGGTATTCACAGCTTTCCTGCTTGGCGCTCAGCACGAAAGAAGAGTGTGAAGAACAAACCGGCAAGCCATCTTGTTGTGTACTCGGGCAAGACACTTAACGGGATACCCTCATATTTATGTGGCGGACAGATAACGGGGTTAAGCAGTCAACTCGACGTGGTGGCCCAATCCAACTGAAGACTAGTAAAACAGGCTCTTCTCCAAAAACAAAAGATCTTGTCATACGAAGATTTGAGAACTCACTGAGAGCTTGCTATTTTCAGTGGTAAACAATCCAATCTACCAACAGTAGAAACATTCGTTTTTATAGATAGAAAAGTGTAAGTATTCTACTAAAATACATGAAAAGTTAAGGTGTTTAATGGATGGTGCGATTGATTCTTGGTTTGCATTGTGCTTTTGGAGGTAGATTTAGGTAACTGGTGTGACCTTGTCTATGTGGAAAGAGCAATTTGCGTCGGTTTTCTCCGTATTATATCAGCATGTCTAAACCAGTGAAAAAGCATGTATAATCGACATGGCTTTGAAGAAATCATTATAAGAGCTAAGATTATTATGCAGAAACAAAATAGTGTACACCTAGAGCAAACAAGTCACCTGTTTTAATCTATTTACTGTAATACAGCAGTATCTGCTTTACAACACTTGAAAGGCTTTAATGGCTGTGTCTATTCTTAATAGATTTTTCAGCATACAAAATGAATATTTATCTGTATTTGATGTTTGCTGAGCTTTATGCTTTAACGCATACCAAATTGCACAGGGATCATGATGTAACTACATGTTGTTGATTGTGAACGCTTCTGCAGTTTGCGATGCTGAAGCCATTAGCTCCCACCTGTTCAGCATAGTTTGCAAGCAGTTGAAAGTGCTAAAGAACTATAACTGATGCCATCCGATCCCAGTTTATGGCATTGTTGACTACGCATCCGCAACTTGTCCAGTTTTTTACAGTGACACGACGGCAGGAAAATGTCACTAAAGTGCAAAGCAGGTCTTAACCTGATTGCTCCTACCCAAGCCACAGGTACCTTGAGCGATGATAAGCCGGCCATCACGAAAGATTTGGACCAATCTTTGTTTTTATTTATTGGCACCATTACTGTTGTTGCTGCTACATCTATGGTTTTGAAGTGTGCGCGCACTCGCATAGCGCAACTGTGCACAAAGTGTGCCAAGCAAGTAGACTGGGGTAAACAGGGATAAAATTTCTTGAGTATCAATCCTTTAAAGAGTCGTCTATCTAGTAGCAGGGATGTGGAAGCGGTTATTTTTCAACCGCTTCCGCTTCCACAAACAAAAAACGAGAAAACGACAGTTGACAATCTTTTTAACTTTTGTGGGTCTGTAGCCTGCCTTCTCCTACACTTCATTATTTTGAGAAAACAAAAACCTTCATTTATTGCTATTACTTTACCTACTTCGCTTGAGCTTATTGTTCCGAACTACTCTGTGTTTCTGCACCAATCAACAGCCGCCTCAACGTGGTGGTGCGGTTCTCAATCCCATTTGGGTTGGGTTAAAATGGCTGTTGGTCTTCCCGAGGGTCCCAGTTACCCCGGATACTCCCCTCACACAAACCATTTTTTCGCCGTGCAGCCCCCTGAACGACCGCAGAAGAGTAGCACGCAGCTTCTTTAAAATCGGCCTGTCATCTCTCTTCTCCTGCCTTTCTCTTGCCCATCTTCTCATTCTTCTCCTTCTCCTGATGAGCGGCAACGTTCATCCTAACCCTTGTCCCGTCTTTCCCTGTTCAGTGTGCGCTGCAAATGTGACCTGGCGGGGTAGATCTGTGCAATGCTGCACATGCTCTAATTGGGCTCATTTAAAGTGCTCACTACTCTCCTTTTCTAGATTCAGAATTCTTGGCAGATCTCACTCCTGGAGCTGCCCTCCCTGCTGCGCCCCTGCTTTTTTTTGGAGAGGCTACACCTACCAGCACTGTGACTTCCTCCTCGGACTCCTGCAGCTGGTATACCTCCACTGCTCAATCTGGCCCGTCTGGCCCCCTTCTGCTAATGCAGCATTCACACCCCACACTCGCCTTCAAACCTCTTATCCTTTTTCCGCCCACTTTGTATCTTCTCCCTCTGCACCGTAACCACCGCTTCATGCTCCTGGCTGTTTCTCTTTACCTCCTACTTCCTCTTCCCCTCCTTAACTCCCTCAGGGTTCTTCAATGAATGATGGGGGTCTCCGAGCCAGGAGCACTGAACTGGTACACTTTATTTCGTCTCATCCCGTTGACCTTATTTATATCCAGGAATCTAACCTTAATTTATCTTCCTTTTTCCGGATTCTGGATTCTCTGCTCTGCGATCCGATGGCACCCACTCCCGATCCGGTATTTTTTCTACTGATGTCACAGACGCTAGCGGCGGCGTCATCATTTTCGTCAGGCAAGGCTTATCCTTCTCTGAGCTTTCTACCTCCTCTCTTTCTTCGCTTGACCCCTACTATGATTATGTAGAGGTCAACATCTCTCTAAACGCCTCCTCCTCGCTCTCATTTCTTATTGTTTATGCTCCCCTTATTCGCTCTTCTCCGAAGAATATCAGAACCAATTTCTTTTCTCCTTCCATTCTTCCCTGGAAGTTGCATCGTTGCATGATAGCATAGAAATTGTATCATTATATCATGGCATGGAAGTCGCATCATTACATGATGGCATAGAAATTGTATCATTATATGACGGCATGGAAATTGCATCTTTTATGGATTGAAAGTTGCATTACCACATGATGGCATTGCGGTTCATTGCAATGTTATTGCGTAGAGAATTAAAAGTACTTACTGTTTTTACCCACAAGTGATTTCCCAACACCAGCGTTTTGACACTTATTGATTTGTAATGAAAATATTAACTTTATTGTCGGATTAACCCTAGAACGGTAATCCTGGGTTTTTGTAACAATTGCAGCAGCGATGGGTCTGTTTAGACCCTACAAAACTTACCCGTATAAAATGTCTGTAATCTCGACCCGCAGTACTCAAATTCCTTAAAACGTTTGGTATCTATTGTTTTCAAACACCTCAAGGAAACAAGAAAAAATAAATCACCGAAATCAAATTATTTGATAGCTTAAAGACGTACTTTTTTCCCAAAATATTTGCTCAAAATATCGTCCAGTGTCTAATATTATGCAAAGTTGAGACTTTCTCCTAGGTTAATCTTCTCCATGAGGGCCACAAACCCAGCTTGTGATCAGTACTTCTACCTACTTTAATTCCATGCATTATTATTCATTTTAGTTTTTGATGCCTTATTACTATTGTGATTTTTTTACTATATGAAATGGATTCAGCTTACATCATGCAGTCCACATGGCCAACTTGCTTTTAGGCCATACAGCAATGTATACTGTTTTAGTTAAGGTGACTTTTTTGGTTTCATTTCTAATATTTTACTGCAATACTATTGAGTGTCTTGCTTATTCTTATTTTTATTCCAATTGCTTGTCTTTAGTGCCAACTTGCCGCAAAGTCTTCTGCGAGTGTAATGTGCTGCTCAACTTTTGTTCCTGAATCTGACTTGCTGAAAAGGGATCGCTTCCTATATGCCGGTGCGTCCTGTATCCCGTCAAATACGGTAACGCACATTTTCTAATCGTGATACGATCAGAGAAACATTTGGAAAAAAGAGATATCCTCAATATTCACATATGAACAACAGCAAACTACTCATAACAAATGGTCAATAAGCGGTCAATACAATTTTGTGCTCAAAAGACAAGGCAGTAAAATAAATCATTCTATCAACCTCATCTGCACTTACCATTCTCGATTTAACACAAAATTCACAAAAGCCGAGCTTAAATAAATACTATCAACTGCATTCAATTTATTATATCTGGCTTTACAAGGTCCATTGTGCCCCAAATCACAGTTTGCAGTTGAGCCATAAATCTTTGGCCAGTAACAATTTGTGCAAGATGAAGCTACTGGGAGACCCAGGCCGGTACAATCATCACTACCATGTTAAACACAAAAATATTAATTTGTTATGGGTCTGAGAAACAGAACGATATCGTTTCGAGGTTAAATTTCCTACAAGAGTTTTTAAGTACTGAACACAACTTTATTTTTCGCTCTGAACTCAGATGAGATCCTTAACAAATTTTGACCTAGCCGACATATGTGGACCCTAAATGCAATCTAAAACCCGATATATTTTGTTCGGTACGGCCCGGAAATAAAAGCCTCTAGTACCGGTAATCGGGACCCTAATTTACGATACTCAACGGAACAAAAGTGGATCTTACCTGAATCACAAACGGTGCACACATCTCCCGATGTCTGGCTTGCAGACACCGCAGTAACCGGTCCACAATGCCCAGTCAATGATCGAATATAGGACAACGAATCAAGATCCCAAATTGCCGCAGTGCCGTCCGCTGAACCAGAAACAAAAACGCGGAAAGGGCCACAAATGGACAAGCACGTGACTGGCGCTGTGTGGCAGTACAGAGTTTCGAGGGGTAACAACTCGACGTCGCAACCCTGAAAAATTATTTCGAATTGAGCTGTCTAGACCTGCGGTTCCAGCAAGCAACTCATCAATGTACGGAAAGCCTGCGAAGATACCGCATTGAGTCAACAGTCACCCATGCATGCCGTTGCGCTCGGTGCAGAGAGTAGTTTGAACCCGAAGCAAGCTTCAATGCAAACCGCCGATTCCGCTCGGCCATGCTGTATGTTACATGAGGCTCTGGGGGTCGAACTCGCTTCCTTTCAATGACAAGCTGACGCTCATTCCAATGCACCACGCTGTTCACAATAGCAACTATGATCAGCTCGCGTTGGCCTCGCGATAGGCGCTCGATGCTTGTCGTGTCGATTGTAGTGTTTGTGGTAAAAATGTACTGTACCATCCTAGGTGCTAACTTTGAAGTAGTTAACACAAGTAGTTTACATCGAAAGATTTTTCTATAAACGGTCATTCTCAACTTTTTTGCTGCGATAATCATCTGGCCAACAAAAAATTTCAACAACTTCCAACACACTTTCTCATAACGCACTTTTTCTGGTAGAGGGTTGCATTTTTGCACAAAGATGATCCCTGATTGGGTACCATAGATAATGGCGCGGCAATCAGGCGTTGCCACGCAACTTGTCACGTGACTGTCGGCAGTGAATTTTGCGAGATTGATTCCAGGTGAATTGTGCTTCAACTTCAAGCGAACTATGCTGTAATCATTAAAATAATTTTTTATAAAAACAACGACATATGGAGGGGCGCTGGCTTCGTAGACGAAGAACGTGATGCTGGCGCGGGTTCATCGTCACTGTGTCCTTGGGAAAACCACTCTTTGGCTATTTTTCATACTTAAGAGTAGAAACGCGCTGCGCCAGCAATACTGATAACTCCGAAGCGGGTCTAAACACAAGCGAGGAACAATAAACACAACTATGTAACTTATGTCATCACCCACTTGTCAGGTTTATCGTAAGTAACCAACGCCGACCAGTTGATGTCAAATGGCTTGCTGCTATTGGTCGAGCGCTTGTCACGTGTGTAAGCTACCAACAACCCCATATTAGGAGCGAGAGCGCACACATCGTTGGTTTGTAGAGGAGCCAGCTCACCGATGGGACCAGATACGTGCTTTTGAAGGAAGACGACTGGTTCGGGGGCACTAGGGGAGCCGAGGTACTCTCCCCATTGCAACCCCTTAACGGTTGGAACGGGACGAGGAGCCTAAAACAAATCATATTTACAAATCAAAGTAAATCATGTTTCAGATAGTGCATTAATTCTTACAAGGAAGCAAATGACTTTGAGTAAACCGAAGATCTTTGTTATGAATGTCTGCTCTTAACAGTTGTTTCAATATTCTCAAAAGTCTGTAGTTTAGTATCTACTTGGTTCTCACCCGTAACGGCTTGCTAAAATTTTTCACTTTGACGCGATACCGATAGGCGCACCTTGAAAAGTTTAGTGGGGCTAAGAAGATTTCTAGAGATATTATCTCACTTTAGAATTGACCTTCCGCCGCTGTAAGCTGTCCGATGTTCCTCGTAAAGAACCCAAGATGGATGAGGGAAGAATTTCTCCAATCCCTCCGGCTCCAACTTCTGTAGACAATTAAAAATTAAGAAAACAATCGCCGCGGCTTCCAGCACGCCAACATATTTCGAGCTTTACATGCTCTTCTATTAAACTTCGCTCATGCTTTTCATCATAAAACAAAATTCAGCTGAATCTTTTCGACATTGCTTACATTTAAAATTCATCATTAATATTGATTTGACAGTCTTCAAAGCTCTGTACGATTTAATAACCAAAATATACCAGCAAATATAGCGAGCATGTCAAAAATATTGCTTAAAGTGTCCACTAGGGTTGAATTATCGGGATAACGGTTAACCGATTAACCGGGAGTTTTTTTGCTATCCGATATCTGGATATAATTCTGTCGGTTAACCGGATAAAAGAATATTGTTGCTAATGCTTTAACACTTTTTAGTAAGTTTCAACATTCTTTGTTACGAGGAGGCTGACTCCCGCTGAGCGCAATTAAACTTTTGTTCATACTTTTGTTGTCTTATATTTTCAACTACTCGTAAAATGCATGAGTGAACTTTACTCACACGTCCTAAAGAAAGCCAAGGAAATGATTATTTTAATAGAAGACTGCATTTGCGTTGTGAGATGAAGTTTGTGAAGTGTGCAGGGTTTGGCTGTAAGAAAATTTCAGTTGAATTTGAAAAGCTTTAAATACAACCTAGTTTAAACTGCCTAAATTAAAGAGATGGGATTTAAACGTTTTAAAAGTGAAAATCCCGTTTGGGGCTGCTTTCTACGATCAAGAAATGGTGATAGGGCAAAATGTAAAATCTGCGAAAACACGATTTCTTGTAAAGGCGGATCTACAGGAGCAATGAGAAACCACCTTTGTCTAAAACATAAAATTCTGCTCAAAACAAAGAAGGCAAAACAGCAAGTTTCTTTGGAAAACGCAAACAAAAGTTCCACGGGCACCAGCACGATTGAAAACTATTTTAAACCAACCAAAGAGTCGCTGGAAAGGGTTGTTGCAGAGCTAGCAGCTGTGGACAGAATTTCTTTTAACTCCATTTCTACTAGTAAGCAACTAAGACAAGCATTTTTAGCAAGAGGACACAAGCTACCACAAACGGTGCAAAATGTCAGAAGTATTATCATATCTTTTTCCCAAACAGTGAAAAGCGATATAAAGAAAATGATTGCAATAAAAAAAGGGGCTGGAAAATTTTGTTCTGTCACTCTTGATGAATACACAAGCACAAGAAGCAGAAGATACATGAACTTAAACCTGCACTATGATTCAAACCCTCTTAATTTAGGAATGGTAAGAATCAAAGGTTCTATACCAGCTGAAAGAGTAGAGAATTTGCTGAAAGAAAGATTGCACGAGTTTGGCCTTAAGATAGAAAACATTGTTGCAGCTACGACAGATGGAGCTAGTGTGATGAAGAGTTTTGGAAGAATGATTTGTGCGTCCACCAGCTCTGTTTTGCGCATGGTTATCATTTAGCAGTAACTGATTTCTTGTATGCAAGGTAAAATCTCTTTGAAGGAGTAGAAAAGGAAAGAGAAAATAATAATACTGGATCGGATTCAGAATTTTCTTCAGAACAGGAGATGAAAGAAGTTGATGAAGCTGCTGTAAATCTTGTGGAGACTGAAGCAATTGGCGTAGAACTTCAACAGTTTGTTGCGAAAGTGATAGGGAAGGTTAGAACAGTGGTAAAGATGTTTCGCAAAAGTCCTCTTACGGACGAAATTCTGCACAAGCATATCCAAGCACAATTGAACACAGAGCTGAAGTTGATTCTAGATTCTAAGACTAGATGGAACAGTCTTTTGGAGATGATTAAAATATTTGTAAGAGCGGAAAAATGTATCAGAATGGCTCTTGTGGAAATTGGAACTTCTACCACCATTACGAACGCAGAAATTAAAATTATCCATGATCTAATTCAGAGGTCGGCAACCTGCGGCTCCGGAGCCGCATGTGGCTCTTTTGCCTCCCATCTGCGGCTCTTTTGCTGTTCTTTGAAGCAAGTGAGTGTGAAATGATACTCAGATCAATGATTCTAACTACAGGTGAAGACCGATTTTTTTTTTTTTTTTTTTTTTTTTTTTTGGAAAACACTTATGACCTATACTCCGTAGAATTATTCTGGCTCTCATTGGTCTCCTTGCTGTGGTAAACGGGTCCAAATGGCTCTTTGACGGTAAAAGGTTGCCGACCCTTGATCTAATTGATGTCCTTGAACCTGTCAAACACGCTGTAGATGGACTTTGGGATCAAGTGCATAAATTTCCCTATGTGGGGAAATGTTCTTAAGAATAATGTTCTTAAGAATAAACTTGATAACTGGGGAAAATTTTGCACTTGTTGTTGTCTTGGGGAAAATTTTGCACATGTTCCGGACTTTGCAAGAGGAACGCTACACTTCTTACAGCTGAGCGGATTCACGATTTTGTGTTTAAAACTCTCTCTAATTCTAATTCTGCGTACTCGGCATCTCTTAAATCTCATCTTGAGGTAAGAATCAAAGACAGGAGAAATGCATGTCTTGTTCATCTACTTGAATATTTGCATGATCCCAATTTTCTAATGGAGAACAAGTTTGATATTTTTGGCGAATACGGAAACAAAAATAAGATGTACACTCTTGCTGCATCCCTAATGCAAAAGCTGTTTGGAGTACCAGAGCCTGGTCCTGGGGAAGAAAGCCAGTTTGCATCACTTGCTTCTACTTCAGTATGTAGAGACTCATCACGTGCATCTCTCAAGGAAGAACTAGAGCGAGCTATCACGTCAACATCAATTCCAGCTACTCGTCCTTCCATTATTCCAAACCTTACCAGAAGAATGGTCCAAAAGGAATGTGAAGTGTTTGAAGCTTCTGGGATACGACCTGCCAACCTTCAGACTCTCTATGAAGCTCTGCTTACTGTTCAGCCTACTTCTGTGGAAGCAGAAAGAGCATTCAGTGCATGTGGATTCTTTGTTACAAAACTCCGGTCTCGTTTACATGATTCCACAATCGATGCATTGTGCTTTATAAGGAATGCGTTGCAGAAACAGTGAACATTAAATCTGAGTAATTTTTTCATATTCGATTGTACTGCACGTGTGCTTATGTCTGTAATAAAACTGTACAATACTTTTCATATTTAGCAGTTATTATCCGGTTAACCGGTTAGTTAAATTCCAACTACACGGATATATCCGTTATCCGGATAATAAAAATTATTGATATCCGAGCTAAACCTAGTGTCCACTGCGATAAAAAAAACACGTTGTCTTTGTTTATACAAGCTAATTCATATCCGACACGAGAGGACTACTAATTCGCTAAAGCTGGCCTACTCAGCACTATTGTTAAATGATAAAATACGTAAAAAAAGCAGCTAAAGTGTTCGGCTGTTAGCAGTCATAAAGTGATCGGTTTTGCCCGGAAAGCGAACATTTAAGCCGAACTACAAAATCGTATTAACCTGTCAGGTAGAAAATGATACCAGATATTAACTCTTTCGCTCCCGCGATCATCGATTGATGATCTCGTGTTTTCAGTGTTTACCTCAAATTGTTTTAAATTGAGTTACAAAATTAGTTTACTAAAAATCGATTTGTGACTATATTTTTCATCCGATTTTCATAAAACTTTCAAAAGATCACGCTTATTTCTTCACGCATCGGAAGATGTATAATTTGTGTCCTAATTCTTGAATTTTTATACCCAAAATAGGTTAAAATGACCAAGAGCCCAGTTGCAGACGACAAAATCGGCCAAATTCTCAGCACGTGCCAACTACACTAAAATCAAATTGAGATTACATCTTTACCACAGCACCAAACCCTTTATCATTGACACAGTCTGAAAACTACTCTTTTGGGGCATCATTTAACAAAATTTCAAGCGATAACAATAAATTTTGCTTATTTAAATTTCCAAATTTTTTAGGGGTCTCAAAAGCCCCCCAAACAAATTTGAATGGTAAGTAGATAAAAGTAAATTTAGTGCGTAAAAAATATCATATGTTGCTAAATACCGGTCTCATTTGAAAGCTTAGGAAATTTGCTTTCCAGCAATATATAACTTTAAATAGTTTAGACTAAGTGGTATATGATATTTACTGATCAAAAATGAGTACTGTACATCATCTCAGTTCAAAACCCCCAAGAATTTTTTGACTTACCTTCACTAAATTATAATTTTTAGTAAAACTACACCCTATAAAAAGATAAAATAAATTGCAAATGTTTCACCAATAAAGTCGTCATTTTGTATCAAGTTTCCAAGGAGACAAGAAGCGAAATACAAGTTTAAAAGCTAACAGAAGTTTGGCTTCTCTAAATCAAAGTTTGCTGTATCCCCCTTGTTTCTCAAGAAATGGGAAGGGTGTAAACAAGCGGCTGTTTTATTGTTAGTGACAGCATATTCTATTTAAACTTGATATTTTCTGAATCTTGAAGAAATTCCCTGTTCAAAAATACATAATGTTACATGGTTTAGGCTAACCTCTAGCAGATAATAACTGATCATATTTTAGGTACTAAATTTAACTACCAAAATTTGGTACCGGTCGGTACCGGTCAAAAAAAAGGTCATGTGCCTCAGAAAATTGCAAATTGTAGAAAACCTAGGCTTTTAGGTAAGTTTTGAGTGATGTACCTTGAAAGCTTATTTCCTTAGCATCATTTTGCAACCATTTCTAAAAAATTGGTAGAAAATTAAATCTGTAGTAATCTTTGAGGTGAGGGTACCTCTTTAATTTTAAAGACAAGTACCCCCCAGTTGGGGGGGCTAATTTGCATAAAATTTGCATATTCAAAAAAAAATTTTTTTTTCTATTTGAAATCCTCAAGAAATGTAGATTTCAACGATATATCACACTTAATGTAGAAGTAGACAGCTGAGTAATGATTTACAAACAAACTTGAGGTACATAATTATGATTAATTATGATTGATTATGACAGTTTTTCGCGCTGCCACCTTATCTTTTCACGCGGGAGCAAAAGAGTTAAAAGCAGACGCTACACGAAATTTACAGTCAGTAGAATTTAGTTCCAGTTTTAAGCACAGCAACTCTACGCAGTTGAACATTGTAAAACAAAAACGTTGTAATATTTTTACAAAAATGGAGCTTCCTCCTTTTCTGGGTATGAGCTCATGCTCTGTTTGCTGATCTTCTGTAAGACTGGGTTACCACAACGGGTAGACTCTCGATCCCACCACCTTTCCGCCACATAAAGACAAAAGAATCCCGTTAAGTGCCTCTCATCCAAGGGTACAGCAAGCTAACTTGCCGGATCTTCCTCCACACCATCTCTTTCGAGCTGATCGTCAAGCAGGAAAGCTGTAAATACCATTTTAAAGAATGCGATGTCACTCGACAAGGGAATTAAACCCAGGTCTACCGAGTGCAAAGCGAACGTGGAAACCGCTTCACCACCACACCGGTATGAAACAAACGGAGCCAATTCAGCAATAGTAACTGCGTTTTTGTACTCAGCGACCTTAACATCGATGTAACATTTCAAGACGCTTGAAAAAAACTTTTTGTTGGCATCTGTTATTTGAGATGCATTTGGATTTTGATCCACTCTTGTGACAGTTGATCAATTTTTGAATCAGTTTCATCTATGTTTATTGTTTACGTCAGTTTGACCCTCTTTTGCCTCAGTTTGATCTATTTTTCAGGCAATTTTGACCCATTTTTAGGTAAGTTAAATGGAATCTTATATCAATTCGATCCACTTCTAGAGTCGTTCAAACTAATTTCAAGCTCAATTAACCCATTTAGGGCGAGTCTGGCCCATTTTTGGATCAATTTTTTTTAGACTGCACGGTTAGGAAAATGCTGTCGCAGAGCACATGAAAAAACTTAATCGTAAACTTTCACTATGATTTATAAGTTGCCCGCAACGTATTGTACACAGATTTTGCAGCAATGTCGCAAAAAATGGGATGTTAGCTCTCTCACTTTGACAAAAAATGTAGAGAAAAGATTTTGTCATCCTGATGTATTCTCTAGCCGAGAGCCAATTGGAAAACTTTGAAATATTATTTTCAACTATTTGTTACTATGATTAAAATTTCGCTCTACCAATTAGTTGCTTAAAAACAATTTTTTTAGATTTAAACCTTACGATTCTAAGATTTTATCACAGTAGTAAAAACTGAGCAAGCGCAAAAACAATTGTCGCGACAATTACGAAAAGTGATTCAAGAACCTCACACGAAGCTTGAAGAGCAAGAGCTTTGCGCAATGCAACGTGTGTAGTTGTCAAATTAGCTTGCAAAGACTGCTATTCCTACTCACAATGCTACCCAAAAGCATAAAAACTACGCTCGAGTAATTAATTCAAACCACTTAAAGCAAAAATTTTCACGAACGCATCTGAGCCAACGACCACAGACTACAAGGTAGCTGCTGGTGAGGGTATCTGGGCATAACACACTGTCAAACACCAACAAGCATACCGCTAAAAATCACTGCACGACACAATTGTTTAAAACAATCTTCCTTGAGTCGGACGTTGCTAAGAAGTTTGCTTCTGCCAAAATAAAGATTATTATTGGAATACTTGCTCCGTACTGTGTGGCGTTGTTTAGAAAATAACTTTTCCGCGTTTTTTGCCCGGGAAAAGCGTTCATCTTTGGGCGCATCTTTTTGCAAGTACATATTTTAGGTTTAATTAAACAAGCAACAGTTATTCGCTAACCGTATTTAAAGCACATAAATTGCTTGTGCGAACAAAATTATGGGATGCGTATGGGGGAGGGCTCAATCACAATGGAACCTTTTTCTTTTTCGTTATTTGTGTCTCTAAATAAGTGACTCACTCACTTTTATCATCTGTGTCTCTATATAAGTGACTCGCTTCACCTTTTCACTCTATTTCTGACGTATTCTCGTGAACAGTGCCAGACGAAAAGCTTCGAGAATATGAATACTTTACTTTGTGCAAAGAAGACATTATAGGGTATAGAATGTTTTGAATTGCATACGATGCAAACCTTCATGATCTTACAATAGATATGACTGATTGTGTGTTGATGATTAGATAAATTTATAATATAATACAACTGGAGACTTTTTCCATACTTAATGACTTGATGGGTTTAATGGTGTAAACTTGGGAGGTGAAATGGTATTTAAACCATCGAACTACCGGTATTAAAAAATTCAATATATTGCTAATATAGGCAACGTCAGTCAAGTACATGACGCATTAAAGTACATATTGTTGTACTGTTGGTAACCACTCAATCACGATTAAATAAGTAAAAAAGAACATTGTCGAATGCTAAAATAACAAAAGAAAAAACACGCAAGTGCGGAACAAATACTGTGAAACAAAGAACACTGAAAATTCAAAATAAACTAAATCAACTGAGCTTAACTAAAATAACTGCAGCCGACGATTTGAGATAGTGGATTGTCGCAAGACGGTTTCTCTCCAATCAGTTTTTAGTCAAGTCGCTTTTAAACGCAAGTTGGACAAGATCAGCTTTACGAGCGTGTTTCATTGATTGTCTGCGATCTCGCATGATAATTTTCAGAACAGAAAAAGAGTTCTCACAATTTGCAGTAGAGGCTCCGAGAGTGACTCCAAGTTTCAGCGCAAGATATACAGTAGGCATTGCCTTAAGTGCTTCATAATGTTTAGAAAGAAGTTTGGTTGTCGGCTTTGACTTCTCATCAACGTTGAATTTTGTAACGTACGTCCTATCAACATCAAATTTTGCTTCCACACTTGTGCGCTCTACCAAATCTAAAAGAGGCTGCACCATCTTCACATCCAAAAAGTTGCAATTTGAGTTCTTTTAACAAATTTCCTGGTGGTAGGTATCGCCTGGATCCCTATCCATGCTGCTGCCTACAAAGCTTGTTGCAAAATGTAATTTAATTTCGTTATGTTGCAGGCCTACCTTTGTAACAGCACTCTACTATAATTTTCGCTTTGGGAAGAATGGTATCTATTAAGCAATTTAAGCCGAAAGTTGAACTTAACCCGGAAACAGCTCTACGTAGTTAAAGTTGTAAATGACCAGTCGGCATCTGTCATAGTTCAAGTTGTCATAGTCATAGTTCAAGTTCTTACTTACTAGAGATGGTGCGGGGAGAAAAAACTGCCGCCGCCGGTAAGCTGCAGCGCACCACCGTCGTACATACGATGTCCATACAGCAAAATTTCTATTATTCTTCAGTATCTCCTGAACTTCCTGGTTCCATCACCACGTCTCCCGTCGACTTGCCGTGCTAACGTTTCCCAATGTTTCACCCCGTTCCATTCTGGCAATGCTCCGTATCATCTCAGCTACTCTTTGCCAGTCTTCCTGTCCACCAAGTATTCCGCTTTTAATCACTTCCATTTTGAATTTGTTCTTCACTTTCAAGTCTTTCAGCTTCCACCATTTATTCTCTTCAGTGGTTTTGGTGCTCTCCTCCACTTCGTCCAGATGATTATCGCACTGACTATTATTCTGTGCTGTTTCGCTAAACTTTCACCGACAATAACCTTTGCATCCACCACCTACTTGATTCTTCGTCTTTTCACCATAATGTAATCCACCTGCGAACTGCGTCCGCCACTGTCAAAGGTGACTATGTGTGCTAGTTTCTTTACAGAGTAGGTGTTAGTAATCGCTAGTTCCATTCTCTTAGCGAAATCCACCATTGCTCGTCCTTCGTTATTTCTCTTTCCCAATCCATGTCTGCCCATGCATTCTTCATCACCGTTACTCCCTTCTCCTGCGTGCCCATTCAGGTCTGCTCCCACCACAATTCTTTCATTCTTTGGTACCTTTTCCACTGTCTCATCAAGGTCCAACCAAAATGCTTCCTTTTCTTCACGTATGCACCTCACCTGCGGTGCATCTGCACTGATAACATTCAACATAACACCATCAAACTCCATCTTCAAGCACATTATTGTTACACGTTGGTTTTGAACACGGGTTGCTTTGATAGCGCGGTCCGCCTTCGGACGGGTTCTCTGTGCGGTGTTCTAATTATGCTGATAAGGCGTGCATTGCACGCCTTTGAGAAGTACGGTAGAGACAGTTAAGCTGATACATTGAGACGAGTGGACACGGCGTCGTGTCACTAACTTTTAAAATAATATACGTTTTTATCCGTTTTAGTCTGGTTGAAAGTTGTGCCAGGAAGAATTGAGGCTATAGGAAGGAAGCGTAACACTGACGAGCATGCCCAATGAATTTCTTTTGTCAGCCCCCGAAGTATTTGCTAGGAGAAAGTTTTATTGAATTTTTGGCGTCGTTTGAGAGCTTTTGCGAAAGTGTGGAAGCGCCTGACGCAGCAAAGCGCCATGCATTTTTGGCAAGCTTACCAGAAATTATGAAGTTTGAAATGCAGGAAGCTGATAAGCAACTCTATGAATTGTCGTATGATGCGTTAAAACGAAAGGCAACCAAAGAAGCGTGTGGAGCTAAGCAGTCAAACAGAGCGCGGCAGCAGTTGATTAGCCGCTGCCAGGCAATCGGAGAATCAAATCAAAGTTACGTTACTGCGCTCCATCAGCTGGGAGAGATTGCATATCTCGATATGGAAGACGCCCAAACAAAAAACGTCGTGTTGTACAATGTGTTGATTAGTGGGTTGAAGGATAAGCATCTTGTCGACCGCTTAATGGCCAGAAATTCGCAAGCTGACCGTCCTAGATGTTTGGATACCGCAAAACGGCTATTAGCTTTGAATACTAATACTCTGCCGGATGACTCCGCTGCTTTGTCCGCCATCAGACTTCAGAAATCGGTCAACCAAAAGAATGAGATCGAGGAATTGAAAGGTCTAATTACAGATCTACGAAAAGAAGTACAGGATATCAGAGATATGTGTATCAAACAGAGATCTACACCTGTTACTTTTGCGGAAAAAGTGGACATCTTCAAAGGAATTGCCCAGAAAAACGGCAGCAATTTGGCAGCAATCGAGAAGTGGATCGCAACGCTGACCGAGCAAATGCACGAAACCAACCGGAGAAAAATGTTTATTATGTGCCGTCAATCAGCGATGAACTTTGTAAATATGCTAAGATTATTGTAAACGATAAATATGTGTGTGTGTTAGTAGATACAGGTGCATCAGTGACGGTATTGTCTGAAGAATTTTACCGAATGTGTAACTCTCCAACTTTGTTAAATGTATCAAATGATATTAAGTTTGTCGGCACTGGCGATGAACCACTCATTATGTTAGGAAAGACTGTGGTTTCGATTGCCATTGGGGACTGTCGAGTACCATTTGATGTGTATGTGTGTAAAAATCTGACCGAACCATTTATTTTGGGTTTGGATTTCTTGCAAAAGCAACAGTGCGTAGTTGATTACAAACAAAAAGTTTTAAAAGCTGGGGATGTTACCCCACACCTAACAAAGCGGCTTAGCCCAGAGTCTTCCTTCGATGCGAGTCTGGTTAACACGTTAAAATTACCACCGTTTACTGAAATAATGGTGCCCTGCAAAATTATTGGTCATGAGTTTAGTGACGGCTCAGACGTTTATGTCGAGAGAGGCAAAGCGTTGTTGGGTAAATACGAAATTATGTGTGGAAATGGAGTGACAAAAACTTTTGGTAACTCTGTGCTAGTCAGAATGGCTAACTTTACCCCCACCGCTAAGTGTTTACCTATGGGAGTAATTGTTGCTAAAATAGGTGCTCTTGTGAAAATCAGTGTTTTTGCGAAGGATTCATGTGTTGACGATTGTGCTTATATTTTAGAAACCGTGCCTATGATTTAGGATCATTCTTTCGAGGCTTTACGTAGTGAAGATGCTGACCTTTTACTTTTGTGGGAGGAATTAAAATTAAATGAGTTAAACCTTAACGAGGGAGAAAAAAAAGCAGTGCATGAAATTATTAAAAAGCACAAAAAGGCTTTTTCATTGTCAAAAACCGATTTGGGTCGAACTGAAGTGATTAAACACAGCATTGATACTGGCGATGCCATGCCTGTACGTCAGCAGCCTCGAAGAATGTCGACAAAACAAAAACAAGAAGTAGGTAAACTTGTTGATGATATGCTGGATGACGGTGTTATTGGCACATCTAAGTCGCCGTGGTCTAGTCCAGTTGTTTTGGTTAAGAAAAAAGACGGCAGTGTCAGGTTTTGTGTTGATTACCGTCCTCTCAATAACTGTACTAAAAAGTGCAGTTACCCCTTGCCAAGAATAGACGACAGTCTTGATCAGCTGTCCGGGTGTGGATACTTTTCCACTTTGGATTTGAAATCGGGCTACTGGCAAATTCCTATGCACGAAAAAGATAAGGAAAAAACAGCGTTTACATGCCATAAAGGATTGTTTGAATTTAACGTGATGCCTTTCGGCTTGGCAAACGCGCCGGCAACCTTTCAGCATTTAATGAGAGTTGTATTATATGGTATTGAATGGGATGGCGTTTTGGCGTACTTGGATGATATTATTGTTTACGCACGCACTTTTGACGAACACTTACGTAATCTCGATTTAGTTTTGTCACGTCTTGAATTGCATGGCTTGACCCTAAGTGAGGTGAAGTTTTTAGGCCATATTGTATCAAAATCGGGAGTTTCGTGTGACCCTGAGAAAGTGGCTTGTGTGAGTAACTGGCTCATTCCCAAGTCATTAAAAGAAGTAAGACAATTTTTGGGTCTTGCATCATATTATCGAAAGTTTGTTAAAGATTTTGCTAAATTAGCTGCACCAATGTATAATTAGACCAAAAAGTCCGCCAAGCAATTCGAATGGACCGGTGAATGTAATGACGCATTTTTGTGTTTAAAAAGTTTTTAACATCTGCACCTGTTTTAGTGTATCCTGATTTTTCCAAACACTTTATTGTGGATACTGATGCTTCAAATGGTGCAGTTGGGGGAGTTTTGTCTCAAATTCGCGATGGAAAAGAGCATCCAGTTGCTTACTGTAGCCGAACACTAACCAAATGTGAACGGAATTATTCCACAAGAAAAGAACTTCTAGCTGTTGTTCATGCTCTCCAAAAGTTTCGTTATCTGGATCAAACGTTTTTATTGCGAGCTGATCATGCTGCTTTACGGTGGTTGTGGGAGTCCAAGTATGTCTTTGGTCAGTGCGCGCGATGGTTCGAATTGATGGCCGAGTTTGATTTTGAACTTGTACATCGCTTAGGATCTGTTCATGGAAATGCTGATGCTTTGAGCAGGTGTCCTGGCGAGGAGGAGAATTTTCCTGATGATTGTCCGTTCCGCTATGATGATGGCTTGGTAAATAAGGTGGAACATGTTGAGAATTCAAGCAAGGTAGATATGTTTGCCATTGATTTCCGAGAATACCAAGGTTGGAATAATGATTCAATTGCACGATTCCAACAAAAAGATGAACATTTGTCTGTTTTACTTGATTGGGTCCGACGCGGTTCTAGACCACCATCTAAAAAGGTTAGAAAGTCAAGCGAAGAGATTCGGCATTATTGGTCTATCTTTGGAGAAATCATTCTCAAGGATTCTTGTTTGTATCGAAAGCATGAAGACTCAATGATGACTGTAAGAGCCCAATTATTAATTCCGAATGCCAATAGAGAGGAGATATTAACAGCTCTTCACGATTCTGCTCACGGTGGAGGCCACTTGGGTGTAAAGAAAACTGCTGAAAAGATATCGGAACGATTTTATTAGCCACGTTGGAGAGCGTCGGTTACCGCATATTGTAAAGAGTGTCAACTGTGTGACCAACGGAAACAACTATCAACAACTCCCAAGGCTGAGCTTGTTCCCTCTTCGGAAGTGAGCCCAATGCAGCGAATTGAGATCGATGTACTTGGTGGCTTGCCTATGACTCACACAGGAAAACGTTACATTTTAGTCGCATGCGACATATATACCAAATATATGCAAGCGTGGCCAATGCGTTCTCAAACGGCTCAGGAAACAGGAATGACTGAACGCGTTCACTCCAATCAGGGTGGCAACTTCGAAAGCATGCTGTTTCGAGAGCTGGCTACATTAATGGGGTGTAAAAAGACGAGAACGACCGCTTACCACCCAGCTGGTAATGGTGGAGTTGAGAGAAATAACCGCTCTATAATTGCGATGCTGAAGAACTATGTACAACAGGATCCTCAGTCTTGGGACAGGTCTCTTTCTGCAATCTGCTCCGTGTATAATGCAAGCTGCCATGAAGAAACGGGAGTTTCGCCTTATTTTCTGCTGGCTGGAAGAGATTTGCGATTGCCGGCAGATTTGATCACGGGTAAACCGAATTTTCTTCCTTCCACCAATGCTATTGCTGATTTGCAGGACAGAATGCGCCTGGTGCTAGAAGTGATCAAAACAAGATTAGAAAAAAGGAATCTGATGAAAAAACGCTATGATCAGAAGGCATCGGCAAACACCGCGTACAGTGTTGGAGATCTTGTGATGTTAAGGAATTCTGTGTTACAAAATGATTAATCACGTAAATTTCACTTGCCTTATTGTGGTCCTTATCGTGTTGTTGAAGTGTTACCACCTGTGAATTATGTGATAGAAAGTCTTGACGGGTCTACAACTAAACATGTTCATTTTAATCGTTTGAAGAAGAGTTATGGAAGAATTAATGAAAAATCTACAACTGAGGATGATAAGTTAAAAGAATCATCCCGTAACGATTGGCCAAATAGCGACATGGAATTTTATCGATGTTTCTCCCAAAGCCAGTCGCACTTGTCACGAAGTCATAATATTAATAGTCGTAGACCAAATTTACGGCCCAGAAGTACGTTGAGACGCCCACATTATTATCCAGATGTCTAGCTGCACTGATTGTTTAACTGCACTCTATGAAATAGTATTGCACCTGGGTAATTTTTCATAATATTGAATCACAACACCATGAATTGATATGTTGTAGGCTGTTTGTAATATTGTGTGTACGTATATTTCTGGTAACTTCCTTCTGTTTTAGTGGAGGGAAGAGAGTGTTACACGTTGGTTTTGAACACGGGTTGCTTTGATAGCGCGGTCCGCCTTCGGACGGGTTCTCTGTGCGGTGTTCTAATTATGCTGATAAGGCGTGCATTGCACGCCTTTGAGAAGTACGGTAGAGACAGTTAAGCTGATACATTGAGACGAGTGGACACGGCGTCGTGTCACTAACTTTTAAAATAATATACGTTTTTATCCGTTTTAGTCTGGTTGAAGGCTGTGCCAGGAAGAATTGAGGCTATAGGAAAGAAACATAACATTATCCTGTCTGTTACTCTCCACAATTCCACTGCCCTGTCCACATGCTCCTTTTTCAATATGATTCCCACACCATTCTTTTTATTTCCGCTTCAACAGTACTACGTGCTGTCGTACATGACAGAAAAAAATTTAGCTTCTCTTCCTTCTTGAAAAGTAACATTTTTTGCCTTTTTCCCAGAAGTAGGATCAGCTCATTTTAAATTGTGGGTGAAAGATAAGTGGTAATCATCTTATTAGAAAGCTGAAAAGTTAGAAATGCTTGTTGAGAGCATGATAACGCTTGGCAAGAAGCTTTAGTGTTTGAAGAAAATTTCCTAGGCTTTCGGATTCAAAGCTTTCTCGATGCCTTGGGAAAGAAAGATTCTGCTCACTCAAAAAAATAGCTATCCCAAATAACTATCCATTTTTTTCTTTGTTCATCCATTAAATTCTGCATTTCCTTGTCAATAGGGCCATTTTTATTTTGACCTAAAAAAAATTTTTTGACTTTATTTTTGTTAAATTTTGACTATACGATTTTGGCCTATTATTGAAGTTTTGATGTACAGATTGTGATTAAAAAGTTTTAGAAAAAGGAATTTACATAAGTTCAGAGAAGCTACAATTCGCATTTCGTCGTTAGTTAGATAAAATCTCAATTTGTTTTGTAGTGATGCACGGTAACTGACCCTACAAAAAGCACTTCTGCATAGCAAGTAATGCCTATAAAACTGCTATGTTCCTACCATTGTATGTATTTTATTGTCAGTCTATCACGTGCTCAACAAGAAATCACACCGTAAAATTACCAGAATTATTTATTGTAATAGAGCATAAAGTATTTTTTGACTTTCTCTGGTTCAAAATTTCTATTTTACTCAGTATTTTTTAGCATGGAGAATGGTCGCTCAACCGTAGCGGAGGTTAGCTGGGCATTTTGCAATAATGCGTGGGTGGTTGGGGTAATTATCAAGTTAGTTCAATTCATTGTTACCTCTAAATCAGTTGGATAATGGTTCTTTGATATAAGCTTTAATTCATCAGGGGTCATCGTGAAACTGCATATTTTTCAATAATTCAGATGCTTCTGTCATAGTGCAGTTACTTGCTTCTAAGAACTCGACGTCAGCTGCTAGAATCCGTTATTGATTATTACGAATTAAGTCTGGCACCAAATATCCACATTGATAGCTTCTTTTTCTCGGCTGACTAAAAGTTCGTCATCTGTCCAATTGTTGACAACAGTACGAACAGTAGGAAAGAATTCGCTACAGTACGATGCAGCTCTAAGCCAAGTTGCCTATCTTGTAATCAAAAGGTAAGGAAGTGATGGCAAACCAGCTTCATGAAAATCTTATTTGCAATCTTTGTTTCTGATTGTTGCTGCTTTTATCGTTGCTACCACGTCATCAATATTTTTAAAACACATACGCACTTGCATAGCGCAGTTATGTAGTAAGTGTGCAATGCAGGTGACATGCATCAGAGAAGGGTATAATTCCTTTAGTCTCTCACGAGCAAGAGACATACAACGAGCACCATCCGTTAAAAGCAATGCAAAACTTTTTTTGTTTGGTGCCAAGTTGCCGCAATATGTCAACCAAAGGAAGCAGAATAAAAGCGCTATTTATACTGCTACAGCTTTCAAGCGGAAGACACTCAATCAAGTATGTGCCAGTAGGAGTCTCCAGGCTACCCACCAGCACATTAACATACTTTTGCAGAGCTACCGCTGCTTCATTCACCATCAAAAAAATTTTGTCGTGAAGTAGCCGGATTAGATTTTCTTCTTGACATACTAATTGAGCAAAACTAGCCCGGGGTGCAGTCTCAGAAGATAAAACTTTTGCCATCGTATCAAACAGAGACTTTAAAGCTAAATGGCTCAGTCAATAAAGTGAAATATCTGCTGCTAGAATTAAAGAGACTGATTTTTCCTTGAAGTTTAATTGATCTGGCGGTAAAAAGGTTTGCTTACCTGGGTTTTGCTTTTCTCTGCAATCAAGCTTGGTGATGCTTACTCCTAGGACTTTCCACAAAAACATTTTTGTCACATTTGACTGATAGGTCGAAATGTTGCAACGTAAATCGCCTGCAGGAGTTGCCAAAAACTTATCCGCATATTGGCTGCAAATCTGCCTTTCGCTGTAGACAGTTTTGCTTGTTTAGGCATTATTTAATGCAACTAGATATCGCCAGTTACGGTTCAAAAAGGCCGCGTGTAGTGAGACAGTGTTTTATCGGATTAGATTACTCGCGTAATAATTATGCATTCATGCATCAACAACCAAGATTCTGAAATGAATACTTTTCTAACAAACACGCAGAAAGTAACGAATGCTCAGTTCAATCATGCAGTTTTATTGTGACGATAATCCATTACTGTAACAGTAGTTTGAATTAGAAGATTTTTCTAAAAACCGTATGGGAACAGAATATTCAAATCATTTATAGCTGCTCAAAGTACACGAGAAATTAGTTTTTTGTGAGTAAATTCGGATGAGACAAAATGTCAACAAACTTTATTTTGATCTATAAAGCCCTATCAAAACTAACGTTGGTATAAGCTTCATTATGTAACATAGCGCTGAAAAATTTTTGATTTTGACTTTAGCGGGCCCTGATTATCTATCATTTGGTGGAATTTTAAAGCTCTCTCCATTTTTCCAAGCATTCTACATCAGTTTTAAAGCTTTTGTGATTTGACATGAATGAATTTACTCGTAGATGGCAGAAATTATCAAAGGTTTTTGAAACAAGCATGGTTGGATCCTTTCCATTCAAAATAATTGACACCAAAAACAACACAATCCGAATTCAATTTTTGAATATAATAACCAAAATCTTAATACTCAATTCCCATTTTTCAGCGTTTTGTAGAGCCACTTTTTGAAAAGTTTTTAAAACAGTATACATCAAAAACAAGACAACGCGGTTTCCATTTTTGAATATAATAACCAAAATCTTAATTCTCTGTTCCAGTGATTCTCAAAGTCAGTTCCGTGTAACCCTTGGGTAGCACGAAGCAAGGTCAGGGTTCCGTGAAGCTACATTCGTAAAGAATTCCGCAGTGAATTACGAACACAGCTGCCAACCTTGCAAATATATCCCAAGATTGCATGTCCAATAGCGGTCGATCTCCAAAAAAACGTCTTTATGACATTAACTTTGTCAAATATAACATCTCGAAGCAAGGTCAGGGGTTCCGTAAAGCTACATACGAAAAAACTTTCGTAATGAATTCCGGTCAATCTCCAAAAAAAAGGTCTTTATGACATTAACTTTGTCAAATAAAACATTTCTTTTATTGTATTAAGTATTAATTTAAATAAGAGTTCCGTTATATTACCAATGATGTCAAAGGGTTCCATTGCAAAAAAAAGTTTGAGAATCGCTGGATTAGAGTAAAAGCCAGATAACGTATACAGTGTAATTAAATATCATTTGATCTTAACCAGCAACACAAAACAACTCACAAAGCAATCAATAATCCAAAAATGCAGCATAAACCAAACTGCCTTTATGAATGCAATACCATGTCAAATTATTGAGTTAAACACAAATCAACAAGCTTCCAAGTTTAAATTTGAATTACAATTGAGCTGCTAATCCCATTAAGCTTGAAAGAAATGTGCGATATAGCCTATTGTCATCACTCGCACTCCGGCATTTGTGCCTTATTGATTTGTTTGATAAAAAATAGACCTTGTTGTATTTTTTTTGTCGCAATGTTATCTCTACCAGCTGCCAAAAATTGTTGCCATCTTAGAGCATGCCGCCCTTGCAAGAGATCAACTGGATCTGTTAAATGAAGCTTTTTGCATATGTTTTTTTCATATTCGATGGGTTCACTTATTTCATAGCAAGTACTGGTGTTATGGCGACCTTACGAGATACTAACTATGAATCATTAATGTTTCGCTGAAATTATGTGAGTGACTCATTAACATTCTCGTTCTGTTCGTGCGCTCGTTATTGTACAACATATATCGTTATTTTGAATCATTCATTGACCTCAATATCAAAATCATTCGTTGGCCTAAAAACTGGTCATAAAAGAATATACGAGTACATAGCTACATATCATGAATAATGTCGGCTCTCTTGTTATAATGTAGCAATGCTGGGTGACTGAGCCGTATGGGCAGGCGTAGTTCCGTCTGACGTACGGCAGAGTGACCTAGTAATCAAGCATCTAAAAAGGGGCATTATTATTTTGATTCATTTGATTCGATTCAATCCAAATTCAAATGCAAATTCGATTAGATTCATTCAATTCAACTCAATTCAATTCGATTCGATTCAAATCAAAGATAAATCGCAAGTCAGCATTCGTGTATTCAACGTTGTGTCTATGATTAGAAATACATTGTAGTTGTTGATTACCCGACCCCTTCTGAGGGATGGGGGCATGGCGGAAAAACACGGAGCCCCAGAAGCCGGGCAACTCTCCAGGGCCTGGACCAGAGATCGTAGAGAGACAGAGAGTGGCCAAAGAAGTGAGCGGCGCAAAGAGTCCGTAGCTGGACAGTGCAGAATGAGATGAGAAGTGTCCTGGGACGAGTGTTCGAAGGCGCTGCATGAAGGATTCTCGATTCTGCCAATCCTAGAAAGATAGGAGCTTAACAGTAGGCTGTGTCAGTTGCAGCGTAGATGAGAGAGAACAGAGCGAGCATGACGAGGAAGCACAAGTTCCTCGGTGGAAATCGAGAAACCTGTGTGTCAAAGAATTTAAATGAGGCAGTACGCCTCTGGTCCGAGAAAAGACAAGAGTGAATACGAGAGATACGAGTGATTACAAGGGATTGCAGAGGACGCGAGTAGCGCCCCCCGTCAGGCCAGCTCATCCGCCGCGTTGTTTTCCGGGAGAAACGAGTGTACGGGGACCCATGGAAGCCTGATAAAACAGGAGGAGAGAGAAGACAGTTCCTACCAGATCTTCCAGAGTTTGAGATAACAGGAAAAATGGAGGAGAGGACAGAACGAGAGTCAGATAGTAGGAGAAGAGAAGTGGCAGACTTGTTGGTGTTGCCGAGACCAGCAAAGAGCATGCAGAATGGCGCAGGCTTCAGCGGAAAAACTTGAGCATACTAGGCCTGCCGAAACGGAAAGAGTGGCCTCAGTGCCACAGAGAGAACAGTTGGCATGTACGCCAGAGCCACCCTTGCCAAAAGGAAAAGGAACAGAGCCGTAAGTCCAGAGTTCCAAATTATGATGGGGGAGAGAGTCAAGATGGGCAAAAACCGTACCTTGGCAAGTGAAAGGGGGATCAGAGCGGGAGCATAGAGAAGAATGGGTGGACTCCACAATGAAGGAAGGCAGATTCCAAGGAGGAGAGAGGGAGGGCAAGCAAGGAGAGCCTCCCTAGAGGAAGTAGAAGGAAGCATGAGCAAGTGAGTGGACGCAAGAGCTCTCCAGGACGATCTGCAGAGTCTTGGTTTCACTCCAAGTCTGGCCAAACCTAAAACAAAAAAGGGAGGTCGGGAGACAAAAAGCCCGCTCATAAGATGAAAGAGTGAAATGAAGCAGGGTGACTCGTAGGGGAAGTAAAGAAGTCTTGGAGAGAAGAAGTGAGATAGGGGAGAACGAAAGAGAGCCGGTGATGGCGCGACTAGCCGCTCGGTGGAGGCGATCCAATTTGGTAAAATTGGTAACGCTTAAGAAAGGAAACCATCCGGATGAAGCATAAGTGAGAAGGGGCCGAAGAAAAGCTTTACACAAAAGTGAGAGAGACTCCTTAGAGGGGACCCCATGAAGAAGCAGAGATACAGCGTAGGACCTTGAGACGTGGGAAAAACTTGGCCTTTAGCGAAGATACATGTTTAGAAATGGAAAGAGTGCGGTCGAAGGTGACCTCAAGAAAGGTAGGAGTCGGATTAAAACGGAGGCGGGAGCCGAGTAAGAGGAAGTTAGGCTGGAGGTAAGCTTGGTGGGGATCCAGTGAAAAAAGCAGGCCTCATATTTGCTCGGATTGAGGAAGACACCAATACTTAGACCAGTGATCCAATCGAAACAGAGCTCCTTGTGTGGCCTCCACAGCAGTGGGGACCGAGGGGGACGAGGACCCAATGGCCAGATTGTCAGCGTAGAGAGAGCAGCTGACGGAAGAAGGCAGAGAAGCAGGAAGATCATTGATGAAAAGAGAGAAAAGTACAGGGCCAAGAACGGATTCTTGCGGAACACCTCGACTGCAAAATCAGCTGCTGCTGCAAATATAACAGAAATTTCTGATATATACGTATGTCGGAAATTTCCGATAAATATATATCAGACAAACTTCACCTTAAATAAAACAAAAAACAGCTGCAAAATATATCAGAAATTTCTGATATACATAACACGAGCTATACTAAAAATCTAGAAGTAATTTCGCGTGATTTTGTGACCTTGGTGTAATTTTGACATCATTTTAATCCAGAAGACATTGAGAGTTGCATTATAAACCAGGGATGTGGAAGCGGCTATTTCGTCAACCGCTTCCAGTTCCACTAACAAAAAACGAGAAAACGACCGTTGACAATTTTTTTTAAACTTTTGTGGCTCTATAGCCTGCCTTCTCCTACAATTCATTATTTTGAGTAGACAAAAACCCATTCACATATTGCTATTACTTTACCTACTTCGCTTAAGCATATGGTTCCGAACTACTCTGTGTTTGTCTGTTCTTAGGTATTAGAACTCGTGTTGAATGTAGAACAGTGCTCTTCAACCTTTTTGTCATCGCGGAATACGTAATGTACTTTCGCGTTTGTCACGGAACCCCCACCAACAAAAATTTAGAACTCACGAATTGCTTGCAAGAAAATCAAATATTTCGTTACTACACTTCAAAAAATAAACACTTCAACAAATAAACAGTTATCACTAGTTCCTTCACTAATTACAACCACTTTTACTACAGTTAATCTAATGCTTCTCGGATCTAAACCGTATGACCACATATTTCAGCTCTCGACAGTAACCTGTTGTCACAACAACAAATTACAATATAGCGCTGATTTTCCCTCTCTATCCTCAACTAACTCTGACTTTGAGTTAACTTTAACTCTAATCATCAATACGGACCTTCTGTCCGTCCCCATAACACGCATTGACTCTAATCTTTCTGAATAGTGAAATGCCAAATTTCGGTTGTATATACAGTATGAACTTATAAAGGTAACAGGAGAAGAAGGAACAAAAATTGTTACTATTCTTATATAAAAAGATAAGGGAAACGTGCAAGTGGCCTATTGACTGGAAGAGATCTATATACATCCCATTACGGGAGTGCATAAGAGAATGATCCAACCACCGAACAATAGCTCTAATATCCCGCGCAGGCAAAGTCTTACTAAAAATCATACAGAAAAGGATTCAACCCTACTTAGAATTAGAATTGCCACAAGAGCAGGCTGGATTTTGTAAAGGTGGACGAACTGAAGACCATATCGAGAATCTGCGTTGGATAATGGAAAAAGCGAGCGAAAAGCAAAAATGCTTTATTAAAAGCCTCTAGCTTCTTGTCGGTCACCAACTGCACTGAAGAGACCTGATAGGTCGAAACAGTTTCACTGTCTGCAGTTTTGCTAAGTGCATCGCTAGCCTCTTGCATTACTATACATATAATTTTATGTGTTTCATTGATTACAGCAAAGCGTTTGGTGGCGTCGATCATGATTTACTATGGAGAAACTTGCAAGAGCTGGGGATACCTAGACACTGATAAAGCTAATGAACAACCTGTGCACTAACCAAGAAGCTGCCATGAGGACGGAATTTAATAACACATCATCGTTTAAAATTAGAAAAGGTGTACGTCAAGGCTGCATATTATCTCCATGTCTATTTAATCTTTACACGGAGAGCATAAAGAGAAAAGCTGCAATAGAGATCATACAAGGAATAACAATAGGAGGAGAATGATAAATAACTTGAGATGCACAGATGATACAACACTGATCAGTGGAAACCAAGATGATCTCAAAATACTCATAAACACAGTCAAAGAAACTAGCGAAAAACTAGGCTTGAGATTAAAAGTAAAGAAAACAAAGATAATGACAAAAGTTGAACTTCAGAAATTCATACTGGAAGATGATCACATCGAAATTGTACATAACTTCAATTTCTTGGGGTCAATTATTTGTGACGATGCAGACTGCGAGAAAGAAATTTAGAGAAAGCTAGCCATGGGTCGCAGTAACATGACTAAGCTGGCAAAAAATGAAAGATGACGACATAGCTGAAGCCACAAAAACAAAACCGGTTTATTTCCTTGTCCCCCCAGTAGTGACATATGGCATCGAAAGTTGGACATAGCGTAAGGCGGACCAGCGGAGAATGAAATCATTTGAAATCTGGACTTAAAGATGGTGTAGTGGTTAGAGCGACCGCTTCGCAGCCGACATACCTTGGGTTTATTTCCCCAAGTCGAGTCATAGCAAATGACTTTAAAAAATAGTATTCACAGCTTCCTCGCTCGGCGCTCAGCACAAAAGGAATAATGTGGAGAACAAGCCAACAAGCTTGCTTGTTGTGTCCTTGGGCATGACATTTAATGGGATGCCTCCGTCTTCGTGTGGCAAACAGGTGGTGGGGCCAAGCAGTCTAGCCGTCGTAGTGGCCCAGTCTCACTAAAGACATGCAAACAAAACATAAGCTCATACGCATGAATGAATGTAACCACCGTAAAGTGGAAAGAGATTCCTATCACTCTGCGGTGATAAGCTCGTGATCAGTAATTATAAGAGCGACAGGTTGACTTACAATGGTAAAATGCAGTTGTCAGGCCTATCAACATAGAGGTGACGGGAAAATAACTAAAAATAAAACCAGTTTAAAAAATAGGCAGCCATTAGCTTAATCAGAAAATAAACCTGATCTAGACCAAGCTAAAACTATTCTTATTCATAACAACTTCTCAAAAATCCGATATCGTACTGCAAAGCATTAGCTTGGATTTTTATCGTTATAGTTCAGGGGCCATAAAATCAATGTACTTGCCATAAATGAAGACATGCAATCTGCATACAACATTCTACTTAAGCTGTTGTTATTTTCCAATTCGTTCGTAATTATGCTAAATTTTGTTGCTACGCAAAACATGAGCGCAAGAAAACTTCAAGACGCCAGTTTAGGCTCCTATAATTTTGTTCAGTGAAGTAATTCATGAGCGCAAAAAATCGTTGCTCCCACAAATTTGTTCAGACAAGCAAATTATGTGCTCTACGATATGGTTAAGCAAATATTTGTTTTATGTAAAAATAAAATGTGTACTTGCACAAAGATGCGCGCAAAAATGAATGATTTTCTCGGACAAAAATGCGCAAAAGCATTTTTCAAACGGTGCCCCATACCGCACGCTCGAAAAAATGTTATATCTGACCTAGGTACGCAACCCTTTTCAATGTCGGTTGATGCCTCCAATCACAATGAAGTAAAGCTGTTTCCATTTGTTATCAAGTTTCTTAAACGCCAAAGTTGGAGCTAAAGTGCGTCCTTAAGACCTCCCATTGATGCCATGTGAAACCTCGGAACAGATCATGACTTTATTCTTCGAATAGTGAAGAGAATAATCTAGACCTACCGCCCGACCATGCACTAGTGAATTTTGGAGACTGTAACCAAGTGGGACAAAACAATGTTTTTACCACCTTACAAAGCGAACAACGTATCTTGCTTCAGTCAGCTGACTTACTCATCTTTCACATAAAGTCACGGAGAGGGGGCAGTGTGCCTCACGGTTGACATAGAAACAATCGTGTTGAAGACTGGTAGCCACTTTAAAAGTCAAAGCGATAGGGCAAATAGCCTCGAAACGGTTCTTTGAACAACTAGATGCAAATTATTCAACTCAACTCACTACTACACCAAGATAGCTCACTACGGATGCTGCACTCGAGCGCATGATCGTTCTCTGGGAACCACTTAAAGGGCATTTTCTCTTGCTGAAACGGGAGAATTTTTTTTAAATCAGAAGTCTCTGGTCATCGTAACATTTCTACCCAGTGCCCTCCTGCTTTTCAAGAAACTACAATTACTTCTGCAGAAGACACATGCCCTCATACCTGAGCAGGCTTAGGCACTTGATTCGTTACGGTGCAAAGTTTTGCAGTGCCAAAATTCGGAGCATCTACAACTGAATTTCTGAGTGCAGTCGATAAAGAGCATGCCAATGCCCTCTCATGGTGGTTCAAAGAATTTTACACCAGTTGGTGTAGTCGATTTTAGAAGCACCGGAAGTGAATTATCTGGACCCTACAAGAGTTTAAGCAATAATACGACGTAGTTAGAAAGTTAGCGAAGCAAGCTGAGCCACCGATAGCAATAAGAGATGAACTGTTTTATGAGATTTCGGCTTTCAACGCTTTTCTCAAAAAGATTCCAAAAGATAAATTTAGCAAGGATTAAGCCGATATCAAGTGGATAAAGCCGACGCCAAGTAGGTGAAGCCGACGCCAAGTGTATGAAGTTGACACCAAGTGGATGAAGCCGACACCAAATGGATAAAAACATTTACGAGAAATTACGTCTATCCGTTACTTGACAAGTTGATCAAAGTCGTTTTTTTCTCTTTCAGTCAGTGATACGTTTGTAGAACGGGTGTTTTCAATTGTATCGACTCAGTGGACCGATGACAGGAACAGCCTTCATGAAAGGACATTTAAATTCTTGCAGCAAGTGAAAATAAACTTAAGCCACAGCAGACGTGACATGAGAGATTAATTTCTAAGAACACAGAATTGCTCAAGAAAATTGTTTCAGATGAAAAATATGGTATTAAATGATTTGAAACATTTGCTGGCCTTTAAATAAAAAAATTTCATGCTGCAAAACATTGCTTTTTCTAGTCGTTCTCAGTTTTGCATCCAGATCGATGGTAGCCCTGACAGTAGATAATCATTTTGGATCTAACTTTACAGACGCCGAGTTACCCGCGTGGCAAGGAATTCTTACGTCAATTTTACCATATTTTCATGTCAGGTTGATCCACTTTTACGTTGTTTTAAACATTGTTAGTTTAAATCAATTTAAATCACTTAGAGGCAGTTTGAGCTACTTTTACATCAGTTTTGTATCTTTTTAAGTCATCTTGATCCACTTAGATCAGTCTGATCCATGTTTGGGCCGGTTTGATCCATTTCAACTCGAAGCCTGTTCACTTCATTTCTAGTTAGTATGATCTATTTCAATTCCACCTATCAAAGGAAGTTAGTTTGAGGCACATTTATTTCGGTTTGAAGTGTTTTAAGTTCAGGGTGGTGCACTTCCTTGGGACCACTCGGTCATAACTTTTTAGTTAAACACCTTTTTTAAAGTTTGAATACATTTTTAAACACACTTGTGTGTGGTGGTCAGTTTGACAAGTTTTTCAGATTAGCTTACATCAATAAAACTATCCGTTTTATTAATTCCTTATCAATCAATTAATCAATTAGGTTTATTTTTGTCTGAACAAACGATTAAATTCAACTCTGAACAAACGATAATTTCAGCTCTTAATCTGTAAAACAAAATGAGAAAAAGAAAAAAAAAACAACACAGCAATTGGATATGGTCTGTTCAGACCAGGAAGCATCGAAGAACCAAAAGGTTATCTAGTTAAAGCGCTTATCCTATTTTTTAGGTAAGCTGAGTCTATTTTTTTAACCCGTCAATGTCAGTTGTTAAAATCGCTAAAAAGATATTACTTTCCATCAGATGCTCTTACAAATTCATCACTAGTTTAATCACATTAAAAAGATGAAAAACGCCTTACTGTGGCTAGCAATGGCATCTCCACGTCCACCGCCATCATCTCCCATCATCCGCGCGGGGTGAGGGTTGCTAAACAACATTTTTGGAGTCTGTCCGTAAGTCTTCACCATGGTTTCCATCGCCTTTCTTTTAACCGGGTCTTCAAACGAGGTGACGTCTGTTCCGAAGTAAGTCTGAAAATATATAATATATGTCCAACGCGAGAAACTGATACCAAACTTTTCCTCAACGCGAGTGGCTGATACCAAACTTTTCCTCAATGCGAGTGGCTAATATCAAACTTTTCCTCAACGCGAGTGGCTGATATCAAACTTTTCCTCAACGCGAGTGGCTAATATCAAACTTTTCCTCAATGCGAGTGGCTGATATCAAACTTTTCCTCAATGCGAGTGGCTGATATCAAACTTTTCCTCAACGCGAGTGGCTGATATCAAACTTTTCCTCAATGCGAGTGGCAGATATCAAACTTTTCCTCAATGCGAGTGGCTGATATCAAACTTTTCCTCAATGCGAGTGGCTGATATCAAACTTTTCCTCAACGCGAGTGGCTGATATCAAACTTTTCCTCAACGCGAGTGGCTGATATCAAACTTTTCCTCAACGCGAGTGGCTGATACCAAACTTTTCCTCAATGCGAGTGGCTGATATCAAACTTTTCCTCAATGCGAGTGGCAGATACCAAACTTTTCCTCAATGCGAGTGGCTGATACCAAACTTTTCCTCAACGCGAGTGGCTGATACCAAACTTTTCAACGCGAGTGGCTGATATCAAACTTTTCCTCAACGCGAGTGGCTGATATCAAACTTTTGTGCAACGCGAGTGGCAGATATCAAACTTTTCCTCAATGCGAGTGGCTGATATCAAACTTTTCCTCAACGCGAGTGACAGATATCAAACTTTTGTGCAATGCGAGAAGCAGATATCAAATTCTTGCTCGATGTGAGTAGTTAATATCAATTTTTTTGTACAATGGGAGTGGCAGATATCGAACTATTGGGCAATGCCAGCGACAGATAACTAACTTTGGTCGATGCAAGCAGCAGATATCATCCACTTGTGCAATGCGAGTAGAAGATACCAAAGAAATGCTCAGAGAAAGTGGCAGATTTCCACAATGAAACGAAATCATTCTTGCTGTGCACGATTACATTCTCCAAAACTTTTGCCTCACAAACATGACAGTTGGAACGATTAACTACAGTTCCAAGACAAGGTCAGTGACGTCACAATAGCGTCATCACCAAAAATAAATTTTCTAAATTTACATGTCTTGATGGGAAGCGATTTTTAGCTCAAATTGTTTGAGCTACAGTCAGTTGAGAGCATAGATAATAGTCAATAAGTCAAGTGGGCAGCTCAGTTATTACAAAACGTTTTGCAAAAAAAGCCGTGGAAAGCAGATGAAAAACTAATATAGATTTAAAGGTACAAGTATACTAATAAAAAGGGAAAACATAAGCGCAAAAATAAGAGTACAATGAAGTAAGAGGAACAACAGGCTGTTTGTGAGAATACTCTATCACAAAATAGTTTTGTCCATTAGTCTTAGGTAAAGGAAGACACCTACACATAGCGAAAGCATGGCGGCACATAGACTATGCCCTCACAAATGTCTTTGACCAGATCCCGTTTAAATTACACTTAATTGAGAAGCAGTAATTTGTTAAGCCGAAGACCATCAACATATGACCACTTTTCATCACTGTTCTTTCGGTGAAGTCTGCGAAACGTATGTTGATGTGCTATGTCCCAATATCACCCACAGAGATTCTGCGTGCAACGTCGTTTAGTATCAATAATAGGGCAGAATGAAGAAAGATTTTTCAATTTTAATTGACGCCAAATCTTAGAAAAGTGTCCGGTGGCCTAAAAAAACTTACCAAACAAGTTTTAGTTCAGTTAGATTTAAAACCCAGTGTCCTACAGATCTAAGGTCACAAAGGGACCAAAATATGAAAAGATGCATTAACTCGAGAACATTTAAGCTAGAGGCCTAGTTTATGTCTTTAAAAAGCGAAATAGTATTATTTCAAATAGCGGTAAGTGAATATTTGGCTAAATTACGTAATTTTTGAGTTATTTAAAAAAAAGTGATTTATAACTATATGTTTTGTTTTGTGTTTTGGCAGAGCATTAATGTTTTATTGCAATTGAGACAGTGATAGATCGGTAATACAGAGCGCAATTCTTTCTGCGTGTGAGTGTGTTTGTATGTGTTTTGACTCCACCGAAACTGCTGAGCGCACGAATGTCAAACTTGGCACAATTGAACACCTCCCCAGGGTGTCTATGATAAGATTTGTGACGTCGTGATGACGTCACAATCAAAGATAATTTTTTCAATTTGCATTGTTGACAAAGAAAAACCGTATTTTGCTAAAATAAAAGCAAGCTCCCGGTTTCCAAAAAGTTTACCTATTTGGTGTCCAAGACAACGTCACAACTAAAGCTTGGTTGCACAATTGATTTTCTGTATTAAAACTACTGATCGTAGACACTCAATAAAAAGGTTTTTCGGAAGATATCAACATGGTACTTTCGAAAAGTAATTTAAGCTACATCATTCACGTAGTGCATTTTTCTTACACTTAAAGGAAAACAACTCAACCCGTCATCAGTCGTTGTTTATAAAAAGCCTTCAACACTCCGTTTATTACTCACTAATTAATTATAAATCGATTGCTCTAAATTGTTATGCTCACACCAATTCAAAACAGAATGGATCTTCAAAACCTTGCGGTAAATGTACGATGTGTGGTAAGTTTGGAAGGCATAAAAACATGATAATCACAGCCATATGTATTACTAGTAAAAATGGCAAAGATTTTCACCATCAAACACAAACTCAACTGCACTAATTTCGAAATTTATACCGCACAATGCAAAAATTGCTTAAATCACTACATCGGACAATCAAAAAAATGTTTTTCAGTTCGTTAAACCGGACATCGTCACATTTGGAACGCCTGTTCTCGTGACAATGATAAGGCAGCGCTATAAGTACACTTTTTTAACAACATCCTAACTATTTGGAATCCAATAAAAAATTTGGGATTGCTACCAGGTAATATTTTTGCAACGACCTATGGCATATCAACTGGATATTTTTGAAAGCAAATGGATCTCTAGACTAGAAGCACAAATCAACATAAAAGATAACATTTTACCCAAAACTATGTGATCCCAACCCACTGATCTATCCTTCCTTCTACTTCCACTTCATGCATTTTCCTTCCTCCTTTTTTTACGCTTTTAGCATATTTTATTTTCTTTTTGTACTTCACCATCTTTGCACTCACTATACTTTAATATCTTTCTGTTTTTCAGCTTTATCCTATTAGGCTACCTTTTCTTTGTTTTTTTCTTTTTTGCCGGCCTAAGTTTACCTGTATCTTTCTGTAGTTGATTTGTATCCGATTTACCGTAACTAGTAAATGATTTCTCGAACACCAATTTCTTTCTATGACATCATGGTGATTCTTTTATTAAAATAGACAGAGCTTAAGTACTTTTTACTTTGCTAGTTTTATTTAAGCTTATTAGCATCGTTTTTAAACTGTGGATTGGTGTGCTTTTAGAACCAACTGAAGATGACCTATTAAAGGCCGAAATCGACTTTGTTAATTTTTTAAACTAAATTTGACTGATTTGACGAGTGATGACAATGCGCGTTATCTATACTATAAAGAGCAATTCTGTCTATCTGTTTGTTTTAACTCCTCTGAAACTGCTAGAAGTACAAGCATGAAACTTGGAACGATTGATCACCACCCCGTGGTGAGTGTTATAAGGGGGTTCGTGACGTCATCATCAAAATTTTTTTTAATTTGCATTACTTGACAGAGGACAACCGCTTTTTGCTCAAACAAAAACCAGCTTTCGACTTACCATATTACAAAGACTTACATTTGCTTGGGATCTAAAATGACGTCACAATCAATGGTTCATTGCACAATCTGTTTTTTGTTCTTTCTCAAAAAGTTCTGATTGCAAAAACGCGATTAAACGTTGCTTCAGCCCATATTAATAAGGTGCTTTCGATAAAAGCAACTTTACAACAATTATTGCTTATTTGACTGTACTACAATCAGTTCTTTATTTAAGCACTTTAAGCCCTCTAAGCATTTTTCTTCTCTTTTTCGCTCGCATGGTAAAAACTGGCTCTATGATGTCATAATATGACTCGAACGATTAATACAAATATTTGTTACCGCAGATCATAATATGAAGATGTTTTCAAAAATTGCAACTTTTTCGCAAAATCAGTTTACTAAAAAACTCATTTGTGACTTTATTTCTCAACTGATTTTTAAACTTTATTCAAAACATTAAAGGTTATTTCAAGGCGATTCCGATAGTGGATAACATATATATATATATATAATCAATATTAGTTTTTATACTGAAAAAACTGAACTTCAAGACATGAGGTGTAACTTTTTACCCCTCCCAAAAAGTGGTAAGCTAAATAAAAACAGGTAACTTTAATACATAAAAGTTATAATAAAATACTAACACTTACTGGTCTTTGAAAGCTTAGGAAATTTCCTTTCCAGCAATATGTGACTCTAACTACTTTAATTACTAATTACTAAGAATTAGTTTATAATGGATGATTAAAAATTGGTTGCCGTACATCATGTTTCATTTTTAGTTAAACAATTATCCTACTTGACCTGACAAACTGGAAATTGTTAGACAAAGTTTATTCTTAGGTACGTTTTGACTACTTTTCCTCACAAGCATGGTTCTTTTGCATTATCTGTCGACGTTTTCTACAAGATCCATCAAAAACTGAAGTTCCTAAATGTTCATTAAATGTACTCTACCGGTTAAAAACACACAAAACTTTGGTGCCTGCACTTCATAATATTGCAATTTCTAGAAATTTAAGTCCTTTGGTACATTTTGTCTATTCTTTCTCGATAGCATGGATGTTTGGCATTATCCATCAAAAGACTCATCGATAAATGAAGTCCACAAATTTTAATATGTAGCCTATTCCAAACAAAATACTTGCTGATTACCTAAGAAAAAGACGAGGGGGTAAAAATGGTCCTTTCTTATCGTTAGCAACAAAATGTAAGTGTCGAGCTACATATGATCTAAATGTTGAAGCAAATTTTTTTGTGATTGGACGAGGCTAGCGCAGCGAACTGATTTGATGTTCTTAACCTCGACACTATTAACGGGGGGCTGGGGGTCCCCATTATTGCAATAACTGAACTGTGAGTGCTTCATTTCAGGGTAGTTTGCTCTTTGCATGGCGGCGTTTATGCCAGGGCCAAGGAACATGCACGCAGTCAGAGACGTTAGTTCATATTTATTCGCCTACAGCGCTTTGTGACGCCCCAGTGCATCGTTTCAATTTTCCAAGGACGTTGCGGGATAATTTGGTTGTGCCATAAAGTCTAGGTTTTATTGCGTCAAAAGAACTCTGATCTTATATTATTTTTTGCTTTCTTCTGACATTCATAATCAATTGTATTTCCACAATGGTGTTTTAATACACTGTTGTAATTATTGATTTGTTATTCATGAATCAAATTCCAGATGCTCAACTTAATTGGCGAAAAATATATGTAGAATAAAGCATTCAGTTGTATGTTGGATGAAAACAAGAAAGATGAGTTACAAACTTAGAAGATCGTAATTTTACGATTGAAAATGACAGAATCTCGGGAGCATAAAGACAGTTCTCTGTGTAGATTATGGGTCACATTTATCTCGCAATACGGCAAACTAAACCTTAAGATGCTGTCTGGTGCGTCGCAAAGTCTCGCAAGCTTTTTTGAATGCGTCGCATCGAAAAAAGTTTGAGAACCACTGGCCTACAGTAACGAAAATATCGTAAGTAGCGATCCTAATAATAATGGCTTAAAACGCACTGTTAGGTCATAATCTTAAATGGCATTACAATGCTTGCCACTGTTTATCGAAAACAGCAGTAGGCAGCAAAATTATCCACTATCATTTTGATAGCGAACATAAATGGTAAAGCCCATTGCTGATATTTGTAATTGCAAGGACATTGGTACAAAACACTAATCTTCATTTTAAAGTGGGGAGGTCTGGATTAGGGGTAAAGTTAAATGATCAAAATTTAACAATAATAGCATCAATCTGTAACACTGGATTAAGAGGGAATGTTTTTGTTTGAAAAGAGCTTAAAAGGCGCTATTGAAATAGGTTATATGACTTAGGGAAAAGGCATGGCCTTTTTTTATGTTATGGCCGAATAAAAGCAAACAGCGCAGGCAAAAAATGTCACAAATATTAATACGAAATCGGATCCACCAAATCGTCAAATATGCCAACCAATAAATAGCTCATTTCTTTATTTGTCAAAACGACCACCATTTGGGCGACGCCATCGATTTTGATTATGTTTCATTCACAAATGTTTGTAGAGTGTGGCTGGCGCAGCTGCATTAATTGATACGTTTTAAATCGGCATGAGTGGTAGTATGCCCTGCCAGGGTAAAATCGCACCATACTTAGGAGAAACATGTTTTCCATTTTGCTTGATAACAGCTTTATAGAGCTACCGGGATCAAACCTGAAAATTTGGGAAAAGCAAGCAGTCATTTAACTTCTTGGAGCATACCTAAGCAAGGAAAAACCGAATCAAGTGCATAAATTTCCCCACATGGGGAAATTTATGCACTAGATCCATTTTAAATATCAATTAAAAAAATTTTGCACCCTCAGGTCTCTATCCCCCACCCTGTACACTCCCTTTCAGTGTACACTTCCCCGTACATTTACATACCAGGCCTGCCCCTTCAGTGTAAACTTCCTTTCTTTTAATGCCCTGCCAGCTGAGATTCTAATGTTCTTAAGAATAAACTTGATAACTAACTGGGGAAAATTTTGCACTTGTTCCGAAAAAACCAATATGAATCATAATGCCTAGGCAGCAGGGACTACAGAATGTTTGAGGGGAAATCAAAATTAACAACGTCACTGTGTTAAATCGCACCACATGGAAGATATTATCGGTATTTTGCTGATGGAGGGCCCCTGCTCGGCGACGCCGGCTAATAAATATATAAATTTATGCTCTGTCGAAACGTCACAAAATTTTTCATCTGTTTGTGCTTGATTCTACTGACACTTCAAAAGGTTCTGTCGATAAAAAAATTCTACAACAATTTGAGGTGACTTGACGCAAAACTTTTTAAGCCTCTTAAGCATGCTTCTAGTCTTTTTTCTTGACCGCTTCAAATTGCCTCTTTGATGTCATAATGCTGTCTGGTACCGTTGCAGCGAAAAAAGCAGCAGCTACGCGTACAGTTTTTATTTACTGTTGTTCCGAAAGCAAACAACTGATATGCTGCTTGTTAAAGAAGAATGATACATTGGAATACTGACATTGCATAAATCAAAAAATCAGTTACCTGGTAATGCAATCGCAAATCATACTACAATTGTACAGTCAAGCCTGACTAATCTTAACATCTGAGACGTACTATTCAAATGTAGCAAAGTTAAACAAATTGACGATTTTTCAAGTTAATTTTTACGGTAATCACAACAATTATCTGTATTTTTACCACAAAAACCAGGTCCATGGATTATACTCTAAAAACGTAACCTAACCTATTGTAATTACTCAACTGTAAGTACTTGACTCTGGGTTAGTTCGCATTTCCCGTAGCTGCGATTATGCCAGAAGCCAGGACCCAGCAATATACGCGCATCCAGAGATGGTAGGTCATACATATAGGCATACAATTACGAAAAGTCGTTAATAGTAGCTTATTTGTGATAACGCACAACAATCACTTTGGCGCCTTCTCCCTCTACCGTAACTTTGCATTTTTCGTTTCATGAAATAAACAAATCAAGTTTTTGAGATTATTGCTTGATTCAATTGTCACAAGTCCAATTTCATGCTGAAAACTGGGCAAGACGTTGCTAAAGATTTCAAAAAGTTTGGAAGATAAAGGCTATGTGCAACTACCCCTATTGTTTTTCTACTCGATTCCCTTTAAAAATAAGGCCCTTTTGGTTTTGAAACGACAATCGGCTCTTAAAAACATTAATTTTTTACTACTGTTCTCACCACTATCGAGTCAGTGAAGTCTGCGCAGAGGTCTACACCGATATTCTCAATCTCAACTCACTTCGGGTTAATATGCTCTTTCCTAGATGTATTTATGCCAAGAAGAAACAACATACCTGTAGCAAGAGGCTTTAGCTCATACAAATACCCCAACAGCCACGAAAAAATCGTAAGCAGTGGGCCAAATATTTAATAACTTAATCCTGAAAGTAGATATCAATCACCTTGGCGCCCTTCCACAACTTTGATATGATTTCAAGCATTTGCTCAATTGAACGGAAAAAAAGATTTGTCAACTTTAAAAACGCCTACGCTGATAACAGGGCAAATAAGATGTTGCCAGGGACTTGAGCAATTTGGGGAGGAATACAGCGGCTATGCGCAACCTCCAATAATATTTTTTACTTAAATTTCTTTCAAAAAATGGTAGTTTTGTTTTGGAACAATTGGCTATGTCAAAAAACATAAACTTATTGTTACTGCTCTTACAACTACCCAGTGGATGAAGCGGGCACAGCCAGCTGAACCGATATTACTAACTTTGCGAGTGGCAGATATGAACTATTATGATATATTGCAGAAGTTAACTATTTTATGCGCCATGGACAAAATATTCATTTGTTTGTTCCATCGGATTTTCTGGGGACCCTGCAAGCGATGCCGGAATTACCGGCTATTCAAAAAAAAATTTTACTCCTTCCTAATCAGTGATTACTCGAAGCCAGTGACAGTCGTAAAATTTATTAACTGCAATTACTCAGCAAAATAAAATGGTTTTTGATGAGCCAAACAGAGATCCATCACAGTAGTTTATTAAACATAATCACATTAACGCAAGAATAACTTAAGACACCAAAGCTTTTCGCCGACTTACGGGAACTTGGCCAGGGCAAAATAAATCTGTAAATCCGAAGTTAAATTTAATATTATGGCACTGGACACTATTGACAAAAGTAGTAACGTTTTAAAAGTGCTCCTCTCAATGAAACACGTGTGGAAGTGACTTTGTTCCTTGTGAATGACCGAGTTTTATGTTTAAAGAAAACTTAAGGCGTTAAATTAGCAGCGTTTCCATCAGCTCGGTTTCAGTGTTACAACGGCACTGTAAAGTTTTACTCTGCTTGCATTGTTTTTCTGCAGACTTCGCACTGATCACGATGAGATTTGATAGGGAAGTTGGATGAACTTAAGTTATTGAAAAGATTGCTTTTCATCCTTATTACGATTTGTCTAGTTGTCATACCGATGTATGATGGGTTCTTCTCACAAGAACAGGTATATTTATAGACAACATTTGAGCAGAAAAGAGCGGGTAGAGGAAATTTAAAGTTGAAATACGAAATTATTTTAAAAGTTTGATAGGCTATTTTTACATCAGTGCCCTGTCCGACACGAAACAATGCAGCAATGTGTCTACCGAATTTAATGGGTAGGGTACCAATATACGGAAGGATTTTTATACGGTACCAACATACGAAAGAATTTTCCGTTTATTGGTACCAAGTTCATTAAATCGGTAAACGCATAGCTGCATTGTTTCATGACAGACAGGGCACTGATATAAAAATAGCCTATCAAACTTTTAATAACTTTGTATTTGATCGTCAAAATGCCTATCAAAATGTCAAAAATGCAGTCAAAATTGAAATCAAGTCAAAAAATTCTGTCAAAATGCCTATCAAAATTTTAAAATAATTTCAATCTTAAATTTCCTCTGCCTGCTCTTTTCTTCTCGAATGTTGCTTATAAACATACTTGTTCTTGTGACAGGAACACGTCATACATCGGTATGACGACTAAACAGGGGTGGGAGCTGCTTTACGTTCTTCTCGTCCACCCTGAGCAGTTACTATACTGGCAAAATTTGCAGCAACTTGATAATCTCAGCTCTTCTCTTTTCATTACGCTTATGAATCAACAAGTAACTGCGTCGAGGAGCTGTGAAAGACAACGATGCCCAGCATCATTATTTGTAGTATAAGCGTCCTTTGAGGAACCGTCCTTTTTAGGACGAGAATCATTTGATTCTGGCCATGAACCGACCTCAAACAAATTCTCTTTCAGTATACTCCAAATCAATATTGAAGACTGGAGTCGCTGGACATCTTCTAAAAAAGAAGTCCTCCAAAAAATTGCTACTGACAAAAATGTAATGGTTGTGCTTGTTCAAGAAACCCACCAAAATAACCCTCAGAACCTAAAACTCAGTGGTTTCGTCCGAGCTAACCACATACCTCATGCACAGCATGGAATTGTTACCTTTGTTCGAAACTCGATTTCGTTTACAAATACTGGACGCTCAGTGGAAAATAGCCCAACACAATGGACTAGCATTGAAATCAACAATACTCAAATTATCAACATCTACCATCCCCCAGCTGCTGAATTAGACACCCTACAACTTCCGGACACAAAACCCACATGCATTATCTCTGGTGATTACTGCCGACATGAAATCTGGGGTTACTCAAACTCAGATAAGAATGGTGTACGCTTAGCTAACTGGTACTCACTTAACAACTTGCATAATCTACACGACCCCACACAATCACCAACTTTTTTCTCTGGTAGGTGGAAAAGAGGAACAAACCCTGATCTAACTCTTTCCTCAAATGCAGATGGTGCGATTCCAATAAGAGAGGCACTAAACTCCTTTCCAATATCTCAGCATCGTCCCTCTCTCCTATTTACCCCTCCTATTTTACCATTTGTCAAGAATCGACCCATACCCCGATGGAATTTTCCCAAGGCGGATTGGGACAAGTTCAGGTTGTTAACCGATACATAAACAGACAACTTACCAACTCCAACCAAGGACAACCTGAACCTGGCCTACTCTGAATTCACAACACTACTAAAAGCTGCTGCCAAGGACTCCATTCCACATGGTTACAGAAAGTCATACATACCCAATTGGGACACTGAGTGCGAGAAACGGTACAAAGCATACCTACAATCTGAAGGAACCACCGAACAACAGAAGAATGCAACTGCCTTGTTTGGTTATCTTGACAGCAAACGTCACGAACAATGGATAGACATTATTTCAAGCATACATTTTACGCACTCATCACGAAAGGCTTGGAGAACCTTAAACAAAATCACAGGGAGGAAAACAACGCCCAAGAAATGCCCTGTATCACCAAACCAACTTGCAAAACAACTGCAAGACAATGGAAGATACCCCAATGCAAACAGAAAATTTACGAAAGCGATCCTAAAAGAATCAGACGAACTAAAAAACAGAAACACCAATCAGATCATCACCACTTAGAAAACGACATCACAACTCCTGAGGTATCATCTGCAATTAAATCACTGAAGTTAGGCAAAGCACCGGGTACAGACGGCATCCATAACGAATTTATTAAGAACTGCGGAATCAAACTGGTACATTGGCTAAATGAATTTCTAAATATATGTTATCGCCATATACGGATCTCAAAGCAGTGGCGTCACGCTAATGTTATTAGTCTTCTCAAACCAGGAAAACCTGAAACCTCACCTCGAAGCTATCCCCAATTTCCCTACTGTGCACAACATACACACTGCTTGTGCGAATACTCTTAACACGAATTGCACCCATACTAGACAAGCTATTACCCAAAGAACAGGCAGGATTTCGAAAGGGTCGCAGCACTGTCGACCAAGTGGCTAAACTTACTGAAACAATCGAGGATGCATTTGACAAAAAAGAGATAACGGGATCAGTGTTCATTGACCTCACTGCTGCCTATGATACAGTCTGGCATCAGGGCTTGCGTGTGAAACTGCAACGAATGCTTACCTCCAACCACCTAATCAATTTCATAATGGAATTACTGTACGCTAGGTCGTTCACCCTGTTCACAAGTGATGGGCAAAAAAGCCGGTCCTTTATATTGAAAAATGGCGTAGCCCAAGGATCCGTTCTGGCCCCTACTCTATATAACATCTACACAGCTGATTTCCCAAAAACATCTGGCAACTGCTTCATGTATGCAGACGACGTAGCAATCACCTATTCTGCATCAAGTATTGCCAAAGTCGAAGAAAACTTATCTAATGACATGAAGACCATATGCCAGTACCTGCATGACTGGCATTTAAAGCTTTCCCAATCAAAAACGGTGTCATCACTGTTCCACCTTAAGAACCATCTGGCTTCGAAATCCATTGAAGTTACCTTGGACCACAACACAATCCTAAACTGTGAGCGATATCCTACATACCTTGGAATCACGCTGGATCGGAGTCCAACATACAAAACCATTTGCACAAACTGAAACAAAAAGTGTCTTTCCGAGTGGCACTGGTGAGAAAACTGTCGGGAACTAACTGGGGTACCTCATTTGACACTTTACGAACCTCCACTACAGCACTTGTATTTGCACCAGCTGAGTATTGTGCCCCTGTCTGGTGCCAAAGCACCCACACAAAAACACTAGACGTACCTTTGAATGAAGCAATGCGGATCGTCTCTGGCTGCATCCGCCCAACGCCTTTGAATTTTTTACCACCACTCTCGGGAATACAGCCACCAAGCTGTCGCCGGAAAAAACTCTGTAAACGTTTATACCACAAAGCAGATAACACTGACCATCTTCTACACAACATCTTGTACAGCAAAACCCCTCCCAAAAGGCTTAAATCTCGCAAACCTCTTCGCCCATTTCTGGAATCACTACAAGGCTACGACCCTCAGCAAGAACCAATACCACATAAACTGCAACCACACATTCAAGACTGGTCAAACAAACCCCTAGGACATGGCCTCCCACGAAAAGCCTGGGTCCAACTAAATAGATTGCGAACCGGAATAGGAAAATTTGGTGACTCAATGGTGAAATGGGGATTTGGTAATGGCAATCTATGCCAATGTGGAGAACCCCAAACTGCATACCACATTGTCAATGACTGCAAATCAATAGGACCTCCCTGCAACCTAACCGATGTTGACAACCCTATGCTCAAACGATATCTGATGAACTGCAACTTCTGATGAGATTGTCATATGAACGAACGAACGGGGAGTGCCCGGGGTAACTGGGACCCTCGGGAGGGTCGCCAACAACCATTTCGACCCAACCCAAACGGGGTCGGAGACCACACCACCACGTTGAGGCGGCTGTTGATTGGTATCATGCTTCTTTCTACTTGTTCTAGGGAGGCTCTTCTTGCTTGCCCTCCCTTTCCTCCTTGGAATCTGCCCTCGTTCACCGTGGAGTCCACCCTTTCCTCTCCATGCTCTCGCTCTGACTCCCCCTCTCTCGCCAAGGTGTGGCTCTCGCCTACCTTGACTCTCTCCCCCCTCATGATCTGGTACTCTGGACTTACGGCTCTGTTCCTTTTCCTTTTGACAAGGGCGGCTCTGGCGTTCTTGCCAACTGCTCTCTCTGTGGCACTGAGGCCACTTTTTCCTTTTCGGCAGGCCCAGTATGTTCAAGTTTTTCCGCTGATGCCTGCGCCATTCTGCACGCTCTTTGCTGGTCTCGGCAACACCATGAAGTCTGCCATTTTTCTTCTCTTCTCCTCCTGTCTGACTCTCGTTCTGTCCTCGCCATCCTGTCCTCTACTCCATCTTTCCTTTTATCTCAAACTCTGTGGCAGATCTGGCAGGAACTGTCTTCTCTTTCTTCCTGTTCTATTAAGCTACAATGGGTCCCCGGACACTCGTTTCTCCCGAGGAACGACATGGCTGACGAGCTAGCTAGACGGGGAGCGCTGCTTGCGCCTTCCGAAATCCCTTGTAGTCTCTCTCCTCTTATCTCTCGTATTCACTCTTCTCTTTTCTAGGACTGGAGGCGTACTGTCTCTTCAAAGTATTTTGACACACAGATTTCCTCGATTTCCACTGAGGAACTTGTGCTCCCTCGTCATGCTCGCTGTGTCCTCTGTCGTCTTCGCTGCAATGGACACAGCCTTCTTTTAGGCTCTTATCTCTCTAGGATTGGCAGAATCGAGAATTCTTCTTGCAGCGCCTGTGGACACTCGTCCCAGGACATCTCTCATCTCATTCTGCGCTGTCCAGCTACGGACTCTTTATGCCGCTCACTCATTGGCGACTCTCTGTCTCTTTACGACCTCTGGTCCAGACCTTGGGGAGTTGCCCAGCTTCTGGGGCTCCATGGTCTTCCGCCATGCCCCCATCCCTCGGAAGGAGTCGGGTAACCAACAACAACAACGAACGAACGACCAGACAACTATTTGTCAGAATTGAAAACAATCTTCCCAATAACTTAAGTTTATTTAACTCCCTATCAAATCTCATCGCGATCAGTGCAAAGCCTGCCAAGAAACAATGCCAGCAGAGCAAAATTTTACATTATTAAAAAAGTGTCGTTTTAATACTAAAACAGAGGCTAATTTTGCGCTGCTAATTTTAACACGTTTAAGTCCTCTATAGACATATAATTCGGTCATTCACGAAGGAGTGAAGTTGCTTTTGCACGTGTTTTATTGAGAGGTGCAGTGATAAAACGATACTATCGTCAATAGTGTCCAGCACCATAGTATTAAATTTAACTTCGCATCTACAGATTTATTTTGCCCAAACTAAGTCTCTGTGAGGGGAAGAACAGCTTCGGTGTCTTATGTTTAAAACTACTGTAATGAATCTCTGTTTGGCTTATCAAATCTTGGAAGAAAAGTTTCCCATATTGGAAAAATAAGACGGTATTCTTGAAATTGATGCCCGTTTGGTTTCTACGTTGTTGTGCCCGATAAAAGGCATTTTAGGGCAATTTTTTTTTCTTAATCGTAGTCCAAGAAGTCGCATTGAACCATGGAAGTAGGAAGTATTACTCTTTCATCATGTTAAGCATTTTTATTTAGTTTAACTTGACAAGAGGTAGTATGCTTTTTAATAAAAAATTACGCAAAATACTTTTGCTTAATGTCCCGCCTTTCTTTGCAGAAAGACAAAATAACTTTCACATTGCGATAGGTGGGAATCCGCGCCAATTGATACTTTTCACATATTCTACGCAAAGTAGTTTAAAAGCATACAAAAAACTAGTAGTACTGTGCGATGACATCATCATGAAAAAAAGAAGGCAATAATATGGAATAGGAAATAAAAACGCAAAAAATATTTTCCACACTAAATGAAAAATATAATTTTCTATCGGACAGTACTGACAACTCCAATGCAGACTTAAACACAGTTCTATGAATCACCGAAAAATTTCTTACGTGACCAAAAAAAAGATAAAGAATTCAAAACGAAACTTACAGCAGGATGAAACACATTGACCGCGTCCAGTGCTGCTTGCCCCATCTGTTTGTAACCAAACACAAGGTCAACCCATTGATGAAGGTGTTGCGTCACATACTCGCTCTCTAGGGCCTGCAAATGAACAATAGCTTATCGGCGGTTTGGAAAAACTGCTTTCACTAACATCACTTTTTGTGGTGTAAGGGCTAAAAACCGAATGAAGCTGACAAATCGTTTTGCTCAACGAGCCATGATTGAACTGACCTGTCTGTGAATAAGAACGAACAATCTCGGGTTTTCTTTGCACCATGGAGGCAATGTCACGTGATGTACACGTATGCCGCACTGACGTAATCCAAAATCAAAACCTGAAAACCAAAGAGTTATACTAATACCCAAAAGCAAGGAAGTGTAGTTGTGTTTTTTCGAAAGTTATTTTCCAGCAATTTGCTTGTTTCGTGGTTGTTGCTACCCGACCCCTTCCGAGAAATAGGGGAATGGCAGAAGAGCATGAAGCCCCAGAAACCAGGCAACTCTCCAGGGCCTGAACCAGAGGTCGTAGAGGGACAGAGAGTCGCCAGCAAAATGTAAGTAGCTGAACAGTGCAGAATGAGATGACAGGCGTCCTGAAACGGGTGTGTCCGCAGGCGCTGCAGGAAGAATTCTCGATTCTGCCAATCCTAGAAAGATAAGAACCTAACAGTAGGCTGTGTCCGTTGCAGCGTAGACGAGATAGAACACAGCGAGCATGACGAGGGAGCATAAGTTCCTCCCGAAACAGTACGCTTCCAGTCCGAGAAATAAGAAGACTATATATGAGAGGTAAGAGGAGACTACACCAGATGGCAGAGGGCACAAGTAACGCTTTCCGTGGCCAGCTCATCAGCCGCGTCGTTCCCCGGGAGAAACGAGAGTCTGGGAACCCATTGCAACCTGATAATACAGGAAAGAAAAGACAGTTCCTACCAGAGTGAATGGTGTATAAGAAAAGACAAAAGAGAGGACAGGGTGGCGAGGACAAAGCAAGAGTCAGATAGGAAGAGAGAAGTGGCAGACTTGTTGGTGCTGCCGAAACCAGCAAAGAGCTTGAAGAGCGGCGCAGGCTTCAGCGGAAAAACGTGAGCATACTGGACCATCCTAAAAGAAAAGAGTAGCCTCAGAGGGGACGACAATGGCAGGAGAAGTGAGTTACAGGAGGACGAGTGGCAGCCAGAGATGGCGCGACTAGCCGCTAGGTGAAGGCGTTCCAATTTGGTGATATTGGTAACGCTTAAAAAAAGAAATCATCGAATGAAGCACAGGTGAGAAGGTGCCGAAAAAAAACTTTATACAGAAAAAAGAGGGACTCCTTAAAGGACCCCATCAGAAAGCAGAGATACAGCGTAAGACCTTGACACGAGTAAACAACTTGGCCTTTCGCGAAAATACATGGTTAGAGAAAGAAAAGGTGGGAAAAAGCCGGGGTACCAGACAGAGTCAAAAGCTTTCGAGAAATCGATTGTAGGGAGTATCGTCAGAGAGCCCAGTCTGGGTTTGTTTAACCCATCCGAAATGAACTGAAAAAGAAACAGCATTTTTTCAAGAGGAGACCGACCGACCAGGGCGGAAACCAGCCTGGCGAGGAGAAAGAATGGAATTAGAGTCCAGAAAGAAGAGTAAACGCGATAGAATGATGCGCTCAAAAAGCTTCCTCGTCTTCCTAGTCTCCTAACTTCCCCAACTGTTCCTCTCCCAGAGATTCGGCTTCGGTCTTCGCCGATTACCTGAGATACCACTTTTCTGTCTCTCTGCTAAAGACCTTGCCTAGCAGAGCCAGAGGCTACCTTTCCGAGCTCCGCCGAGCCACGTGCCCTGAGAAGTCTCACTCGTCCTTTTGCTACCCTTCTCCCCCGCTGAATTTCTTGCGGCTGCCTCCAACCTCTCCTGTTGTTGTTGTTGCGACACTGAAATTGCCACTGGCCCAGACAAAGTTGCCTATCCTATGCTAAAGCGCCTTCCTCGCTCTGTCATGGATTTTCTTCTTCACATTTTCAATCTTTCTTGATCTTTGCATTCCTTTCCTTCCATCTGGAATACATCTTCCATTACCATTAGATGGGAAAGCCTCTCGACTCTCCTGCTTCCTTCCAGCCTATCTCTCTCACCTCCTGCGTCTCAAAGCTTTTTGAATGCATCATTCTATCCCGTCTACTTTTCTTCCTGGAGTCTAACTCAATTCTCTCTCCTCGCCAGGCCGATTTCCACCCGGGACGGGATCAAATTCTGTTCCTTTCTCGCTCTGCTTCGGAGGGGTTTAACAAACCCAACCGGAGATCTCGGACGATCCTCGCTACTATCAATTTCTCAAAAGTTTTCGATTCTGTCTGGCACCCCGCCCTTTTCCACAAACTCATTTCGGCAGGCCTCCCTCGTTGCTTTGCTCGTTGGACTCAATCTTTCCTTTCTGATAGGCGCGCTTGCGTGGCTTATCAAAATAGTAAAAGTCGTTCTCTTCGAGTCCGTCGAGGTGTTCCGCAAGAATCCGTTCTTAGCCCTGTACTTTTCTCCCTCTTCATCAATGATCTCCCTGCTTCCCTGCCTTCTTCCATCAGCTGCTCTCTTTATGCTGCCGATCTGGCCATTTGGTCCTCCTCCCCCTCGATCCCTACTGCTGCGAAGGCCACACATAGAGCTCTGATTCGATTGGAGCGCTGGTCTGAGTATTGATGTCTTTCTCTCATAACCAGCAAGTGTGAGGCCTCCATTCTTCTCAGTGGCTCCCCACCAAGCTACCCTCCAACCCAACCTCCTTTTGTTCAACTCCCGCCTCCGTTTCAATTCCACTCCAACTATACTTGGGATCATCTTCGACCGCACTCTTTCTGTTTCTAAACATGTATCTTCGTTGAAGACCAAGTTCTTCTCTCGCCTCAGGGCCTTACGTGGATCTCTGTCTCCCGATTGGGCCCCTTTAAGGAGTCCCTCCCTCTCTTCTGTATAAAGCTTTTCTTCGGCCCCTTCCCACTTATGCTTCATTCGGATGGTTTCCTTTCCTAAGCGCTACCAATATCACCAAATTGGAACGTCTCCACCGAACGGCCAGTCGCGCCATTACCGGCTGCCTCTCGTCCTACCCTATCCCACTTCTCTCCAAGACTTCTTTACTTCCCCTACGAGTTACCCTGACTCATTTCGCTCTTTCATCTTAGAGTGGGCTCTTCGCCTCCCAACCTCCTTTTCCATTTCAGGTTTGGCCAGACTTGGGAGTGAAACCAAGACTTGCAGATCGTCCTGGAGAGCTTTTGCGTCCACTCACCCGCTCATGCTTTCTTCTACTTCCCCTAGGGATGCTCTTCTTGCTTGTCCTCCCTCTTCTCCTTGGAACTTGCCTTCCTTCACTGTGAAATCCACTTATTCCTCTCCTTGCTCTCGCTCTGATTTTCCTCTCTCGCCAAAATGCGGTTTCGCTCACCTTGACTTTCTCTCACCTTACGATCTGATGCTTTGGACAGACGACTCTGGTGTACTTACCAACTGCTTTCTCTGTGTAGCACTGCGGCCACTCTTTCCTTTTCAGAAGGCCCAGTATGCTTACGGTTTTCCACTGAAGCCTGCGCCATTCCGCAAGCTCCGTGCGACGCGCGCACACAAGTAAAATAATGCCGCACATGAAATTTGTATATTTTTTCAATACAAATTTAGATTTTTTAAGACCACACACTTCAAAACTTTTCCCACACATGAAAAAAATTAGAGGAAACATTGGTCCCAGATTCTATCAGGCTACAATGGGTCCCCGGACACTCGTTTCTCCCAGGGAACGATGCAGCTGATGAGTTGGCCGGACGTAGAGCGTTATTCGTGCCCTCTGCAATCCGGTGTAGTCTCTCTTCTCTTATAGCCATCTTCGTCTTTGCTGCAATGGACACAGCCTACTGTTAAGCTCTTATCTCTCTAGGATTGGCAGAATCGAGAATCCTTCTTGCAGCGCCCGCGGACACTCGTCCCAGGACACCTCTCATGTCATTCTGCACTGCCCAGCTACGGACTCTTTGCGCCGCTTGATCTTTGGCGACTCCCTTTCTCTCGACGATCTCTGATCTAGGCCCTGGGGAGTTGCCCAGTTTCTGGGGCTTCATGGTCTCCCGCCATGCCCCCATCCTCCGGAAGGGGTAGGGGAACAACAACAACTGCTCTCTGAAAATTGAAGGGGTACGTTGGGGAGAAAGAGGGACAGTCAATAGAATTGGTAGGTGATCAGAACTTAAGTCCTAAAGCACCTCCCAGGAGCAAGACGGCGAGAGGGGAGGGAGCAAAGGAGATGTGAGGGGAGTAGCGACTGCCAGAAAAGCGATGGAGAAGAGTAGTTACGTCAATCGAATACTTCCTCCCCACGGTGGTTGGAAGTGCCTTTTGAGTCCCAGAAGGAGGTGATGGCAGTTAAAATACTCCAGAATGATGAGATTTCTGGAGGAGGAAAGAATAGAGGAAGGAGTCGTTTCTGCTATCCGTCGAAGAGCGAATAGGGGGAGCATAAACATCAAGGAATGAGAGCGAGAAGTAGTTTAGTGAGGAGCTAACCCCTTCAGAATCATGAGTATATAGGGGTCAAGCGACGAAAGATAGGAGGTAGAAAGTTCAGAGAAGGATAACAAAAATGATGACGCTGCCACTAGCGTAGGTGGTATTGGGAGAAAAAATGCCAGACCGGTAGTGGGTGGGATCAGATCGCAGAGCAGAGAATCCAGGGATTCGGAAAGAGGAAGGTGAATTAAGGGTAGATTCTTGAATACAAATAAGGTCAACGGGATAAGACAAAGCAAAGTGTAAAAGTTCAGCGCTCCTGGCTCGGAGACCTACAGCACTCCAATGAAGAACCCTGAGGGAGTCAAGGGGAAGAGGAAGCAGGAGGTAAAAGAAAACAGGCAGGAACATAAGGCGGTGAAGAGGGTACAGAGGGAGAACATACGAAGTGGGCGGAAGGCGGATATGAGGTTTAAAAAAGAGGGTGAAACGGGAGCGCTGCGTTAGCAAGGGGGGGCAGATGGGCCAAGTAGCACAGAGGAGGTATACAAGCTGGAGGAGTCCAAGAGGAATGACAGTGATGATAGGAGTGGGATCTTCGGAAGAAGCAGGGACGCAGCGGAGAGGGTAGCTTCAGGAGTGAGAGCTGCCAAGAGTTTTGAATCTAGAAAAGGGAGCAGTGAGCACCTTAAACGCAGAAGAGAGGAAACAGGCAACCGATTTCAAAGAGGCTGCGTGCTGCATTTCCGCGGTCGTTCAGGGGGCACTACCAGCAGTACTGTTAACTCAAAAGCAGATCTGAACGCAGACTGCTCTATGAAAATATTTTTGCAATAATGAGACAATACAAAAAGCAAATTAGTCAGCGACTAGCACCTTCCAAATTGCAAAGAAACTCTGGTAGAAAGAAAAACTCCGGAATTAATTCCTTCACATCAGTGGTGGATGCAAACGATGATAATCTGTAGGTGGTGGCCATCGAGTGAAAGGTGCGATCAGGGATGTCAAACGATTCGTCTTGATATTCCAAAAACAATTGCGTAAAAGGAGGGAGTCGAACCAGGAAGTGAAGAACGGTCCCACTGCAAATTATAAGGAAGCAATTGCGTTACCATCTATATAAAGTTTTACTATCGCCACATGACCACGATTTTAGAAAGTGGTTGCAACAAGACATCTAAACAGCACGGATGAAACCTCAATAAAACGCTAGCGCAGGGACAGAGCTTCCATTAGGAGTAACATTTTTCGCTGACGTCATCACTGCATCTGTACTATCTGGATAATCGCAAATGTGAGCCGTCCTACAATCAATTGGGTGAGCTCAGCTAGTGCTACCCGACCCTTCGTCGGGATGGGGACATGATGGAATATCATGGAGCCCCAGCAGCTGGCCAACTCCTCAAGGCCTAGACCAGAAACCGTAAATAGAAAAGGGGCTGTCAAAGAATGAGCGATGCAAACAGCCTATAGCGGGACAGAATAGCATAAGATGAGAGATGTCTTGAGCTAGATGACAGCATGCGCCGCATAAGGATTCTCAAATCCGCAATTCTAGAGAGGTAAGAGTTTAACAGAAGGCTGTGTCCGTTGCAAATTACAGCGTGCGTACATGCGTGCGTGCGTTCAAATCAGTGTTAACAGAAGGCTTTGTTGTTGCAAATTACACGAAAGAGCACAAATTCTTTAGTGGATACTGAGGAGACCTGTGTCTCCAAAAATTTTGAAGAGACAGTGTGCCTTAGTACGACAAAGAAAGAAGTGGATATGAAAGATAAGAAAGAGACAACAAGGAACTGTAGAGGAAAGAAGCCGTGAACTTCATCTGGCCAGATAATCGGCCGTGTGATTACCCAGATGGAATGAAACGCGGGGGACCCATTGTAGCAGCATAGAAACGGACGAGGAAAGATTGGTTAGCTCCTATCAGATGTGCCAGAAAATATGGGAAAAAAGCTGGAGAAAAGAAAAGCATAACAAGGACGGAGGGAAAGTCTAAGAGAAGAAGGGAAATACCACACTTGTTGGTGCAGCCGAGTGCTGGTGGAATGGCGCAGGCTTCAGCAGACAAGCTTGATCATCTTGGGCCTGCCGGAGAGGAAAGTTTGACCTTAGCGCCAAACACTGAGCAGTTGGCAAGAACGTCAGGGCCAGCTTTTCCAAAAAGAAAACGAACAGAGCCATCAGTAGAAATCACGAAATTGTGAAATGGGGGAGAGTCAAGATGGGCACAAACAACACCTTAGCGAAAAAAAGGAGGGTCAGAGCAAAAGCATGAAATAGAGAGAGTGAGCTCCACACTGAAGGAAGGCAGAAACTAAACAGGAGGAATCGCATGGCCCTTGCAAGAAAATTTGGAAGCCCTGGTTTTACATCATGTCAGGCCAATTCCGAAATAGGAAAAGAGAAAGAACAAAGAGCTCGCTTATACAAAGGTTAAAGTGAAATGAATCAGAATGACTCGTAGGGTGGCTGCGACGCCCCAAAGAGGAAAAAACAGATTGGGGAGAACAAAAAACATCGGGTGATGGCTTAACTGGCCGCTCGGTGAAAGCGTTCCTACTTGGCTTACGCTGTCAAAAGGAAACCATCCGGGTGAAGCATAGGTGAAAATGGGCCAGAGAAAAGCTTTGTAAAGAGAATGGGACTCTTTAGTGGGCCCCAATGAGTAAGCAAAGATACAGCATATAGCGTTCAGACGAGAAAAGAACTTGGCGTTGAGTAAAGATCCAGGTTTAGAATAAAAAATAGGGCAGTCGAAGACAACCCCAAGAAAGATGAATGTAGAACTGAAGTAAAAAGGGAAGAAAAAGAAGCGGAGCTGAAGCACTACCTGGTGAGGATCCACTAACAAGCACGCATCACATTTTTTGGATTGAGAGGCAGGCATCAGTCATTAGACCAGCTCCAGTCGAACCAGGTCTCTTTGTGTGGCCTCCGTAGCAGCAGGAACAAAGGATGAAGAGGATTGTATGACCAGATTATCAGCATAAAAAAGTGGCTGACAGAGAAAGGCAGAGGTGCAGGAAGATTGTTGATGAAAAGAGATTAGAACAAAGCCAAGAGCGGATACTTGCGGAACACCTCGGCGGACTCCAAAGGAGCGGCTTTTTTGATTTTGCAAAAACCATGCAAGTACGCCAGTCAGTAAGAAAAGATTGAGTTTACTGAACAAAGCAACGCTAGAGGCCAGCAGAAATAAGCTTGTTGAAAAGAACCAAACAAAGCGAGGAGAGAGGACAGCAGAAATAAGCTAGTTGAAAACCCATCCGAAATGGAGTCAAAAGCTTTGAAAAAATTAGTAGTGGCAAGAATTGTCAAAGAGCCCAGTATGAGTTTGTTAAACCCATCCGAAATGGACTGAGAACGATAAAGCATTTGGTTGAGTAAACCGACAACAGCGAAAACCGGCATGGCGGGGAGAGAGATTAGCGTGAGACTTGAAACAGAATAATAGACGGGATAGAATGATGGCATTCACACTCCTTTGAGACGCACTAAGTGATAGAAGTAGGCCAGAACAAAGCAGGATAGTCCTGAAGTTTTCCTTATTTTATGGATAGGAATAATAGAAGATTTAAAGAAGAAAAGGAATGCAAAACCAAGAAAAGATTGAATAAAAAGATCCATGCCAGAGCGAGGGAGATGCTTCAGAACGGGAAAAGGGATTCCGTCTGGGCCCATGACGGTGGAAGAGGACAGGTTGGCGGCAGTCGCAAGAAGTTCACTAGAGGAGAACGGAGAGCAAAAAAAGAAATGAGACTCCTCAGGGCAGAAGGTCAGGTGTAACTCCGACAAATAGCTCTGGTTGTGCTACGCAGTGTTGTTGAATGAGGCACAAAAAAATGAGACCTCAGGTTCTTGGAGTAAACCGATGCTTACTCCCTGGAAAAAGAGCAGTCGGGAAATCTAAGAGAAAAGCAATTGGGAAAGCCAGGAAAAGAGGAAGAAAAAGCAGATCCAGTCACAGATAGAAGGAAAGATTAGCCTCATTTAGGATCAGATTTATGAGAGGAACGCCTTTCATGCCATGCCTTACTCTTGGCACTCATAGACAAAGCATGCAAAGCACGAGATAAAAGCCTACAGGTCTTGAGCACTTCTGTAAGCGCAAGCAAGAGCCTTGCATCTTTTCCTTAACGCTTCTTCCACTTCAGCAGACACCAAGGGTGAGGGTGGCGATGATGCAATCAAAACGAACAGAAGATTTGGCCGCACTCAGTACTAAAGAGATGAAGAGCGCAGTTACAGAGAAAGAAAAACAAAATGAAGGATTCCACTGCAGAAGAACAGTGAGAATCCAAGACGAAAGCAAGGCCATCCCAAGGAATTTGTTGAAAATTAAAAGACGGCGGATGCTTATTGGAATGGGGAAGTGGAAAAGAAGAGGCAGTGAGAAGATTAGGGGGAATGTCAGAACCGAGGTTTTAAAGCCCATTTGAAGGCCATACCCCATCCCTCGGGAGGGGTCGGGTAACAACAACAGGTTTTGAAGCGCCTCTCAGAGGCAGTAGACCGCAACAGAAAATGGGGAAAAATAGGTATCCGGTGAGAAGCGACTACAAAAGGAAGGAAATCAGAAGAAATGACCCATTCGAATACCTCATCCCACAACGATCTGCAGAACTCCTTGAGTCCCATTAACGGAGGAAAAAAAGGTGTTCGATCAACTATTAAAAGAAAAGAAGCAACTAGAAGTAGTAAATATGAGGAGCGCAGAGATACAGAAAAAAAAAGATGAGTTTATTAGAGAGAAGCTGAACCCACGCAGTCAAAGAAAGAGTGAAGCGAAAAAAAAGAAGTGGAGAATTTAGAGAAGACACGTTTCACGAAAATGTTAACTGCACCACCAGCGTGCCAGTCAACACAAGAGAGCCATTCTGGGAGCGAGTGTAATCGGATCCCAGAAATCATAAAAGATGAAGAGAAGTTGATGTTGGCCATCTGGATACAGATAAGATCACCAAAAAAGAGTGAGAGATGGTAAAGGAGTTTGACACTTCTAAGACGAGGACCTGTTGTTGTTGTTGTTGGTTACCCGACCCCTTCCGAGGGATGGGGACATGGCGGGATACCATGGAGCCCCAGCAGCCGGGCAACTCCCCAAGGTCTGGACCAGAGATCGTAGAGAGACACAGAGTTGCCAAAGAGTGAGTGGCACAAAGAGTCCGTAGCTGGACAGTGCAGAATGAGATGAGAGATGTCCTGGGACGAGTGTCTACAGGCGCTGCAGGAAGGATTCTCGATTCTGCCAATCCTAGAGACATAAGAACCTAAAAGAAGGCTGTGTCCATTGCGGCGAAGACGACAGAGGACACAGCGAGCGTGACGAGGGAGCACAAGTTCCTTGGTGGAAATTGAGGGAACCTGTGTGTCAAAATACTTCGACGAGACAGTATGCCTCCAGTCCGAGAAAAGACGAGAGTGGATACGAGAGATAAGAGGAGAGAGACTACAAGGGATTGCAGAGGGCACAAGTAGCGCACCCCGTCTGGCCAGCTCGTCAGCCATGTCGTTCCTCGGGAGAAACGAGTGTCGGGGACCCATTCTAGCCTGATAGAACAGGAAGAGAGAGAACACAGTTCCTGCCAGATTTGCCACAGAGTTTGAGATAACAGGAAAGATGGAGTAGAGGACAGGATGGCGAGGACAGAACGAGAGTCAGACAGGAGAAGAAGAGAAGAAAAATGGCAGACTTGTTGGTGTTGCCGAGACCAGCAAAGAGCGTGCAGAATGGCGCAGGCTTCAGCGGAAAAACTTGAACATACTGGGCCTGCCGAAAAGGAAAGAGTGGCCTCAGTGCCACAGAGAGAGCAGTTGCCAACAACGCCGGAGCCGCCTTTGTCAAAAGGAAAAGAAACAGAGCCGTCTGTCCATAGTACCAGATCACGAGGGGGGAGAGAGTCAAGATGGGTGAGAGCCGCACCTTGGCGAGAGAGAGGAAAATCAGAGCGAGAGCATGGAGTGGAAAGGGTGGACTCCACGGTGAACGAAGGGAAGATTCCAAGGAGGAGAGGGAGGGCAAGCAACAAGAGCCTCCCTAGAACAAGTAGAAGGGAGCATGAGCGGGTGAATGGACGCAAAAGCTCTCCAGGACGATCTGCAGAGTCTTGGTTTCACCCCAAGTCTGGCCAAACCTGAAATAGGAAAGGAGGTTGGGAGACAAAGAGCCCACTCATAAGATGAAAGAGTGAAGTGAGTCAGGGTGACTCGCTGGGGACGTAAAGAAGTCTTGGAAGGAAGAAGAGGGATAGGGAACGACGAAAGGCAGCTGGTGATGGCGCGACTGGCCGCTCGATGGAGGCGTTCCAATTTGGTGATATTGGTAGCGCTTAGGAAAGGAAACCATCCGGGTGAAGCGTAAGTGAGAAGGGGCCGAAGAAAAGATTTGTACAGAACAGAGAGGGACTCCTTAGAGGGGCCCCATGAGGAAACAGAGATACAGCGTAAGGCTTTGAGACATGGGAAGAATTTGGCCTTCAGCGAAGATACATGTTTAGAAAAGGAAAGAGTGCGGTTGAAAGGGACCCAAAAAAAAGTTGGAGTGGGAATTGAAACGGAGGCAGGAGCCGAGTAGGAGGAGGCTGGGTTGGAGGTGAGCTTGGTGGGGATCCACTTAAAACAAGAAGGCCTCACATTTGCTCGGATTGAGAGGAAGACACCAGTACTCAGACCAGGGCTCCAATCGAAACAGAGCTCCTTGTGTGGCCTCCACGGCAGTAGAGACCGAGGGGGAGGAGGACTAAGTGGCCAGATTATAAGCGTAAAGAGAGCAGCTGACGGAAGAAGGCAGAGAAGCCGGAAGATCATTAATGAAGAGGGAGAAAAGTATCGAGCCAAGAACAGATCCTTGCGGAACACCTCGACGGACTCGAAAGGAGCGGCTTTTGTGATTTTGAAAAACCACAGAAGCGCATCTATCAGAAAGGAAAGATTGAGCCGAACAAGCAAAGCGAGAAGGGAGGCCAGCCGAAATAAGTTTATGAAAAAGGGCGGGATGCCAGACAGAGTCAAACGCTTTAGAGAAATCGATAGTAGAGAGAATCGTCCGAGAGCCCGGCCTGGGTTTGTTAAACCCATCTGAAGTGGACTGAGAATGATAAGGAATTTGATCAAGTGTAGACCGACCAGGGCGGAAACCGGTCTGGCGGGGAGAAAGAATGGAATTAGACTCTAGAAAGAAGAGTAGACGGGATAGAATGATGCGTTAAAACAGCTTTGATACGCAGGAGGTGAGAGAGATAGGCCGGAAGGAAGCAGGAGAGTCGAGAGGCTTTCCCATCTTGTGGATGGGAATAATAGAAGATGTCTTCCAGATGGAAGGAAAGGAATGTGAAGACCAGGAAAGATTGAAGATGTGAAGAAGAAAATCCATGCCAGAGCGAGGGAGGTGCTTTAGCATGGGATAGGCAACTTTGTCTGGGCCAGTGGCAGTGGATGAGGTAAGGTTGGAGGCAGCCGCAAGAAATTCAGCGGGAGAGAAAGGAGTGCAAAAGGACGAGTGAGACTCTTCAGGGCACGTGGCTCGGCAGAGCTCAGAGAGGTAGCCTCTGACTCTGCTGCGCAGGGCCTTAGGCTGAGAAACGGAAAAGTGCGATCTCAGGTAAGCGGCATAAACCGAAGTCGATTCCCTGGGAGAAGAACAGTTAGGAAAGTTAGGAGAGGAGGAAGACGAGGAAGGAGAGCCAGCGATAGAGCGAAGAAGAGAGTGTACAGATTTAGGGTTAGACCTAGGTGAAAGAGAAGAGCAAGTCGTCTGCCATGCCTCAGCCTTGGCCTTGGCAAAGACTGACGAGGCGCATCGAGAAGCAGAGATGTAAGCCTGTCGATCTTCATCACTTCTGTGAGCGGCAGCAAAAGCCTTGCGTCTTTTATTAATCGCTTGTTCCACCTCAGCAGACCACCAGGCTTTAGGAGGGCGTTTGATGCCACCGAAAGGAATGGAAAATTTGGCCGCATTCAGTGCCAAAGAGATAAAGAGAGCAGCAGCACAGGAAAGAGAGAGAGACGAGTATTCCTCTGCAAAGGGACGGTGAAAGTCAAAGTAAGAGGCAAAGTCATCCCAGCGACCTTTCTGAAAATTGAAGGAAAGGGAACGCTCGTTGGGGCGATAGACCGGAGAGAGAGGGACAGATAGAAGAATTGATAGATGGTCAGAACCCAGGTCCTGAAGCACCTCCCATGAGCAAGAAAAAGCAAGAGTAGAAGGAGCAAAGGAGATGTCAGGAGAGGAGCGACTGCCAGAGGAGCGATGGAGAAGAGTGGGTGTGTCAGGGTCATTGAGGGGGAGGAGGTTAGAGGAGATGACCCGGTCAAATGCTTCCTCCCCGCGGGAGTCAGAAGTACCTCTTGAGTCCCAGAGGGGGTAATGGCAATTGAAGTCTCCCAGAATGAAGAGATTTCTGGAGGAGGAAAGAATGGAGGGAGAGAAGGAATCGGTTCTGCCATTCGTTGGGGAGGAGCGAATAGGGGGGGCATACATATTAAGAAATGACACCGAGGAGGATTTGTTAAGAAAGATGTTGACCCCTACATAATCAGAGTAGGGATCAAGCGAAGAAAGAGAGGAGGTAGAAAGTTCAGAAAAGGATAGGCCCTGTCTGACGAAAATGATGATGCCGCCGCTGGCATGTGTGGAATCAGGAGAGAGAATGCCAGACCAGGAGTGGGTGCGATCAGAACGAAGAGCAGAAAATCCAGGAATCCGGAAAGAGGAAGAGGAGTTAAGATTGGATTCTTGGATGTAGATAAGATCGACGCAGTGGGACGAGAGAAAGTGAAGTAGTTCAGTGCTCCTGGCTCTAAAACCTCCAGCATTCCATTGAAGAACCATGAGAGAGTCAGGGGGAGGAGAGGAGGCGTAGAAAGACGGCCAGGAGCAAGGAACGGTGGTGAAGAGGCAGAGGAAGGAGATATAGAATGGGCAGATGGGGGATAAGAAGTTTGGAGACGAGGGTGATGCGAGAGTGCAGCATCAGTAGAGGGGGGAACAGATTGTACAGTGGAGGTATACATGTCGGAGGAGTCCGAGGAGGGAGTCACAGTGTTATGGCAGGGGGGGCAACTCCAAGAGTGAGAGCTGCCAAGACCTCTGAATTTGGAGGGAAAGTTGTTAGCACCTTAGATGGACCCATTTGGAGCAGGTGCAGCATTGCACTGACTTGCCCCGCCAGATCACATTTTTTGCGCACACTGAGCAAGGAAAGATGTGGCCAGGGTTGGGATGAACGTTACCGCTCATGAAGAGAAGAAGAAGAATGAGGAAACAAAGAAGGGCAAGAGTAGGGCAGGAGAAAAGAAAAAGTGAAAACAGGCAACCGATTTTAAGGAAGCTGAGTGCTGCCCTTCTGCTGTCGTTCAGGGGGCAGCATAGCGAAAAAATCAAGGGGAGTGCCCGGGGTAACTGGGACCCTCGGGAAGGCCAACAGCATTTCGACTAGACCCAAGCGGGGTCGGGGACCACACCACCACGTTGAGGCGGCTGTTGATTGGTGCAGAAGACGAGGACCTCGCACATTCCATCAAAGAACCTTAAGTGCATCAAGAAAGGGGGAGAAAGCAGCAGGTTATGAAGGAGCGCTAAAAGTGGACAGGATGAAGAAGATTCTCAAAAGGTTTAGATTCAGGGCCATGCCACTACTACAGAGAGGATAGGAGGTCAATAGGCGAGGATGAGAGGAAGAAATGCATTGGCAGAAGGAGGGTTGAGTGAGTTGCAGCCCACAGTAAAATTACATGAGCGACAGGTCCCCAAAAAGGAAGACAATGGATTGGAAGGCTGGAGACCCCATGAAGACATTGAAATGCAGCAAGAACAACTCCAGGAGCAAGACCTGGAAAGGGTGTTACTCGGAGGAAGAGAGAAGGGCACACCTCAGATATACTTATTTGAAGCACGAAGACCACAGTACTGACCTGCCCCTTCAAGTCACATTGCTGGCGCACACAGAACAAGGAAACATAAGGTCAGGATTGAGATGAACGTTGCCACCCATCAAAAGTAGAATAAGAAGGCTTGAAAAAGACAGGAGAGCAAAAAAAGAAAAGACAGACGACTGATTTTAAGAAGAGTGCAGACTGGCTTTCTGTGGTTGCTGAGGGCAGCACCGCCAAAATGTGGTAAATATGAAAAATGCCTTGCGTGTCTGGGACCCACAGAGAAACCACAAGCCATTTCGGCCAAACCCAGTGGGGTTGAGTCCCACAGAACAACTTTGAGGCAGCTATTAAACATTGTTTGCACTGCTATCTCATCTCATTGCATTAAGTTGATTTAATAAACAATGCTTTGACCTTTTCCATAGACCTCATAAATGATAATTGATTGGAAAGCTAACCAAGAAATATAAAAAGCATTTAGCAGTTAGAAAAAGTTACCTAAAATGAATCGCCCTGACCTGTTCGAATAATGAGACCCGTAATGAAACGGAGGGGTTTTCATTTCTCGTTCATCTTCAGTGCAGTTCTTGTAATCTTCCTCTAAGAATTTATATCGATCACGAAAATGTTGCTCCCTGCTGGAATCTTGTACTGATATAGGTTTGTTAAGCAACCTAATAAAGTAAGAACAAATAACGCATGACTTGGATAGGACTAACACGGTTTCGCCAAGGTGCAAGATTGACGAGTAAAAATTAGCTCTAACTCGAAGTGATGTATGAGACCCCCTTTATAAAGAGAAAAGTGTCTATTCTATACGGATACAGGGGTTGCTAGTTGCTAGTTAGCAATTTTCAATGCGATCTCCTATTAAGAGGGATCTGCCTCCAGCATCAAAGTACAATAGAAAAGTTTGCTCAAAAATGATCACCAGCATCATACGGTACCATACAGCAATCTATTGCCTCATGTCAATAACCCGCGACCGGTTTCGACCTAATTGGGTCTCATCAGGCAGGTGTAAAAAACACTCAATAATAAACATGCTGAAAAAAACACTTACTTTTTTTTTTGTTTTTTCAGCAATCAGAAAAAAAATTGTTTTTTCAGCATGTTTATTATTGAGTGTTTTTTACACCCGCCTGATGAGACCCAATTAGGTCGAAACCGGTCGCGGGTTATTGACATGAGGCAATAGATTGCTGTATGGTACCGTATGACGCTGGTGATCATTTTTGAGCAAACTTTTCTATTGTACTTTTATACGGATAATAATAAATGCAATATGTGCAAATCCACTGCAACATGACAGGTCGACTGCACTTTGACAAATCGTACTGCAATTTGATTAATTGCTCTTCACAATCACTGCATGCAGATTCGCTGGTAGAGAAATTGCTCTTTACAATCGCCTACGTGCAAATTGGCTGCTTGTAAAACTGCTCTTTACAATCGGCGCGCGCAAATTTGCCAGTTGTCTTGTCAAGCAAGTTCAAGCTACTTAAAGTTCAGCCGTGCAACCATCACAAGCGAAACATTTACTTCATTACTGACTTCAAAACGCCGATCTTTCTTCATTGTCTTAGAATACAATCTGGCATAACCTCTTTTTAGACTCATGTACCAAGAATCGCTTCCCTCAGTCTTGATAAAGTTTTATTTTTGTTATTGTTTACATTTTAAAGAGAAATTAGTCAGATTTCGCGTATGAAATTTTTTTAACTGCTCCAAAACAATTTCCGCCATGGAACGTTTATTTTTGTGAAAACTTCTTTCATAAATTCCATCCCATATGAGCAATTTTCCTTTCTGTCGACAGTTGTCTGAAAGATTCCATACTGACATACTGCTGCTTTTTTATCCTTTTGAAATCAGAAACTTAAAACTTAGAGAAGAGCGTACAAAGGCACTAAAGCAATATTTCGTAAACTATTCTTAAAAACTTTTCGAGGGCTTCGCCATCTAAATTCTTCATCGTAATCTTTTTTGTGTGATATCAAACTAAAGCTTCCACATATCACAGAACTTCCCCAGCACTTACGCTACGTATAATCTAAACGTCGATAAAAACATGTGTGAGCATGGCCTACCCTTCAAAAGTTGAATAAATTTTTGGATCATATAGCCTAAACATCACATTCACTCAACGCAAAAAACTTTCTAAAAAGCTTGATTTCAAAAAAAGATCTTCACTTATGCAATAAAAACGCACCCCCCCCCTCCACACAAACCAAAGTGTTAACCCTATGCTGCATATCAATGTCCACTTTTTGAGACTCGAACGCGGACTTGTGCTTTCCGACTCTCATTCGTAACTTTTAATTTGCGTAAACTCCGACTCCGACTAATGCTCTGGGCCTCTAAAAAGAAGATTGAGCTCATTTATTTCATAGCATCGCTTGATAACGTCACTGCCCCTACTTAATGCTCCATCGCCACCCCCAAACTTTGATTCTAAGTACGCCATTGAAAGTAAGGATCTCAATCACCGCCAATTTATAATCATAGATTTTTTTAACATATGAAGCCATGGCTTGGAAAGGCTGGTAGAGGGATGCATCCCTCACAGTTTGTGAAATCTTTCAGACAACTGTCCCTCACTGTCTGTGAAATCTTTCAGACAACTGTCGACAGAAAAGAAAATTCTTTACGTGGGTTGGAAATAATGAAAAAAGTTTTTACAAAAATGAATTTTCAATGACGGAAATTGTTTTGGAAAAATTTCATCAGCAAAATTTGACTAATTTCTCTTGAAATCATTAACAACAACAAAAATAAAACTTTAGCAAACTAAGAGAATCGATTCTTGGTACGCAAGTCTGAAAAGGCTATGCCAGATTGTATTCCAAGACAATGCTGGAAGATCGCATTTCAAAGTCAGTAATGAAGTAAATGTTTTGCTTGTACATGTTGGTTGATGAATTTAGTTAGCTGAAAGACTTTGTAAGAAACAAACTTCATGTCATAAGCCCATTGCTGGCTGTTACAGAATACGAATACAACCAACAGTCAGCAACACTTACCACTAGTTTATCATAAGACTGCCAAACATAAGTCGTATATACGTTATTAAACCTTGTATTTGTTTTTAAGAAAGCTTGAAATTGATCGACAAGGCAATTGGAAATTTGCACGTGTCGATTGTAAAGAGCATTTGCAATTTGATATATCGCAGTCCAATTTGTCAAAATGCAATCCGATTTGTCGAACCGCAACGCATTTGTACAAATTTCCGCACGATTTGTCAAAGTGCAATCGATATGGCATATAGCAGGCAATTTGTACACATTGCATTTATTATCAGAATGAACACTTTTCACTTTATAAAAGGCGCCTGATAGTAATGTTACTTTAAAATTTAATAAAGCAACAAGAAATCATTAATCACCAGTTTTTATTCAACTACAACTACATTTGAATAACAATGTTAACACAAAAATTAACCACGTATATTTCCTTACAAGGGCAGATAATATTGATCACAATTTGACAATTTCAAAATTCTTTCATTAATGAATACACTCTAGGTTTGTCTTGTTCCGGCTTGCCAAAATATAAACTCTGACACCGACTAATTTCATGATAATTGTCAGTTGATAGCATTCACTCTTAAACATTTAAGATTGAATTTCTGGTCGAGTTTGACCTTAAAAGTGCTTTCTTCTCTGTATTAAGGAGTAATAAAGCAGCAGCCAGCCAGGTTGGAAAAAATTATCAACAATTTTTTATCATACCCTGGTGGTGTGCAAATTGAAGCAGTATAAACTAAGCGAGCAAAATTCAAGAATTGTTCTTTGCACCAACCTGAATGACTGTGCTGCTTCCAAATCAAGAACTTGTCCCGTATAATCAGCAAGCACGAACGGCATTACGGGATATTGCATTAAATCATTGAATGAACGACCAGCTGTCTTGTTTAATTTGGTCAAGTAGTCAAAGTTGGTCATTTTTCCAGCGCACCACAGCTTGGTGAGTGATTGAAAATCTTCAACTTGGATCAAGTTGGGCAAGTCAAGTTTTAATAATTCGTCATAAAATGCTTCTCGATCCTGCAAAATGCAGCCATTATAATTAGCCCTTCGAGATCGCGTGTGCGCGGTCGCAGCTACTGCCTGGAATCCACAATAAAAATTTTACAATACTAACGAAAAAATATGGCAACACGAAAAAATATGAAGGCAAACTCGTGAATTCGTAACGAAAAATTTGAAATCTTCAACCTGAAATATGACAGTGGAACCGACTTGAAAAAAATGTATTTTTTCAAATACAAAAATTTTGCAAAAAATAGGGAACATCTTTGGCATAAATATCACAAAGTCTTGATTTTCAAAACTTCATAACAAACTTCTCTGCCATTGCCCCATCACCCACGCGACTATATAGCTACTATACCTCGGCCCTCTCTTCCTCCTTCTTTCCCTCCACTCCTCCAAACTTGACTGGCCATCTTTTCCAAATGGGATTTTGTCTGGCTCATCTTTTTTAATTTCTTTCTTCGTCTTTATGATATTCACCCGACTTACTTTTATCGTTCGTTCGGCAACTAATCCTTCCCGAACTACTTTCTGGCTATTAAGAGGTTTTTCAAGACCCACGTTATAATAAATTTTAAATCCTTTTGCAATTTCGTTATCTCCCATTCCAATGAGCGCCATCCATCTTCAGGTTGCAAAGCTTGCTGGAATGGCCTTGCTGCTGGTTTAATTTTCACTGTTCTTTTGCAGAGGATTTATTCTCTTTCACATAATTATCTGCACCTGCTTTCTTCACTTCTATGGCGTTGATCGAGGCCGCATCCTTTATTTGTTTCTGCCGCATCAAAAGTCAACCACATGCTTGGTGATCTTCTGAAGCGGAAGAAGCAATAAGTGAAATAAGAAAAGGTTTCGATTCTATTCACCGAAGTGAGCAAAAGTATCAAGCTTATATCTCTCCTTCACCGGATGCTTTACTTACCACCAAGGCCAAGGTGTGACGAGAAACATCCGGTCCTCACTCTCCAACAGCTAACCCTAACTCACTTTACTCTCTCTTACACTCTGTCGCTAATTCTGAACTATTCTTCTCCAAGCAAGTCGTCAATTGTCTGTGTTAACAACCTGAAACCTCACTTTCCCATTTTTCAGCCAAAAGCTCTTTGCGGGAGGTTCGAAAGTTTCTTGGATCTTTTCCGGGCCTCTTGTCCTTCAAATTCTCACTCTTCGTACTGCTCTCTTTTCTCTCCGACTTAAATTCCAAGCGCATGTTGCCAACCTTTCCTTGTCTACCATCACCGCCCCAGACCAAGTAGCCCACCCTGTGTTGAACCACCCTTCCTCCTTCTAGTAGCAGTAGTTATTCAGTTTTTATCCGGTGTTGTCCCCTTAGCAGAGATAGCCGGATTTAACCAATTCCTTCAGCAATTGCTCGCAATCCGTCTCTCCACTTGTCTCGTCTAAAGGCATCCTCCTTCTTCAAACCAATCTTCTCTGTCTCCTCTTCCACTTGCTTCTTCCAGGTCTTCTTCGGTCGTCCTCGCTTTTTCTTCCCACTCACTTCAAGATCCAGAGCAAACCTCAAAACACTATTGTCATCTCTCCTCAGCACATCTCCATACCATCTAGCTCCATTCGCTGTTGCTAACCGGTCTATAGTTTCCTTCAACCCCAACATGTCCATCTGTTCTTCAGTCGTCTGTCTGTCAACAACTTTCTGACCGCACATGGCTCTCACCTTAGCTCTCTCCGTTTTCCTCAAAATTGCTTTTTCATTTTCTTTTAAACACCATGCCTCACTTCCATACAGTATTGCTGATCTTACACAACAACCATAGACTTTACTTTTCATCTTCAGAGGAAACCTATTGCCAAGCAACAACTCTCCACATTCCCTAAATCTTACCCAACCAATTTTTACTCTTGCTGTAACTGCCGCTTCACAACCACCACTAGCATTTAGTCTGTCTCCCAAATAACAAAATCCATTCACTGCCTCCACTTCATCGCACAACTTCTCGATCGAATCCACCGTTTCTTCCATTATTAGTTTACATCTCGAGCAAACAAAATGCGTTGCCAGCCTAGCGGTACGATAGCTCTCTTTATGTTTGCATATTTTCCATGAACCCAGTTTCCACATTTTGTGCACAACACTGAATTTGCCATGACTCTCCTCCCACAAACTTCAAATGGATCTATCTTGCTTTTGAATAGTTCTCCCTCGGACTCGCTTACCATCACTTTTGTTTTTCTGGTGTTGACCTTCAAACCTTTACTTTTCAGTGCATCCTTCCAATTCCAAAATCTTTCCTTTAAGTCTTCTATGTCTTCGCTCACGACAACAAGGTCATCTGCATACAGTAATTCATTAACCACACCCCTTCTTTCATTTTCTGCAATAACGTCCACAACTATTGCAAACAATAGAGGCGACAGCACAGATGTAGCCCAACCTCCTCCTAGCTCACCTCCAGCCCAGCCTCCTCCTATTTGACTCCCGCCTCCATTTCAACACCACTCCAACTTTTCTTGGGGTCACCTTCGACCGCACTCTTTCCTTTTCTAAACATGTATCTTTGCTGAAGGCCAAATTCTTCCAACGTCTCAAAGCCTTATGCTGTGTCTCTGTTTCCTCATGGGGCCCCTCTAAGGAGTCCCTCTCTGTTCTGTACAAATCTTTTCTTCGGCCCCTTCTCATTTACCCTTCATCCGAATGGTTTCCTTTCTTAAGCGCTACCAATATCACCAAATTGAAATGCCTCCACCAAGCGGCCAGTCGCGCCATCACCATCTGCCTCTCATCCTCTCCTATCCCTCTTCTTCTCTCCAAGACTTCTTTACGTCCCCTGTGAGTCACTCTGACTCACTTCACTCTTTCATCTTATGAGTGGGCTCTTCGTCTCCCAACCTCCTTTCCTATTTCAGGTTTGGCCAGACTTGGGGTGAAACCAAGACTCTGCAGATCGTCCTGGAGAGCTTTTGCGTCCATTCACCCGCTCGTGCTCCCTTCTACTTGTTCTAGGGAGGCTCTTTTACCTTGCCCTCCCTCTCTCCTCCTTGGAATCTACCTTCCTTCATGGTGGAGTCCACCCTTTCCACTCCATGCTCTCGCTCTGATCCCCTCTCTCTCGCCAAGATGCGGCTCTCGCCTACCTTGACTCTCTCCCCCTCATCATCTGGTACTATGGACAGACGGCTCTGTTTCTTTTCCTTTTGACAAGGATGGCTCCGGCGTTGTTGCCAACTGCTCTCTCTGTGGCACTGAGGCCACTCTTTCCTTTTCGGCAGGCCCAGTTTGTTTAAGTTTTTCCGCTGAAGCCTGCGCCATTCTGCACGCTCTTTGCTGGTCTCGGCAGCACCAACAAGTCTGCCATTTTTCTTCTCTTCTTCTCCTGTCTGACTCTCGTTCTGTCCTCGCCATCCTATCCTCTCTTCCATCTTTCCTGTTATCTCAAACTCTGTGGCAAATCTGGCAGGAACTGTCTTCTCTCTCCTCCTGTTCTATCAGGCTACAATGGGTCCCCGGACACTCGTTTCTCCCAGGGAACGACATGGCTGACGAGCTGGCCAGACGGGGTGCGCTACTTGTGCCCTCCGCTATCCCTTGTAGTCTCTCTCCTCTTATCTCTCGTATCCACTTTTCTCTTTTCTAGGACTGGAGGCATACTGTCTCGTCGAAGTATTTTGACACACAGGTCCCCTCAATTTCCACCAAAGAACTTGTGCTCCCACGTCACGCTCGCTGTGTCCTCTGTCGTCTTCGCTGCAATGGACACAGCCTTCTTTTAGGTTCTTATCTCTCTAGGATTGGCAGAATCGAGAATCCTTCATGCAGCGCCTGTAGACACTCGTCCCAGGACACTTCTCATCTCATTCTGCACTGTCCAGCTACGGACTCTTTGTGCCACTCACTCTTTGGCAACTCTGTGTCTCTCTACAACCTCAGGTCCAGACCTTGGGGAGTTGCCCGGCTGCTGGGGCTCCATGGTCTTCCGCCATGCCCTCATCTCTTGGAAGGGGTGGAGTGACCAACAAAACTACAACAGCACAGATCCTTAATGTACAACAACTATTACTTTAAATTCCTCTGAATATGCAGATTCCACCCTCACTCTTGTCTTTGCACCACCATACAGGCTCATAACTGCCCGAACCATCAATTCTGATAGACCCTTCTTTCTCATGGCCCACTCCATCACTTTTCATGACACTCTATCAAAAGCTTTTTCCGTGTCAACAAAACACATATACAACTTCTTGTCCTTCTTCTGATATTCCTCCTGCATTCTTCTCACAATGAATATCGCATTCACTGTTCCTTTTCCTGGCATAAATCCAAACTCTATTTCATTCAAATTGACTAATGTTCGTATTCGCCTCTCTAGTACTCTTTCAACAATCTTTATGGCATGTTCTAGCAGTTTCACTCCTCTGTATGATCTACAGCTCATCACATCACCCTTTCCTTTAAAGATAGGCACAATCACATTTGTTTTTCACTCATCAGGCATTCCTCTACCATCCACTACACGCTGACATAGTTCCATCATCACTTACCCCGATTTCACCACTTGCAACTATCATCTCCACACTTACTTCAGATGGTCCAGTTGCTTTTCCTGATTTCATCATCTGCATTGCTTCTACAATTTCATTACGAGCCACTTTTTCCATTGGTCCTTCTACGAGTACTTCTCGTACTACATCAGTTTCCACCATGTGGTCCCATTCGTTCTCTTCATTCATGATCTTTTTCATGTGTTCCTTCCAAATTTTTGCCCTATCTTCTTCAACAAAACCCAATCGTCCGTCTCCTCCTCTCAAGCACCTTCCTCCTCCTACATCCTTCCCTTCCTTTTTTTTCTTTTAAGGAAGTAGAAAACACTATTAGAATTCTGATCTAAATTATTCAACTCCTGGTTAGCTTCCATTCTCATAGCTCCAGCAACAATTTTTCTCGTTCGATTTCTTATACGTTTGTATTTAGTCTGTGAGATTTTTATTTGGTATCAGATTTTACCTTACGTTTTTGAATTTTCTTTGCATTCTTTTCCTTCCGTCTGGAAGACTTCTTCTATTCCCATCCATAAGATGAGAAAACCTTCGACCCTCCTGCTTTCTTCTGATCTGTCTCTCTTATCTCCTGCGTCTGAAAGCTGTTTGAATGTACCATACCATTCCGCCTACTCTTCTTTCTGAAGTCCAATGCGCCGAGTATGCGCCGAGTGTGGGTTTTCACAGAGCGTACGCAAACTTTATGTTATCAAAATTAGAACGGTAACGTTAGATCACAAAAAATATTGAGCTGAAGACGAGTAGATCAACGTGTCACGATCTCGATGGCTCGATGTTAAGCTTCTTTGCGAACTACCGTGAATCCGTGCACGGTAATTAGTTTATTTTAAGCATGACTGGTGCATGGTCTTTCGTTTTATGGTATTAAATACACAATAGGTTGCTTTTGTGCATATAAAGTTTGATCAGGACCCCTACTGAAAAGTTAATTACACTAGACAGTTCAACTGAAATCAAGTATTTAGACAACTAGCGTATTGCTTCCCCTCTTTTCTAACTTGTACCGCTTTTCTACTTTTAAATTCTGCATGTCAGTTTATCACAGTCACAACACATAACAATCTACTAGTTCGTCGTTTATAAGATATTTAAACAGACAAGCTGAAAAGTGCAAACGGGAAGATAAATTTTGTTTAAAAAAATTTAAACTCAAATATCGGAAACGTTCATAATTTAAATAAATCTAACCCCAACTCTAGTCTTAACAACCATTTTTGTCTTGACCAGGCATATTGTGCATGTCCACATAGCCGTAGTTGGGGCCCCTAGTCCAGCATTATTACTTCTTCCATCAGACCTGTATTAACCCGGGTCGACCTCTCGGTTAAATTCTTTTTCAATTTTATTTCATCTGGGATTAGTTTCACAAACCCACACTTGATTCTTGAGCAATCCTCGTTACTGTTAATTTCTCAAAAGCACTTCTGACTTCTTTTAGCACCCCTCTCCTTCCACAAGCTTACTTCTGCTGGCTTTCCTCGTTACTTTGTTCATAATCCTTTCTTTCTCTCACGCACACTTGCGTGTTGTTTCATAATTACAAAAGCTGCACCTTTCGAGTTTACCAAGGCGTTCAGCAAGGATTGGTTCTTCGTGCTGTTTTGTTCTAATTCTAATCGATACTCTCGCTGCTTTTTTTTCTTTCCTCGGTTAGTTGCACAAATCATGACGACCTGGATATCAGGTCTTCCTATCCTTAGGTCGCTGCAGAAACCGTAGAGATTGCTGGCTAAACAGGGGCGCTGGCCCTAGCACTAATGTCTTCCTCTGAACCATAAATAGGAAACAATCTTTGCAGTGGAATTCCACCAAAATTAAATTGCCACCTCACCTCTTTCCTCAACTCCCCTCTTTGCTTGAACTCAATTTTCACGATTCACGAGATCATTTTCGACAGGGCTCAGCACTTTACCGTGAAGGGTGAAATATGAAACCGAATTTACTCAGTCATGATTAAAAATATCCTGTCCAGAAAAAACTGCATTCTACTTCAACCAGTGACCGGAAAAGCAGCTAACAAAGTGGTATACTCACTAAAATCGATTTGAACGCGATCAAGTAGGTAGTTCCGTTATTAAGAAAGATTTCGACGGCTGTGTCTCGTAGCTGCCACCAACGTTTGTGGAACTCAACAATATCTCGATGTTCCCAGGTCAACGACATCATTTCACGTTCGCCGAAAATCGACTGAAAGATGAAGAGTGTGATTAGCATAGAGATTGTCAACGTTATCACAGCAGCCTAGCACCATGTCTAGGCGACTACCTCACTTGCAATAGCTGGAAACCGCAGTTCGACAACCAGACTACAGGCAGTAATCGTCGATAACAGTTGCAATGCAAAGCTTAACTGCGTCGCTAGCAACCACTAAGACAAAGTTTTCAAATGCTATAAAAGTGCAGACAGCAGTTGCTGATCGGAATAATGCAATGATTTTGTTATGGTACCGTGTATTTTTGGTACAGCATTAACAGTTGGGTTAGTTTTCGTGATTATTTGTTTGAAACCGGTTGACATAGGAGTTTAAAAGTGTTTTACAATCAAACTTTTCTGAACCAAGAGTAGTTGACAAGCAATAACGACAATCGATAAAGCGAGGAGAAGATACCATAAAGTTTGGGTAGATTTGAACTTTAGCGTCAGAAACAGCATGAACAGGTCTGCACACAAAGTCTTTAAGCTGTCTCACAAACACTCACTTGGGTTAAAGAAGGGTCGACAATTGCTTTGTCTCCAACGAAGTAAGTATTATGTTCCCCGATAAGTATCTCTCCTGCTGTTTCACAAGCGGCAGTAACATTGATGCAGCTTTGTACAACGCTGATCCGTTCGTTCATTTGCAATCTGTCAGGTAACAGCTTCTATCAATGGCTGCTACAATATTAGCTGATCCCTTTCTCAATTAACTAGACATTCTATACAAAATACCAGAGCCATGCAAGCTATTGAGACTCAAAAGTTTCTAGCTACCGCAATACTAGTTTGAGCACTTTTATTGTAATATTTGCCAGCGCAGAAGTAAACACCGGTTTTTTGAATGCGTTCTCAGTACCGTTTTCATATCGGGACACCCACGTTCTACCTTTATGTTATGCAAAGTAAACAAATCATCAGCCTATAATGATGTTATCATAGAACTTACTACGACCAGTCAAGATCGCATGAAATGTTAAATTAGGAAATGACTGCAAGACATGAAACGAGAATAGTATGATTATTTGAAACATGGGTCATACAAAGCAGCTGCTACCAATGCAAACTACGTGCAAAACAGCACATCATGCGGACAGCCTCTCATCATTTGAGCAAAGCAACAATTTTGAAGCAAATCGTGGACGTAGCTATTGATAGTGTGCAAGCTAAGAGAGTGCACCATCAGTTGCAGCCATAAACCGGAGTCGAATAAAATTACCTTGACCGAATGTAATTGGCGTCTGAAGAGTGAAGGTCATCTTCAAACAGGAATGCAAGAGGTCGTTTGCTGGGAGGTCTTAGGGTTGGGGAGGATCGGTCGTCTCCAGACACAGGTTGCCCGAGTCTCTGGCATTTATTGGTGGAAGAGTGCTTAAGCAAAAACCGATTGTCGATGCCGATGTGGCAACGTTGCAGCCGACGACGCTCCCTATGACGTTATAACACGTAGTTATTTGGACTATATATTTTACCGTCCGATCACAGCAAAATTATTTGTTGGTTATGCTAAAATATCAATGCGTTCAGATCAGCTTCGAAGTTATTATTACAGCCAGTAGTTGCAATTGTGCCACAAGCATGAAAATTGTCGATAAGCACCTTTACATAGAACCCAACCAAGCATATCGTGAGATTTGAACATACGATCAATGTCAACCTTGGACAGCCTTCCACGACATCAACTGCTTCAGGGCATTGCTACATTGAAATAGCACTGCCATCACCAATTACAGTGAGATAATATCCGCAAGACTACTATCAACAATTAGAATAAGATAGCATCCTCAACACCTTTATCAACAATCAGAACAAGGTAGCATCCTCAATATTACTATCAACAACCAGAATAAGGTAGCATCCTCAATACTACTATCAACAATCAGAATAAGAAATCATCCTCAACACCACTATCAACAATCAGAATAAGATAGCATCCTCAACACCACTATCAACAATCAGAATAAGAAAGCATCCTCAACACCACTATCAACAATCAGAATAAGAAAGCATCCTCAACACCACTATCAACAATCAGAATAAGATAGCATCCTCAACACCACTATCAACAATCAGAATAAGATAGCATCCTCAACACCACTATCAACAATCAGAATAAGAAAGCATCCTCAACACCACTATCAACAACCAGAATAAGGTAGCATCCTCAACACCACTATCAACAATCATAATAAGATAGCATCCTCAACACCACTATCAACAACCAGAATAAGATAGCATCCTCAACACCACTATCAACAATCAGAATAAGATAGCATCCTCAACACCACTATCAACAATCATAATAAGATAGCATCCTCAACACCACTATCAACAACCAGAATAAGGTAGCATCCTCAACACCACTATCAACAATCATAATAAGATAGCATCCTCAACACCACTATCAACAATCATAATAAGATAGCATCCTCAACACCACTATCAACAATCATAATAAGATAGCATCCTCAACACCACTATCAACAACCAGAATAAGGTAGCATCCTCAACACCACTATCAACAATTAGAATAAGGTAGCATTCTAATTACTACTACCAACAATCAGAATAAGATAGCATCCTTAACCCAACTATCAACAATCAGAATAAGGTAGCATCCTCAACCCCTCTATCAACAATCAAAATGAGGTAGCATCCTCAACACAACTATCAACAATCAGAATAAAGTAACATCCTCAATACTACTGTCAACAATAAGAATAGGAAACACCATCAACACTACAAACAACAATCAAAATGAAGTAGCAATCCCAACATTTTATACTTGGTTAAATACAGGCAATCATTCAACTTTGAACTGTATTACGAAAAATATATTTCGGCTATCTCAAAAACCCATCATCAGTTTCTGTTAAAACCGTGAAATACAAAAACGCGAGAAACTCTGTATGAGCAGTGAGCTCTAATTTAGATAAATTCTATAATGCATGTACTGTACATGAGCAAAAGCAAAATCTTACTGGTAGCTATAGACTATGGTAGCAGCGGAAAAACTGGTGGTGGTTATACAAATAAAAAACAAACAAGGAAAACTTAAATATCTGACTCTGCCTAGATGTCAAAACAGCTAACATTAAAGTAGGAGAATTGGAGACAGAAGCTAAATAGGACGTCATAAATCAATTAATAAAAGTGAAAGGGACTAAATGACTACTGTGCAAAAAACTGTTGATGTGAACATGAAGTTAAAGCAACGCAGAGAAACGTGGAAATGATTAACAAAAAGCTTAAAATTATAGACAACCGGGGGTAATCATTGGCTGAATGTAAACAGTGGGTTTGATTCTGTGCCAGCAAAAATCCTAATAAAAGTCTAACAGTGCTGTTTCTGGTTCTAAAAAAATTACACTATAGCTTAATCAAAATACAATGTTTCAATCAAAATCACTTAAACTATACGACAAATAACGCTTCATAAGTGCAATTTATCACTGCATTTTCGAAATTTGCTTATTCTAACTAGTTCTGTGAGTTCGCTACCAGGAGAAGAATTTGCTTTGTTTATGTAATATCTTTTGCATTGCAGATGGTGCATTCTGCAGCATATGTACCGTAGCTCTGGGAGGTTAAGTTTTGTGTCAGTTTGATGATTTCATAGTCTGCTATGACCAGGATAGTGGGTTTAACCATAGAATTTCTGTGCTAGCCTGACTGTGACAAAGTGCACAGTGGCCGCATGGTCTCGAGGTCCCTTTGTTTTAATGTTATAATCACTATTGGTTTCTCAGTTGCAAGTAAGATTTTTCTGCAGTCTACGTATTATACGAGTCAATTAATCCAAATTAGAGCTTTCTGCCCATACAGAGTTGTTCATGCTTTTATTTTTCATGCTTTCAACAGAAGCTGAATGAATGCCTGTATTTAATTACCTAAAGGGTGTAGATGTAGGCACTGGTGATCTTCAGCTGTAATGACTTGATTTTGAGTTGGTTTCAACGTTACCTTACTAACTGAAACACTTTGGTATTTAACTAACCACAACACTACTGTATCATGATGAAATAATATCCTCAACACTACTATAGACAATCATAACGAGATAACATAAGCAACACCACTACCTACAATCAAAATGACTTAATATTCGCAACACTACCATCCTCAAATAAAATAAGGTAACATCCACAACACAATTATCGTGATGAAATAATATCCTCAACACTACTATCAACATGATAAGATAACATTCTCACACTGTTATTAGCATTCATAATGAGGGCACCGGTAACATCCTCAGCACTACTACTATCAATTATGATGAGACAACACAAGCAACACTATTGCCCATAATCAGAATGAGGTAACATCCATAACAATACTATCACCTACTGTGATGAGAAAACATTCCCAACACACTAATCAAAAATCAGAATGAGGTAACATCTGCAACCATGCTACTGTCAACAATCATAATGATGTAACATTCACAACACTACCATCAGCAATCATGATAATGTAACAACATTCACAAATCCACTAAAGCGTTAGTTCAATCTTAACCTAAAAGGTCCTTCAGTAGCGTCCAGCTGCCACGATTGAGGATACTGCTCGGGATTGTGCCACACCGCCCTTTCATGGGCAAGTTTTTCCAGCAGTTTTGTCCACTTTTTGCGCACAATCAAGTCCCTCGCAACCCAGTCCTGAAAAAACAAAATACTTTTTTAGCAGCTCACTATTCATCATAAATTTCACAATCAATCATCTTTCCATGCTACACTGAATTGCAATCGTGAAGCTTGCATGTAGTGAGAAGCTGCTATTGCCAGCTATTAAAGGTAGTACACCATGTTTGGGGTGGAGCTATCAGTCTGCAGTTTGTCTTCGTAAGTGACTACCTGCCACTTCTCCCCAAGCCCATCGCGATCCTCGAGCAATTTCTTGAATGACTACAAATAAGGTGTGAAATTGGATCCTCGAGCAATTTCTTGAATGACTAGAAATAAGGTGTGAAATTGGATCTTTCTTAGCTCACACTGCCGTCACTTCAAAAGAGAAGCGGCAAATTCTCTTCATTAATCACTTAGCATGAGAAGTGCAATTACTACGAACAGACCCTGAGGAAATGTAGCAATTGATCAGAATATTGTCCCAGGTTTGCACAGTAAGGCGACCCAATCTCTGGCTTGAGAGCACAAACCCTGAGCTGATTCAACCACATCTTCAGTTACAGCCAACCAGGAAGCAAATTTACCTTGACTCGACAAATCATCGTCTTTCTCAACTTATTCTGTTGTAAAACCACAATTTGCGTCATCTCCATCGCGTGGCGTGAAACATGCTCAGCAAGGGTTGAAGTTCGCTTTACAAGAAGTTGGTAGACAGAGGAGTTGATCTTTTTCCATGTGGACTTTGCTATTCGGCGGTCTTTCGAGAATTTATCCTAAAAACTTTCATTGTTTGTAAAGCAGCATGGACTGTTGTTGAGCTGGTCATGGCTTATCACGTCTACTCTAGCTGATTGATATTTGACCGAACATTGCAAATAATTGTGTCACAAACACTTTGCATGATGAGTCATTTTAACAATATGGTCAAACAGGATAAACCAATGCAGCCACGGTGACAACCACCAATCACTTGGTTTACAAAGTTTTTGAGTCCACCACCAACAGTCTGTGTTAGAACAAGCCTCAGACTTAGCATGGCTTTCTCATTCAAAGATAACCGATTGAATTTCCAGACACGTATGCTTCAAATGCTCACAAAATGCATACACAGCGGCAATTATACAATTAAATCCCTGGGTACCGCATCATCTGTACTATTAAAGCCCCAATCACCACGCCATCTGCAATTACAGCCCAGGCACCATGTCATTTGTGGAATTTATGCCCAGGTAACGCATCATCTGTACAATTAAAGCCCTTGATATCCCACCAGCTGTGCAATTAATGTTCTGGGTTCCCAGTCATCAGTCCAGTTATAGCCCCACATACCAAGTCATCAACACAATTGTAGCCCCAAGTACCCTGTCATCTGTGCAATTAACCCCAGTTACCACGTCATTTGTGCAGTCAAACCCGGAGTACCTCGTCATCTCTGCAGTTAAACTCCAGATACCGCATCATCTCTCCAACTAAAGTCCAGAATATCACATCATCTGTGCAATTATAGCCCCAAGTACCAGGTCATTTATGCAATTAAACCCAGGTACAGCATCACCAGCACAGTTGAAGCCCCGTGTAACCTCGTCATCTGAGCGAATAAAGACGCAGGTCATCTGAGCAACTAAAGCCCGCTACCAAGTTATTTGTGTAATTAAAGCCAAGAGAACCATGATATCTGTGCAATTACAGCCACAGGTCTACGTCATCCGAGCAATGAAGAAAATGCATGGAATATACTAATGTTCTACTAAAGGCAACAAAATTAAAACCTTGTAAAATCTAAAATGTGAAAATTCCCCGCCAAAAGACAACATTCCTTTTTAGTAGGAATAGCTCCCCAGTTGGGAACCACTGCATTAAACTCTTTTGACTTCTCGTTCATTTCAGAAGCATACTTTAAAAAACTCCGCAAAGTAATGGAGGGCCTTCCGTTGTTTTCATGCTTAAATTGGTATAAGATTTGTCTCAATTCACAAAACAATACATTTAGGTAACAGCTTTTTAAGGAAAACCAACACAAATAAAATTTTGTTACGACAAAACAAAGTTAAAATTGGATCAAAACATATTTTTCAGGTCAAAACACGCCACAAGTAGTCAAGCACGAAAGTAGTTGAGAGTTAAATTATGGCAACTCAATGTCATCTAAAAGTTTACTGTAGCTACGGATAAAAAATACTATTCGCAAGAATGAATCTCTGTTAGCAAATGCATGCCAAATTTATGTAAAAAACCCTAGAACTCCGAATATTACAAAATAGTGCCCAAAATTAAGAAAGTTAATAGTGGCAGACATTGCTTGAATTGTGCATTTTTGCTTATCGTAAAGCTGACTTAAAACGTTTTTTCCAAATAGCTGTTTTTGTTCCAGTCAGCGACCTAGCAGTGGGTGATATGCCTCATGGCCAGGGCTGCAATGCTGACTGCAAGATGATTAAGTTGCCATTTTTCATCACTTTGAATTAAAAAGATCACATGACACTGCATGTCTAGGGATGAGATGAAGCGTGACGAAACAAAGATCATTGTGCAATAAACAAGGTGATTGTCACTAGACATCAAATAACTGTAACATAATCCACTTTATGCTGCAATACCTTTCACGGACGCAAACAATGATTACCTGAAATTCTTCTACAGGAGCTAGAGAGTGGGGCTCGCAACCCCCAACAGAATTCTGAACGCCCCTTCGATGGCGTGATGGAACCCGATGTCCCAATTTGTTTAACAGCCGAAGAATTTTTTTCCCATAATGTTTTTCTTCCTTCCCCAACTGGTGTTTGTAGTTGGACAGCAAATAATGGAGAGAGAGAGCAACCTGTAAGTCCAACAATGAAATACAACCGATGATCATATTTTCACTGAAAGCTATTTACAGTACAGTTTCACCTCATTAACTCGGACAGCTCGGGGGGAAGAGTGTCCGTGTTAGCCGATTGTCCGACTTAACCGACGGCCTATAGGCCATAGCTTATAAACATGCCTAGGATAACGAAGTTTAATTAAAAATGCCGTCACTATATAGGCTATTTTGTTCTACTACATTTACATTCATAACATGTAAAAGAGCAGATTTATTTATTTATATATTCATTTATTTTTGTTTATTCAAGTAAATCACCTGACCAAGGCTACGTTGGGCTATCCTAGCCTAGCCTACCAAACAAACCTGTACCGATATCGACTGTTATTATCGGCTATTACCAAGGTTATTTTCTTTTACCTTACCTTCATAACATGTAAATAATTAATGTACAGTACGCCTGTACACTGTAAATGAGATTTATTTGTTTTGTTTTTATTTTTATGAAAATAAAATCATGGTCCGAGTTAACCGATATCCGGCTTAACAGGGTCCGGGTTAACGAGGTGAAACTGCATGTTTCAGTGTGCAGATGAGTATAGTCAGGGCAACCATATCATCATCATTTCTAAGACATGTCCTTACTTTTACCTTACGTCTCTATATTGGCTAATTTTTAGCAACGCAGCAGTTTCCAATTCTTCATCTTACCTTAAATTTGGCTGGTTGACCAAAGGTTTTGAGTAAATTAATTTGAGACCTTCAAATAAAGGTCTTTAACTTACACTGCACCCATAAATTTTGGCAGATTACTTAGAAAATTCAGAACAATCTTCAGAAAAAATTGTTTTTGACCCGAAATGCCATAACTGTCTGAACAATCTTTAAAAATCAAAATTCTAAATGACCTTAAGAACGACTCGAAAAAACATAAAACTTTTCACTCTCTTTAGGGGTAGAAACGTTTGATTTTTTTACGCGTTAGAAGGGAGAAGAACCCATAGTCGGTGTTCAGCATAAATTTAACAATCCGGAAGACGGAATTTACGTGATTATGAGCAGCATTCGGCACATAACTTACCTTTTCACCATAAATAGAGTTTGATGGTAGCAGCACCGCAATGATCGATTCTATTTTGTTATTGCTGGCAATGTGGAGAGGATGAGAGCGCTTACTTAGCGACGTTTGCCACGGAGATAGTAGATGAAGCAACAATCTACACATCTGCAATGCAATGAATCAGTAAAAAGGCCTGCACAGACAGTCAGAACACCACCCAGCTGTCTTAAATCTCGAGGCTTTCGATTACTTATAGATCGAATAACAGAAGAATTTGTTCAATAAACCTGCGAACACGAAATGTATCACATATCCGGCCAATTTAACCCCTTAACATATTATCCCGAGTATTTTCGTTTAGAGATGTCTGGTAAAAAAATTTTAGCACGAGTATATTCGTTCAGTATACCCATTCTACTCAACCACTATTAACTTAATAATAAATCATAATTGGTTCAAAATAATTTGTGTTCTAATTCATCCTTACATACAGATTCAAAATCAATAATAAAAAAATATACTTTTTGAACAGAAATTGAAAAAAATTGGTATGTTAAGGGGTTAAGCCAACAAAAAATTATTAAAAAGTAGTTCGATATCCTCACTAAGCTCGCGGCAAAGCGCTATCAGTTTTGAACACCTAAAAGATTAACTCGTTTGTTGCAACAACATACAGTCAGTGGTACAGCAGCATCACACACATTAACCCTGCGATGAAAACTGAAGGTTATTACCGCTTAGCCACCTCCCACCTCAACAACAAACTAGTATTACTTGTTCAACAAGCACGGGTTGCGATAGATTAACAATTCGTTCCCAGCACAGAGCCGATGCTTGATTTACTGAAGATTTTCTCCGAAGCAAATCGGATGAATCCAGCAATAATATTACCCATTCCATAAAAATATCAAAAAGTATGCAGGAAAACGACCTGAAAAGCATATTTGTTATTACTTCTAGCATCTACCACGATTGTACAAACTTCTTAACGATTCAGTGCCGTTATGATTTCTGAGTTGCTTTGCTCTAAGTTTTCCACATGCGATTGCAGTGGCTGTAACAGAAATGCGCTGTAATAGTAAAACTAGTAACTCCGAAGCACGTCTGAACAGCAGTTTTTCTGTGACGAAGCTTTACCAGTAGCCAGACGACGAAGTAATAACTGCAACGTAAGTAAAATTGTTGTCATCATGTCTTTGCCCTCCAGTTACGGGGAAAACCTTGTATCCTACAATATCGTTGCACTCAAATCTACCGCGCAGTAGCCAGTAGTGCTGGCATTTCAACTACAAACATTGCAACAAAGTAGAGGATATTGATCACACGGTCTTTCCCAAGGGCAATAACATAGCCATGGCAAGGTTTGATGCTTAATTGTTGCCATCACACCCACTCCAACCTATTCGACCACGTTGCCGAGAACCTTGCGATCGGATCCGCTAGGGTATGATCACTGCTGTTCCCGCAGAGCACGCAGATAGCCTAGTATCCATAAATTAAGGCGGGACACCACTGAATTAATTTGCGTAATTCCGGCAACACTAAACCAAAAGAGGATTATCTAACACAAAAAACGCAGCATCACTAATCTCTTCAAATTGAATTAAAAATGCTAAACACTTTAAGATGCACGAGCTCCTCCCCAGTACATCTTTTATGATTTTAATCAGCGTTGTCCTTATTTTATTTTCCTGAAATTAACTTAAAAACGATTGAGCATCTGAAAACTACTGGAGATGGTCAAGACAAATAAAAACGTATGCACAAACCCGCAATATCCAGGAAATCGTCACACCAACCATTGCGGCAGTACTGCTCACTAACCATTGCGGCGGTGCTGCTCACCAACCATTGCGGCGGTGCTGCTCACTAACCATTGCGGCAGTACTGCTCACTAACCATTGCGGCGGTGCTGCTCACCAACCATCGCGGCGGTGCTGTTCACTAACCATTGCGGCGGTGCTGCTCACCAACCATCGCGGCGGTGCTGCTCACTAACCATTGCGGCGGTGCTGCTCACCAACCATCGCGGCGGTGCTGCTCACTAACTACTGCGGCGGTGCTGCTCACCAATTTTGATCAGATGCCGAGCGAAGCGCTTCTTCCTCATCTCCGCTGCCTCCTCCTGACACCGGGGACATTGGAGGAGAGTAGGCAAGGAAAGAAGGGAAGACGGAAAGTCGGTTCCTGAAATAACAATCCTATCGTTTCGCCAAGTGTCAATCAAATGTATCATTCATGAAACAAGCTGCGAAAAGGTGATCTTTCTGGCCAAACAGTGGATGACAAAAGTGTTTTAGCAAGAAAAATAGATAGAAAAAAATCAAGAGACAAAAGCTCCGACGCCGGAACTTCACCTGAGAAAATGTTTGAAAATAACCAATAACTACTGGAAAGTCTGCGCAACAACTACGCAGAAGAAAATCTGTTATGACGATTTCGTATGATGTAAGAAACCGCTACAGGCATTAGACCTGTTAAATCTTAACACGTCCAGGTGCGATTGAAATGTGACATTGCAACTACAGTACTAACAATTCAATGGAAAACCTGCAAGGACGATCTCGCTCCAAGTGTGCTATACATTTGACGTAGATTTAAAGCGTTTTATAATCAAAAAGCATCGCTTCTACTCTGTTGTTCTAGCTGTTGCAACCCAGTTTCTTCCTCGGCACGGAGCCAAGGGGACATGGAATCCGGGAAAACTCTCAAGAACTGCTCCCGAAGTGATACAAAGAAAAAGAAAGCGGCATAAACAGTCAGCAATACAGCAGGAAAGAAAAAGATGTGGGATGCCCCCAGTTGGGTGACCACAGGCGCTGCATTAAAAATTCGCAATTCTGGTGTGATAGGCAATCATAAAGAAATCTGTGTTTGACACAGCAATGGGGGAGACGACATGGTGAGAGTGACAAAAAAAGCAAAACTTCTTCAGGAGAGACTGAGGAATCTTGAGAGTCGAGAAATGAACACGCGATAATACGTCTTCAGTATGAAAAACAAAAATAGGAAACGCGAGATAAACAATAAGAAAGGCTGCACAGGACAGTGGATTAGGGTGGGTTCGTGTTTCAACTTTTTTTCAATTTGGTTCGATTTGGTTGCAACAAGACGCCTATCCATGAAATAAATGAAACGTGCAAAAGTCAAAATTTTTTAAATTACGGTTTTGACCTCGATAGGAAGGAGGTTCAAAACTTGAAAACGCTGGTAAAAATACCTTTTTGTTAAAATCATAATCATATGTTATTTAGGAGTTAAATAAATGTCCAATCTTTTATAGGTCGATAGTGGTAAAGGAAAAGAATCTCAAGTGAATTACATGCGATTTTCTGCCCCATCAGCACTACACATATGGTGTTGGTGATCACTCTTGGGCAAAATTTTCTATTTTACCATAGTGTGATGCAACAGGCAGCATAGTGTGATGCAACAGGTACCATAGTGTGATGCAACAGGCAGATCCTTCTTAATAGGTCGCCTGAAAATTGCTACCTAGCAACTAGCAACCTCCATATTTTGTAAAATGATAAAGTCTAACAATGATCCCTCATCTGAATTAGGGCTTACCGATATGACTTCTTGTCCATGTCATGGGTGTGTCCTTAAATGAGACTCCCACGATATAGGTATTGCTGTGTTGTATTGCATCTTTTTTTTGCACCCAATAGCAAATTTTTTTTATTCAGCTTTTTTATTATTGAGTGTTTTTACACCCACTTGATGAGACCCAATAAGTTCGAAATCGATCGCGGGTTATTGACATGATGCAACAGATTGCTGTATGATGTCGGTGATCATTTTCGAGCAAAATTTTTAATTTTACTTAAGTGTGGTGTTGGAGGCAGATCCCTCTCAACCGGAGATGGCCTGAAAATTGTTACTTAGCAACGAGTAACCTCTATATTTTGTTGTAAACAAGTTTGGCAGATTAGGATGTTTCATACTTTCACTTTTTTTGAAATTAAAAATGCACCGGGTCTCATCACATCGGATTTTGGTCATAAAAAAAAAAGTGATTTGATCCGACGTTGCTTAAAGGGCGCCCCCCAAAGTTTGACGTGGGAGGTTTTTGTGAAAATCCACTTATCTTCATTATGGAACGAGATAGAAAGTCGTGTTTTGTGCCAAAATTTTCAGAATAGTTAATTTTCTATCCGCACTTAACACATTGTTAAGCGCTGACAACAACAGAAACCAAGTTATACTAAAAAATATAATTTTTAGCCATTTTGTCAAAATTTATTGTTTTCTTATTTGTACCATTACGATGCGTAAGTTTTGTGTCAGCGGTTATGATGTCATAAAACTCTGGCAGCTATAAAGTTTTCCCGCGTGTTTTGGCGTTTCTTTTTTGACTCTGGATTTAAACTAAGTGCTGTATTGCAATTGCAGCTGCAACATCCGATTTTAGAAAGACCTCATAAAGCCTGCAAGCGTCTCAGGCAATGTGTTTTCCGACCAACAGCGATGTTTTAAATCGTCATCAGCACTTGCGGAAAAAATCAAGTGAGATAGATTCCACATTTTTAAAAATTATACCAGGTGTTTAGATGTGAAGCAGCAGCTTGTCAGAGATATGATTAGAATTTGGTTGAAAGCTGGTCTCCCTGTGATAAATGAAGTTCCAGTTGTTAGAAAGCTTAGTACAATCCTGAATAAAATCCAAGCGTCTAGAAAAAAAGCAATTATATTGAACGAGCAGGAAGATAATGAGAAATGAGAGGACATCTCCAAGCCTAAGTGCCCAATTCAAAATAGAAGCGTTTGATAAACGCAAATAATCGCTTTGGTAGCGACCAAATGTGTTTATAAATTTTACCAAGTCAGCTTTTGATGAGTGTTTCAGAGAGATTTAAACATTTGCTCAGGTATACGCAAGGGCATACATGCTATACAGCAGCAAAGAATTACTTGCGAATGCTTTTGTTTGGATCAAGTGGTCTCAACACACAGGAAAAAAGCAAATTATCACGGTAAGTTTTGTATATAGTATGGGTGTACTTGAAGTCATTTTTCATGATATATCTCAAGCCAAAAGCATCAAAAGATCCTCTTCTGACATTGCTTCAACGAGATCTTTTGGTAACCGGTGCGATGGCGTAGTGGTTAGAGTCTGCTTCGCACTCGGTAGACCTGGGGTTCATTCCCTTAGTCGAGTCATACCAAAAGACTTTAAAAAATGGCATTCACAGCTTCCCTGCTTGTCGTTCAGCATAAAAAAAGGATAGTGTGGAGAACAAGCCGGCAAGCTTGCTTGTTGTGTCCTTGGGCGAGGCACCTAACGGGACGCCTCCACCTTTATGTGGCAGACAGTTGGCCTACCCGTACTTCACCGGGTTACAATTGTGAAGTTGCTAACCCAGCATGTCGCAAAAGGCGACTCTCGGGCACCCACCAGTGGCAGTCCGCCTTATTGGTGGTGGGGCTACCAGTCACTCATGACTGGTTCGAAATGGGCTGTCATGTTTCCCCCAACCTAATTTCAATTAGGTTGACGGCATGAACCTGAATTGCCGTTCGTGCCGTACCTCCACCCCGAGGAAGAGGAGGGGTAATAACAACAACAAATCTTTTGGTTGCTCATGAACAAGTTGATTCAGTGTTGTATAAAATAGGAAATTGCTATTTTATTCAACATGCATCAAGTTGGCTTTCCCTACATAACGATGCTCTGAGCCTGTATTCATCCACCTTCACTAAAGAAGTTTTGTCATCTCTTTTTTTCATTGCCTGAAGCAGTAGCACTTGAAAGTTTGCTTTTAATTTGGGGAATCAAGCTGAAAAACTTTTTGTTGCCACTAAAAGTGCTGCTCCATGCGTCCAATTTGGATCCGCTCAATGGTGGCAATGCAGTAAAAACCATAACCGTTGCAATGAAAGAGAAACCGGCAACCTAAAAGATTTGTTACACAAAAAAACATTCGGGCCAACCGATCAAAAGGACGACGAACAGATTTTGCTTTCGTTCATATTTACGCAATTGATTTTGTGGAATGTTGAACTTCTAAAAAGTTTTTGGCTTTAAATCTTATAGTTTTTGTATGTGAAGACATTCGTTTAGTAACTTTATTTGCAACGAATTGGATTTTCACTTGATGCGAAATATATGATTGGTACAGCATTTTAATATGAAGAAAATGGTTACCTAGATTTTTTAGTATAACTTGGTTTCTGTTGTTGTCAGCGCTTAACAATGTGTTAAGTGCGGATAGAAAATTAACTATTCTGAAAATTTTGGCACAAAACACGACTTTCTATCTCGTTCCATAATGAAGATAAGTGGATTTTCACAAAAACCTCCCACGTCAAACTTTGGGGGGCGCCCTTTAAGCAACGTCGGATCAAATCACTTTTTTTTTTATGACCAAAATCCGATGTGATGAGACCCGGTGCATTTTTAATTTCAAAAAAAGTGAAAGTATGAAACATCCTAATAAATGTAGATTTAAATTACATAATGCTACAAATTATTATTCGGGACAAATGTATGGCATATAGATAAACAAGAGTAGCCTATAGCCTACCAGTTTTAAAGAAAGTGCATGATTTACTATATAGACCTCCCAATACTTTTTAAATGTATCGATAAAGAATTTAGCAACGTGTAGTTTTCGCGATTACTTATAACGAATAGTTGATGCGTGCAGCTGCAACCACGGAGAGGTAAGCACAGAAGTTACGACCCCTTTCAAAAAAAATTCCTCCTGACAAGGTCAAAATTGTAATCTTTGAAATTTAGTTTTGCGCACATTATTTTTTTATGGATCAGAATCTTTTTGCATCTAACCCAACAAAAATAGAAAAAAGGTAAAACTCAAGCCAACCACCAAGGATTGCTACAACAAGGCTGTCCATATGGCTGGTTCATTCGCCATATTATTGCCTGAACAAAACAAATGTCCGCGAAAATATTGCAGCCTCACAATAGTGTAAGAGGGTAGGGAGCTTCCGCCAAACATGCCGGAGATTGTGACAAAGACAAAGCGAAGGTCTGAGAAAAAAAGATAACTGGCGGGCTCGTTGGTGCTGCGGGGACTAGCAAAGGGCTTATCACATGGTGCAGGCTTCAGCATAAAATCTGGAGTACACTGGGCCAGTCTGAAAGGACAGAGTAACTTCATTGCTACAGAGTGAGCAATCAACAAGGACGCAGACTTCATCTAGTTTGTGGAAATGAGAAGGGTCCAACGTTATCAGTTCAAATTGCAAAATGACTTGAGAGAACGTCAGAGTGAATAAGAGCAAAACCTTGACGAGAAAGAAGATCCATAAGTGAAAAAAATAAACTCCACCGTGAAAGATGATGGGACTGGAGATAGCAGGGCAAGCAAGTAGAACACCCGGGGAAAGAAAGAGCATGAGTGGGTGAGCGTACGAAAAGTATCACCAGGAACACCTGGTAAGCAGTGGTTTCACTTTAAGTCTGCCAATCTTAAAATAAAGTAGGACGGTAGAAGCTTAATGTAAAAGAAAAAGGATAGTAGTGGGTTAAGTCAACAGGCAGCTGGTGTTGGCGCGATTGGCTGCACGGGGATAGTCAACCACCTTGGTAATGTAGATAGCTCAGAAATAAGGAAGCAACAAGAGTGAAGCGTAGATGAGAACGCGCCTAAAAAAGCTCTGTATACATGGGAACTCCTTAGTAGGGTTTAGTGAGCAAAAGCAGAGATGCATCGCAGGCACTGACATAAGGAAAAAACTTGGTCTTTACCAAAAAGATAAGTTCTGAAACAATAAAGAATATAGTCGAAAGTGACCCCCAGAAAGGTGGGATAAAAGCGGAGAAAAAAGTTGAGTTAAAAATTGCGGTTGAAGACCAAGTGGTTCTCCGACGCCCTCGTCAGATCACGCCACGGCGGGTTATGGGCAATAACTCTGCACCATCACGTGTCCTTGGAAAGACCTTTTAAAAGCATTTCTCTGTAGCGCTGCTTGCGGTAAGAGTGCACTGGGCTACCAGTACCGGTCTCCTGTGCAACCACAACTGACTCCGAGGCAGGTCGCAGCAGATTTGAACCCGATTCGCTCCACCTACCTCAAGCAATCCTCTTGCTTCTTCTCAGTGAACAACACCCGGTCAACCGCGATAGAAACGACTCGCTGCAGACGAGCAGCAGTCTCTCCTTCATTGATGCGTTTGCGCTGACTACCACGAAGTGATCTCGAGCGGAAAACGCTGGAGCGAGAACGGAAGGAATTACTGAAACAAACAATTAATGGAATATCTCGTTGCAAGGGTTCCCTAAATGAGGCGCATAAGCCCTTGGGGATGCGGGAGTCTAACCTAGAGGCTCGTAACGTATTTCTGAAAGTTAATCATAGAGCGCTTTCGCTTGTATAAAAATATGTGCGTACATGATGTAAATTACTGCATATTTAAGAGTTATAATAGGCATTATAGATCAATCTCCTGAAGTGGCGATCATTTGTTCCAATTTAGTGTTTATACTACAGTAACTTTGACGTCATAATGTACAAATAAAATATTTGTTTGCTTAATACCAACTGACAACCAACGACCCATTAATATGGTGACTCGAGAGAAAAGCTTTGCATAATTTATAAGAACTTAAATAGCAATGATAAAATCAATCGGTAGAGTTGAATTAATTGGGAGAACAAGCAGCCAAAAACTTAAGAATATGCTGGGTCTGAAAGAAACTTTATACAGACTTGCCAAAGCGAATACATTGCGATGGTTGGATATGTTTTGAGAAGGGAAGATGATACGTTGAGAAGAGCGTTAGATTTTAAAGTGCTTGAAAGAAGAGGGCATGGGGGCGACCACAGATGACATGGCGAGGCAAGTCGAAAAACACGTTAAATAGATTGGACTAAAAAAGGAAGACGCCACCGACAGAACGAACTGGCGCAATGTTGTATAAGGAAACACGAGGCGAATCCGGTGATGAGTTCAACTTTCAAGAAGCAATGCCCGTAAGAGTGTTTGCTATAATTTGGGATCAAATGTCTTATAAAAACTGGAGGTTTACATGTATAAAGATTTTCAAAATTCACCCAAAGTTCGTGGTAAAAAAGTTAGATAACCCTTGAGCTCAAATGAATGCAATGCTATCCATCACACTGCTGCTAAAACAAATTTTAAATTGTATTTGATGTTTTTGGAGTCTTTCGACACACAACATTTAGGGGAAATCGTTATAATCGAAGTGCTTTCAGAGCTTTCCCATAAACTTGTAACATAAGATTTTAAATTCAAATACTGTTACACAAAGGAAACGTTATAATGCGCCGAAACGATTCATGTAGAATATCCTGTAAACCGCTGAACCTTCACCGCAGTGAGATCGACAATCTTTCGCCAATTTTTCAACACGGTCCGCTACGTCAGTGCTTTCTGCCAACTCAAGCTAATATCGGATATCGAAGCGACAGCCGATTCAAGCTCACATGGGATATCGAAGCGACAGACCACTCAAACAAACGTGAAATATCTGCAACAGCTGCCTCAACGTGGTGGTGCGGTCCCCGACCCAGTTTAGGTTGGGTCGAAATGGCTGTTGGCCTTCCAGAGGGTCCCAGTCACCCCAAATACTCCCCTCGACCAAACCATTTGTTCGCCATGCTGCCCCTGAACGACAGCAGATGAGCAGCACGCAGCCGCTTTGAAATCGGTCGCCTGTCTTCTCCTGCCTTTCTCTTGCCCGTGTTCGTCTACTCATTCTTCTCCTGATGAGCGGCAACGTTCATCCTAGCCTTGGCCTTATCTTTCCCTATTCCGAGTGCGCTGGAAATGTGACCTGGCGAAGTAGATCAGTGCAATGCTGCACCTGCTCCAAATGAATCCGTTTAAAGTATTCACTACTCTCCTTTTCTAGATTCAAAACTCTTGGCAGCTCTCACTCCTGAAGCTGCCCCCTTTCATGCTGCGTCCCTGCTTTATCTGGAGATCCCACACCTACCAACACTGTGACTTCCTCCTCGGACCTCTCCAGCTTATATATCTCCACTGTTCAATCTGGAATTCTCTACTAATGCAGCACTCCCGCTCCACCCTTGCCTTCAAACCTCATTTCCCCCTTCCACCGACTTGGTATCTTCTCACTCTGCACCCTTACCACCATCTCATGTTCATGGCTGTTTTCTTATATCTTCTGCTTCCTCTTCCCCCTGACTATCTCAGGGTTCTTCAGTGGAATGCTTGGAGTCTCCGACCCAAGAGCACTAAACTTTCTACAGTTTATTTGGTCTTATCCGTTGACCTTATCTGTATCCAGAAATCTCACTATAATTCACCTTCCTCTTTCAGGACTTTTGAATTTTCTGCTCGGCGTTCTGATCGCATCTACTTCCGTTCTGACATTCTCTCTCCTGAAGACATGCACGCTAGCTGCGGCGTCATCATTTTCGCCACGCAGGGATTATCATCTTTCGAACTTTCTACCTCCTCTCTTCCTTTGCTTGACCCCTACTTTGATTATGTAGGGGTCAACATCTCTCTAAACAACTCCTCCTCGCTCTCATTCCTTAACGTTTATGCTCTCCCTATTCGCTCTTCTTCGACGGATGGCAAAACCGACTCCTCTTCTTTCATTCTTTCCTCCTCCAGAAATCTCTTCATTCTAGAGCACTTTAATTACTATCACCCCTCTGGGGCTCAAGAGGTACTTCCGACCCCCCCGTGGGGAGGAAGTATTCGATTGGGTCATCTCCTCTGACCTCCTCCCCCTCAATGACCCTGACATACCTACTCCTCTCCATTGCTCCTCGAGCAGTCGCCTCTCTCTCCCCTGACATTTCCTTTGCTACCTTTTCTCTTGCTCATGGGAGGTGCTTTAGGATTTGGGTTCTGATCACCAACCAATTTTACTAACCATCCCTCTCTCTCCGGTCTTTCGCCCCAACGAGCGTTCGTTTTCTTCAATTTTCAGAGAGCTCACTAGGATGACTTTTCCTTTTACTTTGACTCTTACTGTCCTTCGGCAGAGAAATACTCGTCTCTTTCTCTTTTCTCTGCTGCTGCTCTCTTTACCTCTCTGACACTAAATGCATCCAAATCTTTCATTCCTTTCGGCCGCATCAAACGCCATCCTAAATCCTGGTGGTCCGCTGAAGTGGAGGATGCAATTAGTGAAAGACGCAAGACTTTCGCTGCCGCTCACAGAAGCGATGAAGGTAGTCAGGCTTACACCTCCGCTCAGCGACGCCTTTTGTCTGTCATCGCCAAATCCAAGGCTGAGACTGAGGCGTGGCAGGCAACTTGCTCTTCTCTCTCGCCCAAAACTAACCCTAAACCTGTGTACTCTTTCCTTCGCTCTGTCGATGGCTCCTCTTCCTCCTCTCCAAATTTCTCCAACTGTTCCTCTTCCAGAGAATTGGCTTCGGTCTTCGCCAATTACATCAGATCCCTCTTTTCTGTATCCCAGCCACAGGCCCTGCATAGCAGAGCCAAAAACTACCTTTCCGAGCCCCGCCGAGCCACGTGCCATGAGAAGTCTCACTCATCATTTTGCTCTCCCTTTCCCCCGCTGAATTTCTTGCGGCTGTCTTGAACCTGCCCTGTTGTTGTTGTTGTTGTAATTACCCCTCCTCTTCCTCGGGGTGGAGGTACGGCACGAACGGCAGTTCAGGTTCATGCCGTCAACCTAATTGAAATTAGGTTAGGAGAAACATGACAGCCCATTTTGAACCAGTCATGAGTGACTGGTAGCCCCACCACCAATAAGGCGGACTGCCACTGGTGGTTACCCAACAGTCATCTTTTACGACATGCTGGGTTAGCAACTTCACAATTGTAACCCGGTGAAGTACGGGTAGGCCAACTGTCTGCCACATAAAGGTGGAGGCGTCCCGTTAGGTGCCTCGCCCAAGGACACAACAAGCAAGCTTGCCGGCTTGTTCTCCACACTATCCTTTTTTTATGCTGAACGACAAGCAGGGAAGCTGTGAATGCCATTTTTTAAAGTCTTTTGGTATGACTCGACTAAGGGAATGAACCCCAGGTCTACCGAGTGCGAAGCAGACTCTCTAACCCAGTGGTTCCCAACCTTTTTGTCTTGGCGACTCCTTTTAAAAAATTTCGTAGATACCGCGACCCCCACTTATATTCCTTCCTAAATGCATAATCATAAAGTAAGCACTAAAAATGTTTTTCTTGCATTTATTGACAAATCAATGCGATGGTTGACCTTGTACGTCTGCAGCTAACCGTGAAATTCGAGGTTGCGTGCTAGACAGAGCCAGTCTCATGTCGTCTTCCACATTCATTCTATTTCTTTCCTTCGTTTTCATATGCAGAAGAGCTGAAAAACCACTCTCGCATAGATACGTCGTAGCGAGGGGCAGTAATACTTGAAAAGCCAGCTTAGAAACCTGTGGGTATGAATCATACATTTCACACCAAAATTGAGAGAGTGACTTTTCATGGTAGAGAATGCGAGCAGATGAGTCATTCTTAAGATCAAAATATTGATCTTGGATTTTGTCAGGAATGCCGCTTGCATCCAGAGAAGCGGAAAAAGGATTTTGTACAAGTATAGCTTCTTGCTCTTCGAGTTCTGGAAAGTAACGTTGGAACTCGCACTCCATGGACTGCAGGTGTGCCACAATTAATTTTTTTAAATCTTCAAACTCTTCGCCCGTTTCTTCAATGCAAGAGACACTGGACAATCTGTCAAACATAGCAATGTTTCCAATATGCACTTTTCGCTGCCAGTTTTTCAATTTTGAGACAAATGCCTTCACATTATCATTGAGTTGTATAATATTTGTGTCTTTCCCTTGAAGTTTCAAGTTTAGGCAGTTCAATTTTTCAAATATATCCGCCAAATAAGCCAGGCTGTTCATCCACTTATCATCATTGAAGTACGACAAAAATTCCCTTTTATTTTTAAATTTTAAAAATGCCTGAATCTCATCCATCATCTCGTAAACGCGATTAAGAACGTTCCCTTTGGAAAGCCAGCGAACAGCTGTGTGGAAAAGCAACGTTTCGTGTGTTGAGTTCATATCCTTGCAAAGTTCTTTGAACTGACGTGAGCTGAGACCTCCTGCTTTGATAAAATTTACGATTTTCACCACCGAATTCAATATATCCTTTAGTTGAGCTGGTAATGTTTTGCTGGCAAGCGCATATCTATGAATGAAACAGTGCGTGCCCTTTGCTTCAGATGCCAGCTCCTTAACTTGTTTTTGAAAGCCAGACTGCGATCCCAACATAGAAGGGGCGCCATCGGTACAAACTCCACACACATTTGTCCATTAAAGTTGGGCAGATTCAAAAAAAGTTGTCATCTTCTTCATAACATCTGCACTTTTTGTAGTAGAGTCCAGCTCACTGCAGAAAAGAAACTCCTCTTTGAAGTCACCGGAATTGATATACCTGACAAAAACAAGAAGCTGAGCACATGAGCTAGCATCTGTTGTCTCGTCTAGCTGAAATGAAAACATCGGAGAACCCTTGATCTCCTGTATCACTTGCACTGTTACATCTTTGGCCATATCCGATATGCGTCTCTTGATGGTATTGTTAGAAAGAGAAATTTGTTTAACTTTCGCCGCACTTGCATCCCCGAGAACCGGCTTTACCGTTTTTAACAAGCATGGCTTCACAAGTGTTTCCCCAATAGTGTGAGGTTTCTTTCCTTTGGCAATTTCCAATGCAACTTCATAGGACGCTTCAAGTACAGCCACATTTTTCTGATGAAAGTTTCCAGTAGCGTCAAGCCGTTGCGGCTTGAGACCAGCTTCATGGCGTTTAAAAAATGCTGCATCCTTTTTAGCATGTTGAGGGTGTTTGGCTTCTAAATGGCGTTTCAATTTTGATGGTTTCAATGATTCCGCGCTAAGAACAACGTGGCAGAGAACACACTGTGGCTTCTCTACACCATCGGTCAATAAAGAAGTAAAGCCAAGATTAATATACTCTTCAATGTATTTTCGTTTTTTCTCCATGGCGTGCGATGCTCCCCTTAATTATTTTTAGCAATCTCAAGTCTTGACTGATCTCTAGTATAATATACTAGGCTACTTTGAAACTCTGTTAACTTAATAGAGTTTCAATTTGCAGCTACTGCACGCTTAATCCTATGGTCACGTGGTCATAGTTTATTACATCACAGTGGACGCATACTGATGCAATAAAGTTATGCTACAAAGCTATCCGAATGAAATAGCTCAATGAAAACTGACACACATCAAAGCACATACTACTAGCGGACCGGTACCTAGTCCTATCTACATTCACTTTTGCTGTTGCATTAGCAACAGCTTCGCGACCCCCTTTAAAATGCTCTGCGCCCCCGAGGTTGGGAACCACTGCTCTAACCACTACGCCATCGCGCCGGTCTAACCTCTCCTCGTCCACTGCCATTGCCACTAGCCCAGACAAAGTTGCCTATCCCATGCTAAACCACCTTCCTCGCTCTGGCATGGATTTTCTTCTTCACATCTTCAATCTTTCCTGATCTTTGCATTGAGCTAGCCAGACGGGGAGCGTTATTCGTCCCCTCTGCAACCCGGTGTAGGCTCTCTCCTCTCATCTCTCATATCCACTTTTCTCTTTTCTCGCACTGGAGGCGTACTGTCTCATCAAAAGTCTTTGACACAAAGGTTCCCTCGATTTCCACTGAGGAACTTGTGCTCCCTCGTCACGCTCGCTGTGTTCTCTCTTGTCTTCGCTTCAACGGACACAACCTACTTTTAAGCTCTTATCTCTCTAGTATTGGCAGAATCGAGAATCCTTCCTGCAGCGCTTGCAGACACTCGTCCCAAGACATCTCTCATCTCATTCTGCACGGTCCAGCTACAGATTCTTTACGCCGTTTGCTCTTTGGCGACTCTCTGTCTCTCTACGACCTCTGGTCCAGGCCCTGGTGAGCTGCCCAGCTTCTGGGGCTCCATGGTCTTCCGCCATGCCCCAATCCCATGGAAGGGGTCGGGTAACAACATAAACAACAACTTGAAATATCAAAGCTACAGCCGAGTCAAGCCATCGTGGGACGTTAAAGCGACAGCTTACTCGAGCTAATATGGGATATGTTGTTGTTGTTTACCCTACCCCTTCCGAGGGATGGGGCATGGCGGGAAACCATGGAGCCCCAGAAGCCGGGCAACTCCCCAGGGCCTGGACCTGAGGTCGTAAAGAGACAGAGAGTCGCCAAAGATCAAGCGGCGCAAAGAGTCCGTAGCTGGACAGTGCAGAATGAGATGAGAGGTGTCCTGGGACGAGTGTTCACAGGCGCTGCAGGAAGGACTCTCAATTCTGCCAATCCTAGAGACATAAGAACCTAACAGAAGGCTGTGTCCATTGCAGCGTAGACGACAGAGGACACAGCGAGCGTGACGAGGGAGCACAAGTTCCTCTGTGGAAATCGAGGGAACCTGTGTGTCAAAGAATTTCGATGAGACAGTACGCCTCCAGTGCGAGATAAGACGAGAGTGGATACGAGAGATACGAGGAGAGAGACTACAAGGGATAGCAGAAGGCGCAAGTAGCGCTCCCGGTCTGGCTAGCTCATCAGCCCCGTCGTTCCCTGGGAGAAATGAGTGTTCGGGGACCCATTGTAATCTAATAGAACAGAAGAGAGTAGACAGTTCTTGCCAGATCTGCCACAGAGTTTGAGATATGAGGAAAGATGGAAGAGAGGACAGGGTGGTGAGGACAAAACGAAAGTCAGATAGTAGGAGAAGAGAAGAGAAATGGCAGACTTGTTGGTGCTGCCGAGACCAGCAAAGAGCGTGCAGAATGGCCCAGGCTTCAGCGGAAAAACTTTAACAAACTGGGCCTGCCGAAATCGAAAGAGTGGCCTCAGTGCCACAGAGAGAGCAGTTGGCAAGTACGCCGGAGCCATCCTTGCCAAAAGGAAAAGGAACAGAGCCGTTTGTCCAAAGCACCAGATCATGACGGGGGAGAGAGTCAAGGTGAGCGAGAGCCGCACCTTGGCAAGAATAAGGGGGGATCAGAGCGAGAGCATGGAGTGGAAAGGGTGGACTCCACTGAGAACGAGGGAAGATTCCAAGGAGGAAAGGGAGGGCAAGCAAGAAGAGCCTCCCTAGAAGGGAAGGGAGCATGAGCGGGTGAGTGGACGCAAAAGCTCTCCAGGACGATCTGCAGAGTCTTGGCCTCACTCCAATTCTGGCCAAACCTGAAATATGAAAGGAGATTGGGAGACGAAGAGCTCGCTCATAAGATAAAAGAGTGAAATTAGTCAGGGTGACTCGCAGGGGAGGCAAAGAAGCCTCGGAGAGAAGCAGAGGGACAGAGGAGGACGAGAAGCAGCCGGCCGCTCGGTGGAGGCGTTCCAATCAGATGAAACCGGCAGCGCCCAGGAAAGGAAACCATTCGGGCGAAGCGCAAGTGAGAAGGGACCGAAGAAAAGATCCATAAGGAAGAGAGAGGGACTCCCCAGAGGGGCCCCACGAGGAAGCAGAGACACAGCGCGAGGCCCAGAGACGTGGGAAGAACCCAGCCCCCAGGGAAGATACATGCTTAAAAAAGGAAAGAGTGCGGGCAAAGACGACCCCAAGAAAAGTTGGAGTGGGATTGAAACGGAGGCGGGAGCCGAGCAGAAGGGGGCCGGGCCGAAGCCCAGCCCGGCGAGGATCCACCGAGAAGGAGGCCTCACATTTGCTCGGATTGAGAGGAAACCACCAGTACTCAGACCAGCCCTCCAATCAAAACAGAGCTCCCCGTGTGGCCTCCACCGCAGTAGGGACTGAGGGCGAGGAGGACCCAATGGCCAGATCGTCAGCGTAAAGAGAGCAGCTGACGGAAGAAGGCAGAGAGGCCGGAAGATCATCAATGAAGAGAGAAATATGGGATATCGAAGCGACAGACGACTTACCTCGATCTGACGTCACTTCCAACGGAGCTTCGGCTCGCCTGCCAGGCAAGAAAATGAGGTCCTCGATTAAAGCTGGAAGAAAGATGAAATGCCTCATTTCCAGTATCAGTGCTACGCGAACGTTGATGTGACAGCTTTCTGAAGAAACAGAATGATCATTTCATCACGGCTTTACATTAGAACTTTTATTCAGATCTGCTTCGGGGGCGAATATTCCGTCGGTAGTGCAACCCGATCAACTAATCATCAAGCAGCCTGTCGGAGGTGTGTTCGTTGAGCGCTCAGGCTGTTACGTTGCATGACTGAGCGGAACCGGATAGCATTAAAGCTTACAGTTCGGGTCAAATGACTTGCGCGTACCGCAAAGAAATTGTACAGTAACTGCAGATGCGAAGACCGAATAAAGTCATTTGGTTGTCATCCAAAAACTTTGCGAAATGTTCCACACCACTTCAACACGGTGAGATATGGAACATTCAGCCTCACGCAGGGGACCAATTAAGCAAAAAATACGACATACTCAGCCAATGAAAAACAGGAGTTCTTTGCAAATCAATTCTAAATCTGTTGGCACCATCACCAACACGCCGGATTTGGTTGGCGCCCGACAGTCGCTTCTTACAACATACTACGCGGGCAGCTTCACTATTCCGATCCAGTGAAGCACGATTATTCAACCCTTTCTTAACTAAGAGGACAGATAAGTCACTTTTCATTTTTTGCACACGGTCAACTGTTTGGATTTATTTTTGTTGATTGACCTTTTGGATGATAGAGAACTTTTGGATATTTTTTAAATAAATTTTTTTGGCGATACTGCCAAAAAAAGTTTTGTTATAGCTATTTAAAATTGTAATTTCACTACTTGTATTCAAGGAAATTTTTTTGACCGAAAAAAAAGTCAGTTAACAAAAGGTTTTAATGACTAATACAAGTTCTAATTCTTAACTGTTGGCGCGGCGCACATCCATCACAAACAATGCGACCAAGCAGGAAGTTACCGAACCCACACAACCCTCCACGAAAACCTAAGAAGTAAAACCTAGGAAACCTGAACGGAAGTTGGTGATGGAGGAAACGAGTGGTATAGACAACAAGCAAACAGTACCTGAAGTGCGTTGGGAAAGAGAAGGTTTGTTCGGACGCATCTGACAGTACAGGACTGGATAATTCGCTCAATGCACTTGATATCAGCAACGGCTCAGGAGACAGTCTGTTGTCGGTGGTGCATTCATCAGGAGGCGGAGAGCTGACGCTGTAAAATGCGATTTGCTGAAATTCGTGGCACAGAGACGGGCTATGTGAAACATCCAACGCCACAACTCAAGCAAACCTGGCGACCGGGCTAAAACGCTAAGCTCAACACAAGTAACATAAAACTGGCATTGACAAGCGGCCGATGGTCACTTCTGACTTGATGGGTAACAGCTTAGCCATGCTAACTGCGGAAGTACCGGAAAACAATGTACGTGTTATGAAACAGAGCAGACCCACTTTATGACAGGCGTTCCAGCCGGCTTCTTGCTTCTCCCAATTAATCCTGGCTTTCCTCCACTGGATGATCTAATTGCATCCAAAACCTACAGAAATAAATGTTTTTGAAAAAGCATTCAAACAAACTCTTGCATTAAATACCAAGTCTGGAAAATCACACCAGTATTCCAGGGTTCAGCTGCGCTTTCAACGAGACGAATTTGGCAGCAAGTCTGAAAAAAATGTTTTGCAGAAGCTTTTCGTGCTGGCAACGCAAGTCTAGCCACTGGGTCACTTAAAAGTTCCGAGCTCACGAACAAACTCTGAGATATAAGAACACATTCACTCCATCTCTTTCTATCACACATGATACCGCTACTGAAGTAAAAGCGTTACGACAAGTTTTTTCAGAGCTATATCAAAGTTCTGTAACGCCAACAATTGAATGAAAAAATAACTCAGCCGGACAAAGAATGACATCTCAATCCACAGATTGGCATGTCAAGCTCATGGAAATGGAGGCAACTTTCTCGCTTGCTAAACAAAGTTGTTGAACAAACGACTGAGGTTATCCCATGGTTGGCACAACTTACTTTCAATAAAATATTACGAGTGACAGATTTAATTGGCGCCACTTGTCGATGGTCGTGAAGAAACTGCTTCGCTGCTTTCTTCTCAACTGCCAACATCAGAATCATCATATCCTCGAATATCTAAAATGCATTAAGGGTCTAATAAGAGAAGAGTTCCAAAAATTTCACATCGCCTCGTGAAAACACTCACATCAAATCACTTCACACAAACCTGACACCGCAGCAAACATAACTTTCCATGACGTAATCATGACAATGGTACGTCACAACATTTTTCAAAAAAAGTCGCTTTTGCGGAAATTACAACGTAATGAGTAGCCAGCCTGGTCGGGGCGACTGGCGGTGTTGGCATCACATATGAAAAATTACCTGGAAGAGTCCAGAGCCAGACGTGGTACAAGCCTTGACAGCGATGGAACAAAGGAAATCTTCAATAGAGTTGTAGATGACCTGAAAGTGACCTGAAATTAGTCGTAAAAGAACAGCGGGCACAACTGCATAGAATCCAGCGCGAGAACCAAACTCGTTACATTAACCTGCAATCTGGCATGGAAAGGCAGATCAGTGCAGTGCGTTTCCTGCCACAAATGGCTGTACCTTTGGGTGTACTCTCCGCATATCTTCGGAGTTCAACTCCCCCTCAACTTCTCATTCATTGATTGGTGCCTCTACTCTACTTTCGCCCATCTTGCCGAGTACCAGTTTACCTACTAAAAACCAGGTACCTCAGTTTCTAGATTGCCCTGTTAACGCCAATCCGCTGAAGGGTGTGGCCAAGCCAATATCGCTCTCTCAAGACAGCTCTTCCTCTTTATCCTCGTCCCAGGACTCTTTATCCAATCTTCTCTGTCGCCAACTCTTTCTCCTGATTCTTCTCTCTCACGCCTCACCCGATTCACCGTCTTAACCTTCTCCTTTGTCCTCCCCTTCACCTGACATGCCCAAGGTGAGTTCTTTGTCTACCGCCATGCTTTCTCTTCTTATGCAGGAAGATTTTACTAGCTTGCCCCACTTTTCTTTGAAATCCACCCTTTTCAGCGTTGAGCTCACTCTTCCTATTAGGTGCTCTCACTCTAATTCACCTTTTATTCCTTTCTCCAGGTAAGAGAAGATGCTGCTCTTGTCTACCTTCCCAAATCTCGATTTTATGATTTGATCAAATGGCTTTGTCTCTTCTCCTTTCGGAAAAGAAGGCTAGAGCGTCCTTGTGAAATGTACACGTAGTGGCAATGAAGCCACCCTTTTCTGTTTGGCAGGCCCACTTCGCTTAAGATTTTTAGCTATACTCTGCGCTACTCTCCATGCTTTATCTAGGTCTCGACACCAACAAAACCGTCTCTTCTTTTTTCCTTTAGATTATTCCTCTGTGCTGTTCTGTACAACGTCTTTTCTTTTTTCACCCTCTCCGACACATTGGGCCGAAACTTTCCACCTTCTCCTCTTCCTTTAATATCGAACTGCAATGGAGCGCATGGATCCCCAGTCGCTCATTGCTTCCGGGTAACGACAGGGTAAATGAGCTTCTTCAGCTATCAGCAGAACTTCTGCTTCCTTGTCACCAGAGGTGTCCTAAAAGCGGCCAATGTAAGAAGATTTTGCGGACCGCAACTGTCTCCTAAACTTGTCTCCAACACAATTTGAATTCACAGCGTTTCTACCCAACAAAAAAGATATTTGTGTTTGGCAGCAGAAAAAGAAGTACTTTTGATTAAAAAGAGGATTATATTAAATGTTTTTTCAAAGAAATCATCAAAATAAATGTGCGCCTCATTTATATTTTAAACATTTACTAACAAAAAGTTGATCTCGACCAAAAAGCTTTCATCCAGGCAAATATCCATAACCAATCTGAAGCACTAATAAGCTCAATGCAGCCGGTCAAGACTTCACCTTAGTCAAACGTGACCCGTATCGTGAAAACTTTGGACACCCCTGTTCGTCAAGCTCGCTGTGTACGTTCTCGTCTTTGCCACAATACAGTTTTCTTGTGAAGGATAATCTACCCATAATTGCGAATCCTTCACGCAGCACCTGTAGCCAACAGACTCAGAACACCTCTCATCTCATTTCGCCCTGTCACTCTATGTAGCACTCTCTTTGATAAATCTTTCTCTATTTAGACTTTTGGTCCATGTTGTAAGGAGTTGCCCTGCCCCATGACGCTCCATAATCTTCCTCATGTCGCCATCCCCGGGAAGAAGTCAGGAAGAAACAACTCGTAACTTCTTGATTGCAGAAGCAACTTCCAATTAATCATTGATCAGCAAAGTGATCAAAACAACGCTGTGAGGATCCTTCATTCAAAGTCGTTTCAAATTACTAAAAATACTATGAAACGGCTTGCACGAGCTGCAACATAATGAGCAAAAGCATCGAACTTTTTGGAAGAAAACTTCTTCAGGGCATTAAGTTTACGAAACAAAAGATTAAAGAAGCAATGCCAATTCTGCAAGACATCGAAATGTTGAGAGCTGTAGTGGCCACTCACGGTCGCTTTAACGTCGCATCTTGTTTTTTTCATAAGGTTTCCGCACATTTTTCTTAACCAAATTCCACGACTTTTAATGACCTGGGGCTCCATGGTCTTCCGCCATGCCCCCATCCATCGGAAGGGGTCGGGTAAACAACAACAACAACTTTTAATGACAAAAATTTAACTTTTCCGTGACTTTTTTAGCGTTTTCAAACATTATTTCATAAAGTATTATTCTGAAATAGATGACTAGAACATGTTAAACCAGCCAATTTTCTGATGCTAAAAGTCACTAAGAGCTTGTAAGTTAAATTGATGACATCTGACGCGACCTCTCGGTGAAGCTCATTCTGACACGAGGGGCATCCACAACTCAATAAAAGGATCAAAACAATTATTGATATTACCAGGTCTTGTTAAGCAATCAACCTCAAAATAAAATTGTAACTATATTTATGTGTTAGAGGAAATTATTATCGGTTGGATACCACAGTATTGTTTCCTATTTATCAACAATTGTGCAGAGTTTGTAGAGAAATTAAATTTTTTATCACTTGAGCAGCTTTGTCCCTAAGAAAGATTAGCTAATATAACGTGGATAAGACGTAGCACTAATAATTCTTTTAAATATCTAGCTTTTTGCCCTAGGCTTAGATCCTGAGTCAGAATCGGCTTGCGCCAAAGACGAATGTCAGACTTGTTTGGGTCAGATGAGCGCAGTAACAAGTTGGACTTTGCCAGTTACTGCAGTCCTACCGCAACTGTAACGAATACATTTTTTAAATTGCACACGGCGTTATTCTCAAACCTCGACAAATATCATGAACTAGCACTTCAACAAAATAAAACAAAGCAACACAACTTTTGTTGTTGTTTACCCTACCCCTTCCGAGGGATGGGGCATGGCGGGAAACCATGGAGCCCCAGAAGCCGGGCAACTCCCCAGGGCCTGGACCTGAGGTCGTAGAGAGACAGAGAGTCGCCAAAGATCAAGCGGCGCAAAGAGTCCGTAGCTGGACAGTGCAGAATGAGATGAGAGGTGTCCTGGGACGAGTGTTCACAGGCGCTGCAGGAAGGACTCTCAATTCTGCCAATCCTAGAGACATAAGAACCTAACAGAAGGCTGTGTCCATTGCATCGTAGACGACAGAGGACACAGCGAGCGTGACGAGGGAGCACAAGTTCCTCTGTGGAAATCGAGGGAACCTGTGTGTCAAAGAATTTAGATAAGATAGTACACCTCCAGTCCGAGATAAGACGAGAGTGGATACGAGAGGTAAAAGAGAGACTACAAGGGATAGCAGAAGGCGCAAGTAGCGCTCCCGGTCTGGCTAGCTCATCAGCCGCGTCGTTTCCCGAGAGAAACGAGTGTCCGGGGACCCATTGTAGCCTGAACATACCTTTTCGCAATCATATTTATGAGATATCACACCCTGCACCAATCAACAGCCGCCTCAACGTGGTGGTGCGGTCCCCGACCCCGTTTGGGTTGGGTCAAAATAGCTGTTGGCCTTCCAGAGGGTCCCAGTTACCTCAGGCACTCCCCTTCATTTTTTTTGCTGTGTTGCCCTCTGAATGACCGCAGAAGGACAGCACACAACTTTACTAAAATCTGTCGATTGTGTTCTCCTTTCTTCTGCCTTTTTCATGCCCGTCTTGGTTTTCTCATTTTTCTTCTTCTCTTGATGAGCGGTAACGTTCATCCAAGCCCTGGGCCGATCTTTCCTTGCTCAGTGTGCGCTGGAAATGTGACCTGGCGGGGTAAATCAGTGCAATGTTGTGCCTGCTCCAAATGGGTACATCTAAGGAGCTCACTATTCTCCCCCTCCAAATTCACAACTCTTGGCAGCTCTCACTCCTGGATCTGCTCCGCCTGCTGCGTCCCTGCTTGTAACACTGTGACTTCCTCCACTGTTACACCTCGTTCTAACACTGTGACTTCCTCCACTGTTACACCTCGTTCTAACACTGTGACTTCCTCTTCAGATTCCTCCGACCTGTGTTCCAGCTTGCCCCCCTTCTACTAATCAAGCACTTCCGCCCCACCCATGCCTTCAAACCTCTTATCCTCGTTCTGCCAATTCTGTCTCTTCTTCCTCTGCTCTCTCACCACCACCCCTAGATCCTGGCTGTCCTTCTACGCCTCCTGCTTCCTCTCTCCTGACTCTCTCAGGGTTCTCCAATGGAATGCTGGTAGTCTTCGAGTCAGGAGCACTGAACTGCTACATTTTCTTTTGTCCCATCCTGTTGACCTTATCTGTATCAAGAAATCTAATCTTAACTCATCTTCCTCTTTCCGAATCCCTGGATTCTCTACTCTGCGTTCTGATTACAACCGCTCCCGATCTGGCATTATCTCTCATGATGACACCCATGCTATCGGCAGTGTCATCACTTCTGTCAGGCAGGGCTTATCCTTTTATAAAATTTCTACCTCCTCTCTTTCTTTGCTTGACCCCGACACTGATTATGTGGGGGTCAACATCTCTCTAAACAACTCCTCCTCTCTGTATTTTCTTAATGCTTATGCTTCCCCTATTCACTCTTCTCCGATGGATGGCAAAACTGACTCCTTTTCTCCCTCCATTCTTCTCTCATCCAGAAATCTCATCATTCTGGGGGACTTCAATTGCCATCACCCATTTGAAACTCAAAAGATATCTCCGACCCCCATCGGGAAGAAGTCTTCAATTGGATCATCTCCTCCGACCTCCTCCCCCTCAACGACCATGGCATACCTACTCTTCTCTATCGCTCCTCAGGCAGTCACTCCTCCCCTGACATCTCTTTTGCTCCCTCCCCTCTCGCCCTTTCTTGCTCATGGGAGGTGCTTCAGGACCAGGGTTCTGATCACCTACCAATTCTTCTATCTGTCCCTCTATCTTTGGCCTATTGCCCCAAAGACCGTAACCCTTTCTTCAACTTTCAGAAAGCTCACTGGGATGATTTTCCTACTTATTTTGATTCGCACTGTCCTTCTGCAGAGGAATACTGGTCTCTTTCTCTTTCTTCTGCTGCTGCTCTCTTCATTTCTCTGGCACTGAATGTGGCCAAACTTTCCATTCCTTTCCCCCGCATCAAACGCCATCCTAAAGCTTGGTGGTCTGCTGAAGTGGAGGATGCAATCACTGAACGATGCAAGGCTTTCGCTGCCGCTCACAGAAGTGATGAAGATCGTCAGTCTTACATCTCCGCTCACCGACACACTTCGTCTGACATCGCCAAGGCCAAGGCTGAGGCATGGCAGACGACTTTGCTCTTCTCTCTCGCACAAAATCAAACCCTAAATCTGTACACTCTCTTCTTCACTTTGTTGCAGGCTCCTCTTCCTCATCTTCCTCGTCTTCTTACTTCTTGCAAATGCCTCCAATCTATCCTCCTCCACTGCCACTGGCCCAGACAAAGTTGCCTATCCCATGCTAAAGCACCTCCCTCGCTCTGGCATGGATTTTCTTCTTCACATTTTCAATCTCTATTGGGCTTCGCATTCCTTCCCTCTGGAAGATATCTTCTATTATTCCCATCCACAAGATGGGAAAGCCTCTCGACTTTCCTGCTTCCTTCCGGCCTATCTCTCTCGCCTCCTGCGTATCAAAGCTGTTTGAACGCATCATACTATTCCGTCTACACTTCTTTCTGGAATCTAATTCCATTCTCTTTCCCGCCAGGTCGGTTTCTGCCCTGGACGGTCTGCTCTCGATCAAATTCTGTATCATTCTCAGTCCATCTCGAATGGGTTTAACAAACCCAGGCCGGGATCTCGGACGATCCTGTTTACTATTGATTTCTCGAAAGCTTTTGACTCTGTCTGGCATCCCGCCCTTTTCCACAAACTCATTTCAGCTGGCCTCCCTCCTTGCTTTGCTGGTTCGACTCAATCTTTCCTTTCTGATAGGCGCGCTTGCGTGGTTTATCAAAATCACAAAAGCCGTTCTTTTCGAGTCCGTCGAGGTGTTCCGCAAGGATCCGTTCTTGGCCCTGTACTTTTCTCTCTCTTCATCAATGATCTTTCTATTTCTCTGTCTTCTTCCGTCAGCTGTTCTCTTTACGCTGACGATCTGGTCATTTGGTCCTCCTCACCCTCGGTCCCTACTGCGGTGGAGGCCACACAAGGAGCTCTGTTTCGATTGGAGCCCTTGTCTGAGTACTGATGGTTTCCACTCAATCCGAGCAAATGTGAGGCATCCTTGTTCTCAGTGGATCCCTACCAAGCTCACCTCCAGCCCCACCTCCTCCTACTCGGCTCCCGCCTCCCATTTCAATCCCACTCCAACTTTTCTCGGGGTCACTTTCGACCGCACTCTTTCCTTTACTAAACGTTTATCTTCGCTGAAGGCCAAGTTCTTCCCACGTCCCAAGGCCTTACGCTGTATCTCTGTTTCCCGATGAGGCCCTTCTGAGGAGTCCCTCTCTCTTCTGTATAAATCTTTTCTTTGGCCCTTCTCACTTATGCTTCACCCAAATGGTTTCCTTTCCTAAGCGTTACCAATATCACCAAAATGGAACGCCTCCACCGAGCGGCTAGTCGCGCCATCACCGTCTGCTTCTTGTCCTCCGCTATCCCTCTTCTTCTCTCTGAGGCTTTTTTACCTCCCCTGCGAGTCACCTGACTCATTTCACTTTTTCGTCTTATGAGCGAGCTTTTTGTCTCCCAACCTCCTCTCCTATTTCAGATTTGGCCAGACTTGGAGTGAAACCAAGACTCTGCAGATCCTCCTGAAGAGCTTTTGCATCCACTCACCCACTCATGCTTTCTTCTACTTCTCCTAGGGAGGCTCTCCTTGCTTTCCCTTCCTTTCTTCCTTAGAACTCCCCTTCGTTCACCGTGGAGTCAATCCCATGCTATCCATGCTCTCGCTTTAATCCCTCTCTCACTCGCCAAGGTGCGGCTCCCGCCTACTTTCACTTTCTCCTCCCTCATGATCTGGTACTTTGGATTGACGGCTCTGTTCCTTTTCCTTTTGGTAAGGGCGGCTCTGGCGTACTTGCCAACTGCTCTTTCTGTGGCACTTGGGCCACTCTTTGCTTTTCGGCAGGCCCAGTTTGTTCAAGTTTTTCCGCTGAAGCCTGCGCCATTCTGCACGCTCTTTGCTGGTCTTGGCAGCACCAACAAGTCTGCCATTTCTCTTCTCTTCTCCTACTATCTGACTCTCGCTCTGTCCTCTCTTCCATCTTTCCTCATATCTCAAACTCTGTAACAGATCTGGCAAGAACTGTCTTCTCTCTCCTCCTGTGCTATCAGACTACAATGGGTCCCCGAACACTCGTTTCTCCCGGGGAACGACGGGGCTGATGAGCTGGCCAGACAGGGAGCGCTACTTGCGCCCTCCGCAACCCCTTGTAGTCTCTCTCTTATCTCTCGTATCTACTCTTCTGTTTTCTCGCACTGGAGGCGTGCTGTCTCATCGAAATTCTTCTACACACAGGTTCCCTCAATTTCCACCAAGGAACTTGTGCTCCCTCGTCATGCTCGCTGTGTTTTTCTCGTCTACGCTGCAACGGACACAGCCTACTGTTAAGCTCTTATCTCTCTAGGATTGGCAGAATCGAGAATCCTTTCTGCAGCGCCTGCGGACACTCGTCCCAGGACAACTATCATCTCATTCTGCACTATCCAGCTACGGGCTCTTTGCGCTGCTTGATCTTTGGCGACTCTAAGTCTCTAGAACCTCTGGTCCAGGTCCTGGAAAGTTGCCCGGCTTCTGAGGTTCCATGGTTTCCCGTCACGCCCCCATCCCTCGGAAGGGGTAGGGTAATCAACAACCACGCCGCCAACATGACCGTTTCACTGCGGACTCGTGGGCAGTCGGGTTAGCGAGGTCCCACTGTAATCTGTTAACTAACATATTCGTTATAGACTCGTCTAACTTACTGTAAGAGAAGTTACTAAACTGCTGAAGCAAAAGTCTTCAATTTACTTGAAAATTACTGACCTCAGTTACAAAATAATACGGTTTACTTTATATAAACTATTCGTTATTTTATCTATTGGTCACAGGAAAACCCATAAAAGTTTGCATAGCATATTCGTGTACAAGCCCAATTCCACGACACCTATAACCTGAGGCTGGGCTTTGTTTTATGACAACACTTTTTAAAATTTTTTAAATTTTTTACAATTGGAAATTTGGCGTCAGCACAAACTACGCACGCAACGCATTTCCACCAAGAGCATTGCACCATTTAGCTATCCATGACTTTCCAGGAAAAAAATTTTTTCATAGATTTTGAATAATTTTCCATAACCGTGGGAATCCTGTTTTCATAATTTCAATTGCCGACGCAATATGAGGCGCTAACCATAAATAAACAAATCAAACAGCACAACATAAACCTGTTTCTCTGAGAGCTTTAGTCTTTTTGTGACGTCACTATTGACAGCGGATAATAGACTGCATAAGGCCAGAGCCAGGCCATTGTCGAGCATGATGTCGGCAATAGGTGGAACATTTTCGAATAACTCGCCCTTGACCACAAAAAAACAAATTAAATAACTCCAGGCAAACAACTAATTCAAACTCAGTTGATCAAAAGCAGACATTGCCAACTGCGGGAAAAGGATGCTAAACACGGTTAAACATTTGCACAGAAGTTTGCAGAATGCTTTTATGCTTATAGTCATCACTACAGGTACCACATTAAACGAAAAAAAACACAAGTAAAAACGACAGCATAAATTAGAACTTTCTTGTTTAATTGGAATCTCGTGAAAAACAATTTGTAAAAATTCATCATAAGAAAAGTGTTACAGGCAATTTAAAATTAGTGCTTTCCACTAGTGGTTTGCAGCATAATCGCGATTAAAAAATAAGCTACCGTATCTAAAGAGAAATTGTTCTACTTGAAGTTTGTTGAAGATGCACAATTCAATTGAAAAGTAAATAATTGTGATTTGTAGTAAACTTACAATTTGATTGAATAGTAAGTATTTTAAAGAAGGGCTTTCAACTGCGATTTGCAGTAGACTTAGAATTTAATCAAAAAGTACGCAACTTAAAGTACTTTTAAGTAAGCAATTCAAACAAAAGTACGTTCCATTTGTGCTATATAACAGACCACCAAGTTGACCAAAAAAAAGGAGCTTAAATGTATGCCAACATTTAGAGTTTACAGCACACTTGCCAATTCAGCTGCAGCAAATAATTTTAAATAAGTGGTTTCAACTAGTGATTTGTAGTAAACTTACAATTTAAACACAAACAAAGTTTAAATGCTGCTTTTCAGTTGTGGTTTGCAACAGACTTAAAATTGATTAACGAGTTACGCAGTCTAAATGAACAAGTTCCATTTGCGATTTGTAGCAAACTTGCAATTCAATAACAAAACAAGCAGTTTAAAAGGAGCGTTTTGTATTCAAGGTTTGTAGCAACTCAAATTCTATTGCCACAGAAGCAGTTTAATAGGAACAGTTTTCATTTGTGATTTATAGCAGACTTTGCGACCTTATCAAAATGCAATCAGTTTAAATCAATATTTTTATTTGTGGTTTGTAACAGGCTTACTATTTAAATAAAATCTAACTAGTTTAAACAAGTGCTCTCTTTTGTGAATTTGAGCACATTAAACAATACGATTCAAGCATAAACTGTTATAAATTGTTTTTTCCATTTGTGGTAGGTAGCAGACAAAGAATTTAATCGTACACCAGTTTCATATTAGTGTTTTGCATATATGGTTTGTAACAAACTTACAATTCGATTCAGCAGTTGAAGGCACAGCAGCTTGCCTTGCCAAAAACTTTTCTCAAGAATCGCGAGCAACAACACAGCTGAATAATTGCTGAATAAATCAGGCGATCTTGCTCCCTCTAGTGGCAGAGGATCACGCAAGCAAACAGAATTGCCGAGGATCATATGGAGGCAGGCTTCAGCAATCGAAGTGCTGGTGATATGCTGATGGAGTTGGTTGGCCACTAGCTGGAAACCTTTTTTCTTCAAAAATCGGTTTTGTTCTTCACTAGAACATCTGAAACAATTTCCATTCAGAGCTTTGCATTTGTGAAAACGCCTATGCTTCTGTTGTTGGAAGACCTGGGAAAATCCAGCCTCACACCCCAAATCAACCAGTCAGGTAACTTGGCACATAATGAACAGATTAGAAGCAGTCCAAATACTATGATGGACTGGCATTAGTTTTAACCAGTACCCGTACTTAAAATTATGAAACAAGAGTAGGTGAATTGAAGCTATTCGATATGTGGATGTAACCGCAGGTTGTCAAAGATAGAGAGCTCCTAGCCCTGCTAGCTCAGAAACCTCAAAGCAAGTGTTGATAAGGTGCGTTGTGCAAATACCTGGTAAAATAAACAGCAAGAAGGCGGACTGCAGCAGCACGCACAGATGCCCAGTTGTGATTTGTCAGAACCACTATTGTGTCAGCATTCAAATGGTCTCCAAACACCAGTGGAACGTCTACGTCACGCATCGTCGTAATGGCCTCAAACAAAATATTGAGCACCTCCGCAACAAGGAGAGAAAGTCCCCTTCCGCCGAAGCTGCTGGGGAAGATTTCCTGCACAATGATGATGCAACAAGCATGATACGTAGCAACTACTGTGTGTGATTACGTAAAATCAACGTAAATCAAAATTCCTCCCCACTTTCACAATATTATTTACAACGCGGTCCACCTAGTTTTGATCCACAGGCCATTTCACCTCTATCAAGTTGTAAGCCAATTGGCTCAAAACCACAAATAAACAACTGACACTCAACATCTAAAACTAACGCAACAAAAAAAATTGAATAATTAATTGAATTTGTTAGGAAACTTCAGTGAGATTGCTGAGGTAAACTCTGATATTATTGCTTGTATATCAAGACTAAAGTTATCGGCGGCAAATTGCAGAAAATAGTTCAGTGTTTCCCCTGCCATGGAAGTTGTTGTTACCGACCCTCCCAAGAGATGAAGGCATGGCGGAAAACCATCCAGCCCCAGAAGCCGGGCAATACTCCTGGACCGAGACCAGAGATTGTGGGGAGACAAAGAGCGAGCAGCGCAAAATGAACGTAGGTGGACAGTGCATAATGAGATGTCCTGGTAAGGTTCACGGCAGGCACTGCATGAAGGATTCTCAATTCCCCAATTCTAAAGAGAAAGCATTTAACAAAAGGCTGTGTCCGTTGGAGCGAAGATGAGAGAGAACAAAGCGACCATGTCAGGGAAGTGCAAGTTCCTCAGTAAAAATAGAGGAAACCTGTGGGTCGAAGGATTCACATGCAGATGAAACAGTGCACCTCCAGTCCGAAAAAAGAGACGAATGAATACGAGAGATAAGAGGAGAGAGACCACCAGGAATTGCAGAGGGCACGAAAAGTGCATTCCGTCCGGCCAGCTCATCAGCTGCATCGTTTCCCGGAAGAAACGAGCATTTGGGGACCCATTGTAGCCTGATAGCACAGGAGGGGACAGAAGGCGGTTCCTGCCAGATCTGCCGCAGAGATTGCGGTAGAAGGAAAAACGGAGGAGAGGATAGGCTGGCGAGGACAGAGCGAAAGTCGGAGAGAGAAGAAAAATGACAGACTTGTTGGACTGTTGAGACCAGCAAAGAGCGTGCAGAATGGCGCAGGCTTCAGCGGAAAAACTTGAACGTGCTAGGCCTGCTGAAAAGAAAATGGTGGCCTAAGTGCTACAAAGTGTAGGGTTGGCAAGTGCGCCAGAGCCGCCTTTTCCAACGAAAAAACGAACAGAACCATCTGTCCAGATCACCAAAGAGTGAGATGGGAGAAAGTCAAGGTGAGCGAGAGCCGCACCTTGGCGAGTGAGAGAGGGATCAGAGCAGGACCATGTAGAGGTAAGAGCCAGCTCCCCAGTGAACAAAGATGGTTTCCAAGGAGGAAAGGGAGGGCAAGCAAGGAGAGCACCCTAGGAAAAAGCTTCAGCGGGTGAGTCAACCCGAAAGTTCTCCAGGACGATCTGCAGAGTCTTGATTTCCTTCAAAGTCTGGCCAAACCTGAAATGGGAAAGGAGGTTGGGAGACGAAAAGCCCGCTCATAAAATGAAAGAGTGAAATGAGTCAGGGTGACTTGTAGGGGAGTTAATGACGCCTCGAAGAGAAGAGGAGGGATAGCGGAGGACGAGAAGCAGCCGGTGATGGCGCGACTAGCCGCTCGGTGAAAGCTTCCAACTTGATAATGTTGGTAACACTAAGAAAAGGTAACCATCCGGGTGAAGTATAAGTGAGAAGGACCGAAGAAAAGCTTTCTACAACAAAGATGGAGACTCCTTAGAGGGGCCACATAAGAAAGCAGAGATACAGCGTAAGGCCTTGAGACGTGGGAAGAACTTGGTCTTCAGCGAAGATACATGTTTAGAAAAGAAAAGAGTGCGGACAAAGGTGACCCCAAGAAAATTTGGAGTGGGATTGAAACGGAGGCCGGAGTTGAATAAACAAAGGTGGGGCTGGAGGTTAGTTTGGTGAGAATCCACCGAGGCCTCACATTTGCTCGGATTGAGAGGAAGACACCAGTACTCAGACCAGCGCTCCAGTCGAATCAGAACTCCTTGTGTAGCCTCTACAGCAGCAGGGATCGAGTGCAGGAAGGATTAGATGACCACGTTATCAGCATAAAGAGAGCAGCTGCCGGAAGACGGTAGAGATGCAGAAAGATCGTTGATGAAAAGAGATAAAGAACAAGACCAAGAACCGATCCTTAGGGAGCAACTCGACAGACTCGAAAGGAACGACTTTTGAGATTTTGACAAACCACACAAGCGCACCTGTCAGAGAGGAATGATTGAGTCCAGCGAGCAAGCAAGGAGGGAGGCCACCCGAAATAAGTGTAAGAAAAAGAGCGGGATAAGGGACAGAGTCTGCCATTCGATTTGTCCATTTATATTTATTTACCTTAACTTGTTTCATAACCGAAAATATACTCTGGTATATGTAAGTACTTTTAAATATTAAAAACATTTTTAATGCAAAATTTTTCAGTGCGGAAAATCTAACTTTGCGATTCTACTACCTGAAGCTCTTCGGAAATTTGTTTACGGGCACGCGGCCCAAGGGTTCTAAAATAAGTTTGGGCAGGTTGTACACCCCAGAACCTGTAGATAATCGGGAAGCCGCAAGTAGAAACTACGTAACATCAGCAAAGGAGTGCTTTTGGGAAAGGCACTCCATAGCAACCGTGCTTGGTAGAGTGCTTAAGGTAAACATGGCTTAATCACTGACTGCTCCTAAGCAAGCCAAAACTATTGTTGATGACAAAAATTTTCCTGAAATTCGCTACGATAAATGTTCAACTCAATTTGTTCGCAACAATGCTTACGTCATAGGAACGAGCCACGTCGTCCCACCCTTCAGATGTGGGACTGGCTCTCTCCATCGTCATGGTAACGCTTTTTTCATTGGTCACTTCAATGTGGCCCTCCTCTTGAAAGGATGCACAGAGCGGAGGCAGAGGGGAATCAAGAAGCTTCGCATGGGATGCACGGACTTCATTCTCTTTGATTGGAGTAAGATGATGCTCGCTGAAACTTTTCCCTCCCAACTTACCTGCAACAGAAATTGTACAGCGTGAATGAGTGAAACGCGGTTTCATGTGGCAGTGATTAGATAATCATTTCTGGACAAGCCATCACACCTCATGATGACTGGGTTGTTGTACCTTTGAAAAAACACTTCATAATAACGTAAATTCAACCCTAGTTTTATTACACTCGACATCAGGTGACTTCAATTTCATTCCATTTGTGCACTTGAAGTCAACTCTCTTGTTGTTGTTACCCTACCCCTTCCGAGGGATGGGGGCATGGCGGGAAAACATGGAACCTCAGAAGCCGGGCAACTCCCAGGGCCTGGACCAGAGGTTCTAGAGACTTAGAGTCGCCAAAGATCAAGCAGCGCAAAGAGCCCGTAGCTGGACAGTGCAGAATGAGATGATAGTTGTCCTGGGACGAGTGTCCGCAGGCGCTGCAGAAAGGATTCTCGATTCTGTCAATCCTAGAGAGATAAGAGCTTAACAGTAGGCTGTGTCCATTGCAGCGTAGACGAGAAAAAACACAGCGAGCATGACGAGGGAGCACAAGTTCTTCGGTGGAAATTGAGGGAACCTGTGTGTAGAAGAATTTCGATGAGACAGCACGCCTCCAGTGCGAGAAAACAGAAGAGTAGATACGAGAGATAAGAGAGAGACTACAAGGGGTTGCGGAGGGCGCAAGTAGCGCTCCCTGTCTCGCCAGCACATCAGCCCCGTCGTTCCCTGGGAGAAACAAGTGTTCGGGGACCCATTGTAGCCTGATAGCACAAGAGACAGTTCCTGCCAGAGAGATTGCGATAGAAGGAGAAATGCGGTAGAAGCAGACCGTCCAAAGCCGTCAGTCCAAAGTACCAGATCATGAGGGAGGAGAAAGTGAAAGTAGGCGGGAGCCGCACCTTGGCGAGTGAGAGAGGGATTAGAGCGAGAGCATGGATAGCATGGGATTGACTCCACGGTGAACGAAGGGGAGTTCTAAGGAAGAAAGGAAGGGAAAGCAAGGAGAGCCTCCCTAGGAGAAGTAGAAGAAAGCATGAGTGGGTGAGTGGATGCAAAAGCTCTTCAGGAGGATCTGCAGAGTCTTGGTTTCACTCCAAGTCTGGCCAAAGCTGAAATAGGAGAGGAGGTTGGGAGACAAAAAGCTCGCTCACAAGACGAAAAAGTGAAATGAGTCAGGTGACTCGCAGGGGAGGAAAGAAGCCTCAGAGAGAAGAAGAGGGATAGCAGAGGACGAGAAGCAGCCGGTAATGGCACGACTGGCCGCTCGGTGGAGGCGTTCCATTTTGGTGATATTGGTAACGCTTAGGAAAGGAAACCATTTGGGTGAAGCGTAAGTGAGAAGGGCCAAAGAAAAGATTTATACAATTAAAAAACGGATTCCATTAAAGGTCCCCATGGGAAAACAGAGATACAGCGTAAGGCCTTGAGATTAGGGAAGAACTTGGCCTTCAGCGAAGATAAACGTTTAGTAAAGGAAAGAGTGCGGTCGAAAGTGACCCCGAGAAAAGTTGGAGTGGGAATTGAAACGGAGGCGGGAGCCGAGTAGGAGGAGGTTGGGTTGGAGGTGAGCTTGGTAGGGATCCACTGAGAACAAGGATGCCTCACATTTGCTCGGACTGAGTGGAAACCATCAGTACTCAGACAAGTGCTCCAATCGAAACAGAGCTCCTTGTGTGGCCTCCACCGCAGTGGGAACTGAGGGTGAGGAGGGCCAAATGACCAGATCGTCAGCATAAAAAAAGCAGCTGACGGAAGAAGACAGAGAAATAGAAAGATCATTGATGAAGAGAGAGAAAAGTACAGGGCCAAGAACGGATCCTTGCGGAACACCTCGACGGACTCGAAAAGAACGGCTTTTGTGATTTTGATAAACCACGCAAGCGCGCCTATCAGAAAGGAAAGATTGAGTCGAACCAGCAAAGCAAGGAGGGAGGCCAGCTGAAATGAGTTTGTGGAAAAGGGCGGGATGCCAGACAGAGTCAAAAGCTTTCGAGAAATCAATAGTAAACAGGATCGTCCGAGATCCCGGCCTGGGTTTGTTAAACCCATTCGAGATGGACTGAGAATGATACAGAATTTGATCGAGAGCAGACCGTCCAGGGCAGAAACCGACCTGGCGGGAAAGAGAATGGAATTAGATTCCAGAAAGAAGTGTAGACGGAATAGTATGATGCGTTCAAACAGCTTTGATACGCAGGAGGTGAGAGAGATAGGCCGAAAGGAAGCAGGAAAGTCGAGAGGCTTTCCCATCTTGTGGATGGGAATAATAGAAGATATCTTCCAGAGGGAAGGAATGCGAAGCCCAATAGAGATTGAAGATGTGAAGAAGAAAATCCATGCCAGAGCGAGGGAGGTGCTTTAGCATGGGATAGGCAACTTTGTCTGGGCCAGTGGCAGTGGAGGAGGATAGATTGGAGGCAGCCGAAAGAAATTCAGTGGGGAAAAAGAGTAGCAAAAAGACGAGTGAGACTCTTCAGGGCACGTGGCTCGGCGGAGCTCGGAAAGGTAGCCTCTGGCTCTGCTACGCTGGGTCTTTTGCTGAGAAACAGAAAAATAGGATCTCAGGTAATTGGCGAAGACCGAAGCCGACTCTCCAGGAGAGAAACAGTTGGGGAAGTTGGGAGATGAGGAAGAGGAGCCTGCAACAAAGTGAAGAAGAGAGTGTACAGATTTAGGGTTTGATTTGGCCGAGAGAGAAGAGCAAAGTCGTCTGCCATGCCTCAGCCTTGGCTTTGACGATGTCAGACGAAGCGTGTCGGTGAGCGGAGATGTAAGACTGACGATCTTCATCACTTCTGTGAGCGGCAGCGAAAGCCTTGCATCGTTCAGTGATTGCATCCTCCACTTCAGCAGACCACCAAGCTTTAGGATGGCATTTGATGCGGCTGAAAGGAATGGAAAGTTTGGCCGCATTCAGTGCCAGAGAAATGAAGAGAGCAGCAGCAGAAGAAAGAGAAAGAGACCAGTATTCCTCTGCAGAAGGACAGTGCGAATCAAAATAAGTAGGAAAATCATCCCAGTGAGCTTTCTGAAAGTTGAAGAAAGGGTTACGGTCTTTGGGGCAATAGGCCAAAGATAGAGGGACAGATAGAAGAATTGGTAGGTGATCGGAACCCAGGTCTTGAAGCACCTCCCATGAGCAAGAAAGGGCGAGAGGGGAGGGAGCAAAATGGATGTCAGGGGAGGAGTGACTGCCTGAGGAGCGATAGAGAAGAGTAGGTATGTCAGGGTCGTTGAGGGGGAGGAGGTGATCCAATTGAATACTTCTCACGGGGGGTCGGAAATACCTTTTGTGTTCCACAGGGGGTGATGGAAATTGAAATCCCTCAGAATGATGAGATTTCTGGAGGAGGAAAGAATGGAGGGAGTAAACGGAGTCGGTTCTGCCATCCATCGGAGGAGAGCGAACAAGGGGAGCGTAAACATTAAGAAAATACAGAGAGGAGTTGTTTAGAGAGATGTTGACCCCTACATAGTCAGTGCCGGGGTCAAGCAAAGAGAGGAGGTAGAAATTTCATAAAAGGATAAGCCCTGCCTGACGAAAATGATGACGCCACCGCTTGCGTGCATGGCATCACGAGAAAAAATGTCAGACTGGGAGCGGTTGCAATCAGATCGCATGAAGTCAACCCTCGTTTCCTTGATCTACTCATTACACGACCATCACTTCAATGTAATTGATTTATTCATCACGTGACTTCAATATTAGCTGCATTGGTCTATTCTTGTTACGTGGCTTTAAACTGGTTTATTATGTCTATTTGCTATCACAACACATAACACGGTAGGTTAGTGAACATATCCATTAAATCTGTATAGAAACAATTAAACTAAATTCGTTACCCAGCGTTGTATTTCCTTGAAAGAACCAATTATTTAAATCCAGTATTGGCTCAACTCTTTTGCAGTTCTTCTCAAAATTGCCATCTCATTCTCCCTCAGGCACCATGTCTCACTCCTGGACAGCATCGCCGATCTTAAACAACTCTGATAAATCCTTCCTTTTACGTTTGACAAAAGCTTTCTTCCATGAAGCAACTCCTCACATTCTCTAAATTTTGTCGATCTAATATCCTTTCTTGCTGTTGCCCCTGCCTTACTTCCACAACTAGGATTCAACCTGTGCCCCAAGTAACAAAAACTCCTCACAAACTCCACCTGGTCACAAAGTGATAATTCTTCAACTGATTCCACAATTCGTGTTTGTGTCTCTACACATCCTTCACAAACAAAACCTTTTGTCAAAATTGAAGACACTTTCATCATTTTCATGCATCTACCTTGCACCCATTTATCAATTTTGTGCACATCACGGAATTTGCCAGCACTCTCTTGCCGCACTTGGCACATGGATCAAGTTTGCTCCAGAGTACTTTACCTTTTGAACGATCCACTATCACTTCGGTCTTCTTGAGGTGAACCTGCAGCCTCTAGTTCTTAAACGCCTCTATCCATTTCAAAACCTACTCTCGGAAAATCCGTTAACTTACACTTATTAAAACCAAGTCATCTGCATACATAATTATTTCCTCAAGCCTTCTTTTGCATACTCTGTGATAACATCCAGTGCGATTGCAAAAAGCAGCAGCGACGACACAGATCCTTGATCTCCACCAATTTCATTTTTCAGATAATTCTGATCTCATTATAACTTTCGTATAGGCACCACGATAGAGGCTCAACACGGCTTTTACAATTACTTCCGGTAAACCTTTCTTCCCCATCGCCCAATCCATCACCGCATCAATATCCGCAAAACACATTTACCACTTCTTCTTTTTCCTCAAATAATCCTCTTGCATTTTTCTCACAACAAACAATGCGTCGGTCGCTCATCTGCCTAAAACAAAATCTAACAGCATTCATTCAACATGCAATTTGCATGCTCGGTAAGAGCTTGTATCAACTTAAATAAACGTTATCATTACCAGAAGAGCTAAATAAAATGAATTTATCAAAAATACCTGGCAGCCAGAATAACAGTATATTCAGCTTTACCCCTCTATATGCACCGCAATTTTTTATGTCTCTTTTTCCCTTAAAAATTGCCACCAATGCACTGGTTTGCCATTCATCCTATCCAAAATCCGCTGGCAAAGTTACATTATCACTCTAATCCCTACTTTTCCACTGGCAGATATCATTCCTTCTCATACTTTGAAGGATCCTGTTGCCTTTTCTGGTTTTATTACTTTTATCGCTACCACCATTTCTTCCCAGGTATCCTTTTCAATGAGCCCCTTTACAATATTAGCTTCTGTCACGTGATCCCAAACATCCTCTTGATTCATGATTTTCTTCCAGTGACTTTTTACATCTTCTTGTCTTTTCACCAAAACCTAATTTTACATCTTCTCTTTCATGCAACTACCTTCTTCAATACCTTTCCCATCTTTTTTTATAAACTGTATTAGTTAAAAATGTAATGTGGTTTTTCGCTCAATTTCGTTAATTCTTTTTGAGTTTCTTTCTTCAAAGAACTAGAAATGACTTTCTTTGATAGATTTTTATTATTCTTACATCTAGCCTTGTTTTTTCCGATCGATTTACGCACATCTTTTAATATGCCACTTTGTTTCGTCGCATTGCCTCCTTTATCTCATTCTACCACAAAATATTACCATGATTCCTTCTGCCTTTCTCCTTTCAACGTACTTTATCAGAAGCTCCTAAAGGTTCCAGGACAGGTACCCCCTGGTCACATACATCCGGTCATATACCCTCCGGGCACTCTAACCCTAACCCAAGGGACCGGGGGTAAATGTCCAGGGGGTAGCTGCCCTGTTACCCTCTTAAAATACCATTCTTAACCCTTTGAGGATCATAAGATTCTAATTCATGAAATTTGAGACAATTCCTTTATTGTTTGGAAACAATAAAATTACAATGAAATTCAGAAAAATGGTTGTTACGTCATAATGATACAACAATTAACAATTATGTAACATATGTGTTACATTATCCCTCAAAGGGTTAAAAGCATTTCACATCTTGAGCACATCAACATTAACCAACTCCTTAACACTTTCTTAAAATCTTGCTTTCATAGTGTTCTCCTTCAACTCTAATGCCCTCCTTCTAACAGTTTCTTCGTTCTTCATTACTACCTTCACTTTCCTATGTTTAGGTCTGTTGCCACCGACCAATGTTGCGAATTCTAGGGGATTGCTTTCACGTCTCTTCAATACCGTACGTTTTTCCCAAAATTTTTGCTCAAAAAATTGCCCTGCGTCTAATATGCGACGTTGAAACTTCGCCTAGGCTAATCTTCTCCCTGACAATTACTAAGCAATCATATGATCAATACTTCTACCTGCCCTAACTCCACACACCATTATCTTATTAGTGATATTATTATTAATTACTTGCAAAATGAATTTTTATCGTAAAAATGAAAGCAATCTAACCTGTGAGGCTGTGATGCATGTTTACAAATATCAGCCAATCGGAAGCCTGACTGGACGCCATCTAACGGTTGAGAGTAACTGCCAACTTTACTGCACTGTATTTACTGCCAACTTGCTTTCACACAGCAATGTTTTCTCGCTGTGTAATAAGCTGCTAGATTGCTTTCAGCAATATATACTTAAATACGCTAAAAACTTTTTCCTAAAGAAGAATTGGTAAAAGGCTAGACTGGGGGTGCGTCTTCCGTGCCAGTGCGTCCTATACGCCGTCAAATACGGTGTTTTGTTGTTGTTTTTATCAACCAACACATAACCAATCTCAGTTTCATTTCCACCTATATCGTACGTTATCTTCCTCTGCCCCTTCTTCTGAAACCATGTTTCCCAGACACGTCACTCCTTTTCATTGCAAAATTCGAGCAGCCTTTTTCTCTTAACATTTCTTTCGCCGATTTTATATCCATCATGCACACTCTAAAATCATCAAAAAAGTCTCTCACATTGTCCGTCAAAGTCCCCCAGACCAAAAATCATTTCACCAGAGTTTTGCAAATCCCACTCACAAGCCATGTCGTTATAAAGTTGATCTTTCTCGCAGTCTTATTTCTCCACCCTGGACTCCTATTCATACGCACATATGACTCTCACAACTTCCTCCTCAAAAACCAGCACCATTGCTATTACTCTGTCACTTTTCCTTCGAACTTTTGTAACCCTCACGCTTGGTTCTTTCACTAAAATTCTAACACCTCATATTCTATTATTTATTCGATACCACCACAGCCTATCTCCTACTCTTGACTACTACAAATTGAGCTCCTTGCCATTTTCATCTCAGTTTCTATAGATAGCAAATACCTACTTTCCTTTATCTCAAGTGCTCATACGCTTCCACACCTCTTCCCTAAAAAACCTACAACACTCCAACTTACCAATCTTACTTCCAATTTCTTTATCTCGGAGATTCTTCGTATCCCGGCCCACTAAAGAACTGCCGAGGACTGAGGGCCAATTTTTTGACAAACTTTTCCATCAGATAACTTTTTTCTTTTACAAAGAGCATACCCTTGCTCACCTCCAATCTCAGTTTTTAAACATTTTCGACATGAGTACCTAATCTCAGTTTATACCTAGGCTGGTACCCAACATTTACTTCCAACAACATGATGGGGTAACAGCCTCACTATTTTACTCCGGTGAAGCATGGGTCATGGGCCATTAATAACTTCATTAGTATTTAATTGCATTGTGGGGTAAAAATGCGCACCATCAGCAATAAAACATGCCACACATCACATTAGATGTAAGCAATCTACAATAAAGATAAAGACTGTCAAAAGCTGACAAAACGTTTTCTTTAAGAGTCTAGAGTCAAGGGAAGGAGTTATCGCGGGAAGTACCTGCACGTCCGTTTAACTGAAACTTCCGCACCACCGTTTAATTGGTATTCACGCACGACCCATGATCCGAGACTTGCGCAAGACCATTTAACAAAAGCTTCCACACGACCCTTAATGGACGCTTCCACATCACCGTTCAACGGAAGCTTCCCCATGACCGTTCAACGGAAGCTTCCGCATGACCGTTCGGCGGAGGCTTCCACATTACCGTTCGGCGGAGACTTCCACATTACCGTTCGGCGGAGACTTCCACATCACCGTTCAACGGAAGCTTCCACATCACCGTTCAACGGAAGCTTCCGCATGACCGTTCGGCGGAGACTTCCACATTACCGTTCGGCGGAGACTTCCACATTACCGTTCAACGGAAGCTTCCACATGACCGTTCAACGGAAGCTTCCGCATGACCGTTCAACGGAAGCTTCCACATGACCGTTCAACGGAAGCTTCCGCATGACCGTTCGGCGGAGGCTTCCACATTACCGTTCGGCGGAGACTTCCACATTACCGTTCGGCGGAGACTTCCACATTACCGTTCAACGGAAGCTTCCACATGACCGTTCAACGGAAGCTTCCGCATGACCGTTCGGCGGAGACTTCCACATTACCGTTCAACGGAAGCTTCCACATGACCGTTCAACGGAAGCTTCCGCATGACCATTCAACGGAAGCTTCCACATGACCGTTCAACGGAAGCTTCCGCATGACCGTTCGGCGGAGGCTTCCACATTACTGTTCGGCGGAGACTTCCACATTACCGTTCGGCGGAGACTTCCACATTACCGTTCGGCGGAGACTTCCACATGACCGTTCAACGGAAGCTTCCACATGACCGTTCAACGGAAGCTTCCGCATGACCGTTCGGCGGAGACTTCCACATTACCGTTCAACGGAAGCTTCCACATGACCGTTCAACGGAAGCTTCCGCATGACCATTCAACGGAAGCTTCCACATGACCGTTCAACGGAAGCTTCCGCATGACCGTTCGGCGGAGGCTTCCACATTACTGTTCGGCGGAGACTTCCACATTAACGTTCGGTGGAGACTTCCACATTACCGTTCGGCGGAGACTTCCACATGACCGTTCAACGGAAGCTTCCGCATGAACGTTCGGCGGAAGCTTCCGCATGACCGTTCAACGGAAGCTTCCGCATGACCGTTCGGCGGAGGTTTCCACATTACCGTTCGGCGGAGACTTCCACATTACCGTTCGGCGGAGACTTCCACATTACCGTTCAACGGAAGCTTCCGCATGACCGTTCAACGGAAGCTTCCACATGACCGTTCAACGGAAGCTTCTGCATGACCGTTCGGCGGAGGCTTCCACATTACTGTTCGGCGGAGACTTCCACATGACCGTTCGGCGGAGACTTCCACATTACCGTTCGGCGGAGACTTCCACATGACCGTTCGGCGGAGACTTCCACATGACCGTTCAACGGAAGCTTCCGCATGAACGTTCGGCGGAAGCTTCCGCATGACCGTTCAACGGAAGCTTCCGCATGACCGTTCGGCGGAGGTTTCCACATTACCGTTCGGCGGAGGCTTCCACATTACCGTTCGGCGGAGACTTCCACATTACCGTTCAACGGAAGCTTCCACATGACCGTTCAACGGAAGCTTCCACATGACCGTTTGGCGGAGGCTTCCACATTACCGTTCAACGGAAGCTTCCACATGACCGTTCAACGGAAGCTTCCACATGACCGTTTGGCGGAGGCTTCCACGTGACCGTTTAAAAGAAGCTTCCGCATAACCCTTCAATCGAAGCTTGCACACAACCCTTCAATGGAATCACCCACAAGTTCGTTCAATAAAAGCTTTGCCACGTCCGTTAAGCTTGTCCTTCTATCAAATAGGAACGAGGCCACAACCATGACAACTTGACTAAGTTTGAAACGAGATTTTATTCTTACTTTCAGTGAGCGTCAATTTCTCATCATCTTTTTCGGGGGTATTCGTCCCTGGACCTCTCTCAGTGCTTGAATCAGACGAATCTTCATGAACCAAGAATGACGTCATCGACATTCCTTTGGCGGTCGGCACGGGAGCACTTTGGGTTCTGGTGAAAAGTTGAGGAGATGTGGTGGCAAGTGCAGAGGAGGAAACAAAATGTCCTTGAATCCCTAGAAACAAATCACACATCGGTACAAACTGTCATAATCGAGATGGTTGAGATCAACACACAAAGTAAGCGTGCCTAAGGCATGAAGCATCCAGGAACGGTGTTTGCAATTATTTTGAAACACTAGATGGTAATGGTAGACATACATTGCATCACGTGGTTAATGATGAACATAAATTTCATCAGGTGATTAGCGGTAGACGCACACTGCATTCGACCCAAATGTAATGAAAGAAAAGTGTCGTGTAACAAGGTTGCAAACAACTTGCAGTAAAATGCACAACCGGCTGTAAAGAACTTGCAAACAACTTGCAGTAAGGGCGACGATCAAGAAACTCAACACAAGATGAATTTGATCGAAGATTTGTATAAAATAACCACACAGTAACATGCTTGCCTGCTACTTCCTTCTTTTAAATTTGCACAGGTCTCATTTGTATTTAAATCTGGTCACTGAGCCTGCAGACCACCAAAATATCAAAACAACAAGTTTTCAAACAGTCATAAGATGTTTTGGTAGCAAACAGTGTGTAAAATTAATAAGATCAAAGCAATGGTATAACCGATTCTGTTACCTGAATCTTCCTTCTCTATCTTCACACTCTCTGTTGACTTTCTGGTGTTTACTTCGCAAGATTCCAGACTGAAATAAAAACTACTCACAGAATGGCAGACAAATGTACCTGGAATACAACAAATATGAACGGCATTGTCCAAGATCCTACAAGCACAACGCTAAGCGCGATAAATGCGTATCAATTAGGGTTCCCACGAGATCTTTTTAACCAGATTTCATTACTTTCCATGACCCAAAGTTATCTTTTTTTTGACTCTATTTTAACGTTCCACAAAGTTATGTGTTCCATTCCATTCAGCAATAAGTAACTAAACTATGTTAAACCAGCCACTTTAGGAATTGAACCATCACCTTCATAAAAGTCACAGAAGGAGTGCAGCCAATTACATCTGACCACAGACAATTTACTAATAGATTGTGTAAGCGTATTCTGATTTCGCTTAATCGATTGTCATGTTGCTTACTTTTCATAAACATTTAACACCAGTAATTCCCATGTTTCCCATATATTTCCCATATCCCATGTTTCAAGTTTTTTTGCATTAACTTGCAACAACCTTTACTGTCGTCTGTATCTTGCTACAGCCAAAGTGCATAACCTGGTTTACGTTGCCACATGGCTCGAAAGTGACACCATTTACAGGTTATGCTGACAACTAGCATTTAGAAACTAATAATACTACGATGACCTGAACAAATATAGGCAAAACATCAATTGCTAACACAAGCTTAAAACAGGGGATTAGGTACGGTACGGAATTGTTTTCCGTACTCCGTATTTCCAAAAAATATCGTACCGGAATTCCGTACCTTACTAAAATACCGTACGTAATAGTACGGTACGGAATTTTTTCCGTGCCGTACCTTTTCATACTAATCACTTTGCTGAATCTTAGTTCTTACGTATCAGCAAATGTGTGCTGAGATAAATATCTGCAAAAGTAGAGAAGCAGCGCTAATTTTACTTTCTCTGGATAAAACCAAGTAACTCAACCAACCTCCAACCAACTACTTCATTTAATAGTAAAGGGCAACTGGCTTTAATAAGTGCCAAAGCAAGAGCAATATTAACCACACGTTTGAGTTCGCACTCTGCTTGCTTGTCCCGCTATTCAAATATGTTAGTGTTGCCGAGGAGACGGGGCTTGGTTGTTAAAACACTTAATCATAGTTGCATTTTGCTCATCCCGCGGTGATGGTGATGAGCAGGCATTGAGCGCATCAGAAGTGGCAAGTATCTCATCAATAATATCAACCCCGTATGAAGGATTATAACCCTTTTCATATTCTGAAAATAAGTCTAGACATTCTGCACCCGTCGTGACGACTGATTCCGCAGCATTTGCAAGCGCTTCAACAATGCTGTCAAATGGGCTTGTGCAACTGTTTTACAAGAATATTTTAGAAGTACCTGATACCTAAATTGCCGCCAAAAAAGCAGGCTTAGATAAAATTAGTTTCTCTACGTTTCAGGGCATGAAGCAGAGTCAATGCCAAAGAAAAAGCATTGTTCACACTCTTGCGCCGCAGTTGGACTTTACACTTCAGCCACTCAAACTCACCAGCACTTTTCAGCTAAATTGCAGTGGACCTGTCATGAACTGGTTTTAAATATTCAGTAAGCTCCTGTACGATAAGCAATCAACGTCCGACAAAAGAATTTATTAACCCAAGCGATTTGGCCCGGTAAATCCCTGACAACCAACATACTTTCAAGGATTAAAAACGTTGAACTTCAACGGGTCTTACAATCTAGTCTAGGAAGAGGTTTGTTGTTGTGCTTGAACAACTCTCTGATACTCTCCTTGTGGATCTTTTTGGCAACATTTCTCACTTTTGACACAACTTCTTTGGCGCTGGAATTAACTTTGAAGAAGTCATGCATACTCAGTTGTAACATGTGAACAACACATCTGATAGTAATAACTCTTATATTCAGCAGTTGTCACGTCTTCCAAAGTTCACTGTCGGAAGCTTCAGCAACATTACATTCATCCGTGTCATTGCGATCCGCAAAATTTCCGAGCAGAGCAAAATCACTTCTCATCAGCTCCCCAACTTTAAAAAAGTTGGATCCTTTATTTGTCGTGAGGATGTAAATTAGCTTCTCCAAAATACCAAGTTTGGCCAAGCAGCTTACAATGTTTTTACAGCAGCTGCCGCTCGTCCGTGTAACTCGTTCACAGCGGCGGTGATAACCTGCAAATTACTATTTACCACAGCTTGCAAATTTATTCCAATAAAATGACGATTTCTTCGCGTAAACAAGTCTACTCTAACCGAAACCATTTTATCAGCAAAAGTCTGTTTGGTTTCAATCGTCTTTCTCTCACAAGCATCAATGCTCCATGCTCGTACGTTACGTTAGAAGCGGCAAGTTTTAGACTCAGTTGATCTAACATCAGAGCATCTTAGCGATGCCGGAATTTTCAAAGGTGCAAAGAGGAAAACCATTGGTGATGGCAGCTTCAGCTGCCATATCTTTGATATTTTGGCTTGTGATTTGAAATTTAATCGTTATTGCAGGTTGTTTTCCAACAGTCGCACTGCTTGTTCCTTGCGATTGCGATTCAAATTTTTTCTTTTTAAGTGATCAACTAAAGGCGTAGCATGGACGTCTGAGCTGCTTTTGCCTTATATACGTATTGACATTCTTCTACTGTACAAGTAAACGTGTTTACTCCATAACAAAAGTGTTTGTTGTCGATAAAATTCCTAGCGACCCATTTAAACAACTTTCAATGCAGTTTTTACAATATCTAACCGCCGCACCAGCTTTAGCTAAAAATAAAAGTTATACTTCTGATCCAAACAAAGTTGAAATATAAATTAGGAAAATATGCAAAAGCAAAAAAATAAAATTTCTACTTCTTATGTAAAACGCAGCTGGCGTGAAGCGAAGCCAAACTGGAATTCTTGAAATGATAGTTTCTATTAATAGCTCATAGACCTCTTTTTCCCATGTTAACTTTTGGAGGCGTTCATTCTTCACTAAGATGAAAAAACTAACACAAATGTACTAAGAACTCCTTTTAAACACATCTCAACGAGAAGAACATATTCCACAAATGCAGTGCTTGTGGTTGCCGATAAATCCACTGCAATAAATTCATTGTAATGATCCATTAATATCCACTGATATTATTTTCTTCCAGTAACACAACTAAGCTGACTAACTCCCAAAAGCGCTGACTAAAATCTCAAATTCATCAATGAGAATCACACTCCCAATATATTCTCCAGGTAAATTCAGTACCACACTGAGTTCTGTGAGTTCTGACAACAGTTAATCACTCACTCTTTGGACAACTAAATCCCCTCGAGTAAAACTATTCTCTTAGCACTATCCCAGTATCCGCCTGAAATCGCACTCGAAACTAGAATCTACAATCTAAAATAATTGAACGCTCTATATGTACCAGGGGTGGCAACACTTGCCGTATGAAAGATCCAAAACCGATAGAGGCCATCATTGAAAGAGACGCTACGCAATCCTTGGTTTGTTTGAATTGACGCATTTTGTGTCCAGATAGGTGTTGACTTTTTTTCGAGGCCATCATTTTTAAAGCACAAAATTAGGCATTTGCACCCAACCACCGGCCCCACAACTTAACGTGGCGCACAGCAGGTTGCACACCCCTACAATACATTATTGAACACAAACGCAAGAGTCAAAAGAGCCGCAGTTTGGCCACCACTGATATATGCAAAGCGTTAAATCCTAGAAGGTTTTAGCGATTTTTAATAAAACAAAGACTATCACATGATTACTATACTAATGCAAAACACAACTGTTACATCAAAGAATTCCAGAAAATTCTACAGAGTTATCGTACCTCAAAACATGTTTGTTGCGTCATAAAATGCAAAGTTCAAAAGAGCTTTAGGTCAATAAACTCAACCAAGGTCAAACTTGTAGCAAATAGTTAAATTGTACGCTGTAATAATGCAATTTTTGTTACAGCTGTGAAGTTGAAACTTTGTGCGACTTTTGGTTTCAACAAAGCAAGCCTTTTAGAGACTTTAGATTAGGCCTCAGGCCGGGAAGAGTACGGTACGGTACAAGAAAAATAACACCGTATTTCCGTACCGCAGTATGCCAGAAAATATCCTAAGTAATTTCGTACCGTGCTCTATTCAAAATTTAACCATACTGTAGCCTATCCCCTGGCTTAAACTCGAACAACAAATTACAGTACTTTGTTGCTCATTCTTGGAAACATGGCGTAAGACAGTTATTTCACTTTATGGAGAAAATTTCGTTCTAATTTCACCATGTATCTTTAATTAGAGCTTGTTATACTGAACAGCACCAACAAAATGCCAGGTTTATTCATATGCACCAAAATTTAAAACGGATAATCAAAATTTATTTTAAAATTTGGAAACACCAAACATGAATTGTAAAGGTTAGCGTTGTTTAATTTAAGTGGGTGTAGGCTGCTAAATACTAGGTAATGCACCTCTTAAGATAAAATAGTGACAATATTTAGTGACACAGGCCTTAGCATTAGTCGGTGAGGGACCAGAGATTAGATGCTTGTAATGATTCTATGCTTCACCCGGACGATATTCATTTCTCAGCGGTAGCAACGTCACCAAGTTAAAACGCCATCACTAAGCGGCCATTCGTGCCACCACTGTCTGCCTTTCGTCCTAACCTATCTATCTTCTCCGTTTTGAAGCTTCTCTGTCTCTTAGGTAGTCACTTTGACGAATTTCTATGGCCTTCAATGAACGGACCCTTTGTCTACCATTCCCTATTCCTAAACAAAGAATTACCACAAGCCGCTGGGCTAGACGGGATTCGCTGTTTCAGCCGTCTGCAGTCCCTTGTAGTCTCTCTTCTCTGATCATCTCTTCTTTCGGATTGACGGCGCACTGTATTGTCAAAATTCTTCGACACACAGGTCCCCTCAACCTCCACTAAACAACTTCTGCTTCCTCGTCACGCTCGTTGTGTCCTATCTCGTTTTCGCTGCAACAGACACTGCCTTCTTTTGAATGCTAATTTCTCCAAAATTCAGAATCCTTCATGCAGGACCTCTAGCTACCCCACTCAGGACACTTTTTATCTCATTTAGCACTGTCCCGTAACGAAATCTTTACACCACACCCTTTTTGGCAGCTCTTTATAAGATCCCAGGCTTAAAGAGCACTGCCTTGCCCGCTGGGCCGCCATGGCCTTTTGCTGTGCCCTCATCCCAAGAAAAAAATCGGGTAACAACCTGCGGGAGGATGGACTGATATCACGAAGTTAGCAAGAGTCTTCAATGTTTCAACGTCAGGAGGGGAGCCCATCAAACCGTGAATCAACTCCGTCATTAAGATCGTGACGTCAGAACCGGGAAGAGGAGAACTCCCTTCCACCAACATTTCATGAAATCCTGAAACCCATGAGTTAATTAATTAAAGTCATTCAATAAAATTGAAAGAACAAAATTTTACGGACCAGATTATAATGTTAGGAGCGAACATTTCTCTCGAAACTACCTTCTGCATCCATGCAAGCTTTGAATTAAAGATCTCTTGATCGAAAAACAGTCGGTAACAATCATTAGTAGACTTGGTATCAATTGCCCTGGCGAGTCATATCAAATAACTTTAAAAAACGGTATTTACAGCTTCCCTGCGTAACGCTCAGCAAGAAAATGATAGTGTGGAGAACAAGCCAGCAAGTTCGTTTGTTGCTTCCGTAGAAAGAGCAATTAACGGGACGCCTCCGTCGTTGTGTGGTGGAAAGGTGGCGGGGCCGAGATGTCGAACCGTCGTGGTGGCCCGATTTCACTAAAGACATGCAAACAATAAACCTTCAAGTAATCTTTGCACGGTGCCAGCTTTCAGCAGAACTTTGATATTGAACCACTGATGAGGATGGTCATCCAATATTAAAGCATCCAATGCTTCAAGGAGCACCATCCACACCCCAAAATCTTGAATATCTAAACACAAAACCATCTCAAATTTGTTACAGCAATGCAAAGAACAATTTGTGCTCAGATCAAAGATGCCAGTGCCGCCCAACACATTACGTTTCTCCTCTTCATCGTTCGGGGCGCGCCACTTCATCACACAATGCCTGTACACTGGTTAGTGTTGGGCCTCTATTGCATCTGGCGACAAAGAAAAGCTGAACCTAAGAGTAAGGTGAAACCAGAAGCACCTCAGCAGGTGGTGTGAAGGTGGTAGCCTATCAAGCGCTACAGATGCAAAAGTTTTACTTTGACAATTTCTTGCTTTACTCCAAATCCTCCATTCCAGGAGAAATGTTTGCAGGATATCATAATCGTATATCACAGCGGAATTTTCGTGATTGACCTGAAAGAATTCCATCCATCGCATATGCCTAAACTCAATTTTCTAAAATATCTTCGCCTTCCAATCAAGGCAACGCCTTTACAGTAATTTACAGAACTTGGTTTAAATGTGCTTTGGAGTTAGCAGTGCTGCTGGAATAACGAGTTTTCACCACGTGCCTGCAACCACGCAGGAAAATCGGCGTGAAGTGCTACCTCCGAGGCCACAACCTGGCAAATAATCACCCATCGTCATCGACAAACTTACCAAATGACGCAACTCATAATGAATGGATGGCCTTCAGGTTCTTCCTAATTTAAAACAAAATCTCGTCCACAGAAAACATTTAAACGCAACTATACTCTTAGAGTACGCTATGAGCTTTGCTTCAGGAACAAACTTGATTTTTATTGCTTTGCAATACATAGAACCTCAATTGAAAAAATTGGTTTTAGGAAGGAAAGGTGATGATTGGTGAGCAACAATTTGGGTTCATGCCAGGAAGAAGTACCACCGATGCAATCTTCTGTTTGAGGATGCTGTTGGAAAAGTGGAATGAAGGGCAGAAGGCGGTGCACTGTGCCTTTATTGACTTGGAGAAGGCATACGACAGGGTACCCAGAGAGGAACTGTGGGAATGCTTGAGGTTAGCTGAAACATCAGAGTGCTATGTAACGATTATTAAGGACATGTATGACGGAGCGACAACAACTGTGAGAAGTGCAGCAGGGTTGACTGAGGAATTCAAGGTAGGTGTTGGACTTCACCAAGGCTCAGCACTCAGCCCATTCCTTTTTGCCATCATCATGGACAAGCTGACGGAGGACATCAGGAAGGACGCACCATGGGATATGCTGTTTGCAGACGACATAGTGCTGTCTAGGCAAAATTGCAGGGAGCTAGAGGATGATCTGGAGATGTGGAGAAATGCGCTGGAGAGAAGAGGCCTAAAAGTGAGCCGAAGCAAGACCGAGTATTTGAAGGTTGGGGATGTGGATGATGGAGAAGAGTTGAAGCTGCAAGGAGAAAAGCTAAAGAGAGCAAAAAATTTCAAATATCTGGGTTCAACAATTAGTAGCGATGGACGATGTGAGGAAGAAGTGAGGAGAAGGATCCAAGCAGGCTGGATAAATTGGAAGAAGGTGTCTGGAGTTCTGTGCGACAGGAAATTATCAGCAAGAGTTAAGGATAAAATGTACAAGAGTGTTGTCAGACCAGCCATGCTTTATGGAATGGAAACGGTGGCAATGACGGAAAGACAGGTAGGAAAAATGGAAGTTGCAGAGTTGAAAATGGTGAGATGGGCACTGGGAGTGACAAGAAAGGACAAAATAAGAAACGAATACGTGAGAGGGACTGCCAAGATCGCAAAGCTAGGAGACAAACTTCGTAATGCAAGGCTACGCTGGTATGGCCACGTGAAAAGGAGAGAAGAAGGCTACGTGGGAAAAACGATGATGGAGATGGCGGTGCCAGGTAGAAGGAAAAGAGGAAGGCCAAGGAGAAGGTGGATGGATTTGGCAAGAGAAGACATGGAAAGGGTTGGAGCTAAGGAAGGAGACGAAGTCGACCGGGAGAAGTGGAAAATACTTTCGCGCTGTGGCGACCCCGAATAGGGAGAAGCCGAAAGAAGAAGAAGAAGAAGGTTTTAGGAAGGAAAATGCCAATTTCAATGCGAAGTGGCGCAATGCTGTTTATAAAGTTTCAAGAAACATGAAGTGAATCAGACTACCTCCGTTAACGGACACATGACCGCATTTTGAATCTCTGTCTGTCTCTCTCTCAAGCTAGATTAAAACTGAAAAGTGCAGCATCTTGTGGCCAGAGATTAGTGAGATTAGTGAAAGATGAAAACGTTTCTACTTACTTTGAATTCAACTTCACCACGATCGTTTGCGGCTTCCTGTATAACATCCTCGGAGCACGCCATATTGAAAAGCAGTTGCAAAACACGGTAACCAATTAAAGCTTCCTTTTTGGTCATAACCTAAACAAAACCGCAAAAGCATGGTTACTGCATACAACTTTAGAAAACGTTAATTTTTTTCTTGGAACAGTCACCTAACTGGATTTAAAGTACTGGATCTCTCTCTCTCTCTCTCTCTCTCTGATCTTCCTAAAATTGTGTAATGAATTTCTTTATTGACTATAAGAGTTTGATTTTACTTCTAATAAGTCTCTGGTGGACCAAATAAATGCGGCACCAAACTGTGTATAAACTGATAGGAACTTCAGCGCTTCATATATGGAGCAACCTAACAGTTTTCAGGACAAAATCGAGATCCAAAAAAAGTACTGATCAGAATTGCACATAAAGAATCTTTAAGTGTTTCGCAAAACTCTGGTTACAGCCTTCGAGTGAGCAGCAACGCATAGCCAGGTTGAGCCAATCAGCGAGATTTTCAGAATTTTCTCGAACTTTACAAAAGTTGTAGGGACCAATAGAAACAAAAATATGAAAAGCGTTAGCGTAAGGTCTGTAAATTTCACTGAACTTCCAAAATGTTTTCAGATTTGCACAAGTTTGTCAATGCATTTCCATTTACGTATGGGTAAATTTTTCTTCAATTTCATGGCCATCACTAGGACGATTGAAAAAGCACCAAAACGCAGTCTTCCAGCATGAAACCTACTAATCTAGTTGTGCAAGATGTATAGTAGTGGTGGAAACTAGAACATCATCCTGAACAAATCGAATTATTGAAAACTTGAGTTTGCAGGATATCGATAGTAGAAGCTTGGCAAAAAAGAATACAAAAACAAATACAAAAAAAAGATATTAATTTCGTTCCGAATTCTACTACATTTTTTGGGCACTGGCAAGTTTGCACAAAATAATATGCTTTAGAGTACAATCCAAGGTTATCATTTGAATAGATTTTTGACCACTATGGTGCAAAAACAACAAACTTTCTTTAGTGATGGATGAACAGCAATATCACCCAAACCTTATGACCTTGAAGAGCTTGTTGCTTTCACATTGTTATTCCTGGTAAACACACAATACTGTGCTAGTAATAGTAAAAGTTCTAGATCAGGGTTTTTCAAACGGGGTTCTCGGCCCCCTTTGGAGGCGACGGAGCGAAGGTCTTCACTAAGTAGCTTTGCAGAGGCCTTCATTAATATTGTAAAACCCGACTGTCACGATATTAAGTATTCGCCAGTTAAACTTAAATTTGTAGTTTTATTTATTACGTCGTCGACCTCCTTTGTGAAGTTTGGTGACTCATTTTTCTGGAACGTTCTTGATTTATCCGGGACATTGTAACTTTGTTTTCCTTTGTCACATTGCATACCTTAAATAATTAAGTCTTTATAAATAGTAATGGAATCTTGCGATAGTAAATTGCAGATTGTGGCGTTATCTTGTTTAAACTTTAAGAACGTCTGAATTTGCCAAGTCCCTTTGTTACGTAATAGTGCGTCTAGTAATTTCAATTTTGCTCGCTTTATATGAATACGACCGAAAATTTGCACTTCGCTATTCACAAGGATTCGAGTCAAAACGTGTAGTGGGGACAAATGGAAGGTCCGTATTGATGATTAGAGTTAACTCAAAGTGAGAGTTACTTGCGGATAGAGACGAAATATCCGCGCTATATCGTTGTAATTTGTTGTTATTACGAAGATAGTGGTTGTAAGCAGTGGAAGGAGTTTGGTGCGTCCTGCCCAAGAAAATATAAAGTTGCTGAATTACAAAGATAGAGTAATTGTGATTGTTGTATTAATAGAAATTTAATTACTTCTTCGTTTGTATTCTGTTTCGACTCCAGACCTTAAGTTTTACATACATTTAATTTAAACAAGATTTTTGTGTCAAGGTATCAAATGTTGAAAATTCGCAAGAGCGAGAGCTACGTCTCATTTGGTTTCACAAAAGTTACTCGGAACGCTCGTGATTGTGCGCAGTGTCTTCACTGCTCGGTCGTGATGTCAAATGAGTCATTATGACCCTCCAAACTAAAAAATCATCGCGAAAAAAGCATCCCCAAAGGAAGGATGATGACATCGATGCTCTGTCTGCCAAAAGAGTACGATACGACCTGGAAGCAACGCTACCTCATTTAGGATTTACAGTAGAAGAAAAGCTTACTCTTGAATGCAGCTACGAGGTCGCATATTAAATTGCGAAGTATAAGAAGCCGCATACTATTTATTGCTGAGAAACTTATCAAGCCATGCGCGGAAAAAATGGTTGAAATAATGATCGGATTTGGGGCGAAAAACAAAATCCAATCATGTATAGTAATGCAAGAGGCTAGCGATGCACATAGCAAAACTGCAGACAGTGACACTGTTTCGACCTATCAGGTCTCTTCAGTGCAGTTGTCGGTCACCAACTGCACTGAAGAGACCTGATAGGTCGAAACAGTGTCACTGTCTGCAGTTTTGCTATGAAAATCCAATCAGTTTTGCTCTCTAATGACACCAGTCGCCGACGGATTGACGACATGACTGCTAATGTGTGCCAGCAAGCTTGCTACAAAATAAAGAAAAGCACGCTCCAGCCTAGCATTCAACTGGACGAAATATACCGATAGCGCTTTAGAAGGCCACTTGATCGCCTTCGCCCGAAACGAGAAAGATAGAAAGATGAAGGAAGAGTTCTTGTTTAGCAATACACTGTCAGCCACAACAACTACTACTGACGTAAAAGCTCTTGTGGACTCTTTTTTTTTGGAAGCTAACGAGCAAAACTGACAGAATTTCAAGCTCATCTGTAGTGACAGTGCCGCAGTGATGACTGGCGTCCAACCAGGGTTTGGCAAACAGATTAACAACCAATCGCCTCATATGACGTCCTGTTGTTGTTCTTACCCGACCCCTTCCTAGGGATGGGGACATGGCGGGAAAACATGGAGCCCCAGAAGCCGGGACCAGAGGTCGTAGAGAGAAAGTTGCCAAAGATCGAGCGGCGAAAAGAGTCTGTAGCTGGACAGTGCAGAATGAGATGAGAGGTGTCCTGGGACGAGTGTCCACAGGCGCTGCAGGAAGGATTCTCGATTCTGTCAATCCTAGAGAGATAAGAGTTTAACAGTAGGTTGTGTCCATTGCAACGTAGACGAGACAGCACACAGCGAGCGTGACGAGGGAGCACAAGTTCCTCGGTGGAAATCGAGGAAACCTGTGTCAAAAAATTTCGATGAGACAGTACGCCTCCAGTCCGAGAAAAGAGAAGAGTGGATAAGAGAGAGACTACAAAAGATTACAGAGGGCACGAGTAGCCCGTTCTCCATCGGACCAGCTCATCAGTCGCGTCGTTCCCCACGACAAACGAATGTCTGGGGACCCATTGTAGCCTGATAGCACAGGAGAGGAGAAAGGAAACAGTTTCTACCAAAGATATTGAGAAAGACGAAAGAAAGAACAAGGTGGGAAGGACAGAGCGAGAGTCAAGAAGACCACAGAAGCGCGCCCATCAGAAAGGAAAGATTGAGTCCAACGAGCAAAGCAAGGAGGGAGGCCAGCCGAAACGAGTTTGTGGAAAAGGGCGGGATGCCAGACCGAGTCGAAAGCTTTAGAGAAATCAATAGTGGCGAGGATTGTCCGCACCAATCAATATCCGCCTCAACGTGGTGGTGCGGTCACCGACCCCGTTTGGGTTTGGTCGAAATGGCTGTTGGACTTGCCGAGGGTCCCAGTTACCCTGGGCCAAGGGTCGGCAACCTTTTACCGTCAAAGAGCCATTTGGACCCGTTTACCACAGCAAGGAGACCGATAAGAGCCAGAATAATTCTACGGAGCATAGGTCATAAGTGTTTTCCAAAAAAAAAAAAAAAAAAAGGTCTTCACCTGTAGTTAGAGTCATTGATCTGAGTATCATTTCACACTTACTTGCTTCAAAGAACAGCAAAAGAGCCACATGCGGCTCCGGAGCCGCGGGTTGCCGACCTATGCCCTGGGCACTCCCATTTACTTTTTCGCTATTCTGCCCCCTGAACGACCGCAGTAACACAGCTTCTTCGAAATCGGTGGCCTGTTTTCTCTTTTTCTTTTCTCCTGCCCCTCTCTTGCCCTTCTTCGTCTCCTCATTCTTCTTCCTCTCTTGATGAGCGGTAACGTTCATCCCAACCCTGGCCCCATCTTTCCTTGCTCTGTGTGCGCTGGAAATGTGACTAGGCGGGGCAAGTCAGTGCAATGCTACACCTGCTCCAAATCGATCCATCTAAGGTGCTCACAACTCTCATTTTCCAAATTCAGAGCTCTTGACAGCTCTCACTTTTGGAGCTGCCCCCCCCTGCCGAATCACTGTGACCCCCTCCTCGGACTTCTCCGACACGTATACCTCCACTGTTCAATCTGGTCCCCATCTCTGCTAATGCTGCACTCTCGTCCCACCCTCGTCTCCAAACTTCTTATCCTCCATTTGCCCATTTTATATCTTCTCCCTTTGCCCCCTCACCATCGTCCATTGCTCCTGGCTGTCTTTCTACGCTTCCTGCCTCCTCTCCCCCCCTGACTCTCTCAGGGTTCTTCAATGGAATGCTGGAGGTCTTCGAGCCAGGATCACTGAACTACTTCACTTTCTCTCGTCCCATTGTGTCGATCTTATCTGCATCCACGAATACAGTCTTAACTCATCTTCCTCTTTCCGGATTCCTGGATTCTCTGCTCTGCATTCTGATAGCACCCACTCCCGGTCTGGCATTCTCTCTCCTGATGATATGCACGCTAGCGGCGGCGTTGTCATCTTCGTCAGGCAGGGCCTATCCTTTTCTGAACTTTCTACCTCCTCTCTTTCTTTGCTCGATCCCTACTCTGATTATGTAGGGGTCAACATCTCTCTTAATAACTCTTCCTCGCTCTCTTTTCTTAATGTGTATGCACCCCTATTTGCTCCTTCCCAACGGACGGCAAAACCGACTCCTTTTCTCCCTCCAATCTTCCCTCCTCCAGAAATCTCTTCATTTTGGGAGACTTCAATTGCCATCACCCCTATGCAACTCAAAAGGTACTTCCGACCCCTGTGGGGAGGAAGTATTCAACTGGGTCATCTCTTCTGACCTCCTCCCCTCAATGACCCTGACACACCTATCTTCTCCATCGCTCCTCTGGCAGTCGCTCCTCTCCTGACATATCCTTTGCTCCCTTCTTTCTCACCCAATCTTGCTCCTGGTAGGTGCTTCAGGACCTGGGTTCTGACCACCTACCAATTCTTCTAACTGCCACTCTCTCCCCAATCTTTCGCCCAAACGAGCGTCCTCCTTCCTCCAATTTTCAGAAATCTCGCTGGGATGACTTTGCCTCATACTTTGACTCTCACTGTCCATCTGCAGAGAAATACTCGTCTCTTTCTTTTTCCTCTGCTGTTGCTCTCTTCATGTCTCTGGCACTGAATGCAGCCAAATCTTCCATTCCTTTCGACCGCATCAAACGCCATTCTAAAGCCTGGTGGTCTGTTGAAGTGGAGGATGCAATTACTGAACGATGCAAGGCTTTCGCTGCCGCTCACAGAAGTGATGAAGATCGCCAGGCCTACATCTCCGCTTCTCGACGCACCTCGTCAGTCATCGTCAAGGCCAAGGCTGAGGCATGGCAGACGACTTGCTCTTCTCTTCCACCTAAATCTGTGCACTCTCTTCTTCGCTATATCGCTGGCTCATCTTCCTCCTCTTCCTCCTCTTTTAACTTCCCAAATTGTTCTTCTCCCAGGGAATCGGCTTTGGTCTTCGCCGCTTACCTGAGATCCCACTGTTCTGTTTCTCAGCCAAAGGTCCTGCGTAGCTGAGCCAGAGGCTACCTTTCCGAGCTCCGCCGAGGCATGTGCCCTGTGGAGTCTCACTCGTCCTTTTGCTCTCCTTTCTCTCCTAATGAATTTCTTTCGGCTGCCTCCAACCTCTCCTCCTCCACTGCATTGGCCCAGACAAAGTTGCATATCCCATGCTAAAGCACCTACCTCGCTCTGGCATGGATTTTCTTCTTCACATCTTCAATTTCTCCTGGTCTTCGCATTCCTTTCCTTCCCTCTGGAAGACATCTTCTATTATTCCCATCCACAAGATGGGGAAGCCTCTCGACTCTCCTGCTTTCTTCCGGCCTATCTCTCTCACCTCCTGCGTATCAAAGCTTTTTGAAAACATCATTCTATCCCGTCTACTCTTCTTTCTGGAGTATAATTCCCTTTTCTCTCCCCGCCAGGCCGGTTTCCTCCCTGGACGGTCTACTCTAGATCAAATTCCTCATCATTCTCAGTTCATTTCGGATGGGTTTAACAAACCCAGGCCGGGATCTCGGACGATCCTGTTTACTATTGATTTCTCGAAAGCTTTTGACTCGGTCTGGCATCCCGCTCTTTCGCACAAACTTATTTCGGCTGGCCTCCCTCCTTGCTTTGCTCGTTGGACTCAATCTTTCCTTTCTGACAGGCACCCTTGTGTGGTTTACCAAATCACAAAAGTCGTTCCTTTCGAGTCCGTCGAGGTGTTCCGCAAGGATCCGTTCTTGGCCCTGTACTTTTCTCTCTCTTCATCAATGATCTTTCTATTTCTCTGTCTTCTTCCGTCAGCTGTTCTCTTTACGCTGACGATCTGGTCATTTGGTCCTCCTCACCCTCGGTCCCTACTGCGGTGAAGGCCACACAAGGAGCTCTGTTTCGATTGGAGCCCTGGTCTGAGTACTGGTGTCTTTCTCTCAATCCGAGCAAATGTGAGGCATCCCTGTTCTCAGTGGATCCCCACCAAGTTCACCTCCAGCCCAACCTCCTCCTACTCGGCTCCCGCTTTCGTTTCAACCCAACTTCAACTTTTCTTGGAGTCACCTTCGACCGCACTCTCCTTTTCTAAACATGTATCTTGGCTGAAGGCCAAGTTTTTCCCACGTCTCAAGGCCTTACGCTGTATCTCTGTTTCCTTCTATATAAATCTTTTCATCGGCCCCTTCTCACTTATGCTTCACCCAGATGGTTTCCTTTCCAAGCATTACCAATTTCACCAAATTAGAACGCCTCCACCGAGCGGCCAGTCGCGCCATTACCGGCTGCTTCTCGTCCTCCCCTATCCCCCTTCTTCTCTATGAGCCTTCTTTACCTCCCCTACGAGTCACTCTGACTCATTTCACTCTTTCATCTTATGAGTGGGCCCTTCGTCTCCCAACCTTCTTTCCCATTTCAGGTTTGGCCAGACTTGAAATAAAACCAAGACTCTGCAGATCGTCCTGGAGTGTTTTTTGCGTCCACTCACCCGCTCATGCTTCCTTCGACTTCCCCTTGGAAGGCTCTCCTTGAATGCCCTCCCTCTCCTCCTTGGAATCTGCCTTCGTTCACTGTGGAGTTCACCCTTTCCTCTCCATGCTCCCGCTCTGATCCTCCTCTTTCTCTCGCAAAGGTGCGGCTCTCACTTACCTTGGCTCTCTCCTCCTCATGATCTGGTACTCTGGACTGACGGCTCTGTTCCTTTTCCTTTTGACAAGGACGGCTCCAGCGTTCTTGCTATCTGCTCTTTCTGTGGCACTTAGACCACTCTTTGCTTTTCGGCAGGCCCAGTATGTTCGAGTTTTTCCGATGAAGCCTGCGCCATTCCGCATGCTCTTTGATGGTCTTGGCACCACCATAAAGTCTGCCATTTCTCTTCTTCTACTATCGCACTCTCGTTCTGTCCTCACCATCCCATCCTCTCCTCCATCTTTCCTCTTATCTCAAACTCTCTGGCAGGAACTGTCTTCTGTCCCCTCTTGTTCTATCAGACTACAATGGGTCCCCGGACACTCGTCTGTCCCGGGGAACGACGCGGCTGATGAGCTGGCCAGACGGGAAGCGTTACTTGCGCCTTCCACAATCCCTTGTAGTCTCTCTCCTCTTATTTCTCGTATCCACTCTTGTCTTTTCTCGGACTGGAGGCGTACTGTCTCATCGAAATTCTTTGACACACAGGTTCCCTCGATTTTCACTGAGGAACTTGTGCTCTCTCGTCATGTTCGCTGTGTGCTGTCTCGTCTACGCTGCAACGGACACAACTTTCTTTTAGGTTCTTATCTCTCTAGGATTGACAGAATCGAGAATCCTTCCTGGAGCGCCGGTGGACACTCGTCCCAGGACATCTCTCATCTCATTCTGCACTGTCCAGCTACAGACTCTTTTCGCCGCTCACTCTCTGGCGACTCTCTGTTTCTGTGCAAACTCTGGCCCAGACCCTGGGGAGTTGCCCGACTTCTGGGGCTCCATGGTCTTCCACCATGCTCCCTTGCCTAGGAAGGGGTCGGGTAAACAACAACAGCAGATCGTCCGAGAGCCCGGCCTGGGTTGTTAAACCCATACGAAACAGAGCGAGAAAGATACAGAATTTGATCTAGAGCGGAAGATCCAGGGTGGAAACGGCTTGGCGGGGAGAGAGAATGGAATACGACTCAAGAAAGAAGAGTAGGCGAAATAGTATAATGCGTTCAAAAAGCTTTGATACGCAGAAGGTGAGAGAGATAGGCCGGAAGGAAGCAGGAGAGTCGAGAGGCTTTCCCATGTCATGGATAGGAATAATAGAAGATGTCTTCCAGAGGGAAGGAAAGGAATGCAAAGACCCGAAAAGATTAAAAATGTGTAGGAGAAAATCCATGCCAGAGCGAGAAAGGTGCTTTAGCATGCGATATGCAACTTTGTCTGGGTCAGTGGCAGTGGACAAGGATAGATTGGAGGCAGCCGCGAGAAATTCAGTGGGGGAAAAGAGAGAGCAGAAGAACGAGTGAGACCCCCCAGAGCACATGGCTCGGCGGAGCTCGGAGAGGTAGCCTCTGGCTCAGCTACCCAGGACCTTTGGCTGGGAGACGAAAAAGTGGAATCTCAGGAAATCGGCAAAGACCAAAGCCGATTCCCTGGGAGAAGAGTATTTGGGGAAGTTAGGAGAGGAGGAAGAGGAGTCAGCGACAAAGCGAAGAAGAGAGCATACAGATTTAGAGTTAGATTTGGGCGAGAGAGAAGAGCAAGTCGTCTGCCATGCCTCCACTTTGGCCTTGGCGATGACTGACGAAGCACGTCGGTGAGCGGAGATGTAAGACTACGATCATCACTTCTGTGAGCAGCAGCGAAGGCCTTGCGTCTTTCACTAACCACTTCCTCCACTTCAGCAGACCACCAGGCTTTAGGATGGCGTTTGATGCGGCCGAAAGAAATGGAAGATGGCGTTTGATGCGGCCGAAAGGAATGGAAGATTTGGCCGCATTCAGTGCCAGAGACATAAAGAGAGCAGCAGCAGAGAAAAGAGAAAGAGACGAGTTGTCTTCTGCAGGACAGTGAGAGTCAAAGTGAAAAGGAAAAGTCATCCCAGCCGGCTTTAAAGAAGATGCCATCCCAGTAGAAGAGGACGCTTGTTCGAGTAAAAGACAGGAGAAAGAGGGATGGTTAGCAGAATTGGTAGGTGATCACAACTCAAGTCCTGAGGCACCTCCCATGAACAAGCAAGGGTGCGAGAGAGGAGATAGCAAAGGAGACGTAAAAAGACCGATTGCCAGAGAAGCGATGGAGAAGAGTAGGTATGTCAGATTCATTGAGGAGAAGGAGATCAGAGGAGATGACCCAATCGAATACTTCCTTCCCACGGGGGTCGGAAGTACCTTTTGAGTTGCAGAGGGGTGATAGCAATTGAAGTCCATCAGAATGAAGAGATTTCTGGAGTACGAAAAAATGGAGGAAGAAAACGGAGTCGGTTCTGCCATCCGTCGGACAAGAGCGAATAGGGAAAGCATACACATTATGCTTAAAAAGCGAAGAGTTGTTAATAGAGATGTTGATTCCACATAATCAGAGTAGGGGTCAAGCGAAGAAAGAAAGAAGGTAAAAAGTTCGGAGAACGATAAGCCCTGCCTGATGGAAATGATGACATCGCCGCTAGCGTGCGTGGCATCAGGAGAGAGAATGCCAGACCGGAAAGTGGGTGCGATCAGAACGCAGAGCAGAAAATCCAGGGATTCGAAAAGAGGAAGATAAATAAGATTAGATTCCTGGATACAAATAAGGTCAACGGCATGAGACCAAATAAACTGTAGAAGTTCAGTGCTCCTGGCTAGGAGACCACCTGCATTCCATTGAAGAACCCTGAGGGAGTCAGGGGGAAGAGGAAGCAGGAAGAGTAGAAAGACAGCCAGGAGCATGAGGCGGTTGTGAGGGTGCAGAGTGAGAAGATACCAAGTCGGTGGAAGGGGGAAATGAGGTTTGAAGGCGAGGGTGGGGCAGGAATGCTGCATTAGTAGAGAATTCCAGATTGAACAGTGGAGGTATGTAAGCTGGAGAAGTCCAAGGAGGAAGTCACAGTGTTGGTAGGTGTGGGATCTCCAGATAAAGCAGGGACGCAGCATGGGAGGGAGCAGCTTCAGGAGTGAGAGCTGCCAAGAGTTCTGAATCTAGAAAAGGAGAGTAGTGAATACTTTGAACGGACTCATTTGGAGCAGGTGCAGCATTGCACTGATCTACTTCGCCAGGTCTCATTTCCAGTGCACACGGAATAGGGAAAGACGGGGCCAAGGCTAGGATGAACGTTGCCGCTCATCAGGAGAAGAATGAAAAGACGAAGACGGGCAAGAGAAAGACAGGAGAAGATAGGCGACCGATTTCAAAGCGGCTGCGTGCTGTTCATCTGCTGTCGTTCAGGGGGCAGCACGGCGAAAAAATGGTTTGTGTGAAAAGAGAGCTCGGGGTAAACGGGACCCTCTGGAAGACCAACAGCCATTTTGACCCAACATAAACGCGGTCGGGGACCGCACCACCACGTTGAGGCGGCTGTTGCACCGCCAACAATGCGGGCACTCAAAAGTCATCCATTACGACACGCTAGTTGAGTAGTTTAAGTAAAACAGAAGCTAGAGGTGAAACAGATGAAACAGAAACAGAACAGAAGCTAGAGGTCGGTGTAAGCTGTAGTTGAATCCGAAACCGAGCTTGCACCCGCACGACGTTCCGCTCGATCATGATGCATGGAATAAACCAGGTTCCCCATCAACGCGGTACTTACTTTCAGCAACATGTGATTGACAGACGTTGACGCGAATTCATTCCTCCTTTCGACCGACACGCGACGGAGCTTGAAGAGCGAAGTAAGAGCGAGAACTTGAAGAGCCTCAGCTTCCCGAACTGCCATATTGCAGGTCAGCTCTATCACTTTGGGATACAACAGCAAGAGAACCGAGATGCCGCCGACTTGATTGAGAGATCTGAAAAACAGCAAACTGGCTTTTTTGCGAAACGCAGGATGTGTCTAACACGAAAGTAAAACAAAAAAGCTCTCCCCTAATTCTTCGAAAATAAATCAATCAGTTGTGTCTTCACTGCAACCAACGAGTGAAAATCTGCGACTTTTCTTTTTAAATTGGTTTGAAGAAATTTTGTCTCAAAATCTCTTTCATTGCGAGGAACACATTTTAAAACACTACAAGGCAGTCAACCCAGTATGCGCTTCAGTAGCAGAGATTTTTTACCTGTTTAGTCCAGTACATGCCACGGGTTTCAATTTACCCGGTAGTGGGCGCTGGACCATCAACGACTGTCCGCTATGAGTGAGAGGATCGAACTCAGCAGTAGAAGGGATGGCTTCGCTTGTCGACCTTCTGAAAAATATTTTCCTCCTTGTGGGGGTGGCAGACGGGTTGCTGGTGAAGACATGATATATGGAAGGATTTGCAGCGTTAAAACTAAGCGTCAACGATTCCTAAAAAACATCGTCCGCGCTTTATACAGATTGAGACCAGCTGACCAGATGAGCATTATAATATATGTTGGCAATTATTACAACACTCGCACACATGCGCTCGATTACCTGAAGATCTTTAGGACTGGCTTCCACCTCTCCCAGCAAAACCTCTTCAGGGACGGCCTCCCGGCTTAAAGCTTGAGGAAGGAGGTTGGCAAGACACGGGGGCACTCCGAGGTGAAATGAAGACGAGCTAGACGAGAATCGAACCCGATATTCGCGTAGGGCTTCAATCTGCAAAAAACACGTGTAGATAACGACAAATTTGAAATTGATTAGTGTTGGGTGTGAAAAAAGACACAATCTGTTGCTACAGAGCATAATTGTTCACTTTTAAAAATATCACATTGTTTTGATTTTAGTGTGGGAATAATGGATTATAACAGCCAGGTATGATATTGACAGAATATATCTGCTTGTCAAGCTGTGTCTCGACAAACATAGACTTGAAGCATTTTCTAAATGTTAGGCAGCAATCAGCTTTTAGATACTAAAACAAAAAATGGTTTGGATCAACCAACGTAACACAGGCAACATCGAGAGTAAAAGTGATAAATTTAAAAGAAAATTTATGTAGCACTTCAATTACAAAATCGAGCACCAACGCATTGCAAACGTGAATTACTAACAAAAAACCAAAAGTAATGGTGTACATACGATTATGTGCACAATTCATTCATTCATATATGATTATGAACTCGTATTTGGGTGTCTTTCAATCAGACTAGGTCACCGCAAAGGGTAGATTGCTTGACCACGCCAAGCCACCATCTGTCTGTCACATGAAGATGAAAGAATCCCATTAAGTGCTTTTTCGAAGAATACAACAAGCGAACTTGTCGGCCTCTTCTCGACACTATTCCTTTTGTGCCGAGTGCCAAGCAGGAAAGCAATGAATACTAATTTTCAAGTCTCTTCGTATGACTGAAAAAAGGAAAGTGAACCCAGTTGTACCAGCTCCGAAACGGACGCTTTTTGCAAACTTAGCCAGGTTTAAACAAATTGGTAAAGATTTTGATGCGGTAAGAAAGATAGAAGCACAAAGGTTTTATTCGCACGTGGAAGCATTACAAGTCAAAGCAAACGCTTGACTCCATCGAATGTTCATATACAAAATTATTGTCGACTCATTAGGACATTGAAAATAATTTGATTCTATTTGAATAAAATTACGTAACTGATGGCGTCTTGGGGACGGAATAAAGTTAGTCCTAATGATTTGATTACGGCACGACCCTTATTATCGCCTTTCTGATGCCGTGCATGAAGCGTGCATGCTGATACACCTACCGTATTGTCAGAATCGATCAAGCATTGCGTTAGACACGACGCATTCGAACCCAGTCGGTTGATGATGAAAGCAGATTGGCAAGTCGGATGTGGCTGGTTAAACACCAGGACGTTCCCGATAGCCACCAGCGACAAAGATGACGACAAATCCCTGCCAAAAAATTTCTGAAAAATATCTGCTCCTAACAAATTACCTGCGCTCAATTTCACTTCTTAGCAAGGTGTAGGATGAAGCTTTACGAGGTGAATACAAAACGTCCCATTAATACTCCGCAACCATTACTGATCTTTTGCCCTACATGAATCATTTTTCTTAAGGTTTTTCTTAAATTTTCTGTCAGCAGTTCTTCCATTGTCCAACAAAACAATCGAATTCAACGACCGGCAACAATTGCGTCAGAAGAGGACAAAACAGCGCAAAAGCGCTTTTTGCTATTTCATCATCACACAAAGTACCATAGTGATAAATAAACGGAAAACCGCCAACCTTTCAACGGCCTGACTGGCTTAGATCAAAACACAATGGAAATATGGGAAAAAACATTCCGTCATAATACACTTCACTTAATCAGTCGACACACAAAATTCATCTGAACAACGAATCCAAGTTGGATTTGGAACGTTGCGCTGTGAGTTGATAAATTCCGAGAGTGACCTTTGAGCGCGATTACAATGAATAATGACCTCCACACACGACTCACTCGCTGTAGGATGACCTGTCGCAATGTCCCAGGAAAAAAGTTGTCTTCTGCATGCTCATGGATACAGATTGACCCTGTCTCCACAAACCAGTTCGTGGTGCGCTGGGTGGGAGGTTGAACTCCAAAATGACGTCACTCTCGATGAAGCAGTTTAACACAATGTGTACTTTGCCTAGAATCGTCTGGAAAGTAAATAACACCGCTAAGTGGTGGAAGCCATGGGGTTTTGGGTTCAAACCCACCTAGTAACTACATGACCGAACAAACGAAATGACCCACTTCAACTTTTCTTGGAGTCACCTTCGACCGCACTCTCTTTTTCTAAACATGTATCTTGGCTGAAGGCCAAGTTTTTCCCACGTCTCAAGGCCTTACGCTGTATCTCTGCTTCCTTATGGGGTCTTTTCATCGGCCCCTTCTCACTTATGCTTCACCCAGATGGTTTCCTTTCCCAAGCATTACCAATTTCACCAAATTAGAACGCCTCCACCGAGCGGCCAGTCGCGCCATTACCGGCTGCTTCTCGTCCTCCCCTATCCCCCTTCTTCTCTATGAGCCTTCTTTACCTCCCCTACGAGTCACTCTGACTCATTTCACTCTTTCATCTTATGAGTGGGCCCTTCGTCTCCCAACCTTCTTTCCCATTTCAGGTTTGGCCAGACTTGAAATAAAACCAAGACTCTGCAGATCGTCCTGGAGTGTTTTTGCGTCCACTCACCCGCTCATGCTTCCTTCGACTTCCCCTTGGAAGGCTCTCCTTGAATGCCCTCCCTCTCCTCCTTGGAATCTGCCTTCGTTCACTGTGGAGTTCACCCTTTCCTCTCCATGCTCCCGCTCTGATCCTGCTCTCGCTCACCTTGACTCTCTCTCGCTCATGATCTGGTACTCTGGACTGACGGCTCTGTTCCTTTTCCTTTTGACAAGGGCGGCTCCAGCGTCCTTGCTATCTGCTCTTTCTGTGGCACTTAGGCCACTCTTTGCTTTTCAGCAGGCCCAGTATGCTTAAGCTTCTCTGCCGAAGCCTGCGCCATTCTGCATGCTCTTTGCTGGTTTTGGCAGCACCAACAAATCTGCCATTTCTCTTCTCCTCCTGTCTGACTCTCGCTTCGTCCCCGCCACCCTATCCTCTCCTCCATCTTTCCTTTTATCTCAAACTCTCTGGCAGATCAGTGAGGAACTGTCTTCTCTCTCTTCTTGTTCTATCAGACTACAATGGGTCCCCGGACACTCGTTTGTCCCGGCTGATGAGCTGGCTGGACGTAGAGCGCTACTCGTGCCCTCTGCAATCCCTTGTAGTCTCTCTCCTCTTATCTCTTGTATCCACTTCTGTCTTTTCTCGGACTGGAGGCGTACTGTCTCATCGAAATTCTTCGACACACAGGTTCCCTCAATTTTCACTGAGAAACTTGTGCTCCCTCGTCATGCTCGCTGTGTTCTCTCTCATCTACGCTGCAACTGACACAGCCTACTGTTAAGCTTTTATCTTTCTAGGATTGGCAGAATCGAGAATCCTTCCTGGAGCGCCTGCGGACACTCGTCTCAGGACACCTCTCATCTCATTCTGCACTGTCCAGCTACAGACTCTTTGCGCCGCTCGATCTTTGGCGACTCTCTGTCTCTCTACGACCTCTGGCCCAGACCCTGGGGTGTTGCCCGGCTTCTGGGACTCCATGGTCTTCTGCCATGCTCCCATCCCTCGGAAGGGGTAGGGTAATCAACAACAACAAGAACATCTCGATTTTAACCAAGTTAAGACAGAGTTTTACTAAACATGAAGAGCATTACCTTATCCGGCATTTTGGCTTCCGTGTAAGTTAACGTCAGATGCTCCCACTCATTGGCGCTGAGAAGGTTGGAACATTCAGCTTGTGCGAGCAGACCGACTGGCTTTCCGTCGTTAGGATCGATGCAGATTCTAAAGATCGATTTGTTTTAAATTTGCTACAGCAAAGACCAGCGTACGCGTGTAGATTTATTTCATCACAAACGCACCAGCACCATATCACCACGATGACCGCCTTGGTATGAATTCGGGAAAGAAAACAAAATTTCTTTTTGTTGGGAGCACAGTTTGCAGCAGAAATGAACTGTGCTGGCAGTACTGGTAACTCGAAGCAGGTGCAAGCCTGGTAACTCCGAAGCAGGTGCAAGCCTGGTACTTCCGAAGCACATGCAAACCTGGTAACTCCGAAGCAGGTGCAAGCCTGGTACTTCCGAAGCAGGTGCAAGCCTGGTAACTCCGAAGCAGGTGCAAGCCTGGTAACTTCGAAGCAGGTGCAAACCTGGTAACTCCGAAGCAGGTGCAAGCCTGGTAACCCCGAAGCAGGTGCAAGCCTGGTAACTCCGAAGCAGGTGCAAACCTGGTAACTCCGAAGCAGGTGCAAACCTGGTAACTCCGAAGCAGGTGCAAACCTGGTAACTCCGAAGCAGATAAAAACGCGAAATTCGTGCCACCCTGGAGGACGAAGATATTAACCGCAACTCTAGAATGTGACAAGCAAACTTTCAACGAAATACAACCAGACATTAGCGCAAGCAAAAACGAATGGGTGTATTCCATTTTGTTTAGTCATAGAGAATGCCAACTTCAGCGTACGCTCACAGACAATGCCACTTTGGACTATGCTTATGCTTGCAGAGAGCGCTTACTCTTCAGCATACGCACATAGCATTCCAATTTCTGCGTATGTCTACAGAGAGCACTAACTTGGTGTATGCCTGGAGAAAATCTATTTGATTGTACGCCATATAGCGCCAAATGGAGCGCACGCCTATCAAATACAGCAGCCTTCGAGGGAATTTTCTGACGTTGTAGTGGCTCAGTCTGACCAAAGACATGAAAACAGACTATGAGCTCATACGCATGAAGAAACGATTGAAGCTCCTACTCTGTTTGCACGTCTTTAGTCAGACTGGGCCGCCGTGGCCAGCTTACTGCTTGGTCCACCCTCTGTCTGTCAAACAAAAATGGAGATATCTCATTGAGTGTCTTTCCAAAAGATACAAGCAAACTTGCCCGCTTTTTCTCTCTACTACGCCTTTCGTGCTGACGGCGAAGCAGAAAAGATGTAACTATCGTTTTTTTAAGTCTTTTGCTTTGACTCAACAATGGAATTGAACCCAAGTCTACCAACTGCAAAGCGGACGCTCGCTTCAAACCAAAACATCGTGATCTCAAACCGATAAAACTTTTATTTTACCTGAATATGAGTGTGGTGTTGTCGATCCACACTTGCAGCATGGTGTGCTTGCTTCCGATGGAGAGCAGGTGGATGTACGGAAATCCTTGCAATGCATTTTTTGTTTCCGGTTCAATAATCACAGTGTGACCATCAGCTGAAAAGAAACCACCGATCGCTTTCGCTGCTCAACACGTGAAGCTTTAGTTAAATGTCTCCTATGCGGGACTTTGTTGTGGGTATGGGAATTTGTTATGGGAAAGGCAAAGCAGGGACCACCTGGTATTCTGATCACACGGGATGTTGAATATAAGTCAACCTTTCGATATCAGTGTTTGCCTCGAGCAACAAAATACATCAACACGTCTACTACCAGCCGGCTTCAGTTTCGAACCTATTATTATAGTAGTTCCAACTGTCTCACTCTTTCCCCACGAAACTAAACTTTAGCTGACTAAATAGCGAAGCTGCCCACCCAGGTTGTCGTAAGAAGCAATTTTGGGGGTCACCAAGAGCGCAGCCTGCCTTGAGGGTGGGGTTAGCAGTCCGCAATTTGTATTCAAAAGTAGCTCATATTGGACTGTCGCTTTCCTATCGTGGTTCGCTCGCGAGGTAAAGCTGGATAGCAGGTCACGTCTCCATCACTGAAAAACGCAATCGTAACATACTCACCCCAGCATCGATCGGTGGAAACTCTCGCATCTTCCACACTCACTTTCATCCACAGGGATACGGTTAACCCACCACCTAGTGGTGGCCACAAAATGCGATTTTCTAAAAAAAATGTGAAGCTTTATGGAATGGAGCAGAACATAAGCGGATGTCAGTGCACCGACTGGCGCAACCACCTTTTCCTAGTTAGCAATCCCAAGTGGGCTTACTTATAACCGGAAGCTCTTGGCCTGCTACGTAAACAGTAGATTCGGGTTCAATTCTCCTATCCAGTCATACCTAAGATATTAAAACTAATATACGCAGTTTCCTTGCTTGGCGCTAGCATAAAAGAAGCAGTGTGGAGAAAAAGCCGGCAAGGTTGAATCCTTAACAGAAGCACTCTACGGGATTTGTTCACCTTTAGGTGACAGACCAGTGGTGAGGCTGTAATGTTTACCTATCGCGGTCGCCTAGCCTGACTGAAAATTTACAAGCAGAGTATGAGCTCACACGTATGAATGAACCTCACAAAGACAAGTTTACAAGAAGGGTTTTGTGGGTGGCTTATTTGTTGTGACACTCAAAATACCAAAACTTCGACAGTCACGACAACATGACTCTGCAACCGACCAAATCTTTACTTGATTCACGAACTCACCAAGAGGCATTTGCAAAGGAGCGACCCTCCAAACGGTCAAGCTCCGATGGGGAGTAGGGTCATGCTTCGTTGAACATGTCGCGTCATCGTCGCTGTCGCTATCTGAATGCGAGAGGCTTTCCCCATAGTGAGAAGGATGAGCCCATGAAAATAACAGATACCACAACGGTCCGGCGCACTGCTGGTCCACCAGATCCAGCAAGTGGTTTAGAAGTTGTTTCTAAAACCGAAAATCAGCAAGTGGTGCAGGAGTGTTTACAGTAACAATTAGCAAGTCGTCCTGCAATTATCTTTAAACTAATAATCAGCCAGTAGTTTAGGAGTGATTTCTAAAATAATTAACACCAAATGGACTCCTGAAATAACCAGAAAGTGATCTTGAAGTGGCGTCCAAAATAATAATCAGCAAGTGATTCATTTGTAATCACAACGCGATTTCAGGTAAATACAGTTACTTGTTTTTTGCTTGTAGAGAATAATAAAACAAGTGTGGAAACAAAATTATACGGTCGTAGGGTTAAGGTGGCAATAGGGTTCAAACTACTTTTTTTCTATGTTTCTTTACCTACGGGATTGAGTCTGTTATGGTATAAAAGTCCAATGATGGTTTAAAAAAATCTTACTTTTTTTCATCTTTTGCCGCCATTTCGGACGCCATCTTGGAATTTTACCCTATTTTCAAAATAGAATTTCGGGCAAAGTACTACACTTAGAGCCATAATTCTTTTTATTCAAAAGTCAGAATCACCTCTGCTAGGGATTAAATGGAACAAATATTTGGCATACAGCTTGTGAATTTTAGTGGACATTCCTAATAAAAAAATATTGAAAATGTACCGAAATTCCCACAAAATGTCGTTTTTGCCCAAAAACCATCAGTTTTATGAAAAAAGTGAACAATTTATTCCGTCCGGCGTCATGAATTACATATATAGCCGAAATATCATCGTCTAAACTCTAAACTCTACAACTAACGACAGTAAAGCATTTCAAAGTTCCAAAATCGTCATTTCGAGAAAATCGAGATTGAAAATATTTTCCACTAGGGTAATCAAACACGGACTCTATAATCTAGAGCTCATTTTTGACAATTCAGAGCAATGTTTAACAAAAACAACCACACATTATGGAAGAATATAGACTGAAGTTGCTTTTTCTGCAAAAAACTCAAATTCGATGAAAACACCGATAACCCCGGTTTCTGAACCCTATTGCCACCTTAAATTAACAAAGTTATAAAGTTACCAAAAGTTACTTTTTCCTGATGCTAGGCCAATTTTTGTTTGTTTCGTCAATATACATTTTCATACGTTTTTAGCATAATTCTCTTACATATTTACTATTTTTGCTCCAGAAAAAATTATTATTAAACATGTTTTATGCTTTCTAAGACCGAAATTTCAATGCTGTCTAAACTGCCAGCTAAAGACCGAAATTTTTTACAGATAGCATAACAAATTACATGTGCGTGCATTATATCAATAATTTAAGCACCAATTAAACAAACTTTCAATTTTTTTAATGGAGTTGCCGTTTTTTTGTTAATTTTATATTTCGTTGAATAAAGTCAATGAAGTTACTTTAAAAAAAAGGCAATTTGGTAAGTTTTTTTGGTCACAAAAGAATCGCCCTAGTGATCACTAAAATAATAACCAGCAAATGGTTTAGACGTGGTCTCCAAAGTAATAACCAGCAAGTGGTTTAGAAGTAGTCTCTGAAAATAATAACCAACAAAACGGTTTGGAATTGGTCTCTCGAACAATAACAAGAAGCTGTTTAGGAGTAATCTTTGAAATATTCACTAGCAAGTAATTTAGGAGTGGTCTCTGATATAATAACCAGCACTTGGATTAGAAGTGGTCCCTATAATAATAACCAGAAAGTGGTTTGAGAATGGTCTTTGAAATAAAAACAAGCAAGTGATTCAGGAGAGATTGAAATAATTATCAGCAAGTGGTAAAGAAGTGATCGTTGAAATAACAACCAGCAAATATTTTGGGAATGATCTCTAACATAATAACCAGAAAATGGCTCAAGGGTTGTTAAAAAAATAACCAGTACGTGGTTAAGGACCTGGCTCCAAAATAACTAGCAAGTGGTTCAGAAATAGTGTCTCACATAATAACTAGTAAATGGATCAGGAGTGGTGTCTGAAGCAACAAATAGCAAATGGTTAAGGATTGGTCTCTGAAATAATAACCAGCAACTGGTTAAAGAGTAGGCTCCGAAATAATAACTAGCAAGTGGTTCAAAAGTGGTCTCTCATGTAATAACCAACAAGTGGATTAAGAGTGGCCTCAGAAATAATAACTAGCAAGTGGTTCGAAAGTAGTCTTTTATCTAATAAGCATCAAGTGGATCAGGAATGATCTCTGAAATAATAGCCAGCAAGTGGTTCAAAAGTGGTCTCTCATCTAATAAGCATCAAGTGGATCAGGAATGGTCTCAGAAATAATAACCAGCAAGTGGATCAGAAGCGTTCTTTGAAATAATAACTAGTCAGCTGTACAGAAGTGGTCTTCAAAATATCACACTGACAAAAGCATCTAGAAGTAGTCATCAAAATAGGTGTGTCATTAACCTTAAAAGTTACTGCAAAGCCACCTTTAACTCGCTCCCTTCTTGAGTTACGCTGGAGGATTCCTTGGAACAACGTGAGCTCTCGTGAACGTATTTAAAATATACTCCAGCATACGCTTGTAGAGCGTTGCAAAAAAAAACTCATGCAACATCTTGCATCACTGAGATAACGTTGAAATTAAATGTCATCAGCGATCCTGCAAAATCAAACCCATGGTCCCTTGCTTTCACGCATTCATCCACTACGACATAAAATGGCTGTTATATTGAACTTTTCGCGATGTACCTATCGATAATGATCAATCCTCTATCTGCAAACATTTAAACCAGCAACATGTAACTGCATACCAGCGGCGGGTTGGGAGAATTAAAGAGCGACAAAAACAACCGTAGGTGTTTGGCAGTCATGCGATGTTTGTTGAGCAGCTTGCACAGTGATAATATCTCAACGCGGCGATCTGAAAATAAAATAAACCACAATTTTATTACTTGTTTTTTGGCAATAGAGGTGAACTTGAGTTTGTAATAGAACGCGCACTTATAAAAACTAAATTACAAAATTGACCGCTTTTTTGAAAAATAACTTTGACGAACTTGATTGAAATCGAAATCTCTCCGCACGACATTATGTTGTCTAACACTTAAAGTAGCCCCGATATTTTTCTCTTCGCAGTACCAAATCGACAATCCCTTCAAGCACCGGGCACCTCATTAGAACCATCTCCTAATCTGACAGCTACGGGTGCCATTCTCAAGAGTCTGTGCTGGAAAAGGAAGACCTTCCCCCAAATAAAATGTTATCAGTTATCAAACCACAAAAAATTTGCAATCTATTTCAAAGGCGAGGTTGGGATCAGCAATCGCAGTTTTGTCACTAACTTGCAACTTTTTTGATTTGTATTGGATAAGACGGTAGAAACGAAAACAACAAAATTAGGTAAAAATTAAATGGCTTATCATGCATTTCTATATCGCTTTCGTTAGCAGTTGCAGTTGTTCAGTGGGCGAATAAGCATCACAGAACGATATCGGTGAAGTACATCCGCAGACGACCGCTGCCCGGCTTTTCATGTTCAGAGGCACAAGCACAACTTGCAATGCGTCACCCACCTTCTGAACGCTGATCGTCGCACCTCAGATAATCAACAAAACTTTCCAAACATGTGGAAATGACGTCAACGTCTTTGCTCATCTTTTTCATGTTTTCCTTCGACATTGAAGCAATTTGAGTCAAACCGCGAACCACTGAGAGAATAACCGAGTCGCGGGTGGTCACGGCACAATGGGAGATCGGTTCATCTACCGCAAGAAAAACATCAAACAAATCTGGCTCTCTCAGAGATGAGCTTCCTTTAGTTTTATTCGTCACGAGACCACGGTGGCAGTCCAAAAACAATTTGCGGTTCTAATGCAATATCGCTCGAAAACATTTTAAATTAATACTAACGAGAAGCGCAAGTTTTGATAAGTGCATAATGTGAGCTATTTCTGGCAAAACAAACAATAACACCTTACCTTCGGGATCACGGGGGAAACCTGCTGAATCGGGAGAGCTTTTTTCTTTTTTATTTTCCAATAACCGAATGGAAAGCAACAGCAACTCCGGGTGTTGAAGATGGCCATTGATGAACTTCAAATAATTGTCTACTCGAGATTCCGCGGATTTTAACGAGACTTTGCACGGAGTCAACTGAAAGCTGCTGGACATCGCTAAAATGAATAACGTTTTGAAGAGATAAAGAAAATGCTAAATGTTTACGCAAGATATGATGACGGTCATCCTCCTATTGCTAGGGATGAACAAGGAGGGTTACAATTATACTTAATCAGTAAGTTGTGGCATCCAGCCATCAAGTTTTATCCCGGCTCAACCTTTGTCCCTTTACCCACTGCATTTTCACAACGAATGCAAGGCGTCTCACCAAACTATTTACTAATTGTTGTTAGTTAACTTTAAAAAGATGCTTCGAACCTGTTGATCTGTGCGAGTCCGACTCGGATCCGGCGTCGTAACCATCCGAGGACAAACTGTTGGAAAGAGTCTCTTCTTCGTCGTCTTTAGTTGCATAGTGGGACTCTGTGTGCTCCGTGGGCTGGCCGGGGGAAGTGGGGCATGATGAATCATATTTAGCGCCGTCAAGCGGCCTGGCAGTGTTAGGAGTGAGAAGAAAACTGGCCGAATTGGAGCGGCTATGGCTCCTGTTGGCCGAACCGCCACTATTGATAATCCGCTGCAAACCATGCAGAACCGTTTTCAATCTGAAGACAAAACCAATTCAGAGCAACTGATTTCAGCTTGTACGTGCAGTAGGTGGGAGGGGATCACATAAGACTTAAAGCATCACCTATGCTTTGTTGGTGCCACGCAGAAAACAAAGACGCAACTGCAAAATTCTGAATGACATAACGGTATTGAACCCATAACACAGCGAGTAAGACGAATCTTTGAGATTATCTTACTTTAAAGTTGGCGTTGGATTGTCAACAATAGGGTCCACAGCTGCTTGAAACAGAGAACCGTGAAGCAATCTAGAGAAAGTGAGCGACGATATCCGACCGCGCAGTGACGGTGTTAGCATGCTCATCACGTCATCAGTGTTGACGTCAAACTGTGAAAGAAACGGAGTTGGTGGCAATTCAACGAAATCTCAATGAAAATATTCGCATGGCAGTTAAAAGCAATTAAAAATTTCAAAAAAAAATTGCATTGAATGAAAGCAAAACATAGCTAGAAGTTTTTACTGCATACTAATAAACGCCATGCACACACTGCTTGCATGCAATTGTGAAAACCAACTAATTCATGTCACGGGTAATTCTGCGCTACATCTAAACAAAAATATTCACATCTATTAAAATAAAGATGTAGGATTAAAACAACATTGCAAAAATTTTAATGATATATAATTATTGACTGGAAAAATGAAGGCGGATCCTTGGAGATAGGATTTGTAGTTTTACGAATTTTTATGAACTGGGAAGTAGTAGTAGTAGTAGTGATTCAGTTTTTATCCGGTGTTGTCCCTTTAACAAGGGATAGCCGAATTTACCCCATTCCTTCTGCAATTGCTCACACTCCAACCCTCCACTTGTCTCATCTCAGGGCATCCTCTTTCTTCAAACCAATCTTATCTGTCTCCTCTTCACTTGCTTCTTCCAGGTCTTCTTCTGTCATCCTCGCTTTCTCTTGCCACTCACTTCAAGATCCAGAGCAACCCTCAAAACACTATCGTCATCCCTCCTCAGCACATGTCCATACCATCTAACTCCATTCGCTGTTGCTAACCGCTCTATAGTTTCCTTCAACCCCAACATATCCATCTGTTCTTCAGTCGTATTCCTGTCTACCACTTTCTGGTAGACAGGAAGACGACTGAAGAACAGATGGATATGTTGGGCTCTCACCATAGCTCTCTCCGTTCTTCTCAAAATTGCTTTTTCATTTTCTTTTAGACACCATGTCTCACTCATGTAAAAATTTAGCAAAATTTCAAAAACTAAGAAAAATCTCAGATTGAATGGCCCAGCACAATGCAAAGCCGCAATGCAAGGGAGCGACTCAACACTTTTCTTAAGATTCCAGCCAAATTCGAAAACTAAATGTTGTGAAAGGCGGCACAAAAAACACTATAAAATAACAAACAAACAAAACTAAGACGTTAGATTTATATCCAAAAAGTTTCTTGAATTTTTGGGCAGTTTTTCTGATAAAAATTACCTTTATTTGCACGTGAAAATCGGGAAGGCTTATTGAGCGCCAGATACAGCCTTATAAACTTTGGTTGAAGCCATTAGCATTGTATAGGAAACAAATGGCATCAAAGCAAAAAAAAATACACACGGGCAGATATTTCGTTAAACATTTTTTTTTTAAATAATTCCGTCCACGTCGAACGATGACGAAACAAAAGGTTAGGAGCTATAGATACAAGTGCGTAGTTCTTAACTGGGTGAACGAATAATTAATACCCGTCGTGATCCACTCCGTCAGAATCGTGAAGCTGTTCACCCAGCATGTTGTGAGAGGCGACTTCAGGCGACTCACCATTGGTAGCCTAGCTTGGTAGCGGTGAGGCTGCAAATTTTCAAAGCTCGCTCACATCCCCGCGGATGACGAGCTCCAAATAATTTGCGTGTAGATAGGCACAGCCAGTACAGGCACAGAATAGAAAGACGCCTTGCCTCTTCCGTCACTGAGAAGCTACTTACACAAATTTTTCTAAAAATTTGGATTTCATCGAGATTACTCTAATTGCATCAAGTATTTTAATATTTCAAATCTATAATTATATCAAATCATTTACGGCAATCAGCATTTAATTTCGCGCAACCGACTAAACTGATTTTATTTACCGCAATATTACTGATGTGAGTCCTGTGTGCGATGCTGGCATTGCTAAACCTATATTGTTGCAAGCGCTTAACATTTCGTAACCGTTCTTCAAACTATTTCTTGATTGAAGCCGGAATCGACATTTTCCACTTTAAACAACAAGCAATCCTGTAGGCAGGGGGCGATTATTGCTATTTGTTGCACACGTCTAGAATCTACCGCCTAATCAAATACGTTGATAGTTTTAAAGCAGGAAATAAGTTTTTGGAATTAAAGTACAATATTAGCGAGTAGTTAACCAGAGCAATAACTGTCAATTATTGCGAATTCTACAAGCCATTTTAGATATGGCGGTGAAAGATTTGATGAAGTCAAAGGGGAGAGCATATAAAAATTCAAAAACCACTGGTAATACGCTAGATCTCGGAATAAATAAACTAATATCAAACCACGCTATGACAGCATGTGAGTTAGCATATGACTAATTGCTACTATGTTTAATGCGTTACGTTGTTTTATAAAAAATGCCAAGAAACACAATAAAAATGTGAATCACAAGTTTTTGTCAAAATGGAAATGGAAATATAGTTTTTGTCAAAAGCAATTTATTAATGACATTAATGTTTACAAGCAATGTTTGTAGGTGTATTAAATACACTAACCTAGGCTTATATTTGTGCGGGACATCGGAATTGTGATGTCATAAACAAAGTACACTAGTTTGTTTATCTAATAACCTCAATTCTTCGTAAGAACTGAGACACGGCATGCAACAAATTTTCAAGTTCACGCCGCGAACCCGATCTAAATCAGGCTAAGAAAGTGAAAGTAGCACTTCATTTGAAGATAGTCACCACTCGAAATTACAGACTATAGCGACACCATTACTGGGGCGTACTAGCATTAGTGGGCACCTCTAAGACAAATAGTTACCTCTTACGTCTTGATGGGTGAGCACCTTTACACATTAACCCGATGAAGCGCAAGAGCACATTACGGGTAAAACGCGGGAGCATATCGGAAGCATGAAAGCATATCGCCAACGAAGCACGAAAGCATATCGCCGGTGAAGCACGAAAGCATATCGCCGGTGAAGCACGGCAGTATGTCACTAGTAACATACCAGAGTATGTCACAAGTAACACATCAGAGTATATCGCCGATGACACACGGGAGTATGTCTCCGGTGAAGCACGGGGACCGGTAACACTGTCGAGTGAATTAAGCCTGATTTTATGACGACAACAATCAGGTGATCAAGCGTTCAAACCTCAATGCGTTGTTGTACTCTTGCAAAGACATTTCATGACCATCTACTTGGCTTGGCGAATTCGATATAATAAAAGATAAGTTTTGGTACCTTAGTGCCGGACACTAAAATCATTTTGATAAGTAGCTTCACCAAAAAACATGATCAAGTTTAGCGCAAAAAGCATTTTCAACAAAGTCTACCACAATTAAAAAATTACCCGATCTTTTAACTTCGCGCAGTGGAAACAAATCTTCAAGCAAGAAGCAAACAATGCAAGTTTATCCTCCAATACACGCTGCTGGATCTCAATATCTATCACAGATTCTGGTGTGTCAATCGCACTGTCAACAGGTGCTTGAAATAAAGTGCTCTTTGTCGAGGAATCTGAAAGAATGTCATCCAAGCTGGCAGTTTTCTTAAGAGAATTCTTTTTAAGCGGGTTAATCTTCGGCATTGAGTTCAATCTGGTTGGAAAAGTTTTGTTTTCTACTCTGGCAAAATTGCATAAGTTCTCAGCTGAGGAATTGACGCTTTTAGCAAAGCTATCGTTGAACGATTGATCTATGGTAGTGAGAGTAAAATCGATTTCTGAATCAAAGTAAGAACTCAATCCGGTTGCTATCAAGCCGAGCAGCTTAAGTGCAATGTTAAAACCGTTCATGTCAAGGAAAATCGAAGACATTTCACCACGAGCTGGCACAGCGTGACCAAGGACGCGCCACGAGTCGGAGAGCTTCTTCCATTTAAAGACTTCCACTTCACCAGGCAAATGGATGTTTTCAGTTGAAAAAACAGAAGAATTGACGCTGTGGTTGCTGGCTGATCCTCTATCGTGGGATGGATCAAGATGTTCCAGGCTGGTCGATCGATAACCGGATGTTTCCGACAGTTTTCGCTTCATTTTACCTCCAAGATTAAAGTCTGCTTCCGAATCGGTGGAATCAGCTCCACTGACCGCCCGAACAAAGCTTATTGTTTTTTTTAATTTTTCTTTAAACGGATCATGTGACGACGCCCCGGTTAGATGCAGTGAAGTTTGGACAAACTTTTTAAGTTCGGTTACATAGGCGGATACTTCATCTACCTGCAGAGCGTACGCAGACATAGCAAAAGAATTCGTTGCTTGCGTGGAGACAGAATCTCGAACTTGCTCACCACAGTCTTTAGCTCTGCGTTTGTCGCTTCCCCATGAAAAGGAAATGCCACGAAAAAACGACCGTACGGTCCCTGTTTGTATAGTAACAGGTTCAGCAGACGTTAGTTTCTCCGGCTGCATATTTGATGCTGGTTTAAATAAAGAAATAGTAGCAGAGTTGGAGAGTTTTTGCAATGTGTTCGTGGAGAGCAGCCTGAACATATCCAGCAGTAGAGGCGTAAGACCAGCATTATCAGTGGTGCACGACTCACTTTCCCGACCACCCAACAATCGGTTAAGAGCTTTTAATCCGCTATGCCTCACAAACAACATTCTACAAACAAGAGATTCCTCGATGAATTGTAACGTCATTCCCAACACAATGAAAATGACGTCATCAGCAATTGATGTTTTTCTCTCCGATGCCAAGTTTGGAGCTACATCCCACGCGCTTCCAGCATAGCTGTGAAGAATTGGCACAAAAACGAGTGTTAATAAAGCATTTTTAGCTTGACTGCATAGATGCTGCGAGAGCGACTGTAAATGTAAAGCAACTCTCAGAGCAAGATCGGCAAATTTTGAACAGAGAAGGGGTTTATAAAGGCACAAAGATAACCATGGAAACTGGCCGCTGTGTCGGAGCATGAAATCCTCAGCACATTTAACCGATGACCATGAATTGCTTGCTGATGATAACTTCATATCAACCGGTAATGAATGTCTGAAAAATAATGCTAAATTAGTTAATAAAACAGTCTATAACGAAAACTTCATTTGTTGCAAATATATCGTTGCCTGATTTGAAAGGAGTTTGCAGTTAAACATTGAACAAGTTATGTTAAAGCTTGCTTCGAAGTTGCAGTTCCCAAAACCAAAACACCGCAGACTATCTTAACATTTCTGAACTAATTAGCAGTAGGATGGTCCAACAATTTTTTTTCGAAATTTAAAGTCTTGCCCTTTCAAATGGTGAAGTCAACTATAAAAGTCTTACATATGCAATTTTAGTGATTTTTGAAAAAGTTTAAGAGGTAGCTTAAATATTTCAATTTTTCAGGATGGTTGGTCGTTGGTCTAGTTAAACGCTTGCTATAATCCAGTTACATTTCTATTTTCGCTTGTTCGTGTAAACATACTTAATCTTTAATATATTTCTAGGACTCACCAAGGTTTTATTTATACAGGGCTGAACTCCAAAAAAACCTACATATTTTGCTGTATGGATCATGGCGCATTCGAATGCCAGAAGTTCAACGGATGTATGGCTGTTAGCTCCACTAATAGCTCACCTATCTGGAAGTAAATTGCCTAACATCCAACACGCATTAAACCTATTATACCATCACCACTATATACATAAATTACCGTGAAGCAAGTAATGGTTATTTGGAATAAAGCTGGCATATCAACAAGCCAAAATTATAACGTGATAAATAAACTGAAAAAGCTTGTGTAGAACTATATTAATTTTACAAAAAATAAAGAAACAAAAATTGAATCACAGAAAAAAAACAAAATAAAAAAGAAGTTGAGTTCAAAGAACAGCTAAACAAATTGTTTAATATTGTCCACGCAAGTGCTCTAAAAAATATCATGTGAGCAAGAACCACGAGCCCATCAGTTGGTGAGAAAAAACACAAAAAAAGATTGAAAGAAGCATCCGCTGACCAAATTAGAAAGAAAAGTGTAAGAACAGAAGTTAAATGAGCATCATGTTCATGCTTAACATTTTCCTCTGAGTCTCAACCATCAGCTTAAGAAAGCACACAAGACGACAGTAACTTTGAAGAACCAGAACCCAAGAAGATTAAGAAAATAGGCCACAGAAAATATGTGCAGAATATTTTTTCAAGTGAAGTGACTTCAACATTAGATCGTGTTACCGTATCAGATAGGGCTGCAACCTTCATAATCGCTGCCACTGCCAATTCTCTTGGTCATGATATATCAAGGGCGCCACTTTCCCGGTCTTCAATAAGACGAGAACGGCTTGTAAATAGAACAGCATGCGCAAAAACTGTGAAGCATAGTTTCAATCCAGATATTCGTTTAGTTATTCGTTTGGATGGTAAAAGGCTTTCGGATATAACACGAAAGAGTAAAGTTGACCATCTTCTCCTCCTTGTAATGGTAAAGATGTTGAGAAGTTACTTGCTGTGCCAAAACTAAAACATGGAAATGTGAAACAATTTCCAAAGCTGTGGTAGATACTCTTAAAAGTTGGAATCTTAAAAACAGTGTTGTTGGTATGCGCTTTGAAGTGACTTCAAGTAATACAGGTGGGAATCGTAGTGGCTGTCATAACAAGAAATTGCTGTAGCTCGCTTGACCATATCCATGAACTAGTTGTGACGGATGTTTTCTAACATTTGTTGGGCCAGTCAAGTGGTCCAATTGTTCAGCTGTTCAAAAGGTTTCAAGAACATTGGAAGTCCATTGACCAAGCAAATTTCCAAAAGTATAAATCCAATCAATATCTGTGTGACAAAATGCAAAGTGACTTGATACAAGAATTGAAAAAAGACGCTTTGGAATTTGGTGCTAAGATCTTACCAGAGAACTTGCAAACTAGGGATGACTACCAAGAATTAATTGAGCTCAGCATAATATTTTTTGGGAGGAGTGCCAAAACATGCTTTTCATTTTATGGCTTCTGGAGCATGTCGCCAAGCCAGGTAGATGACAAAGTGTATTACCTATTTCGGTCACAATTCAAGCTTGCAAGTCAAAAAGAAAAAGCATTGACTGAAATGAAATTACTCATTTTGACTCTGAACATGACGGCATGGATTCAGTCAACAGAATCAACTTCAGCTCCAGTGAATGATCTGAACTTATTGAAACAACTAAATCGGTACACATCAATTAACAATGAGGTTACCAAAATTGCAGTGAAGAAACCTAAAGGCATAACTGGTACCTGCATGAAAATTTAGTGTGTTTCAGTTTGTTTAGCGATGTCGTGAATTCAGATATTAAAACGAAGATGGTGAATGCATGGTAAATGAAGATGGTAAATAAATGAAGTTGGTGATGGTAAATGAAGATGGTGAATACAGCAAAATCAGAATGCGATGTTCCACTGGATAACCTTCATTCGTTGTCAGCAGATTGGTTTCTTATTGAACGATCTGCTTCCCTTCTTAATGCACTTGAAATTGATACAGCCTTTACGGACTTCCTTCCTACAGAGCGGCCAGATTTGCTTTCATATCAACTAGTCCAGTCGATTGTTCGGGGTATTAAAGTGGTAAATGACTGTGCGGAGAGGCATGTTGCTTTTATCACCCAACAAAACTCAGTCACAAATAATAATGAAGAACAAAAATAATATCTTCTTCGAAGGTGTCTGACCACAGGGCAAAATACCAATCTCCTGCAAAATCCTTGCTGTTTGGTGATTGTTAAGTGTTTGCAATTTGTTGTATATGTGCTGCTTCATTTGTGAAATTCATTATCACACACAAGAATATAGGATCAGATCAGTGACTATTTGTGTAAAGATGCAGTTCTTACTACACCATTGTTGAACCATGCTAAATAGCTAATTTAATTAGAGCATTAGCGCATTATGAGAAATATCAAATTTTTGAATTGATTAAGCGACCCTTAAATGAGAATGGAAACAATCAAAATTTTGTATTTTTCACTTTTACCCATTACTCGCTACACAAGAGGGTAAGGTTTAAATTTTAGGACAAAAAATTTTTGTTTGATATTTTTGGATCACCCAAATCAAAAGGCGCTTCAATGTAATTGTGCCGTCTCCAATCCCATCATGTTGGATTGAAATGGCTGTTGGCTTACCCCAGGGTCACAGATACCATGAGCTCCCCCTGAACCAAACATTTTTGAAGTGCTTACCCTGAGCAGCCACAGAAGGGCAGCACGCACTCTTTTTTAAATCGATTGCCTGTCTTTTCTTTTGCTGTTCTGCCTTTTTTTTCCTTGCTTTCTTATTCTTCTACTTTTCATTATTCTTCTATTTTTCCCTCTCCACTTCAATCCCACTCCAACTTTTCTTAGGATCACCTTTGACCACACTTTTTCCTTTTCTGCACAAGTTTATTTGCTTAAAGCCAAATTCTTCTTCTGCCTCAAGCCCTATGCCGCATCTCTGCTTCCTCATGGGGACCCTCCAAGAAGTCCATTGCTCTTTATAAAGATTCTCCAATATGCTCCACGTAGATAGTTTCCATTTCTCTGCATTAACAACATTTGCTAAGTTGAAACGCCTTCACCGAGCAGCCAGTCGCACCATCACTGGCTGCCTCTTGTCCTCCCTTATCATACTTCTCTCACAGGCGTCCCTTGCACTCCTATGATCACTCTTGACTAATTTTGCTCTGTCACCTTATGAGCAAGCTTTTCGTCTTCCAACCTCTTTTTCTATTTCAGGTTTGACCAGACGTAAAAATGAAAATTAGACTTTCCACGTCCTCTTGGAGAGATTTTGTGTCCCCTCATTCGCTCATGTTTTCTTCTTCTTCCACCAGGGAGGTTCTCTCTGCTAGCCCTCCCTCCATCCCCTTGGAACCCATCTTTTTTTGGCATAGAGCTCACTCTTTCTAACTCATGCTCTCAATCCGACCATCTTCTTTCCCCATCTTGACTCTTTTCTCCTCATGATCTTGTGATTTGGACAAATGGTTCTGTTCCTTCTGCTTTTGCAAAAAGCGGTTTTGGCGTTCTAGCCAACTAATTACTTTGTGGCCAGGGATGTGGAAGCGGAAGCAGTCCTTTTTCTGTGGAAGTGGAAGCACGAAAAACCTGCCGCTTCCACATAGGTTATTTGACTTAAAGAGTAACTTGCCAAAAAAGTTTTCTCCATTTCCCAATGTGGATTAAACGGCGAAGTTGCACTATAAGTCTGAATGAACGTGCGATATCATTAGCGCGAGAGAACGAGAAAAAGTATAAGTAGCATCATATTTTATATCGATTACGGGCAAGAAAAAGGTAGTTTGGACAATGAAACGTAGCTAATAAAAAGATGATTTGATTAAACTTAACTAACCTTGGTTAAGGAGTTAAAAACGTTGAAAAAGAAATTATTCACGACGGAAACAACTTAATCATTCTACATTAGTTCACTTCAACAGGGGTTTCGCAAAACATGCAGTTGTGTTCCGTGAGGGTACCACAAAGGTTCTTCGTTTATTACTAATAATTATACTTATTTCAGTATATTGATTTCTTATATGTAGTGGCGTTCCGTGTATCCAGTATAAATAGTGATGGAATCTTGTGATAGCAAGTTGCAGATTGTGACGTAATTCTGTTTACAGCTATAGGATTCCTGGATACAAATAAGGTCAATGGGATGAGACGAAATAAAGTGTAGAAGTTCAGTGCTCCTGGCTCGTAGACCCCAGCATTCCATTGAAGAACCCTGAAAGAGTCGAGAGGGAAAGAAGAAGCAGGAGGTAAAGAGAAACAGCCAGGAGCATGAGGCGGTGGTGAGGGTGCAGAGGGAGAAGATACAAAGTGGGCGGAAAAGGGATAAGAGGTTTGAAGGCGAGGATGGGGTGCAAGTGATGCATTAGCAGAAGGGGGCCAGATGCGCCAGATTGAGCAGTGGAGGTATACCAGATGGAGGAGTTCAAGGAGGAAGTCACTGTGCTGGTAGGTGTGGGATCTCAAAAAAAAGCAGGGAGGGAAGATCCAGGAGTGAGAGCTGCCAAGAATTCTGAATCTAGAAAAGGAGAGTAGTGAGCAATTTAAATGTACCCAATTAGAGCATATGCAGCATTGCACTGACTTACCCCGCCAGATCACATTTGCAGCGCACACTAAACAGGGAATAACGGGACAAGGGTTAGGATGAACGTTGCCGCTCATCAGGAGAAGGAGAAGAATGAGAAGACGGGCAAGAGAAAGGCAGGAGAAGAGAGAAAACAGGCCGATTTTAAAGAGGCTGCGTGCTACCCTTCTACGGTCGTTCAGAGGGCTGCACGGCGAAAGAATGGTTTGTGTGAGGGGAGTGCCTGGGGTAACTGAGACCCTCGGGAAGACCAACAGCCATTTTAACCCAACCCAAATGGGGTCGGGGACCGCACCACCATGTTGAGGCGGCTGTAGATTGGTGCGGTTCAATTTTGCTCGCTTTATATACTGTATATACGATAAAAATTTTGTACTTCACTATTCAGAAAGATTGGAGTCAATACGTGTTTGGGGACAAACAGAAAGTCCGAAATGATGATTAGAGTTAAGGTTAACTCAAAGTCAGAGTTAGTTGAGGACAGAGAGGAAAAATCAGCTCTATACGGTGTAATTTATTGTTGTGACGACAGGTTATTGTCGAGAGCTGTAATATGTGGTCATACGGTTTAGATCTGAGAAGTATTAAGTTAACTGTTGTAAAAGTGGTTGTAAGCAGTGAAGGAGCTTGTAATAACTGTCTATTTGTTGAAGTGTTTAACTATTTTTTGAATTGTAGTAACGAAATATTTGATTTTCTTGCAAGCAATTCGTGATTTCTAAATTTTTGTTAGTGGGAGTTCCGTGACAAAGGCAAAAGTACATTAGGGGTTCCGCGATGATAAAAGGTTGAAAAGCACTAAACTACATTCAACTCGAGTTTTAACATCTAAATAAGAAAAACACATAGTAGTTTGGAATAATAAGCTCAAGCGAAGTAGGTAAAGTAATAGCAATAAATGGAGGTTTTTGTCCCCTCAAAATGATAAAGTGAAAAAGGCAGGCTACAGACCCACAAAAGTTAAAAAAAATTGTCAACGATCGTTTTCTCACTTTTTGTTAGTGGAAGCGGAAGCGTTTGAAAAATAACCGCTTCCACATCCCTGTTTGTGGCACTAAGACCACCCTTTCCTATTTGACAGATACAGTGTGTTCGTCTGCTGAAGCCTGCGCCGTTCTGCAAACTGTTCGGTAGTCTAGCTGCACCAACAAGACTGGCATTTCTCTTCCCTTCTCCTCCTCTACTTTCAAGTTACAATGGATCCCCAGTCACTCAATTCTTCTGGTAAATGGCACGGCCGATAAGTTGGCTATGCAGAGTATGGTGATCAAGGCATCCTCTGTCCTTTGTGGTCTCTCTCTCTCCTCTGATCTCTTGTATCCACTCTGCTCTTTTCTCAAACTGGAAGCGGACTGTCCCATCAAAATTCTTTGACGTGCAAGTTCTCTCAGCTTCCACTTAAAAACTAGTGCTTCCTCATCACGCTCGTGTTCTCTCTCGCCTTACCTGCAACGAAAACAACTTTCAGTTAAGCTCTTATCTCTCTAGAAATGGCACGATTAAAAATCCTTCGTGCAGCACCTGCGGTCATCCAACGCAGGACACCTCTCACCTCATTCCGCACTGTCCAACCACAGATTCTTTGCATTGCTCACTTTTTGGCAACTCCATTTCTCTCTATGACCTCTGGTCCAGGCCTTGAAAAGTTCCCCGGGTCTGGGGCTCCATGGTCTCCTTCCATGCCTCCCCCTTCGGAAGAGGTGGGGTAATAATAACATACCAACATTAACATAATGTCTACAGCGACTTTTGAGCACCTCTACAGCTAGTCTGCTTGCTTTGTTGGTGGTACGGCTATCAGTCATTAATTTGCATTTATAACTGGTTTGAAAAGAACTGCTACCTTACCCTAGGCTCACTTTGATTCCAAGGTTTACAATTTGAACCTAACCAGCCATTTCATGATGAACCTCCATCTTAGAGAAAAATAGGCAAACACATTAACATGCCAACATTCGTCTGTCGAATGTGACGCAATGTCTTAATAATTACAACAAGTCACTTTTCTCTGGATGCTCTTAAGCATAAAGCGTAAAACCAAAATTAAAATTTACACCATAGACTAGCGTCCTGCGCGAAGCTGCAAAAGACCTTTCGTTCAATCCATGAAAAGGATCTGAAGTGATGGTCGAGCATCTTTCACTTTCACAGAAGAAAATTAATTAAATAAATTACAACCAACAATAAACAATTGGAGAGGATAGAATAACCTACACTGAACAGTGCGCCAAGTATCGCACTGTCGCGGTGATGTAGTAGTTAAAACGACCGCTATGCAGTCGATAGGCCTGGGTTTTTAATTCCCTTTTGGTAAGTATGGGTTCAATAGCTTGGTCGAGTCATACTAAACACTTCAAAATAGTATTCACAGACCTCCTTCTAGGCGCACAGCAATAGCAGTGACGTGGAGACCGACATATGAAACTGAATTAACTGAGTCATCATTAAAGAATGCAATGAATCTATGTGACAGAAGTTCTTAATTACTGGGGAGCAACAGAGGTTGCAGGTGGGGGAGAATTTAGAATATTTTAGGATAGAAGCAAAGGCACCGAGTTTATCAAGTTTTCGGGGAAGGGGGACGCAACTGTGACGTTACGCTTCAGCAATGCAATAATTCACGTAATCAGCTCAGCCCTAAAGTTCACAAACAAGTAACCTACTGAAAACAAATCAGCAGCTCCAAAATACCTGGCTACTTGAGTTTTTAAATAGCCGCTGAGTGCTATTTTCATTAACTTCATGTTCTAGAAAGAGTTCAGTAACTTACGTTGAATATGCTTATTCAAACTCTACGTTTCGTGGGTCATTCGTCAGCATTTCAAAATATCAAGTAAACAGTGCATGTTGAAAAAAATAAGCCTATGCCGGCATGATCGTGAGCGATCAGAGATCCTGATTGAAGTAACTGTTACAAAATAATGAGATGGAGCTACCACAACTATAACGCAAGAAAAAACTGCACTGCAGTTGTTGCTAAATTAAGGCAAATAATTTAACTAGTTGCATATCCCTATCGTAATCAAGTAACTAGAGGATTTTGCTATTGCAAGTAAGTTTTCTTAGCTTGCGCCGTTCTTCACCTTTCTCTAAACCAGCAGCCTTAACTTTATACCTAAGCTTTGCAATGGAACAATCAGTACGCATGTCCAGTAGAAAAAAATCATGGTCTATTTTTGTGCAAAATGATCGCTTTCGAAACGTCTCTAAACAGTAATGCTTCGTCTATAGAGTGAAACTTCAACAGCTAATAAGGCAGATTCTTGAAGAGATGTTGGCTGGCCTACATCTTGTGGTATATAATTAGATAATTTCTTAAAAATCAACTTTAATTCAAAAATTAAGCAATGAAGAACAAAATGCAATGTGATCACCGATCTGAGATACTTGCCACAAGAACAAATTTCCGTCAAAAGCCATTTACAGAGTTGAATACGCTGGATCCACGATAGATGTGCTAAGGTGAAGAGGGTGAACCTCAGTTTGGCAAGGTGCTTTGCAAAAAATGTTGGGAAAGAACGGGTGGAGCAGTGGAATCTGTTGAAGAGTTAAACTACAAGGTCAAAGCAGTAAAGAAATGTTGCTATCAGGGCGATAGGGAAAATGCCAGTTACAAGTGTGAAGCAGTGGTAACGACAAGGACAAGATCTGGATGGATACAATTCAGAAAATGTAGAGAGCTGCTACAGAAAAAAAGGTTCCCAGCAACGATGAGAAGAGTCTATCAGCAATGCTGTATGGAAGTGAAACGTAGCGTCTGAAAGAAAACGATACGGCAATGCTGAGAATTGAGAAGGCAACGATAAGAGCATCGTGTGGAGTGAAGTTACTGGACAAACAGAACACAAAAAAACCGATAGATATACTGAATCTGAAAGAAACTGTGCACAGGCAGGCACAAAACACATGCGGTGCGACGATGCGGGCACATATTAATGAGAAATAGCGCCAATGTGCTGCAAAGAGCATTGGCTTTTGAAATGGAGGGGCGGGGTGGAAGAAAGCGACTAAAAAGGACATGGAAGAGCAGATCAACATGGTCCACTTGACAAAGAAAGAACTTTCTTCGTTCTTGTCACGTTGTAATTAACCATTGCCAACATGCGTAAAAAGCGGTCGCAAATATTTGAAATGGAAATTTGATTTTTGTAAAAATAAAACCATACGAAAGTGATTAAATAGAAAAAAAATCGTGGTGGCAAATATTGGGAGTTTGAGAAAAGCAACTTTTTTAATCTAAATTTGGAGGCTATCATGTGCAACTACCTGAAAAACTACAAAAAGTCACTTAGAGGCGCTTGCCGTAAAATGTAGTATTCTGCATTTGTAACCAAATTTGTGAGGGAGCAGCTACCCTGACCAAAATTTCAGGGGGTACCACTCTTACTTAGCGCCACCAATTGGGGTGTCGAAACGCACCAAAAAGTCGTTTTGAAACCGCAAGCTTACATCCTTGGGCCTCATTTTCGGAAATCAACCAATGTTGACTTGATTGCCTTAGTTCTTCTTTATTGACTGCAACTTGTGTTGAAAACCATTTTCTTTTAGATCAATTTATTCAGCGCGTCGATTGTTTATACGTGAGCTGTAAATATGGCTGCAGCAAAAATAGTTTACTACGACTGAATGAGGAAAATTTAAATAATAGTCAAAGCTGAAAGTGAAAAATCATAAATACTTCAAAACCGCAATCTGCAGACAGAGCCCATAGACACAGTGGGACTACAACAACTTAGTTATCGTTGTAGTAATGAGCATTCCAAATTATTAATGTGTAATCACTAAGTTTTTCACCGTGCATCATCGAAAAGAATCATAGCCTGTTCGACTGTTTCTAAAAAATTACCTCCAATTTATCGTCGTCTTTTTCTCAGAAAATATTTCCTTCTTTGCAGTGCCAATGGGTGAGTTACTCGACTCCATCCAGCTGCAAGGAATATCAGTAATGTGGATGGATGAGGGAGATACTGAGCTGAAGTGGAATGCAATAGTTCAATGAAGTGCAATTAGATCACTACTATGTAAATCTTCAAGAATAGAAAAACTGAAGATTATCAGCTCCGCTAATAAACAATGACAATACAACTGAATGACACAGAATGGATCGGAGTGTAAAAAATCATCACATGATTCTTTTAAGTCAGCACCCATCCATGCTATGCCATTGCAGTTGACACAAACTGTAGCCGGCATTCGAAGCGTGAGATTCAAGACAAACGCTGGATAAGCTCAACGGCACCGCTTGCAACTTAACGCGGGCTTGACGATTTTCGATAAATCTGACGTTTAAACCACACCACTCTGCCAAAAAGTAGACTCTAGTTTGAACATAAAATGTATAAATTATATCTGACGTCTTAACACAAAGCATACTCGTCTGCAGCTTGTCTTTCCTCTTTGTGATAATGGAAGAGCAATATTTTTCCAACAATCGCCAAAGCCAGATTCTGAGTCTTTTCATTCCACTTCGACAAATTGCATAACAATGGCACCAGCATAGAGGCCATAGGAATGCACTGACAGACACCAAATCGGTCTAAAATTCTCAAAATTTCTCGAAGAAATGCTGATCGTGACCTCATTGTTGATGAGAGAACAAGCAGAAACTTAACACCAGTTGCCACCGCACACATTGCGTTGTCATCTCTGCAATTCACAACACGATCATCAAGTGTTACGACCAACTTTGGAGCTGCCAGAATGTTGAATACAACCAAGCAGTAAATTATTTACAGCAACATCAAGCCATTTAAGTAGAATATACAGGTTATTGGGACCTGGGGGGGTGCCGCATCATTCATTTCTTATCTAAGAATACACAAACCCAGTTGCTAACCACCTCATCTTAAAATTAAAATATCCTCTAATCAGTACAAGTCGGTTAATAAAAAAAACGCAAGTGAAATGTTGATGAAATACATGTAAAACAATTGGTACAGATACAGCACAGTTCAAAATTAATTCAGTTTACTTAATTACAGTACAGAGTACAGATACTGTTTTATAGGTCAAATTGGGGCTGGATAACTGATAGTCAGGCTAACTGATTACCGGATTAGAGATGGTCAACTAGTATACTCCACAGTGGATCTGAACAACCATTCTGCGTTTTGCGCCACTATCCCAGTTCTGTAGGATAGGAGTATAAAAACAGAATACATCACAATTTCCATCTAGCAGAAAAAATGAAATTAAGAGCTTTTAAAGCAGCGGTTCTCAACCAGAGGGCAGCAGCATATGAATAGGGTGGGCTATAGCATATGAATCAAGTGGGCAATAGCCAGGGTTACTATTTCCAAGATTTGTGTTTATTTTTGAGTTGCGTGCTTATTTTCTCTAAAAAATCACTTTGTTTCGAAATTTATCGATTAATAGGAATGCGTGATCGTGGCCTGCGACGTGAAATAATGTGGCCTGTGAAAAAAAATTAAAATGTGGCTAGTCGTGGGAAATTTGGTGGACTTGAATGGCAAACCTATTATTTATATCTCAAGACAGATAGATATCCAAACAAAGCCCTCACACGTAAAAGTTGGCGAAAAGCATTGATCTCCAAACAAAAAGAGTTTTTGCACCAAACTGCATGACTAAATTGCAAACTTATCACGAAAACATTACTTTTCCAATACGTGCATATTTTTTGTTTTAGGCTGCTGGTAACCCCAGCCATAGCCCATCAATCAGGTCGGCAATAGTGCATCATTTGGGAGGGCCATATCACATGAATCGAGTGGGTTATAGCTCATGAACCACGTAAGACATGGCATATGAATTGAGTGGGCTATAGTGCATGAACCACGTAAGCCATGGCATATGAGTTGAGTGGGCTATAGCACATGAACCACGTAAGCCGTAGCATATGAATTAAGTGGACTATAGCTCATGAACCACGTTAGCCATGGCATATGAATTGAGTGGGCTATAGTACATGAACCACGTAAGCCATGGCATATGCGTTGAGTGGACTATACCAAATGAACCACGTAAGCCAGGGCATATGAATTGAATGGGTTATATCACATGAACCACGTAAGCCATGGCATATGAGTAAAGTGGGCTATAAAACATCAATCGAGTGGGTCACAACACACTAGTATGTGGGTTAAACAAAATGTATTGGGCGTACCAAAGATTGCTAAAAGAAAATGTTCCAGAAAAGTTAAAAATACAACTTGAACGCAGGTCTGCTTAGTCGGATATGGGCCTTATGTTGTCTAAAAAGGTCGAAACATTATTTTTAAAAGCACAATAAGGCTAATGCCCAACAGGCAATGGACTCGTGACATATCGAGTGCATGAGTGGACGTCTTCAAAGAGAATTCAAATTTTAAACACAACTTGCCTGGAAGTGGTTGAGCTGATTTTTTTCAAGTGATCATTAATGCTGGAAAAGGTGGAACTTGGATGTCCATTTGACTTATTTTGATAATTGGCTTCATCGCCCAGGAGAGGGTGATGAATTGGAACGAGCTTCCGAAGGTCACATGACTTGTGATTTTGACGTGAGCAGCCAACTTTATGAAGATATTCAACTTTTAACTTCTGAATGGTTGCTATGAGCCGTTCATATGAGGAAAGCAAATTTATAAAAAAACTACCGTAAGCTGTTTCTGGTCGGAATTTAGAGTTCGATGCAGAATATGTAAAAGGTGATTTGACAGGAGACGATGTCGGGCTGCTAGAAAGATTTCGTTTTGATCCATTCAATTGATTGGCTTTGTCATGGAGAGCAGCAATATTTTCAAGCAGAGATGAGAAAAGCATGAAACCATTGCAAGAGTAAAACTCATGCAGTAATGAGCAAACTTCGCACAACTGTTTATGCGCAACAGAAGCTGGAGAGAATTGAAGCGCATGTATTAACAGTCCAAATATCCCAGATATTACTTCACCAGCAAATAAGAGATGAGCTGGAATAGATGCTTCTGCGTTCACAAGTGCCAGCTTCTTCAGCTGTACATACTTCTTCTCAAACTCTATTTGATAGCTTCCATGTTCATTCACTTGATCATCCCTATCATTAAGAAGGACAAAAGGAATCGCATTAGCAGTGGAATCCCATCTCTTTTGTTCAGTGCCGTGATCACTCAAACCGTCATCTACAAAAAACATATTTCATCACCGAGCAAACATATCGTTCCAGGCCATGGAAAGTCGCCGTATACCGGGGGTTCCATGGCCTCAAGACACAATCCCAAAAAATGGTGGAAAAATAAAACCAAAAAAGATGTCTTCCAAAAAACCAGCAAAATAACCTCACCACTCGAATGCTTGCGTTGGATTCCAACTTTTTCCATCGCTTTATGTGGAACCATCCCTCCACGCCTCAAAATATCACCAGACACTCGTAGCAACGATTCCACCGCTTGGCAATGCATTAATTCCTAAATCAACGAATTGCTTCAACTTAAGACGCAACTATGGCCATGAGCCAGAGAATCGCAGAACCTGCCGCTGTTTAGTACGAAATTATCAGAATTCACAAGCGATAAAAGCCCCACCAAACACTATGCAATTGTATTTGCTTATACCACGTTCAAACATAAACAATGCTGTTCAAATAACATTACGACGCACTCGATTCAAAAGTTTTTTAATGCCAACATAACAACTGAATCAGCACGCTTTAATACCAAGCAAAACAATTAGCTGATGTTCTATAGCTCAACCGGTAGAAAATCCCACTAAAACTGTTTCAACAATCCGTACGGCTTTTGACAAAGCTACGTTAATATTTTACTAAGTCGTTTTTAAAAGCCCTTTTATAGCGCTATGTTTGAGATTTTCAAAAGGTTTGAACATCGAAATGGTAATTTTTTCCCAACAGCTCCTCACAACAAAAACTGGTTTTAAACTAATAAACATTGCTGCAACAAAACTATTTGTTACATAACATTGCGACTTAGCATAACGATCAGACACAATCTACTTCTAAGCGAAGCAGACATCAACACTCACCATCATATCTTCTTTTCTTTCTATTCCTACTTGACACAACACCAGCACTGTGCGAAGAACAAGTCTTTGTAGATGAGTTACACTCTCCACAGTCCATCGAACGTCTTTGAATGAAATCCGGGAGAGAGATTTGTCGTTTTCTTCAGAGTTCGAGCGAATGAAAGTAGCTGTGCAACAGATAAACAAGCTCAACTTGTTTACGGTTACGACCCGCAGGGACGATGGTTGAGGCAATTGATTGATATCAAAGATTCTTCTAATAAAATAAAACTTGCACAGGTCCAACACTTCTAGCTAGTTTGGTCAGGACATCCAAAACACTAGCTAAGACTGCAAAACGTGATGCATATTCTATAGATTCGCCTGTGATCATAGGTGTGTAACAGAGACTAAACAGCTTTGTTTTTCTCATCAGGTAAACCTTAGGAAAGCTGGTTATTTCGCTTTTGTTAGATGTGGAAAAGCGAGCCTACGTTCACACTGTGATTACCAAGGTTATCTTCCCATGCTTTACAAATTATCAGAGCGTTAAATGATTCGCGTTCAATTAAATTACAAAATTATCAACACCAATAGCTATGTAACAAGCAGCATCAATAAACACACTTGCCCGTAATAACAAGTGAATTGCCTCACAGCTTAGGAGGTATATTTTAACAATTATTCGCTATTCTACATGAAACCAATGCAAACACTTCAATTTTTTTGCATCTTCATGACTAATTTTTCCTATAAAGCGCATAAGGGTGAATAATGATTTTCATGGTTCCCTGTGACAATCTACTTTCGAGCTTCCAAGGGCCGCAAAGAGCAACGAAGCAGCGTGTATTGTCACTGTTACGTGAATTCATCATACTAGTTTTGTTGATAGAGAGTCGTGCGCCCCTTAACCTACAATGCTGTCTGTAAATTAACAAACAACCCATCGATGCACACTCATATAGTCGCGTAGAAGGAAATACAATGCGATTGGCTGTACAGGGTTCAAGCAGGAGAGAACCATCAGGCAAAGATCCCCTGATTGACCGCGGCATTTTACCCAATCTGATATCCGCATGAAATTTTGTCAGTTACCGAATAACAAAGTTTATGCTGCCTTTAACGTTCATAATGGCTAAAGACGATTTCGAAGGCCCCTCGTTCTCGGCTACTGGTAGCCAATCGCCCAGCAGTTATTTCACATATATTTAATATAATGGTGAGAAGTTTCTGGCTTGATTCGGGCTTACTAATTCTTTAATACTTATTCTATTACGTGACAAAGCATCAGGAAGGTAACTACAAAATTCCAACTTTTGAGTTACGGAGAATTAGTGACCTCACACTTTTGGAAAACCAGCAAGGTCGCTTACTGTATTGCATGTGAACTTTTTACTACTCGACTCCGGCCCCACAATCGACAATTTTTGGTGCGTGACAGAAGAAATATATGTTACATTAACAATTGGGATTTTTTTCGTAAACATTTGAGATCTTTTTCCAGTAGTGATTGATATACGGATCAAATGAGAAGAGCGCTTGAGGCCCCTTTCCTAAAATTAACCACAAAACGACTTTCCTCAAACATCCCATGAAACCAAAATGGCTACGAAACTTAACTTTGTCGAGAGTGGAGCCCAAACGTGAATCTGCTGAAATAGTTACAGAAACTTTAAATCAACTGATGTCCACTTGAAACCTGTATTTCTTATTTCTGATTTGTTCCATTACAAATTCTCAAGCATACACTCTTTCATTACAACATGCAATAGGCTTGCTACTTAATTCCGTTGTTTAGGCTATTTGATAACCTATTAGTGTATGGGTCGGCCTACCGAAATTTGTCTTTAAATATCTCATTACTAACGTTTCTTTTAATAACTACCAAATTTTCTCTCTTGATTTAACAAGATGAGTGCTTTTCCCTACCACCAAAAGTTGTGCCAAGTCCATAAGTTAGCCTGGTACAAGAGTTGGCTATTTCCCTAGTCCCAAAGTTGTGTCATCACATCTGCACAGCTGCAAACTTTACCTTACCGTAATCATTAAGAACATTTCGACAATTATACAATTGCCTCGATATTGTAGTGGTTACAGCGTCCACCTGGGACGTTGTAGGTTGCTAGTCCAAACTTTGAGTGAATCACATCCTAGCACTGGTTCTTAAAAATGGTATTCACAGCTTCTCTTCTCGAAAATTAACACATTAAGAAATAGAACGGAAAAAAGTCGGGAAGTTCGCTTTATGTGCCAATGGGACAGGCACTTTAAAGAGATTCTTCCCCCTTTACGTGGCAGCTAGATTGTGGTGCCAAACAGTCTACCTGGAGTGGTAGCATAATTTGTCTGAAGACTAACAGAGCATGAGCTCATACGCATGAATGAATAACCATGCAACAAGTGATCATGCGTGACTACTGTGCATCAAGTTTATTGATTAGCTGCTTCTACGCCATAATTTCAGTTTACACTTCAGTACGTGCTGGCATGAAGCTGTGTCTGTTTTACAATTATTCTGTGATTTTTATCAATTTTGAGCGGCTGAATTTAAATATGTGTCAAGATAATCGAAAAAAAACTACTAATTATTGTGTTTTTAGAATTCGATTCTTGTATTGTTTGCCTGTAAGATTATTTATCGATTAACTTTTCGTGTGCTCAAACTGTCAATAATTTACTAGCCATAAACAACGTGTCGGTTGATATTTCAGAAAAAGCTCAGAAAGTTGGGTCTCTGTAAGTTGTTGCTCCAGTCTCCTCCCCACCCCCTTCCTGGAAGACCACTACTGTTTACAAAAAAATTTAGCATAAACGATTTTACAATCAATGCAGCGTTTGTACTAAATGTTCCGAAAACGATTGTACATGTATTTTTTTGCCGCCGTTTATTCGATTAATTAGTTAAAATACAAATATAAGAATGTATCTGTTATTCGGGAAGTAAATAGCATTGATATCCCAACTAACCCTAAGGGCAAGTCCAATTCGGTTCTTCATGCAGCGCCTGCAGCCACAGCATGCCCCACATCTCATTCTGTCTTGGGATGCTATGAAGAGTCTATATACCGCACCCCCTAAGGAGTTGCGCTGCTCCTAAGTTTCATAAGTCTTCCGCCATATTCCCATTTAGAGGAAAGAGTCGAGTAGCAACAAAATTTAACTCTAATCTGTCCCAAAAATGCGCTATCTACTAAAACAGCTTACTTTTGGTTTGCTGGAGAGCTGTAATCGCTGTCACTAATTGGATGGCCACGGACATAGGAGAATCCCCATCTATAGGACTACTAGGTTCCGCTGTATGTTGATACGAATGGTGTGAACAAAATGAACTTTCGAGCAAATCCAATAACACAGTAGCTAGTTGAAATGGTCCTTCAAAGGCTGATATACTGCCCAAGTCGTTCACTTCAACTTCACGCAGTTTGGAAGGGTCGTTTCCAACCCTGCCGTCGCCCGCCTTCTCTTTGAAGTTTACCAAAGTTTGCATTGTGTCATTAGCACCAGAACATGAAAAGCTTGATAAAATCTAAACAATTTTTTAATTCCTTCAGTATTGTGTTAGGATTCGAAGACAGAGCTCAAGACAGATGAATCACGGTTTAAAATTAGGCGTAGCTCGCCCAATCTTTCATAACCAGCTTAAAATGTTAACCACAAGTATGGACTCTAATTAGCACTAATGACGTAGAAAGTGCAGCATTACAAAAAACAACGATTCCACAAGCACCTTATCAGCAAATTCGTGTAGCAGTCCACTCTCCTCCGACGAAGACAGCTCTTCTCTTTGATTCTGACGAGATAGCTTTTGAAAACGATATCTTCGCTTGTTGATTCCGATTTTGGGACCTGAGAAAAGCTAATCAGCATTGGCTCATTGTTTGTTTGTGGTTACCCCTTTTCTTCCTCGGGATGGAGGTACGGCATGAACGGCAATTCAGATTCATGCCGTCAACCTAATTGAAATTAGGCTAGGGGAAAGATGGCAGCCCATTTCGAGTCAGTCTTCAGTGACTGGTAGCCCCACCACCAACAAGGCGAACTGCCACTGGTGGGTACCCAAGAGTCGTCTTTTACGACTTGCTGGGTTAGTAACTTCACAATTGTAATCCGAGAAAGTACGGGTGAACAACCTGTCTGCCACATAAAGTTGGAGGCGTCCCGTTAAGTGCCTTGCCCAAGGACACAACAAGCAAGCTTGCCGGCTTGTTCTTCACACTATCCCTTTTTATGTTGAGCGCCAAGCAGGAAAGCTGTGAATACCAGTTTTAAAAGTCTTGTGGTACGACTCGACTTAGGGAATGAACCCCAGGCCTACCGACTGCGATGCAGACGCTCTCACAGTAGGGTTTGGTCATTGGCGGGTAGTGAGTTCAAAACCTTAATGGTCATCCATGGTTGCCTTAGTAAAAAGTACTTAGAAGTAACTTCCTTGCTTGGTTGTAGTGCTTGCTGTTAAGGCCATACGAGGTGCAGTGCACTTATATAAACATGAATCAGTGAACTCGGTTTCTTATTTTATCCTCCAAAGTGCTACTATTGCTGAGCGCCAAGTAGAATATCCTTTTCAAAACCTGATATGACTCGGCCAGGGAATAGAACCCAGGTCAAACAACTACACAGCAGACGCTCAAAATGCCTGTAGTAGAACGCGTTGATACGGCTATTAGCAACTACGAAGCAGGTTCAACACAAGTGCTCAGCGCAAAGATTTTCAAAATGGGCCAGGAATCAAGAACACTTGGGAGTCTAGTAAAGTCTAGGGTGCGCTCTCCTTAATGAGTACTTAATTTAGACCTCACAATATTCATTGAAAAATGGTTAATTAATCGAGTCTAAATTTTGATGAAGTCTGATTTAAAAAGCTTTTAATGAACGCTTTTGTTTTGTGCCGTGTGATCACAAAACTAACTTGATAACGTTTGCTTTGCTTTAAAACACGCAGCTCACCTCCACAGTTGTCAGCCAAACCGTTTACAGTGTACTAACCCACCTTTTCGTTGCTTTCGTTTTCTTTGTAGAATTAAATTATTGTACAATTTCGTCCAATTAGAACCTTCTTTGCAAATATCCAAATCACCACAAAGTACCGAAGATTGATTGAAAAAATTTGCCAATGAACAGCACCCTGAAAAAGCAATTAAAATGCGATAACCAATAAATACTGAACAGTGTTTAACAAACTATATCGCTGTTAAACAAGAAAAACAAACTCGACAGAAATTGTGACTTGAGCTTACACTTAACGCAGCAGCAATTTCAGTTCTTGTACCTCACAACCCAGCATTTGCTTAGTAATTGCAACTGTCCCAGCATTTAAACAATATTTTCTTTCAAGAAGAAATCGTATCAAAAAATCAAAAACTCAACCCTATTTTGGTTGCATATCTTCTAAGGTAGAGGTTTCTAAACATGAAAAAATTCCTCCCAGTAAAGTATTTTACTTAAGGCGAGGAATTTACAAGTATTCCTCAAACTATTTAATTTTATTGCACTCAAAAATAAAACGCTTGTGTTTCAGAAATATTTCTTGCATTTTTTTAGCTTAGTTGCAATGCAATGCCATAAATGTATTCACACACACACACACACACATGCGCGCGCGGGTGCCGAAACGTCTTGAGAAAAAGGAGCGAGCAAATTTGAAAAGAGCACTTTTGATTTTTCGAAAAAGCACTTTTACTTCACATAGAGAAAATTTCTTTGGACACAATTAAAAACCTTAAATCACAAGTGCATCTCCAATAAAAAGGTTATCACAAGCTATCCGCCAAGCTATATCTAAAAAAATGACAGCATTTTTGAACGAAAAATGAAAAAATTGAATTATCAAAAAAATTGCTAGCTATAAAACATCAACATATCTTGTACGACTAGCTTTACCAAAACGCTGCATGGCTAAAGGCATGTACGTATTCAATAGCTTGTAACCCTTAGCTTCATGCTACTTTTAGCAGCTACTGGTGGAATATTTCACGGTCAAGACCTTTTTTTTTGGAGATCAATATTGTGTGATAGCTGAAAATGACAGTTTGCTAGCACATCTCAAAATATGTTTTTGAAAGAACTTTTTAGATACGAGACAAAATCAGATGAACCCGTTAAAGTCAAGTAGCTACTCCTCTGATTAGGAAACTTTATCTCATGCCTTTTTCCTCCATCTTGAAAGCCGTGCTGATTCAACGTACCTGCCTCTATTCAGTCACTTTGAAATCGAAGTTTTTTGCGGAGCAACACAGTATGTAAATTCTGGATCCGTTTTCTGACAAACTTTCATGTTTGTAAAGCATATCAAGTCGCACCATCGAAAAAAAGTAAATAGTAATTTCAAAATCACCGCAATACTTAATACCAATGCTATGTAACAAAATGTTGTAAATCCTATGTGATGGATTCGCGCATTTAGTTATACAAACCAAAGCGTCACTTGTGTAAACGTACCTGTTGAACAATCTGCAGGGTCAAAACTGGTCAATATTTGAATCAAAGAAGCAGATAAGTGTGTTAGTTCAGGTGGACATGCGAACCCCTAAACACAAGATGCACTTAAATTCATCCAGTTAAACATCGTATTTATTAAAAAAGTAATCTTGGTATTTAGCGCTTAGCTTACTGCATGAAGTGATTTAAAATGTTCTGACAATCCTGCAAAGAAGTTAACATCGGCGGTCTGATCTGCTTCACTGCCAGATCTATAAAAGACTGATACAAAAATGATATGAGGCCTCGTACGGCCAGACCAAGAATAAAACTTAGCTCTACAACGTCAAAGTCGCGGTGCTGCTCAACTAAGTTGACATAAAAAAAGCAAGCAGAATAGCTGACCGCCATAAAACTTTATTTTTAATCAATACTAAACTCAATTTCTGCTGCTAGATGAAACCAATTCACACAACAGCTGACTTTCTTATTCTGTTCGATAAATGCCTCCGTACGACAGAAAATCTTCAAAGACTGACATGACTCGACACTGCTGTGAACCACTATATCTGAAGTATGGAACAATAACACGATATAGCTGACGTGAGTCAAAAGGAAGCGTGCGCTGTGGTGTGAAGGGAAGTCGTCTATTCGTCTTGAAGAAATTCAGCTTTAATTGGATTAAGAAACATAAACCGACTTAAAAGTATTCCGCTTTACTCAAATCTGCTTATCTCTAATGAAATTCAAATTAAGCATGCTCAAGACATATATGCAATGTTAAAAGTTGACTTGAAACTTTCCGTAAAAAAACACACTAGAGATCTAACGAAAATAATTGTCGTAAAACAATAGTGTTGCTGAAAAATGCATCTTTCTAAACCCGTTTTGCTGGTTTGACCATCAACGTTATTATGATATATAAATATTATATTGATTGCTAATATATGAGTATGGGAAATCTCATTTTTATCGGAAACACCAACGCAGTCCTATAAAGCTTGCTCTCGAACAAAAAATAAAAAATCAAATCAATCAATCGAGCACAATCAACTTTCAAGTTGATATAGCAGCATAAAGTACACTCAACTCTTATCTTTCCTAGCTTTTTACTAAACGTTCTAGTAGAAAAGCTTCAATTTCTGTCTGCTACCTTACACATGTAACGCTCTACGCTCACAACTCTTTTTCCTGTTTCCGCTGCACAACTGTTATTCAGCATGTTGAACCCTTACAAAAATACTAGCAGCTAATGAAAATACTTCACTTAGCAAAAAGTTAATACAGAATGCAAGTACTCGTCACAGCACTATGGGGATTTTATTGCTTGCACAAAAGCATTTTGCCTCAATGAACATCAAAATACGTGTACGAGTCGCCGGCACAATCTGGTTCGCTTAATTTGATTTGACAAAATCCAAAAGTTCTAGGTTCACTTAGCATCCTGGCTGCACCAAAGTCGAGCTGTATCTTTGCAATTAACTCAAAAAACCAATCGTTTTCACACTTCCTTCTGCACGTAAGCAGCAAGTATAATCTCTGTGAAGAATCATTGAAATGCATTCAATAAAAACAGTTAATAAAAACTGATTCAAACAATAGGCTAAATGGAAAACGTAAAGTTGGCTGGATTGGGTATATACCCTCACAAAGGATTAGGTCAACTAGCAAGGATGCCTCATACAGAGTCAGGTTGATCAACTGGGGTACTTCATAAAGGGTCATGGCACGTTTCATAAAACTGGAAAACAAAACTGAACTTTTCAGGTCAATCTACTAGTCATTAAATTCATCTTGTCGAATCAAATAGCAAAAGTACCACATTCTTATAAACAATGTTGTAATTGTCAACTCTAACCAACAAAGTAACCGGTTCAAGACTGAGAACTACCCTGGTTGCTGAGAATTGATATTGCGGTTACCTAAACCCTTCTTTCTCAGAATGAAGGAATGACAGAAGGCCAAGGAGTTCAAGGTGCCCGGTAACTCCCAACACCTGGCACCAGAAGTTGCAAAACGAGAAAGAGTCACCCAAGAGAGTCGCATAAATAAAAGAGTAGCCTAAGATATAATGTGATGCAAATATTCCAGAGACGAGTTACTACAGACACTGTTTGAAGGGTTCCCAATTTCAGTAAGATAGGCATCAACAACTAGGCTGTGTCCGTTGTAGTGAAAACGAAAGACACAGCGAGTGACAAAAAAGTACAAGTTCTTCAGTGAGGACTAAGGGGATCTGTGTGTTGAAAGAGTTTGACAAGACAGTATGCCTCCAGTCCTAAAGTGGAGATGAGTGGGTATGAGACAAAAAAGAGACGACAAAGAACTGTGGATGGTTGAAGCATCATACCATGCCTGGATAGTTTGTCGATTATGTTGTTATATGGAAGAAATAAATGACTGGAACCCATTGCAGCTTGAAAAAACAGGAGGATGGAAAGTTTTTGCTATGTATGCCTAAAGTGTGACAAAGACGGAGAAAGAAAAGCAGCAAGGACAAAGCAAAAGTTTGAAGAGATAATGAGAAAAGTGGTAGACTTATTGGTAAAGCCCAAACCAGCAAAGAGCTTGCAAAATGAGGCAGACTTTAGTCAAAAAACTTGAACATACTAGGCATGTCAAATATAAAAAGAGGGACTTAAGTGCAACAAAGTGAACAGTTGGCAAGAATGCTGGAGCCCCCTTTGCCAAAAGAAGATGGGACAGCACCATCAGTTTGAATCACAACATTATGGTTAGGGAGAGTCTACATGGTTAAGAGCAGCTCACTGACGAGAAAGAGAAGAGTGAGAGCACTAAGTGGAAGAAGCTCTGCTTGAAAAAGGAGGATTCCCGGTGCGAATAAGGTGGCAACCAAGTAGAATCTCTCTAGGAGGGAAGAAAAGAGTATGAGTGGGAAAGTAAATGCAATGTCTCTTCCTGAGGGCCTGGAAAGTCTTGCTTCTACGTTGCGTCTAGTCCAGTGTTTCTTAACCTTTTTGGCGCTCATATCCCTTAAAATTTTGTGAAATGTTTTTGTACCCCTAGACCTATCGAACAAACACTTACAAAATTACCAGTACTTATACAATCTAACAATGAAATAAATCACAATGTAGCATGTTACCGGTGTATATTTATTAACCACAATATTGTTCACAACAAAACCAATTCTGTCGGAACAAACAGGAAGCTATTTATTACGTCACAGCAACTCTTTCTTATGACAAAAAATCATTCAGAAATGCAGATGTTAAAAAAAGCTTCGAAAAATGTTTTCTTATTTCAAATAACATTGAAAACAAATTTTGAGCAAATAGTATAGAATAACCATTATTCTGACGCCTCATCTCGTACCCCCTGCTTTGGTGCTTTGTACCCCCGGTTAAGAACCCCTGGTCTAGTCAATCCTGAAGAAAAAAGAATGGTAGATGAAGAGCCTGCTTACAATAAGAAATGCGTCAGGGCAAGGAGAAAAAAGTCGGTGTAAAGAAATAAGTTACAAGGAGAAATAAGGCGTAGAGAAAAAAACAAATCAGGATGAGAACAGCCAGTAACAGTGAATGGCCGCTGGGTGAAAATGCTCCAACTTGGTAACATTGATGGCACAGAGCACTCTAGCAAATGCTTTGAGCGATCATCAGTAAAAGGAGGCTGTTGAAAAGCCTTATAAGGTAAAGACGAGGACTCCTTGGAGGCCTCATGAAAAGCAGGAACATAAAATAAAGCTTTGAAAAAAGAAAAAATCTGACCTTCAGCAAAGATATGTGTTTAAAAAAAAGAGTACAGCGTGAGTTCAATTGAAGTGGGAGGGGTTTGTAACTAAGAAGAGAGTCAAGCATAGAGAAATGAGGTTGAGAATTAAATAGATAAATGTCCACTGACACAAAGGTTTTATATTTTTTCCAAGTTGAGAGAAAAACACCCCCAGTGCTCTATTTTAGCCGAAGCTCCTGGTGTAGCTTCCATAGAAGGTAAAAAGGGGCAAGACTAGATGGCCATCAGAGAAGCAGGGAGAAGCAGGGAGATCACTAATGAAAAGAAGGAAGCAGAAGAGTCCGGACGCTCCTGTCTTACAGATAGGAACAACAGAAAACGTTTTCCAGATGAAAGAAAAGAAATGCAAAAGCCAAGAAAGATTAAAAATAAGACGTTTCAAATCACAGAAATGAAGGTGCTTCAACATGTGGTTGGCAAATTTGCACAGGCTAGTAGCAGTGAAAGAGGTAGGCAGCAGCCTCAACAATTTCTGAAAAAGTTGGAGGATACCAGAAAGAACGAGGCTCCACACGGCAAGAGCCCCAGCAGAGCTCAAGTAAGTAGCTTCTGAATATGCTGTGCAAGTGTGCAGAGCTTTTACTGAACCAAAGGAAACAGACAAGCAGCCTCTGGCTATGCTGCGCAGAGAAATGGATAAGCAAGTTTTCAGAAAGTTGATAATGATAGATCACAAAAAAACGCCAACTCACTGGGAGAAAAGCAGTAGGAAAGAGTACAGTATAAGCAAAGCAAAAAAGAGAGAATTATTTCGGTTAGATTTGAAAGAAACGGCCACGTTTGGCAAAGACACGTGAAACATTGCCGTGAAGCAGAAATGGAAGCTTGGTAATTTTCATCACATCACAATCAAAAGTGAAAATCTTGCATCTTGCACTTTAAAAAACCACCAAGCTTGAGGTTACCGTTCGATCCATGTGAAAGTAATAAAAGAGTTTACATTACCCAGAGCCAAAAGAGGGAAGAGAGCAGCTGCAGAGAATAACTAATGAAAAAGAGAGCGAAATATTCCTCTGTACATAGTTGACTGCATAATCATTCCAACACGCTTTTTCAAAATTTAAAGATGAAGAACGCTCATCAAAATGGGAGAGAAAGAGATCCAAAAAATAGAAAGATGGTCAAAACGTAATCCCTGAAGCACCTTTCAAGAGCAGATGAACAAAACACAAAGAAGGGAAATCTGGGTTAACTGGAATCCTCAAAAAGACCAACAGCAATTTCAACCCAAACGGGGTTGGAAATCGCACCATCACGTTGAGACAACTGTTGATTGGTGCAGGCTGTTGAATCTCTCTCCTCTACTATCAGGCTACAATGGGTTCTCAGACACTCATCTCTACCGCAGAATGATGTGGCTGCTGAGCTGGCCAGATAGGGAGCACAACTTGTGTCCTCCGCAATCCCTTGTAGTCTCTCTCAGCTCTTCTCTTTTTTCTTGGACTGGAGGTGTACTGTCTGATCTAAATTCTTTGACAAACAGGTTCCCTCAGTTTCCACTGAGGAACCTGTGCTCCCTTGTCATATTTGCTGTGTGCTCTCTTGTCTTCGCTGCAAAAGACACAGCCTTCTGTTAAGCTGTTATCTCTCTAGGACTGGCAAAATCAAGAATCCTTCATGCAGCACCTGCAGACATTTGTCCAAGAACACCTCTCATCTCATTCTGCACAGTCTAGCTATGGACTCTTTCCACTGCTCGCTCTTTGGTGACTCTCTGTCTCTCTACGACCTCTGGTACAAGCCCTAGAGAGTAGCTCAGCTTCTGGGGCTGCATGGTTTTCCACCATGCCCCTATCCCTCGGAAGAGGTCGGGTAGCAACAACCACAATAGGAAAGAGCAGCTGCCAAAGAAGCAACAGAAATGGGAGGGCCTGGGTCATTTAGGAGGGAACATACTGGGGATGACCTCGTGCAATACTTCATTCCTCACAAGGGTCTAAGGTACTTCTGAGTCTTAGAATGAGTGGTGGCAGTAAAAGTCTTCCAGAGTAAAAATATTTCTGTAGGAAAAAATAATGGAGGGAAAGAAAGAGTCAGATTTAGTGTCAACAAAAAGAAGGTGAGAAAAAAAGGAATAATGAGAAAGAAAAGTGGAAGAGGTAAGGAGCAAGATGCTAACCCTAGCATACAGAGTAGAGATCAAGAAAGAACAAGAGAGTTTAGTGTAATAACTTCTTTGATGAACATGATGACTTCACCATCAGTAAAGAAGTCATCAAGACAGAACCAGATTGATAGCGGGTATAATTAGATTACAGAAGCATGTATTACAGAGATCCTGAAATAAGAAGAGCTTTAGTTGGACTCCTGGATTACGAATCAGATCAACAAAGTATATACAAACAAAATGAAGTAGTGTCACATATTGTATTTGGCATAAAGACCCTATCAATTAACTTAAAGAGACCTCAGAATATCAGGTGTAGAAGAAGTGGGAGTTGAAAATGGTGTGACGGGTAAGAAAGGAAAAAGAAGACTCCACAAGAGGTGTTATCGACATAGCAGATGCAGATAATAAATTACCATACAAGGATAAGAAGGAAGAGCCGTGCTGGGAGAACTAATATCAGCTGTGTAACAGCACACAGTGGAGTGGGCTGCTACGTAACGACCCCAAGCAAGAGTTCCAGAGCTTGATGTAACTGAAACAATACCTTCAGAAATTGCAAAATGGTAAAGAAAAGAAAACTGCATGAGGAAGTGGAAAAACGGTTAAACTCTTATGAGGTAAAGAATGCACAATGCAAGTGCACCCATATATGGCAGGAAAATTATTGTGCTGACCTGCACCTCCAAGTTGCTTTGTAGGTGCAGAGTGCAGACTGAGCAAGAAAAAACAGGCCAGGGTTAGGATGAAAGTTGCTACTGACAAAAAGGAAAAAGACAGAAAAAAAGCAAAAAGTAATTATGGTTGATTTTTGGAGGGTGAGCTGCTTTCCTGCAGATGTTAAAAGGCCAGCAACATGGAGGTCAACACCACCAGCATCACGATTTGTGAGAGAATGCACCAGGGTTCTTGAGACCTTGGTGAGGCCAAGAGCCATTTTGATTAAGCCCAGCAAAGTCAAAAACTGCAACTCAGAGATGAGGTGGCAGATGACTGATGCAGCGTCAAAACGTGAGGGACATGTATCAGACAAAAGCACAAACAAAAAGGAAACATGAAAATGCCACCACAGGAAACTCTCATTTAATGAGCAAGCTAGTTAAAACAGATGGATTAGAAGCAAGCTCCTAAATTATAGAATGCACTTACTAATCAGATTTTGTTTTAGATATGTTTCAACTAATGGTAGCAGAAATTGATTTCAAACTATAACTCATTGGCATTATAATGATGCTGTTGTTACCCAACCTCTTCCGAGGGATGGGGGCATGGCAAACGACCATGGAGCCCCAGAAGCTGAGCAACTCCCAAGTGCCTGAACCAGAGGTTGTAGAGAGACAGAGTTGCCAAAGATTGAGCAGTGCAAAGAGTCCATAGCTGGACAGTGCAGAATGAGATGACAGGTGTCCTGGAACAGATGTCTGCAGGTGCTGCATGAAGGATTCTCGATTCTGCCAATCCTAGAGAGATAACAGCTTAAGAGAAAGTTGTGCTAACTGCAGCAAAGACAAAAGAGCACACAGCGTACATGACAAGGGAGCGCAGGTTCCTTGGGGGGGAGTCAAACAAAACCTGTAGATTGAATAATTTACACGAGACAGTACACCTCCAGTCCAAGAAAAAAAAGAGTGCGTACAAGAGATAAGAGAGAGACTACAAGGGATTACAGAGAACTGGAGTAGCACTTCCCGTCTGGCCAGCTCAGCAGCCGTGTCATTTCTCAGAAGAAACAAATGTCCGGAGACCCATTGTAGCCTGATAGAACAGGAGGAGAGAGAAGACAGTTCCTGCCGGCTCTGCCACAGAGTTTGAGATAAAAGGAAACATGGAAAAGAGGACAGGATGGCAAGGACAGAGCAAGAGTCAGATAGGAGGGGAAGAGATGAGAAGAGACAGACTTGTTGGTGCTGCCAAGACCAGCAAAGAGCTTGCAGAATGGCGCAGGCTTCAACAGAAAAACTTGAGCACACTGAGCCTGCTGAGAAGGAAAGAGTGGCCTTAGTGCTCAAAGTGAGGTGTTGGCAAGTATGCCAGAGCCGCCTTTGCCAAAAGAAAAAGGAACAGAGCCATCTATCCAAGGCATCAGATCGTGAGGGGAGAGAGAGTCAAGGTGAGCAAGAGCCACACTATGACAAGAGAAAAGGTATCAGAGCAGGAGCATGGAGAGGAAACAGTGGACTCCACGATGAAGGGAGGCAGGATACAAAAAGGGGGACGGCAAGCAAAAAGCCTCCCTAGAAGAAGTAGATGGAAGCATGAGCAAGTAAGTGGACGCAAAAGCTCTTTAAGAAGAACTGCAGAGTCTTGATTTTACTCCAAGTCTGGCCAAACCTGAAATGGGGAAGAAGATTGGAAGACAAAGAGCCCACTCATAGGATCACAGAGCAAAATGAGTCAGGGTGATTTGTAGGGAAGGAAAAGAAGCATCAGAGAAAAAGTGGAATAGCAGAAGACAACAGGCAGCTGGAGAGGACATGACTAGCCACTTGGTAAAAAAAAATAAGTCGGTTTTACGTCATTTTTCCCGCATTTTGCAGGCTCAGACGTGCTGATCAATGTATGTGTACCACTACGCACTTACTTTCGAACCAGACTTTTTACTGGAGCAATGGGTGAAGACGTTCCAATTTGGTGATATTGGTAACGCTTAGAAAAGGAAACCATCCGAGTGAAGCATATGTGAGAAGGGGCCAGTGAAAAGCTTTATACAGAAGACAGAGGAACTCCTTAGAGGGGCTCCATGAGGAAGCAGAGATACAGCGTAAGGCCTTGAGATGAGGAAAACTTGGCCTTCAGTGAAGATAAATGTTTACAAAAGGAAAGTGTGAGGTCAAATGTGACCCCAAGAAAAGTTGGAGTGGGATTGAAATGGAGGCGGGAGTTGAAAAAGAGAAGGTTGGGCTCGAGGTGAGCTTGGTGGAGATCCACCAAAAAGAATGAGGCCTCACATTTACTTGGATTGAGAGGAAAACACCAGTACTCAGACCAGCTCTCCAATCAAATCAGAGCTTCTTTGTGGAGGCCACAAAGAGAAAAAGTAATGGGCCAAGAATGAATCCTTGCAGAACACCTCAACAGACTCAAAAGAATGACTTTTGTTATTTTGATAAACCACGCAAGCATACCTATCAGAAAGGATGGATTGAGTCCAGCGAGCAAAGCAAGGAGGGAGGCCAGCTGAAATAAGTTTATGGAAAAGGGTGGGATGCCAGACAGAGTCAAAAGCTTTTAAGAAATCGATAGTAGTGAGGATCGTCCAAGAGCCTAGCCTGGGTTTGCTGGACCCATTTAAAATTCACTAAGAAAGGTAAAGAGTTTGATCTAGAGTAGACCGTCCAGGGCGAAAACTGACCTGGCAGGGAGAGAGAATGGAGCTAGAGTCCAAAAAAAAGTTAACAAAATAGAATGATGCATTCAAAAAGCTTGGAGACGTAGGAGGTGAGAGAGATAGGCTGAAAAGAAGCAGCAGAGTCGAGAGGCTTTCCCATCTTATAGACAGGGATAATAGAAGATGTTGTCCAGATGAAAAGAAAGAAATGCAAAGGCCTGGAAAGATTGAAAATGTATAGGAGAAAATCCATGCCAGAGTGAGGAAGGTGGTTTAGCATGGGATAGGCAACTTTGTCTCGGCCAGTGGCAGTGGACGAGAAAAGGTTAGAGGCAGCCGCAAGAAATTCAGTGGGGGAAAAGGGGGAGCAAAAGGACAAGTAAGATTCCTCAGGGCGCATGGCTCAGCTGCACTCAGAAAAGTAGCCTATGGCTCAGCTACCCAGGACCTTTGGCTGAGAAACAGAAAAGTGGGATCTCAGTAAGTCAGCAAAGACCAAAGCCGACTCCCTGGGAGAGGAACAGATGGGGACGTTAGGAGAAAGGAAAAAGAGCCAGCAACAGAGCAAAGGAGAGAGTACACAGATTTAGGGTGAGACAGACCAGGTCGCCTGCCATGCCTCAGTCTTGGCCTTGGCTTTAGCAATGACAAACAAAGCACGTCAGTAAGCAGAGATGTAAACCTGACAATCTTCATCGCTTCTGTGAGCTGCAGCAAAAGCCTTACATCTTTCACTAACCACTTCTTCCACTTCAGTGGACCACCAGACTAAGATGGCGTTTGATGCAGCCTAAAGGAATGGAGGATTTGGCTGCATTTAGTGTCAGAGAAGTAGAGAGAGCAGCTGCAGAGGAAAAAAAAAGAGACGAGTATTCCTCTGCATAAGGACAGTAAGAGTCAAAGTAAAAGGCAAAGTCATCCCAGTGAGCTTTCTGAGAATTGAAGGAAGGGGGATGCTCGTTAGGGCGAAAGACTGATGAAAGAGGGATGGTTAGTAGAATTGGTAGGTGATCAGAACCCAGGTCCTGAAGCACCTCCCAGGAGTAAGAGGGTGAGAGAGGAGGGAGCAAAGGAGATGTCAGGAGAAGATCAACTGCCAGAGGAGCGATGGAGAAGAGTAGGTATGTAAGGGTCATTGAGGGGGAAAAGGTCAGAGGAGATGAACCAATCAAATAACCTATGCGAGTCAGAAGTACCTTTTGAGTCCCAGAGTGGGTGATGGCAATTAAAGTCCACCAGAATGATGAAATTTCTGAAGGAAGAATGGTGGGAGAAAACGGAGTCAATTCTGCTATCTGTTGGAGAAGAGCAAATAGGGGGAGCATAAACATTATGTCTAAAGAGTGAGGAAGAGTTGTTTGGTAAGATGTTGACCTCTACATAATCAGTGTAGGGGTCAAGCAAAGAAAGAAAGGAGGTAGAAAGCTCGGAGAACAATAAGCCTTGCCTGACAAAAATGATGATGATGCTGCTAGCATGTTTGGCATCAGGAGAAAGAATGCCAGATCCGGAGTGAGTGCAATCAGATCACAGAGCAGAGAATGCAAGGATCTGGAAAGAGGAAGATGATTTAAGATTAGATTTCTGGATACAAATGAGGTCAATGGAATGAGTCGAGATAAACTGTAGAGGTTTATGCTCCTGCCTCAGAGACCCCCAGTATTCCATTGAAGAACCCTGAGAGAGTCAGGGGGAGAAAAAGAAGTAGGAGGTGTAGAGAGACACCCAGAAGCATGAGGCAGTGTGGTGAGGGTGCAGACAATTTAATGATCGTAACATAGTTTGATGAATATTGTGTTAAATTGAACATATTTTTGTCACAACGTTTGGATTTACTTTGGTGAACAAAGATAATGGGCATAAAATAGTCAGAGAGTTGAAGACAAGGAACAAGTGGAACAATAAGGTGTTGAAAAATCCCTTACTCACCTTCTTAGTTAAATCATGAAAGTGTTTGATGATCTTCCCACCTCTTCCTTGTATCAGGAAAGCTTCAAGGGGCCTTTCATTTTGTTGCTGTGTCAATCTTAAAACATACAACACTGCATAGCAACCAAAAACAATTGACTATAAAAATACAACCGAGAAAAAATGGCTCATAAACTACATGTGAGTTACACATCGGCACCACAAATTAAAAGATAAACAATGTCTTATTAAAATACTTGTTAACTAACAAGTGGTAAATGGTATTAACTAATACTCCGATCATCAACCACCCATAAACGCAACAAAATACAGCACGTGCAACAGCACATTGTACAGTACTGCATTAAGACAAAGTGGCTTTTATTTCAAAATAAGTAAATACAGTATATTCAAACTTCATAAGGAAACAAAATTTTGAATGCTGAACGAACGATTATGATCACGGTGCTCTTTAAATCAATATTTCAATGCAAGCAATTCACTGGCTCCAAGCAATGAATTGGCCCAATTATTTCCAGCTATGCAAGCAAAGTTAAAATGCAAAGTACATTGTTTTTGTGCAGTGTTTTACTAAAGATACAACCACAAGGAGCAACGTTTCAGGCCATTTCAACTATACAACTCTTCAATACTGACATTCTTCAGGGAAAGTACTCTTTAATATTGATACTTGTAAACTTCAATGCAAATGCAAATATCACTTCGCATTAGCATGATAACAACATTCACACAAATTTTCAGATATATGTGGTCAGCGACAATCTACACTGCCAAAAAACTGTTCACAATCAATTGCATCTACTTACTGACTATGCTCGCAGTTTGCGACTCCTTCTAACAATTCAAGGCAAAGTAATTGTGTGCTGTCCATTGCTGGAAAAGAATTACTGAAGTGAGTAGAAGTATTTTAAAAACACACTTCAAAGTTTAAAATCTAAACAACTTTGCACAAATGAAAGAGCCTGCTGGCTATGCTTCAGGCTGACCAGTGTCCTTAAGGATGCTGTAAGCACCAGAAAATTGCATATCATAGTTGCCATTTAAATTCGGTAATAAAATTCAGGTCATACTTTAAATCACTATTCACTACAACACACTAAGTACCAACTTGCCACTAAATGGTGTCTTTACATCTGTAGAAGTACGCTTTAGAGCAGGGGTTCTCAAACTGGGGTGCAAGTATCCCTAGAAGTACACAAGGGAAGTTTTGGGGTATGCAAGCGAGTTTTTTGTTGAGTCAACTCAAAGGTTTTTGACAAAACAAGGCAAAAACAAGGATAATAACAAAGGATTTGCAAGGAATCACAAAAGCAGTGCAAAATTAGTGAAACAATCACTTTTATCAACTTGATCTCAAAAAAAGCCTTCAAGTTGAAAAAGGAAATAAAAACATTCTTTTTTCAGGGCTAAGCCACACACTAGATTCTATAAAAAGGTACATAACCAAAAAACAGATTAAGAACCCCTGCTCTAGAGCAGCACTTCCCAACCTGGGGGCAATCCATGACAACTAGGCTCATGAAACTGGACACAAACAAACTACACATGTGCATCTAGGCAGCAGAAATACTAGACGTTGCACAATCTCGGCCCCAGACAAACTAGATACTGGACAACTTGGGCACTGGAACAACTAGATGCCAGATGAACTAGGCACAAAACTAACTAGATGCCAATATCTTCAAAAGTTGCCAACTTCGTAAAAAAACCTGCTATGCAAAGCAAGCCCGCACCTAATTTTGTAGATTGGTTACCATGAGCCAAGCATTCTGGATACCATTGTGGCCTAGCCCAACAACAGACTTTTACACAAAACCCCAAAGGGTACCCAATATATGTGCAATGCACACACTTGAATGCTTTGTTCATCGTAACAAAGGACGCACAAAATCACTTTTGTAGCAACTTATGTCAATGGAAGCCCTGTGTGAAAAAGTCACAACCATAAGCAACATGACATCAGAGATGTTGCCACCTAATTGGCATCACAAGCCTCTAACACATTTACAACTGATAATGAGATGTAACGAGACATTTTTTGCAACCTAGTGACCCAGATAAAAGGCCAATTAGCAACAATCTAGTTCACACCAACAAAATTATTTTTAAATAATGAGTATGAAATACCAAAATCACATTTATGATAAACCCAATTAGGGGGTCCTGCCAAAAAGGTGGAAATAAAAATTTATCCAATAATTGCTCACAAATAATAACATATTGATTTCTTTGATCAAAATGCACCCTAGATTAAAATGCACCCTTGTTTTGAATGCGCACAAATTTGCAATAAAAAAATTTTATGCCCCCTTGAATACAGTATGCATATATAAGGCCACCTAGAGGACAGTGTGAAACTAGCGCTACTCACCTGATACATGAACACTTTTACAACTTGCTCTGTATAAAAACAACCATTCGACTTCCTTAAAAATGTAATTACCATAAACCATCTCTGATCGAAGATACTTTTGAATAGAGTACGGTATGTTTAAAGTTGGCTGAAAGTTGTTATCAAAAAATAACATGCACCCTTGTTTATAATGTGCACAAAAATTGTGATAAAAAAATAATAAAATGCATGCATTTTATTCAAAGAAATGCAGTAGTGAACACAGTAGCAAATAATTTGAAACCAGTTAATTTGACCCATGTGAGGCTCATCAGGCAAATAAAAATCTAGATATCGTCTATTGATAATAGGCAATAAAAATACTGATAGTAGGTCCCACAGACAAAACTGGAAAAACATCATACATATTGTGAGATCATGCCAAATTTCTCCATAATCTGCAATGTTGTTGCACTTTGCAAGATCCTCCTATCACTGGAGGATACAAAGAAATACATTACAAGTTCACCAATAATGATGAAATGCCAAAATCATATTTTAGGATAAACCCAACTTTAGGGGATCCCATCAAAACAGGCAGATGCTATCAAAAGTGAAAATAAATATCCATCAAATAACAGTTAACCAGAAAAGGCATAGTGTAGACAGTTGCGCATAATTCCATACTCAATATTGTTGTAAATAATCATTCCAAATAATTTCACACTCAATGTTGTTGAATTTATATTTTTCTGCATATTTGCTAGCAATAGGAGGATCGAACAAAGTGCAGCAGCATTGCAGTTTTTGGAGAAATATTGCATAACCTCAGTATGTGTAATGTACTTCCAGTTTTATCAGTGATTGTATCAATGTGTTTATTGCCTATTATCAATGGATAATATCTAGATTTTCATTCATGCAATGAGCCCTTTATAGGCAAAGGAAGCTAGTTACGAGTTATTTGTAACTGTGTGCACAATATTTCTTGTGAGTGACTATTTGATAAATAAAAAATTTTTTGCTGCTCATACTGTAAAAACATGGGCATGTGAAATGTTAACTTTGGGTCGCTTTGCTCTGTATGTTTTTTGATTATAAAGACATTGGTATCTAGTTTGTTCCCTGCCTGGTTAGTCCAGCACCTAAGTTTGTTCGGCAGCAAGTTTGACAGTTTCTAGTTTGTCTGGCACCTTGATGTGTAGTAGTGATTCAGTTTTTATCCAGTGTTGTCCCTTTAACAGAGATAGCTGGATTTACCCCATTCCTTCTGCAATTGCTCACACTCCATCCCTCCACTTGTCTCATCTCAGGGCATCCTCTTTCTTCAAATCAATCTTCTCTGTCTCCTCTTCCACTTGCTTCTTCCAGGTCGTCCTCACTTTCTCTTGCCACTCACTTCAAGATCCAGAGCAACCCTCAAAACACTATCGTCATCCCTCCTCAGCACATGTCCATACCATCTAACTCCGTTTGCTGTTGCTAACCACTCTATAGTTTCCTTCAACCCCAACATATCCATCTGCTCTTCAGTCGTCTTCCTGTCTACCACTTTCTGACCGCACATGGCTCTCACCATAGCTCTCTCCGTTCTTCTCAAAATTGCTTTTTCATTTTCTTTTAAACACCATGTCTCACTTCCATACAGTATTGCTGATCTTACACAACAACGATAGACTTTACCTTTTATCTTCAGAGGAAACCTATTTCCAAGCAATAACTCTCCACATTCTCTGAATCTTATCCAACCAATTCTTACTCTTGCTGTAACTACCACTTCACAACCACCACTAGCATTTAGTCTGTCTCCCAAATAACAAAATCCATTCACTGTCTCCACTTCATCGCACAACTTCTCGATCGAATCCATCGTCCCTTCCATTATTCCTTTACATTTTGAGCAAACAAAATGCATTGCCAACCTAGCGGTAGCTCTCTTTATTTTTGCACATTTGCCATGAACCCAGCTTCCACATTTTGTGCACAACACTGAATTCGCCATGACTCTCTTCCCACAAACTCCACATGGATCTATCTTGCTTTTGTATAGTTCGCCTTCTGACCCGCTTACCATTAATTTTGTTTTTCTGGTGTTGACCTACAAACCTTTACTTTCCAGTGCATCCTTACAATTCCAAAACCTTTCCTTCAAGTCTTCCATGTCTTTGCTCATGATAACAAGGTCATCTGCATATAGCAATTCATCAACCACACCTCTTCTTGCATTTTCTGTAATAACGTCCACCACTATTGCAAGCAATAGTGGTGACAGCACAGATCCTTGATGTACACCAACTCTTACTTCAAATTCCTCTGAATATGCAGATCCCACCCTCACTCTTGTCTTTGCACCCTCATACAGGCTCATACCTGCCCGAACTATTACTTCTGATAAACCCTTCTTTCTCATGTCCCACTCCATCACTTTTCTTGGCACTCTATTAACAGCTTTTTCCATGTCAACAAAACACATATACAACTTCTTGTCGTTCTTTTGATATTCCTCCTGCATTCTTCTCACAATGAATATCGCATCCACTGTTCCTTTTCCTGGCATAAATCCAAACTCTATTTCATTCAAATTGACTAGTGTTCGTATTCGCTTCTCTAGTACCCTTTCAACAATTTTCATGGCATGTTCTGGCAGTTTCACTCCTCTGTATGATCCACAGCTCATCACATCACCCTTTCCTTTAAAGATAGGTACAATCACACTTGTTTTCCACTCATCAGGCATTCCTCTACCATCCAATACACGCTGGCATAGTTCCATCATCACTTTAACCCCGATTTTGCCACTTGCAACTATCATCTCCACACTTACTTCAGATGTTCCAGTTGCCTTTCCTGATTTCATCCTTTGCATTGCTTCCACAATTTCATCACAAACCACTTTTTCCACTGGTCCTTCTACTAAAATGTGTGTGTGTGCCTAGTATATTCATGTTCAGTTGTTAGGCACTAACCAGGGACCACCAAGCATTTCAAAACGTTACATCTTTCTGGTATTTTACCTATGATGTTTCTTTAAAATGAGGGCATTTTTTATGTCCTCATTGATTAGATCAAATTTCCCGTTAACAATAAAGGGCAAGGGTTCAATTTCTTTTTTTCTGTCTCCTATTTCAATATTTTTCTTTGCTGTTTTGCCAATATAGTTTTCATAGTAATCTGCCAAACATCAGCAAAAAATAAATTGCAAGTTGAAAAAATTGGGAAGCACTGCTTTGGAGCATAATTGGTAAACATGTACTGGCGTGAATTCAAAGGGTCCATACTCCCTTGTATGTAGTAACTAACAATTTTTCAATGAACTGGACATCAAGCACCTGAACCTGCAGTTCACTGGTGATGCTATTACTTTTTCACTATAACTCGAAAAAAGTATCATTTTGTATCTCATCTTCCATCTTTCAACAATTTAACTTACACTTTTTAAAGTATTTTAGATGTAGTTTGATTGAGATGGTTTAAAAATTCACCTCACCCTCAGAAAGTTCATCACGGGCCCCTTTTCTTCAATCTTTTACTTAGCTAAGCTTAAAAAATTACCTAACTACTTTCAGTTGCATACCCTTTTCTGTGAAAGACAAAATATTTGATTCTCTGTTCAATAAGAAGTTGGGTTTACAACACTGTAGTTACAGTAGGTGAGGTTTACACCAATTGAACCATAGGTTGAGGAGTTTATAATCAGTTGAGTGATGGGATGTTGGATTTACAACAGTTAAGTCATGGGATGTTGGGTTTACAACAGTTGAGTCATGGGAGATGGGGTTTGAACCAATTGAGCCACTGGAGATGAGGCTTACACCTCTGGAGTCAAAGGTAGTGGGGTTTACACCAGTCGAGACATGGTAGGTAGGGTGACACCAGTTAAGCCAAGGGATGTGACCTAACACCACTGATGTTACAGGAGGTCGGGTATCCACCAGTTGAGCCATGGGATGTGAGACTTACATCAGTTGAGCCATGGGAGACAGGGTTTGCATCAGTGAAGCGAAGGGAGGTTCAGTGGCACTAGTCAAAGAATAGGTGGGCTATCACCACTGAAATTATGGGAGGTGGGGTTTCCATCAGTTGAGCCATGGGAGGAGAGACTTACATCACTTGAGCTATAGAGGGTGGGGTTTACATCAGTCAAGCCATGAGAGGAGGGGCATACACCAATCGAGTTATGGGAGGTGAGATTTACACCAATGAAGTCATGAGAGGTCAGGCTTATACCAGTCGAACAACAAAAGGTGAAGCTTACATTACTTGAGCCAAATGGGTGGAGCTTACTCCAACAGAGTCCTTTACTAAAAGCTATGTATTCAGGATAAATATAACTGTATAAACCACTTACCACTAATTTTCACTAATTTTTGTTCAAGTTAATCCAAAGTAACATTTGATATTACCTATAAAATCTGTACCTACTATAAAATTATAAATTCTCAAGTATCAAGAAACACCACTGGAATATCTAAAAAAGTACAGTTAAACCACAACAAATTGTTTGTTCTATCAAATTTGCTTATTAATCAATGATAGCACGTCACAATACATCATTTTTACATTAATGATTCCGGTCTCAATTACTCACAAACAAAAAACTACAAGCATTAACATTCACCAAATTTGAAAAATATCGCAGGCAGTTAACATATGCAAGCATTAAATGCATCACAAATAACTAAGAACATAAGTTTTGCAATGGTTGGCATTGCTGCAGCTATTGTAATGATATGTAAGTTTAATGATTGCTTCAACTGAACAAGTTTTGAAAGCATTTAATCAAATTATGCACCAGCTCGAAGTGGAGGCGATACCAATATCACACCATCCCCTCGAACAAACAGCATTGGTATTGTTCGCTTAGTCTGCTTATAAATTTCTTCGTAAGTTTCTTCATCAATTTCAACAGTTGTAACAGTTTCTTCAACATCACCTGCAATTGTTTCAATATAATATCTGCAACAAGGATTTGGACAAGTGTGCACTCTGCACTGTCACTTATTTTCTCAGTCAATTTAGCACTCAGGGTTTAATTACTTTGATGCAAATAGCTAGCAAGACTCCTTAATCCCAAGCATAAATCAGCACTAGAAAAGTTAACACCATGTGACAAGCTTGACAATCAACTGTGCAACACAGCATAAAAAATATCTTTAAAATGGTTAATTTAATACAGATTGTACTAATTACAATTTAAATGGCTTTTTTTGTTTATCAATAAAACCACTGCATGTCATAGTTAGTTAACACAAAGATCAAGATAGCTGCATGCTCGATTTAAAACTTTTGAGAATGAGAAAGTTAAGGCTATCGTTTTCATAGACACATAAAACGGATAAAAGAAGGGGGGCAGTCTTTTCTTTTAACCAAATTTTTTAAACAGGATATTGTTGATTTTGATTTTGACAACACAAGGCCACCAATTTTATAGAAAAAAATGCTGCATGAGAGAACCTATTCAAATCTACTAACTCAAAACGAACAAAAAGTTTGGGAGATTGGCCAGTGTCCTTACAATCTTCAGTCATCAGTCATCAAATTGAGGCCAACACAAGCCACTCTTAAACACAAAGAAGAATTTTTTTAATGCAAACAATGGTTCTACTTGGCCATGCCACAATTATCTTATGCAATCCCCTGCTCATAAGTACTGGTTTGCAAACTTTTTAGTGGTGAACCCCTTTAGCTTGTTTATAACAGTGGACGACCCCTGTCAGTTTGTTTCTTTTTCTGGGTGATTAATTTTTAAGTACCAATAATTTGTGTTCGGGGCCCTTTTATCTCTCTTTTTATGATGATTCCTTTTTTAAGTTTACTTGAGTTAGGGATTTTAACAATCAATACACTTTCATACCTAACACCATGTTGAGGTGTTGATCATAAGCATGCAGACGACCTCGCAATTCTCTTTCATTTCTCATTTTCACATAAACACGTTCATCAAGACTGAGACGAATCAAATCAAGAGGTTCTTCCACTGCTTGCGAAGAAGGAGCTTGTTGCTGGTCTTCATCATCAGCCATTTTAAGCTAAGTATTACACACAAACAGCACACACTATAAAAGTTAAGATAGTCAGTAATTTTGTCTCACAACTTCCTAGATTTCCTTTGACAGCTACACTGACAAAACTTTTCAAGTTTTTACAATCCAAGCATAACATTTTTGTTGATGTTTTAACTTTTTTATATTTTGCCGCTTGCCAGTGCCTTCACAGAACAAAGCAGCAGCAACTCTAAAAAAATATATCAGACACTAGCAAAATCTGAAGTAGTAAAGCAAACCAACTCTCACATTTACACTTTCTCTACATATATGAAGCATGATTATGTCTGTACGTACATACATACGCTCTAACTCCTCCAAAACTACTGGGCAAGCACAAACATCAAACTTGCCATAATTGATCACCACCGCAGAGTGAGTATCATAGGTGTATTCATGAAATCACAATCACTGACGATTTTTTTTAATTCACATTTCTTGACAGAGCAAAACCAGTTTTCACTCAGATGAAAGCTAGCATCCAGCCTATCACTTTACAAAAAATTTCATCTTTTTTAGGTCTCAGATGACGTCACAATCAACATTTGATTGCACAAGTTGTTATCTGTATTTTCTCAATTACTACTGGTCGTAGAAACGCGTTTAAACACATTTTCAGGATATATTAATAACATACTTTTGATAATAGCAACTCTACAACAATTTGGCAAGTGCTCATTTGACAATGCAACAAACAATTCTTTATTTAAGCATTTTAAGCCTTCTACGCATGCTTCTTCTCTTTTTCTCTTGCACACTTACAACTCGCTCTATGATGTCATAGTGCCGTCTAGTACGATTAACACAGTCTTTTGCTAACAGAGATCATAATATGATGATTTTTTTCAAAACTTGCAACATTTTTACAAATTCAGTTTAATTAAAAACTGATTTGTAAACTCATTTCTCAATTGATTTTCAAACTTTGCTCATCGAATTAAAGGTTATTAAAAGGCAATTCTGATAGAATGTGATATGTACCTTAAGTACTACACTTTATAGTAAAAAAGTTGAATTTTAACATCAGTAATGTAGCTTTCTACTCCTCCAAAAAGTGGTAAGCTAAATAAAAACAGTTAAGTTTAATACATAAAAGTTATAATAAGGTACTAACAAATTGTTGGGCTGGAGAGCCACTGTAAAAGGTCACTAGCTCCGGAGCTATCAAGTAATCACTCACTAGCTCCGGCTCCCCAGCCCAAGTCACTTGAGTGTTTAAATCACTATCTCCATGAACTATTAACGTCACCCTTTAAAAGTTTTCCATAAGCTAAAACAAAAACAATTGAAGCCATATTTATGCTGATTTTTTTTATGCTTTTACTGTCTGACAAAGAATAGCAAATAATCATAAATCACCACTATGAAAATCTAAAACAATTTGAACAGGAACAAATAATACAAGAAATATCTTGTGAAATGTAATGTGTTGCTACAATTAAATCACAATATAAAAGAAGTTCAATGCAAATAATTTGATCTCAGAAACAATATCACTCCAATTAAATTCTCCTTCATTGATGCTCAGAGGTCAGATCTAATAAGATGCAGAGCGGAAAACAATCATTCCACACTAACTGGGGTGGGTGGCAAGACAGTAACAGTGAAAGCAACCTTCTGAACAATTCGTGGATAATGCTCTATGGCTTGGAGAACAGTCAGTTTAGATGATCGGTCAATCTTTTCCATTTCAACTTATGCCTTTTCAAAACTTTCTCTAAAAGTATCATCAAAATTTGGTACATCTGAAGTTTCTTTTTCAAGCCGCTGCCTCTTAGCCTGCACATCCAGTTGCTTTTCAAAATTCTACTCACCATCAGAGAGAGAAGCTGTTGATGATGTTTCACTCACACGTAATAGAGATGAGATGTTTTCACACGTTTCATTTATTTTAGTCAAATTCTGGATATTAATGGCTATATTAACCAACGTACATTTGTCTCTTTCTAGTTGCTCTTTGTGTAAGTTATTTTGTATTTAGGATCAACATATATAGCCAACAAAAGCACATCACTGTTCATAAGTTTTGACTTTCTGTGTTGCATAGATGCTCTGATTGTATCAGTTAACTTGCCACCAATATGTGAAAGCTTGAAAATTAGTGTCTTCCACTCTTTGTAAAAAGAGCCTGGTGTTAAATATGCAGGTTGCATTTGTTTTGTTGTGAGGAAAGGGTGCCGCAGCAATTATTCTGGTTGTTTAACTTTATTCCATTGATTATCTGCCAGCATGAGATCAGGGTGTAACAAATCCCGTAAAGCGCCCTTTAATTCCAATAATCACTGGATCATAAGGTAGGTACTACCTCATCTTGTTGCTTGGTCAATGATTGCACCTTTTTTTAATTTCTGCTTCAAAATGGCATCAATATTTGGTGTTCTTGCAGTTATAGCAACGTGGCAAACTTTACTGACATGTCTATCCACATGTTTTTCTTTGACCCCATCATGAATAGCTAACTGCAGTGTATGCACTGCACCTTGCATATGAATCATTGTCAAAAAATTCACCATTTCTGACAAAGCACTATTAAACAATTCATCCAAACCACTATCATTGTCATTAGCTTCAACTTCTGGTAAAACATCCATTTTGTAGAATTTTTCAACTGATCTTGCCATGTTTGAAGCATTGTCGGTAACAATTGCCAAAACCTGTTTTTTTAGATCGAATTCTTGGAGCACTGTTTCAAGTGTGTGTCGCAGAAATTCACAGCTATGTTGTGCTTGGGAACCAAGTACTGCTAGTGCATAGGTCAGCAACCTGCGGCTCTTTTGCCTCCCGTCTGCAGCTCTTTTGCTGTTCTTTGAAGCAGGTAAGTGTGAAATGATACTCAGATCAATGTCTCTAACTACAGGTGAAGACCTTTTTTTTTTTTGGAAAACACTTATGATCTATGCTCCATAGAATTATTGTGGCTCTCATCAGTCTCCTTGCTGTGGTAAACGGGTCCAAATGGCTCTTTGACGGTAAAAGGTTGCCGACCCTTGTGCTAATGTTTTAATGTCTAGCACAGTAGATAACTAACTCTGTGTCTTGTGCAGCCCTCCATTTTGAAGAAGACAAATTTGTCACTCCGCTCTTCTTTTAATGCATTTTCTCTATCTGTTGCAGCTGTTATAACCATCTTTCTAATTTCATGCCTTTCCAAAGACTATCCCAGTTTTCCTGCCAGTTCTCTATTCAATCCTAGACATCCTTTTGAGGAAAAAAGCAATAATGGAATCTCATTTTCTACTACCAATTCAATGATATGCTGTTTAAATTTTTTCTTGGTCATTGATACAGTAACTTTTTGGCAGTGGCTATTTCGCCGTCGACGGCAATTTGCCCTTGGAATCTATTTTGCCATGATCATTCACGTGTGTTTATATAGCAAAATTTGCTATAATTGCATCAGTGACTCTGTGGTGTAGTGGATAGAGCGCTGGTCTTGAGATACCATGTTTGCGGGTTCGAATCTCAGCTGGCCAGGGCTTCAAAAGGCAGTGTACACTGAAGGGGCAAGCCTGGTATGTAAATGTACATGGCAGTGTACACTGCAAGGGAGTGTACAGGGTGGGGGATAGAGACCGGGGGTGCAAAATTTTTTTAATTGGTTTTTAAAATTGACCAATCAGAGACGACCAAAAGTCACATGTTTAGTACGTCATTAAAATTGACCAATCACAAATAACTCACGGCAAAATAGTCTTTGAGGGCAAATTGCGGTCGACGGCAAAATAGCCACTGCCTAACTTTTTCATTTGGAAAAAACTTGGCAATCGTTTCTCTTGAGTTTATACTCTTTTTTTTATTCTGATTTTTAGACTCTGCAATGTTATTTTGTCTGTCCTGGCTATCCACTTCCTTGTAAACAGTAGAGAGCACTAGAGCAACTGGTAGAAAATACTCACATCAGGGAAATGACCCCGATCGGGGAAAATCTGCTCCCCGATCGGGGTCATTTACCCTACTTAGGACCCAAGAATTTAACAAAATTAAAATGCGCAAAAAACGGAGCAAAATCGGGATGTTTTAACACTTCCATCGTGTTGCTCACCCAAAAAAACATTAAGTTACCGAAGAGGAAAAAAATTTACCGTTGTGATTTTTCAAAAACACTAAAAAAATTTCAAGTTTAAATGTGTAGCAACCTAGGATATTGATTAAATAGCTTATTATTTGTCTTTTATTTTTTTCACATGCAAGCTATTCTATATTTTATTAGCTAAGCTTTTAGCTGATTAATTGGTTAAATTTTCAGTTTGGTAAATAATTTCACTGGCCTACACCAGCTAAGGATGAAAGGAAGTTCAAGTACCCCTAAGTTTTTTCTTCACTTATTTTTGGCGAAGGTTATCATCTGCTCTGTGTAATACGGTTTTCATGGTAGAGAAACATTTTCAAAAACCTTTCCAGGCATTTTGTTTTAAAAAGACTTATTTTATTTATGATTTGGATAACTATGAAGAATTTGCAAGAACTGGAGCTGTAATGTCAGATCTATTGTTTAATTTAAATGAAAACTTAAAGTATGTTGAGGCAGAATTTCAGATTGATAACAATCCATATTACGCAAGGCAAAGGGCAAATGGGGCGTTTGTTAATCCTGTTTTTGTGCGATGGTGTTGATACCCGATCCCTTCCGAGGGATGGGGGCTTGGCGGAAGATCATGGAGCACTAGAAACCGCGAAACTCTCCAGAGGTCGTAGAGAGACAGAGAATCGCCAAAAAGCGAGCGGCGCTAAGAGTTTGTAGCTGGACAGTGCAAAACGACATGAGTGGTGTCCTGGGACAAGTGTCCGCGGGTGCTGCAGGAAGGATTTTCGATTCTGCCAATCCTAGAGAGATAAGAGCTTAACAGTTGGCTGTTCAAGCGAAGGCGAAAAAGCACACAGCAAGCGTGATGAGGGAGCACAAGTTCCTTGGTGGAAATCCAGGGAACCTGTGTGTCAAAGAATTTTGATGAGACAGTACGCCTCCAGTCTGAGAAAAATGATGAGTGGATACAAGAGATAAGAGGAAAAAGTCAACAAGGAATTGCAGAGGACGCAAGTAGCGCTCCCCGTCTGGCCAGCTCATCAGCTGCGCCGTTTCCCGGACAAAACAAGTGTCCAAGGACCCATTGTAGCCTGATAGAACAGGAGGAGAGAGAAGACAGTTCCTGCCAGAAAGATTGAGATAACAGGAAAGACGGATTAGGGGACATGATGATGAGGACAGAACGAGAGTCAGATAGGAGGAGAAGAGAAGAAAAGTGGCAGACTTGTTGATGCTGCCGAGACCAGCAAAGAGCTTGCTTAATGGCGCAAGCTTCAGCAGAAAAACTTGAGCATACTGTGCCGGCTGAAAAGGAAAGAGTGGCCTCAGTGCCACAGAGAGAGCAGTTGGCAAGAACGCCAGAGCCGCCGTTGTCAAAAGGAAAAGGAACAGAGCTGTCTATCCAGAGTACCAGATTGTAAGGTGGGATAGAGTCAAGGTGGGCGAGAACCACACCTTGGCGAGAAAGAGAGGATCGGAGCGGGAGCATGGGAAAGAAAGAGTGGTCTTCACAGTGAAGGAAAGCAGGTTCCAAGAAGGAAAGGGAGGGCAAGCAAGAAGAGCCTCCCTAGGAGAAGTAGAAGGAAGCATAAGAGGATGAGTGGATGTAAAAGCTCTCCAGGACGATCTGCAGAGCCTTGGTTTCACTCCATGTCTGGCCAATCCTGAAATAGGAAAGGAGGTTGGGAGACGAAGAGCCCACTCATAAAATGATCAAGCGAAATGAGTCAGTGTGACTCATAGGAGAGGAAGAGAATCCTCAAAGAGGAGAAATGGGATAGGGGAAGACGAGAGGCAGCCGGTGATGGCGCGACCAGCCATCCGGTGAAGGCGTTCCAATTTGGTGATATTGGTAACGCTTACGAAAGGAAACCATCCGGGTGAAACATACGTGAGAAGGGGCCAAATAAAAGCTTTATACAGAAGAGAGAGAGAGGGCCTCCTTAGAGGGGCCCCATGAGGAAGCAGAGATACAGCATAAAGCTGTGAGACCGGCAAAGAAGTTGGCCTTCAGCGAAGATACATTTTTAGAAAAAAAAAGAGTGCAGTCGAAGGTGACCCCAAGAAAAGTTGGAGCGGGATTGAAATGAAGGAGGGAGCTGAATAAGAGGAGGTTGGGCTGGAGGTTGGCTTGATGGGGATTTACTGAGAAAAAGGCCTCACATTTGCTCGGACGGAGAGGAAGAAACCACTACTCAAACCAGCGCTCCAATAGAATCAAAGCTCCTTGCGTGGCCTCCAACGCAGTAGGGACCGAATGGAAGAAGAACCAAATGGACAGATCGTCAGCAATAAAGAGAGCAGCTGACGGAAGAAGGCATAGAAGCAGGGAGATCATTGATGTTCCTAATAGCCATATAGATCAGGTGAAGTAGACCATCGAATACCGAAGTTTGCTCAGTGGGGCTACATACGCAATTTGGTGATGGAGTGAGACCCCATTTTGAAAACGTCCTACACCAGTCCGCCGGCAAATCGAGGGTTGCCCAAGTTGTTCTGGGCAGACTCATTCGAAGGGCCTATAACTGACCCTGGGAATGAAAACATGGACTACCTGAAGTACTCTCCAAGTAGTCCGCGTTCCATTTATGTTCCGTCAACTGCTTCACGCGGATGTCCAGTTTACACAGACTACCTCATAGTTCACTCAGCAGGTACAAATGAGCGTCTTGATCTAAGTCTCCCCAGGTGCGCATCCTGCTTCCCAACCAACTGTCCATGCAGTACATGGTCGGGATCATGCGTAGCACAATTCTCCAAAGAGAATGTCGCTCCTAATCAGCGAAGCTCAGCTGGCTAGATGCCTGCGAGGACAAGCAAGTCCTCAGTTGGTGTGGGACTCAAGCATCTAGCGACAATGCACAAAGCATCATTGAGAATGCTGTCAATGAAGTGAGTATGCATACTACGACACCAAACTGGTGCGTAGTACTCAGCTGTAAGGTAGACCAAGGAAAGAGCAGAGATGAGCAACGTCTTGGCACCTGCACCCCATCCGGATCGAGCAAGTCGCCTCAACAATGCAACTCGGGTGGAAAGTTTTTTGCGAAAAGCCTCGAGGAGGTGACGGAAAGTGAGCGACCTATTCAGCTTTACCCCAAGTTACGTTGGGACTGGACAGGTTAATGATGAAGTACAGACTGGTTAAATGATGAAGTACAATTAAGCTCTGAGCACCGCTTCTCTTTACTAGTTCTTCAATATCCCTATCAATTATTGAATTTAGCCTTTCAATGTCGAAAACTGGAATTTCTTTGTCTAACTTACTGAGTGTATTATCTTTAGAACTAGTGGGCTTGCATTAAAACGTTTGTCTGCTTTCGATGAAAGTGAAACTCCTATTAGAAGTTAAACGCAACTTTTTAGCATAGTTTACACAATCCAAACAAATACTTTCATTAAGTACTTTTTCCTCTCGTTTGAGCATGGTAACAGATTTTGTGCTTGCATGTCGTTGACAAACTGTAATTTAAGTTTTTTTTACTTTTTTTAATAATAATCAGCAAGCAAGATTTGTTATTCGCGTCTGTGACGCAAATACATGCTTGTGCGAACTTTCCAGAGCTCTTCTTTCTTTGAAACTTATTTCATCCAGTTTTCATGTTAGATTGACTTACCAGCCAGCGGTAACCAGAATTTATTAAAAAAATTATACTCTAACAATGAATTAAAAAAATAATTTAGGCTGCTTATAAAATCAAATAAAGTTGATTTTACTGTTACAGAATGTCCAACACTCTAGTTTCAAAGTAAAAAAGATAGCGGTTTCTATCGGCTTTGATCTTTGTTGTCATGACTACTAATCCACCTCCCCACGTCCGCTCATAGAGAAAGGTTTAAATGCATAACACAATCTATCCCAATAATAAATAGCAGTGAAGATATGATGTAAAATGCCCCGATCGGGGAACAATACTGAGTTGACGTCATGAACACGTGACTAATGTCCTTGATCGGGGTCATTTCTTCCGATAACGGTAATTTCCACTAGTTGATCTAGTGCTCTCTACTGGTAAACTTCTCAATGATTGAGTTCTAGATGTCTTTTCAAGTTGAAGGTTTTTTTACCAATTTTGGCATAACAAATGCCTTCACCTACTTTCACTTGACAAATGAACTATTGTGTAGTGCCACATTTAGAAAAGTATTTGAAAACTACTGGTTGCTTTGTTTTAGCCACTTTAAATGTATCTTACAAAGCCTGAAAAAGAAATAAGAGATTAGCAAGATAATTAACGTTTCTGACATACAAGTCAAATGGACTTCCTTCCTGTACTCAACTAATAGAAACAAAACAGCTTATAACTCTGCAATTCTTGCAAACACCTTAACAAACTGAAGTGATCCTTAGCAAAACTGCAGATAGTGACACTGTTTCGACCTATCAACTCTCTTCAGTGCAGTTGGTGACCAACAAGAAGCTAGAGGCTCTTAATAAAGCATAGCTTAGACCGCCACACTGGCGGGATCTATACTAGATCTACTTGGTGGAAGGTCTGTCAGTACTCTGCAAAGCCATATCACTCGTGAATGAGTGGCAGTTGTCGCAGGTGCACTAAGTTTAGCAACTGCTAGAACAATAGTGCTGTTATAGCCTAGTGGTCACAAGGTCTTACATGTATAGTAATGCAAGAGGCTAGCGATGCACTTAGCAAAACTGCAGACAGTGACACTGTTTTGACCTATCAGGTCTCTCTACTATACATGTAAGACTTTGTGACTACTAGGCTGTGACAGCACTATTGTTCTAGCAGTTGCTAAACTTAGTGCACCTGCGACAACTGCCACTTATTCACGAGTGATATGGCTTTGCAGAATACTGACAGACCTTCCACCAAGTAGATCTAGTATAGATCCTGAAAGTGTGGCGGTCTAAGCTATGCTTTATTAAGAGCCTCTAGCTTCTTGTTGGTCACCAACTGCACTGAAGAGAGTTGATAGGTCAAAATAGTGTCACTATCTGCAGTTTTGCTAAGTGCATCGCTAGCCTCTTGAATTACTATACATGAAGTGATCCTATTTGAACAAGTCCAGATAACAATTTTAACTTCACTCTTCTTGTCTCCTGGTAATCGATGGTCCAGCAATAAGCAAGCAATTCATTTATTTACTGCAAATTTCAAATACAACACACGTTTCATAAGTCATAAGAACAAACGAAAGGGAGTGCAAAGTGCAAGATAGTGATTATGATGTTAAATTCGAGTTATCATACTTCTACAAATACAAAGATTCATGTTACTATTTCTATTACACCTTTATACAGAGCTGCATTCAATAAACGTACCGTACTCAATGCTTTCTCAAAGCTGATGTATACTGCAGCATGGCTTTGTAACCAATGCTATCTTTAATCTGCCGCAGTAGAAATCGAGGCCGTTATTTATAATGATTTTGGGGGTAGTTTCTACAAATTGGAGAAAGTGACATAAATACCATATTTATTCAAGTATAACAGTAGAAAGCACTAGAGCAACTGGTGGAAAATACTCACATCAGGGAAATGACCCCGATCGGGGAAAATCAGCTCCCCGATCGGGGAAAATCAGCTCCCCGATCGGGGTCATTTACCCTACTTAGGACCCAAGAATTTAACAAAATTAAAATGCGCAAAAAACGGAGCAAAATCGGGATGTTTTAACACTTCCATCGTGTTGCTCACCCAAAAAAACATTAAGTTACCGAAGAGGAAAAAAATTTTACCATTGTGGTTTTTCAAAAACGCTAGAAGTTTTAAGTTTAAATGTGTAGCAACCTAGGATATTGATCAAATAGCTTATTATTTGTCTTTTATTTTTTTTCACAGGCAAGCTATTCTATATTTTATTAGCTAAGCTTTTAGCTGATTAATTGGTTAAATTTTCAGTTTGGTAAATAATTTCACTGGCCTACACCAGCTAAGGATGAAAGGAAGTTCAAGTACCCCTAAGTTTTTTTTGCGCTCATTTTTGGCGAAAGCTATCATCTGCTCTGTGTAATACGGTTTTCATAGTAGAGAAACATTTTCAAAAACCTTTCCAGGCATTTTGTTTTAAAAAGACTTATTTTATTTATGATTTGGATAACTATGAAGAATTTGCAAGAACTGGAGCTGTAATGTCAGAAGATCTATTGTTTAATTTAAATGAAAACTTAAAGTATGTTGAGGCAGAATTTCAGATTGATAACAATCCATATTACGCAAGGCAAAGGGCAAATGGGGCGTTTGTTAATCCTGTTTTCGTTCGATGTTGTTGATACCCGATCCCTTCCGAGGGATGGGGGCTTGGCGGAAGACCATGGAGCACTAGAAACCGCGAAACTCTCCAGGGCCTGGACCAGAGGTCGTAGAGAGACAGAGAATCGCCAAAAAGCGAGTGGCACTAAGAGTCCGTAGCTGGACAGTGCAAAACGACATGAGTGGTGTCCTGGGACAAGTGTCCGCGGGTGCTGCAGGAAGGATTTTCGATTCTGCCAATCCTAGAGAGATAAGAGCTTAACAGTTGGCTGTTCAAGCGAAGGCGAAAAAGCACACAGCAAGCGTGATAAGGGAGCACAAGTTCCTTGGTGGAAATCCAGGGAACCTGTGTGTCAAAGAATTTTGATGAGACAGTACGCCTCCAGTCTGAGAAAAATGATGAGTGGATACAAGAGATAAGAGGAAAAAGTCTACAAGGAATTGCAGAGGACGCAAGTAGCGCTCCCCGTCTGGCCAGCTCATCAGCTGCGCCGTTTCCCGGACAAAACAAGTGTCCAAGGACCCATTGTAGCCTGATAGAACAGGAGGAGAGAGAAGACAGTTCCTGCCAGAAAGATTGAGATAACAGGAAAGACGGATTAGGGGACATGATGATGAGGACAGAACGAGAGTCAGATAGGAGGAGAAGAGAAGAAAAGTGGCAGACTTGTTGATGCTGCCGAGACCAGCAAAGAGCTTGCTTAATGGCGCAAGCTTCAGCAGAAAAACTTGAGCATACTGTGCCGGCTGAAAAGGAAAGAGTGGCCTCAGTGCCACAGAGAGAGCAGTTGGCAAGAACGCCAGAGCCGCCGTTGTCAAAAGGAAAAGGAACAGAGCTGTCTATCCAGAGTACCAGATCGTAAGGTGGGATAGAGTCAAGGTGGGCGAGAACCACACCTTGGCGAGAAAGAGAGGATCGGAGCGGGAGCATGGGAAAGAAAGAGTGGTCTTCACAGTGAAGGAAAGCAGGTTCCAAGAAGGAAAGGGAGGGCAAGCAAGAAGAGCCTCCCTAGGAGAAGTAGAAGGAAGCATAAGAGGATGAGTGGATGTAAAAGCTCTCCAGGACAATCTGCAGAGCCTTGGTTTCACTCCATGTCTGGCCAATCCTGAAATGGGGAAGGAGGTTGGGAGACGAAGTGCCCACTCATAAAATGACAAAGAGAAATGAGTCAGCGTGACTCATAGGAGAGGAAGAGAATCCTCAAAGAGGAGAAATGGGATAGGGGAAGACGAGAGGCAGCCAGTGATGGCGCGACCAGCCATCCGGTGAAGGCGTTCCAATTTGGTGATATTGGTAACGCTTACGAAAGGAAACCATCCGGACGAAACATACGTGAGAAGGGGCCAAATAAAAGCTTTATACGTAAGAGAGAGAGAGGGCCTCCTTAGAGGGGCCCCATGAGGAAGCAGAGATACAACGTAAAGCTGTGAGACCGGCAAAGAAGTTGGCCTTCAGCGAAGATACATTTTTAGAAAAAAAAAGAGTGCAGTCGAAGGTGATCCCAAGAAAAGTTGGAGCGGGATTGAAACAAGGGAGAGAGTTGAAAAAGAAGACGTTGGGCTGGAGGTTGGCTTGATGGGGATTTACTGAGAAAAAGGCCTCACATTTTCTCGGACGGAGAGGAAGAAACCACTACTCAGACCAGCGCTCCAATAGAATCAAAGCTCCTTGCGTGGCCTCCAACGCAGTAGGGACCGAATGGAAGAAGAACCAAATGGACAGATCGTCAACAATAAAGAGAGCAGCTGACAAAAGAAGGCATAGAAGCAGGGAGATCATTGATGTTCCTAATAGCCATATAGATCAGGTGAAGTAGACTATCGAATACCGAAGTTGGCTCAGTGGGGCTACATATGCAATTCGGTGATGGAGTGGGACCCCATTTTGAAAAGGTCCTACACCAGTCCGCCAGGGAATTGAGCGTTGCCCAAGTTGTTCTGGGCAGACTGTTTCGAAGTGGCCTATAACTGACCCTGGGAATGAAAATATGGACTACCTGAAGTACTCTCCAAGTAGTCCACGTTCCATTTATGTTCCGTCAACTGCTTCACGCGGATGTCCAGTTTACACAGACTACCTCATAGTCCACGCAGCAGGTACAAATGGGCGTCTTGATCTAAGTCTCCCCAGGTGCCCATCCTGCTGCCCAACGAACTGTATGTGCAGTACATGGTTGGGATCATGCATAGCATGATTCACCAAAAAGAATGTCGCTCCTAATCAGCGAAGCTCAGCTGGCTAGATGCCTGCGAGGACAAGCAAGTCCTCCGTTAGTGTGGGACGCAACTATCTAGCGACAATAGTAGTATATAATACAAATTTCCAGCCGGTTTTTGCGGAGCGCTACGTCATTTCCGAACGTGATTTCCGAACGTGTTGATACATGAACTTGAAGTACATTGTAACAACTTGTAAACAAATGGTAACACAAAGACAACGTGTATCAACTTGTAACAACTTGTAAATAACAACTTGAAAACAAATGTCAATACAACTTAAACAAATGTGAATACAACGTGAAAAGAAATGTTTATAGCAACTTGTAAATACATGTAAATAAAACTTGAAATTGATTTGTTATAGGCACCCCTCTTGAGAATACCGCCACTTCGATATTAACTGCATTTTTGAACATATGGTCTGTAAGACAGTTCTTTGCTTGAGCTAGAAATCTATCACGGAAATATAAACATTTGGGTGTGAAAGTCTTGAACCAATCACAAGTCGATGCTGAATCGTAAAAATAGCTGACTATCAACAAAAGCCGCCGCCAGCGGAAGTTAGAAAGCTCGGAGCTGATCACGTTTCTCTAACGTCAACTAAGGTCTTGAAAATTAGATATAAACAATTTTAGCAATGAGCGAATTATTATTTTTATCTGCATTACACCACTGCTTTTATTACACAATTGTTTGAAAGAATAAGACAAGTCCAGACAAGCATAATGATTCTTTTTTTTTTGCTACCTGCTGTGTATATAAACCGTGTTTTTTAGCGAAAAAATCAGAAGAAGAACAATGGAAAACTGCGGTGAAACACACACATCCATCGCTGATGAATTTGAAAAGCGAGCAAAGAATGTCGACATTACAACTACTCACTCCCACTCCTCATGCTACAACGGGTTGATGGAACAAACAGAGTTGTTGAGACGTGTAAGAAAACACCAAGAAGAAGCAAGAAAAATACGAAAAATCTTCCTCGACATTGACAAAGAAGGGAAATCAATACCCGCAGACGGTGAGATGTTGAGAAAAGGCGTGCTGACTGTCTCAAGAGGAAAAGCTCTCTTTTCAACCGATCAGCTTATTCAAGTGTGTATACATATGTTTGAGGGTCTTCCGTTTGTGGCATTCAAAGGCCCAACAGACGCTCGTCCTTATGTAGTGGTCGTTTTCTTAGCTGACTGTCAATACGGTGATGTCTGTGAAGTGAGAACAAGATTGGAGATTTTCAAAAAGGAGGCAGCTGTAGAAAACTTTCTTATCAGATTTAAAGTGGAATCTATCTTTTCACCCGAGAAATATTTTCAACATCTTCAAGATCGATCATCCGGATTCATCATTAGAAACAAAAACTGTGGTATCAGCAAGGAGTTAGCAGCTCTTGTGAAAACCTTGAAAGAGGTGAAACACACAGCCGGAAAGAAAAAACGCTCTAGTAGCCTGCCTAGAAGTGCTGAACTTTATCAAAAGAAGAGAAAACCCTCTCTGCTAAACATAAAACAATAAATGTGTGTTTTTAACGCATGTAATCGTCTTTAGATTTGAGTAAAATTTGTTTAAAAATGCTGTGCCCTTACTTTGAATCTGAAGAAACGCGAATCTCCACCTTCACAGACAATTGGCCTCACCGAGTTGATAATTTAAACCCTGAGCGAATGGCTAAAGCTGGATTTTTATACAGAGGTAGTGATGATCGAGTCATATGTTATTTTTGTGGGCTATGTCTTTATCAGTGCTCAGATCAGGACATCCCAGAAATTGAACACGCGAAATACTGGTCATCGTGTGCCTATCTAGAGAGAACGTTTGGAGTTGAATTCATTAACCAACACAGCAACTTCCGCATTCCAGAAGAGGAGTTTTTGTCAGGAACTCGATTTGGGTTTGCTACTCCCGAAGAAGCAGCAGATCCAACCATTGTGAGAAACCCTCCAATTGAAAATGAAGAACCGAACATAACCCCCCTAACTGAAGCAAAAGAGTGTGGCGCATCTCAAGAACTTGTGTGTAAAGTGTGTTTCGACTCGAGACTTAATGCTTTAACGATGCCTTGTGGATATTGTTTTGGATGTCTGACCTGTACAGCGAAGCTTTATTCAAAAGAATGTCCCATATGTCGCGTGATTATTCTGGATGTAAATCGTATTTATATTGTATAACTAGCCGGCTTTGCCGGCGTCGCCCGGCAGAGGCCCTCCATCATTATTGCCCGGGTTTAGTATTTCGGTTCAACCGGCAAAGCCGGCTTCACCTATCCGGCTCTTGTGTAAGCGGGAGCGAAAAGTTTATGAATTTTATGCACTTTTACAAATCTTCTACACAAAATTGCGATCATCATATTCTCTTAATCATGACTGGCAATGCTTACAAATAATTTTATCACAAATTATTATCGTTAATACTTGTGAGGGAGCACGGATTGTACATAATCAAAACTGATTGTAGCGGCAAAATCGTGGTTGCTTTCACAATTAAAGAAGAAACTATTTAATGGTAAGCCTATTTTGCCAATTGGTGCTGCCCTTTCCTATTTATATTTGTGGTATTAAGTTCCTAATTTGACTGCGCTATTGGTCTTGTTTCCGACATAACAACAAAAGTGGCTATTGTTCTCTCTATATTCAGTTTTACAAATTGATATGGTTATGGTTTTCTGTTGATTTTTTCTTAAACTTGGGATTTTGTTACAATGATGTAGAGTATAGACGTAAATGACATAAATAGCATAACAGGCAGCACATCAACATAAGAAAAGAAATCCTTGTTTTATAGTAAATAGCAGATTTACCCGTCGTTGATCGGGTAAAATGTAAAGACTGATTAAATTTTTACTTTGAATAACCACATTTTAATGTGTTTTCATGATTTTTATTTCATCGTACAACAGTACAAATAGGCCTCTAGTAAATATATAATTAATAGCAGATTATCATAAGACTTCTTTGTAAACTATATTTTTTGTTTTAGCATTTGGTACATAGACATAAAGATTTTTCGAACTTCCGACTCTTGAACAACCAACATATAACTGACCATGGGAGAAGCATGGTTCTACCAAATGTAGCCCCGCAACGGCTAAAGTTTGTCCTTGCGATTTGTTAATGGACATGGCAAAACTTAATCGCACAGGAAATTGGAGTCTCTTAAATTCAAAGGGTACATTTGATGGAATAAGAGGAATCCTAGGTATAAATGCATCTTCTCCTTTGTCACAGCCTGTAAGAATAGTGGCTTCAATTACATGTGGCATTAAATTTTTTACTATCAGTCGTGTGCCATTGCATAGTCTTGGCTGATCTAGGTTTCTCAGTAGCATAATTGGCACTCCAACCTTTAATAGAAGACGGTGGGGAGGAAATCCTGGAGGCTCTAAAGAATTCAAAAATTCAATAGGATAATTAACTGCTTCATTTTCATCGATGACAGAATCAACAGATTTATATGTGTATGAATTTCCTGGAATTAAATCTAAAAGTTTATCATTTATATTATTTACTGTGACATTCTTTGGTGCCAAAAGTGCCCTTTCACATATCCAGGCATGATTTTGATAATGATGCATTACATTTGGAAATACATGCTCTATCAATTCTGCAACCGAATTAACAATGGTACTTATTGGTGTAAGTTGTAGATCACCATTATTATCAAGGTGTAACCTTCCCTCTCCAAGTTTTAGTAGCTTTTCTGAAAAATCTAGGGCAATATCATCTCCGAACAATTTAGCTCTCATGTTTGTAGATAATTTCATAATTTTCACATTGCGCCATAGTGGAGAAGACTTTAGACATGCTTGGATTTCATCTGCCTTGGTTCCTTTAGGTATTACTGGAAGCGTTTGACGAAAATCCCCCGAAAGTAACAGAGTTGTTCCTCCCATCACCAAATTACAGTTTCTAATGTCTCTTAAAGCTCTGTCTAACGCCTCTAATGATTTTTTATGCGCCATTGTGCACTCATCCCAAACAATCAAATCGCACATTTGAAGAACTTTGGCAGTTCCGGAAGACTTGCTAATGTTACAAACAGGTATTTCATTGGTGATTACATTTAAGGGCAGTTTAAATGCAGAATGTGCGGTTCGTCCTCCTGTAAGCAACGTAGCAGCAATGCCTGATGATGCTACTGCCATAGCTATCTTGTTCTCTTTCCGGACCTTGGCTAGTATAAGATTTATAACAAAAGTTTTCCCTGTTCCACCTGGAGCATCTAGAAAACAAATACCCCCACTTTTGCATCGAACTTGTTCACTGATTTGGGTATAAACATTTCTTTGGTCAGACAGGAGCTTTGATTCGTTTTCACTAACATATTTAGCCAAAACATTTATATCATAGGAGGTTTCTCTTATTAGTTCAGTAACTAAATGACTGAAATCAGTTCTGTTGCATTGTTGTAAACCATATGTAGATAGTTGTTCACCTCCCATAGATATAATTCTGTCCTCTATATCTATCAAAGCCATATTATAGATTCTGTCATTGTATTCAATTTCTGCTCCAGGGTTTCTTAATTGAGCCTGATACTTGATGTCTTCAGAAAGGTCATTTTTATATTTTTGCCACAATGTCACAGGGCTGCTAACTTCACAGGTTTTAAGAAGAATGGCAAAGAGAGCTCTTAAACATTTGGGTGATCGTGAAATTAAAGCCTCTGATAAAGTTGCATCCCACTGTGTATCATCTTCCAATAATCCCAATCTAAAGCAAGCTTCTCTATATGTTAAACAAATATGACCATCAACAGTTCTGAGAGTTTCAAAAGAAGTGGGGCCTTTAACTTCATGCAGCAAGATTCTTAAAAAGAAGCATTCATGTTGACTCGGGTGTACTGTGTAGACTCTTCCAAGAGTCGAATCAAATTTTACGTTAGGATGACCTTGTACTTCAGCACCCCTTTCTCTTTTGTTCCACGAATCCTTACTCCATGTATAATAGGATGGTACTTGATGATAGAAAAGTGTTCTAGCAAATTCATCTTCTTGACACAATTTAAAAAATGCTGTAAGCGTAGTGTTCTTTGGAGCTTGGACTTGCTGTGCAGCAGTTTCTTTTGTAAAGTAAATTCTTTGTCCATTTTCTAAATGGACAGCAAGTTGCTGAATGGCGGGATGTCGTTCATGTATGGGAAAGCCGAAAATTCTCCAGAAAGCTTCATTGCTACTTATATATCTCCCTATTTCATACTGAGTAATTTCATCATGGATATTTGTCTCTTGGAGTGCAAACATTGCGGCATCTGACCCTTTATTGACATATTTGCACACATACTTGATTGACTTGACAGAATTACAAAATTCAACATTTATATGTGCATTAAATGTCTTTGTTAATAATGGACAATATGGTACAATCCATCGATTATCTATTTCATGTTTTCCAATTTTCACTTGATGGCCGCCATCTTCAGGCTTTCTTCTTCTATATGATGGGTATTCTTCTTCGTTTGTTTGAGTTTCTACCAGAAACGGCTTTGGGTAACCTTTAGAGCATTTACCATCTTTCATACATGGGGATTTGTGATTGTAAGCACCACATGGACCATGCACCATTTGTGACTTAATAATTTCAAAGAGGAATTTGTCATTGTTAGGGTCTGGCAGCTCTGCTGATATAAATTAATCAATTTGATTGGAATGCATCTTTGTAGACAGCCAAATCAAAATATGGGCGTGTGGTAATCCTCTTTTTTGCCACTCAATAGTGTACATATAGCACCGGACTGGTCCAAATATTTCAGATTTTGTGATAAGATTCATTAGTTTAATCAGCTTTAAACGGAAAACTCTTGCTGTAAGATCATGCCTATTGATGTAAGTTTGACCAGGAAGTAGTTCATTTTGAATTTCGATCCATTTTGCGTTGCATGTGAAAGTAATGAAGAGATGTGGACGACCGTAGGTACGCACATAAGTCATTGCATCTTGCGTCCTTTCATGCATATACCGTGGACTTCCAGTAAAACTTGAAGGAAGAATACACAACTGGCCCAGATTTTCTCCACTTACGTCATTGTTAATGCCATCTCTTAAATGTATGTAAGATTCAGCACGAAGATTTTTTGATGAGTTCTAATATATAGCAATCTTTCTGATATCACCTTAGCAAACATGTCCACAGCATATTGATGGAAAAGGTTCTGGGCTCGATGTAAATGATTGAAAGAATTGTCCCGAATCATAAAATGATATGCATAAAAATCCATGCATGAAATTGTCTTTCTGAAATTGACCCCAGCCTGAGGAATTCCAAAATGATAGCCATCTTCTCCATTTACATAAATCAAAGGGTATTGTAGAGCATCGTATGATCTGTGGGTTTCATTGACCCGTTTAATAGTGTTATCTCTACATTTCAAAATAATATCCCTTTTGCCATGCTGCTCACCGCTCATTATTAAAGCAACTTCACTACATTCAGGGGCATTGAAACGACGGGCATGTTCTCCAGAAGGTCTCTTATCTGAATCAATAACAATTTGATATTCTGTTAAAGGTATATGTTCTAATACCGACTTAAAAGTTTTTACATAGCTATTTCTTGAGTGTAACATTTCTTCAAGACTTAGAATAATATTAAGCTTTGTTCCCTCGCTGACATTACACCGCCTTAGAGCTTGGTTTTCTTGATTCCCCATAAAATAAATTTGTAAGAATTGACAGTTTTCATTATCTTCTGGTAAAAGACTTCCAATTCTATGATAAACTTGACCTTGAACTTTGAAAGTTGGCATAAATCCCCCTTGTGTAACAATTTTAGCTCCAAAAGATGTCATTTGAAATGCTGAGTTATACTTTTGAATATGCTGAAGAAAATGTTTTGAGTCAGAAGTGGAGCCGGTAGGAAGATTTTTTAAAGGTTGTGGTGGTTCTTGAAACGTTGCCAATTGAACTTTACCGTTATAACAGCACACACCAGGAGGTTCATTATCCCATTTTTTAGCTCTGCAATAATTGCAGATCTTAGACATAGAACCAATAGTGATTACTTCTTCAGCTGCATAATCATGTTTTGGATCATAATGAAATGCACCTTGTTTCCATTGCCTTGTAGTAAATGGTTGAAACCTCAATTCACGTTGCCTGCTCCTACTTCTCAAAAGTCTTATTTGACGGTTTTCTTGTGATTCCTGCTGTCGAGATAGACCATGTCTCTCAGCATCAACTCGTCTCCTGGTTTGTTGTACTTCTTGAGATTCCTGGTTCCTAGATATAGCATGTCTGTGAGCATCAATCTGTCTCCTGGTTTGTTGTTGTTCTTGAGATTCCTGCTGCCTGGATATAGCATGCCTATGGGCATCAACTTGTCTTCTGCTTTGCCTCTGTTCTTTTGTTTCTGATACTCTTGCTACATGTTTTCTGCGTGCATCTGCAGATTTTCCAAATTTAAGTCTCTTCTTAGGAGGCATCTCAATGTTTTATTTCTAAAAAGGAAAAAAAAAATAAATAAAATATTAAGTTGCATCTTTATCTATATGTCGGCAGTTAAATTTGTAAAGTCGTTGATCGGGTAAAATGTAAAGACTGATTAAATTTTTACATTGAATAACCATATTTTAATATAGGTTGAATAAATATAGGCTCGGCGGACATGCGCGCAATTGTTTGCGTACATCTCGTTCAAGCAAAAACGTTTATATATAAACCTTTCTAACATTCTGTTTTGCCGGCTAGTACTGAAAAAAATATTTACCTAACTAATTAAGCTTCCAAGAACTTGACCCAAGTAGTAGAGACCACCCAAATTCCTTAATTTTCTGTCGAGGGCAAGTAGCAAATCTTTTAACAACAAATGGTGAATACTGCCGTCCGTTTGCTGGCAACTCAAAACAACAATTGACACAAAACCAATAAACAACTGTAATTGTGGCAGTCTGGAGGCAGCGTGAAGCTTTAACAGGCGAGATAAGTGCCAAATAAATTAACTAACTTGCTATCAAGAGTAGAGCGAAGTAAGAGGCCAAGACTTCAAAACTCGCACGCAACGACAGAATAAAACGCACGCACAATATTTAACATAGCAGATTTACCCGTCGTTGATCGGGTAAAATGTAAGGACTGATTAAATTTTTACATTGAATAACCATATTTTAACTCTTTCGATCCCGCGCGGGTATAATTACCGGCAAGCGATCTTTCTGCGTTCGCTCCCGCGACAGTATATATACCGGCAATAACAGAAATGGCGGACATGCGCATTTGTCTGCGTACATCTCGTTCAAGCAAAATCGTTTATATATAAACCTTTCTAACATTCTTTTGTGGTTTGTAAAAATGGCGGATGGGAGCGAAAGAGTGATCGGGTAAAATGTAAAGACTGATTAAATTTTTACATTGAATAACCATATTTTAATGTGTTTTCATGATTTTTATTTCATTGTACAACAGTACAAATAAGCCTCTAGTAGAGCCCCATAGGCTCGTACCCCCCCATAGACGAATCTGATCGAAATCAAAACACCGTACTTGGCTTCCTGGAAAAAGTTATGTTTACCTGATTAACAACGGGTAAATCTGCTTGCTCATACCATCAAATTTGGATTTTTATTTGTCACAAATTTTTTTCTGTTTGTGGTACCTAACAAAAACTTTAGACAACTCTAGTATTTTAATATAGGTTGAATAAATATAGGCTTGTAGCCCCCCATAGACGATTCTGATGGAAATCAAAATACCGTACTTGGCTTCCCTGGAAAAAGCTATATAAGAATCATATGTTTGTTTGTATCTAAATGCCTCCAGTTTTATTTCTATAGCGGACAGACAGACAGACAGACAAACTTTGAGTTTATATATATAGATAAAGACACTCGATTGTATTCAATTCTGTTTATTACACGTAAAACAGTTACATTTTCAGTAAATTCTGAATAAAGCATTCAACAGTTTTATCATTTAAACTAACATTATCGGAAAAATGAGTCAATATCTCAGATAGAGAGCAACCACACAAGTGAAATAAGATGTAGTACACGGTATAATGTCCACAGACTTCAGATTTCAAACTCTGTAGGCTCTTCAAGTTGTAGGTCCAGGATGAGGAGTGTGAATCTAAAAAATTTGTCAAACCATAAATAATTGGATGTAGACCATAGCTATCGAAAAACTCAGCAGATCTTTGATTGTTGAAAAACATAGCAACCCAGTGCTCTCCAGGGGCAGTGCTGGGATCGGTGTTAACAACATAACTCCCAGGATACTCCACAGTAGGTAGCTGATCTTTAGGATAAACGCCTTTAAAAATCTTTTTTGCGCAGGAGTCATTTTTTAATATCCTCTCAATCTGCAGTGTATCCATCAGTAATCAGCTAAAACGTTTCTATCTCTATCGATTTGAAGTAGGTTGTCAAATTCTGCATGAATGATGACATTCATTGTTTCTGTAGGAGGAGTAGAGAAGTGCAACTCCAGACAAATGTTTCCAGTTTTTACCAACTGGAAATGAGAACAGGAAGCGGACATATCCGGTGTAAGGTCTATTGCATACAAAGAATGACCAGCAGGGTAGGAATCGCGAGAGATTCCGTTTCCGGAGTCATTGTAGTAAAGACCGGAGTCAGTAAAGAGTGACAAAAAACTTCAAATATAACGGTTTTGACTGTAATTTAATTGCAGAGGATTGGACGGTATTTGCTCCCCATCTCTGTACAAAGAAACAAAATTGACTGAACAGTGTTTGAAGTTGAAAGGATTCTTTCCAATAGCTCCGTTGAAGGCTTCATTTTCAACCAAACCGAAGACTATCCGCTGCGGTAACTGTCCTAGAAAAAGATTCTCTTTCGAGATTGAATAAGTACCACGCGGGACTGTAAAGCTTTTTACCTCTACTCTGCGAATAGGATATTTTGCAGAGCTATTTTGTAAAGCCTGAATATGACTGAGCTGTACCCCATTGCTAGGCACCACTTTCCCACAATAAAGTAAAACGTTTGTAAGCTCAATCATGTAGTCTCCTGAGCCCATCAAACAAAAAACATCCTTCGACCTGTTCAACCGCAACTTCACCTTCACTTCGCTTAAGAGATAGCAGTTCTGGAAGCATAAATCTAGATGGAGTTTACCAATCATGTCTAGTTCTTTGCTGCCAGCTGCTAACTCTTTCCGTTTTTGGAAACCTTTATTCGCATTTGTTAAAGAGTCAAATCTGCTTGCTGAGTCTCCATACCAAAAAGAACAACTTAACTGAGATTTTTTGGCATCCTCCCCAAAACTTAAAAGCGTTTCAATATAAGCTCGATAAGGGTATGTGTTAGACGCTTGGGTGACTAAAACCCCATTCAAATATAAATCACATTGAGACCATAAAGCGTGTAAGAAATTGCACACAGGAGCAACATTGCTATCATTTGCTAAAAGTGTTCCGTCTTGTTTTTTGATCTTCGCGCGAACATGCAGTAAAGTATTTGAAAGATCGATGTAGGAGCTGTTTTCTCCTGGAATAAGGAATTCAATAGGCCCATTATTTGATAAAATAGAGACAGGATTGTATTGAATGTATTTTCCTTTCTCCAAAGAAGTTTGAGAGGGAGGGACAGAGAATAAATCCAACTCCTTTTTAATCGATTCGCACGACTCTGTATGAATCAGACTTGCCACTGTAGCGTAACGGCAGGCATCTGGCTGTAGTTAGATGTCAAAAGAGTGCACTCCATACGGCGACTAGTCACTTCTATCATGAGAGCTAATTTCATAGGTTTTGTTTGGTTTATATATTAACATTGCTGTTGATAACTTTCGGTCTGTGGTTTGTAACATCTTCGTGCTCATACGACTCTTAGTAGCTAGATCTCATTGTCGCGATAGCTGCGCATGTATGCATTGAAGTTGCAGTGGCTGCAACATGTCTTCCCCGCCATCGATGAGAGAGAGATGAGCTTACCGGCCGAAGTGAATGAGATTTCCGTCAAGACTTCATTTGGAAGGCGTTCTTGAGGTTTGGGCTCGGCGTCTCAACGATGGCTTCTGTTGCTTGATTCTGTTTGCTTGATTGCCGTCCAACTACATTGGGGGAGATGTAGCTTCTTTTGTCAGGGTCACCATTGTAGCGCAACGGCAGGCATCTGGCTGTAGTTAGATGTCAAAAGAGTGCACTCCATACGGCGACTAGTCACTTCTATCATGATAGCTATTTTCGTAGATTGCATTCGGTTTATAAGTTAAAATTGCTGTTAGTAACTTTCGGTTTGTGGTTTGTAACATCTTCGTGCTCATACGACTCTTAGTAGCTACATCCCATTGCTGCGATAGCTGCGCATGTATGCATCGAAGTTGCAGTGGCTGCAACACCATCTTAACTGAATATGTCTGTCTTGGCTCTTTTCGCTTTTGAAGAGGATTTCTTTTTTCTTTTTGTGGTTTTTTAAATTCTTTTCCGTTCCCCCGGAAACGTGGTTACTTTTCGTAGTAAATTAGAACCAGTCTCTTTTGTGCTGTTCAGAGCAGCTTGTTTGAGGTTCTTACCTTCCAGAATATCAGAAACAAAGTTGGTTTCGCTTTTCAAAACCTCCTTTCCTATGGATTTAGCTCCTCGCTTTACAAGAGGTAAAACCGATCGTCCTAAAGAGGCAAAGATGTTTCGTAACCCATATCCTAGCTGCCTTTGCGAGCCGGAGAAATATCCTTTTCCGGTCTGGGAGAGATAATAATCTTCATACACTTGAGGGTTACAGCAATACCGTGGTCTTATCTTGTTAACGTTCTCCAACAAGGTCTGTGAAAGTAATGTGTAAGTACAAGATGTTGTTTCCTTTTAACCGGCCTACAGTTAATGTTTTCAAGCATTGTTCTCATCACGTATCCGTTGTAAGGCTCTCTGATTGTTTTGAGATTTGACTAGTGCTCGGAGTTTGATAAAGAGCATTCTTTCTTATTTTGATTACTGGCGATGGTAGTAGATATCCTAAACAGCTGGATAACAGCGAAATCCAGAGATTAATGTTCTCGTTTCCAGAAGTGATGTTGTAGATGCTAAACCCAACCACAAAATAAATTGCAATAATCTGCGAGAACAACACAATTTCGCTTTTAGGGATGTCTTTACCACAAAAAGACCAATCACCCATAATTTATAAGATCTTTCTCTGTAATCCAAGAATTATATTTTTCTGGGTACCCCGACCAACTCACTAGAAATTCCGCTCTTCCTCGTATCTTACGCTTCTTTAAAATGCTGTCGATTTCATTATCTTTTATAGACAACTGCAACTCTTTTTCATAAAACGTTCCCATAATCGGTTCACCGCTAAGATCTTTTAATCTATAATACAGTGGGTTTACAGGAAGAGCTTTCTGTACGATGAATAATTCCTTTGACCAGTTTTGTTCATAACCCTTTCGAAAAAGGTTTTTTATCAAACTCACGTGTACAAAATCGTTTTCAGATAATTTCGGTTTCTTTTTCTCTGCATCTCCGTATTGTCGAATCCACAGTGTTTGCTGATCTTCATGTCTAGCAGCTGAAGGAGTGGTTTTTATTGTTCTGTGATAGCTGTTATTGTAAGAAAACATCAAGTCATCCAACACATCAATGTATTTGAATGTATTATTGGCTTTAAAATATCGCCACAGCTTCGTTTTCCAAGTCCTAATTAATCTTTCAGCAAGAGCTGCTTTTGTGTCAAAATTATATGTCTGAAAAAGTGAAATGTTTTGTTGTCTCAACCATTTTTCTAACGCTTTGTTGGTAAATTCGGTTCTGCGGTCGGTTTGCAGATAAACAGGATTGGGAGCACAACGGTAAATATTTTCAAAAGCTTGAATAACAGCTGTCGATTTTTTACTTTTCACCCGCTCACAATAAGCGAATCTGCAAAAAACGTCTATGACAATGAGAAGAAATTGATTTCCGTCGTTGCTCTTTTTCAAAAGCGAAAAATCTGCTAGATCAGCCTGATGTTGGAAGTCTGAATAAGGGGCGATTGTTTTCCTTCTTTGATATTTTTTTCTTGCTGGTTTAAAAAGCGTATACACATCCTGAGTTTCCAACCACTTTTTTACCGTTTTTTTTAAAGCTTTTTGAAATTTAACAACTCCAGAAAAGGATTGAGGTTTTTTTAAAGAGTAGTAACTAGCAAACTCTCCCATAACCAATCTCAGAGCTGGTGGACTGTTTTTGGTTTTATACCGTTTCACCTTCTTTTATAACTGACTCAGTTTCTTCCTTCGAAAATGGAGGGTAACAATGACCCGCCCCTTACGAAACCGAATCGAGTTCCCTTGGTCGTCACGAAGATTAATTTAAATTTCTGAGAAAGATTTTTTCATTACTGGTTGGTATTGCAATTTGTCGTATCTTTTACTAATAATGGAGCCGGACTTTCCCTCAGTCGATATGGTCCCTAATAACGGTGCAAGCGTGTGGCCCACAATACGATTCTCAATGACGTCACAATACACATAAATATTGTTTATTGGATTCATATTCACCACGCGATCAGAGCGAAAAACACCAACATTATGGAATGTACTCTCTTCAAACCCCAACATTTCGGTTAGAAAAGGGGCTAAATGAACCAAAACCGATGGTCTCGCGACTCCATCGTTATCTATCCTAGTAGAGGCGGAGGAGTTATTCCTTATATTCAATTGAACTAATTGTGAATTATCATTATATTGCAAATCTAATAAAAAATCGATTGGGTTTGTCAAAGTACCATTCTTTACGAGCTCCTCATTCTTCGCTTGGAAATCATGCTTCATTTGATTCAGCAATAAACGGATTAATTGTTTTGGTTCTTGGTAATACCCAGATGGTAGTTTTGTTTTAATGTAGATCTCACCTCGCTCATAGATGACCCAATAGTTCGTTGTATCAACATTATACCACGAATGATTAAACTGAATTTCCGCCAACCCTACCTCCCAAGACCCTGGAAGTTGTAACTCTTTGGGTAAATGAACAATGTAGTCCGAAATCTTATTTTCTGGGTAATAATCAGGCGTAGAATTGCTAGGTAAAGTTACATACATCTTGAGGTGGTGAGTACTTTCAGTGTCACACAACAAATGGTAACATTTTTCTATAGAGGGGATTTATATCTCAAAAATTTTTTCCTTAACATTTGTTTCAAGTGAGATAGGTTTTGATTGACATTACATTTGTTATGACACAAAAACGTTTCTCTCTCATCTATACTTCACATAACAGGTGAGTGGCTACAAACATGTTTTGAAATGAAGTAAATTATTCAGAGAACAACACAGATGAATTGCAATGATAAAAGACAATTCAAAATGTTAACACTCCTAGACACAAAAAAAGGTATTAGGAGAACAAATTAGGGTAATGTAGTTTCTCTGCTACATTTACAATGATGAAATTTTCAAACATCTTACAATTCCAAAACACAAACATCACTAAGAAAACAGATTATTTGTGATGCAGTTACTTTGCAATGATAAAAGACAATTCAAAAAACTGTTACTACTTCTAGACACACAAACTAAGAGAGTAAATTAGGGATAATGCAGTTTCTCTGCTACATTTGCAATGATGAAATTTTCAAAACATTCACAATTCTCCAACACCAAATGTAAAACTCTCTCCTTCAGTAAATTAGGGGTAATATAGTTTCTCTGCTACATTTGCAATGATGAAATTTTCAAAAATATTCACAATTCTCCAACACCAAATGCAAACTCCTTATTACACAACAACAAACATGTTTGAAATGAAGCAAATGACTTATAGAACATCACAGATAATAAAAGACAACTGAACTATTACAACCCATGGAAACACAAAAATTATTAAGAGAGCATTGCAGTTCATACTTTCTCTATATCCTCATTGAAGAGTTTTTTCAAAGCAGAGATAACTTCATTCCTGATCAGGTACATACAACCGAATTTTGTTTTCTTCAGGATCTTTCTTGGTTGAGTAAATTCTTTTACTGCAATGATTCTTTTTGTGTGCACAGTTGAAAGTAGCATATTACCATGGCTGTAGCAGTTTTGTGAATTTCTTTGACATTGTTTAAAATCAAATTATGTTACTAGAATCTAAAACAAACAGCTGTTAATATTGTTTCACAGACCTAGGTTTAAAACTTGACATAACTCCGTAATTCCAACAGCTAAACTGAATCAACATAATTCCAAAAAAGATCTAGTGGCAACCCCACCTTTTACTAGAACATTTGCTAGCTTTTCTCTTTCAACACGTTTTGACAGCTACAATTAAAATCTATCAGTAGCGTGTTTTATTATATTTGTTCAGGGTTTAAATCTTCGACATGGTAGGGTCGAATTTTTTTGAAATCTTAGGTACTTGACCTAACAACCGTGTTCTTTACACTCAGAAATATTGTGAAGAATCACAAACTCTCCCAAACTAGAGATTGAAACTGTTCGGAGCCTGGTGAAGGTTTGGTCTCTTTTTTGATTTTGTCTGTTATTAATTTTTTAATATTGCTTTGAGGAATAGGAGCTTCATCAAAAATTAATTCTCCTCTTGAATTCCACGAAGCATAGCTGTTGTTCTAATCGATTCTGAAAGCTTCTTGGCTTGAATTAGATTTTTCTTGGTGAATCCTTTCAAAATATCTTTTGCTGGGATAGGTTTTTCTTCCTCCTCCAACACCAACCACAGATTTATGGTTCTTTCTTTTAATGATAAATATTTTTGAAGAACTTGGTTGTATTGCTTGATCTTCTCACTTTCCTCCAGATCAGATTTCAAAATTTGACTCATTTCTTCATCAAGCTTAGACATCTCTTTCTGCATTGGTTTTCTGTAAGAGTTAGGGTCGACTAAAATCATTTTCTTCATTTCTTCACAAGAGAACCTACAATTCCAGCAAGGGTGGGAACGACGGCGGATAACAGAGCAGTTAAGAATCCGCCTCTTTGGATTAACCTCCGCTTCCGGTTGACACTGATAGGCTTTGTCAGCTTTCGAAGAGTTTCTTTATATGGCTCAAGTCTTTTTTTCTGTTGTTTTGTTATCTGAATATTACCTTTTAAAAGATTATGACAACAATCCGCTAAACAAAGAATAAAATCTGGCGAAGAGTTATTAATTACTGCTTTTACAAATTTAGGTTTTGCTTTGTGGAGTAGTTTCAAAGTTGGGTAGTTCTTTTTTAGTCTTGTTGTCATGTCAAGACATATACGAATTGCTTATCTTCTGGGAATATACCAGTGCGAATTCGAAGCTGATCAGGGGTTTCTGAGCAGAAATCGAATAGAATGTATCCGTGGGCTTTTTTTGTAGCGTCTGCGAAGATAGTTTCGATTTCTTTGGTATGTTTTGCAAACGACTGTCCCGCAAAAAATGAGGCTTGCTGACTGTCTCGAGGATTTTTAAACAGAACCACAATTTGAGAGTTTAGGGAGATTGTTTTTATCCCTCGGAAAAAAAGATTCTGCACGAGATAAAAGACTGTCAATTTCAGATGATGGCTCCCTCTAGTGAAGAACTTGGTCACAAGTTCAAGATTCTGACCCATCAAATCGTCTAAAACTAAAATCGTCGACCGCCCGTCAAAATAGTCAAAGTCAGGGATACCCTGAATAAACTCTGCTTCGATCTGGTCATACGCTTTTTGCCATATACTATAACACCAAACAATTCGTTCTGGCTGGGGGCTCATCAAGCAATCAAAGTTTTTAATAAATTTACTCACAAAAAACGTTTTCCCACAATTACTGTGGCCACAGACCATGAAAGTTGTAAAATTCAAAAGATGGAACATTTTGAAATATTGAAGACAATGCAAAGGTTTTAGTATTTATAACCCTAATTTTTTTTCAAAAGCTGTACTCACTACGAGGAGTTTGTAGGCTCACAAACAGGGTTGTGTTTGCTTCTAAGAGTTCTATAAATTGAACTGTTATAGCCTCTATCTAATCTTTTTTCAACAGCTGTGTTCGTCACGCAGGAAATCTGTAACGCTTTTTTTCTGTAGAGACAACTACCGGAAAATGTGAAGGCTATAAAAACACTCTTAAACTCTAAAAAACCACAAAATCAAGCAAAAAACGTGAGTAAAGATGACAGAAGTTCGCTGTTATTCTCGCTAACTGTTTTATTTTACAGAATGTTTCAGTGTACGTTTTGTTTGAAAAATTTTTCAACTTTACAGGGGGTGAAGGATCACCGCAGCGTGAATCACTTCTTAATTTTTTATCGATAAGTATTTGTATAAAGTTTCAACCCCAGTCAAACCAAGAATTCAAATATTTTTCAGATGTCCCCTTTGTGGGCAAAAGTATAAAACAAAAAATGGCTATCGGAGGCATTTTCTCCGGTGTTATATTCGGAGAGGTGGAAGTGTAGATATCCCTTTCGTTAATATCACAGTAAGTTTCCCTTCTTGTATCGTTTTCGACTACTTACATCTATTTTAGTTGCGATGGGTGTTTCATTCAGACTACAGAGTTCAACAACTAGACTGTGGTGTTTGACTAATTTCAGTTGCGATGGGTGTTTTATTCAGACTACAGAGTTCAACAACTAGACTGTGGCGTTTGACTAATTTCAGTTGCGATGGGTGTTTTATTCAGACTACAGAACTCAGCAACTAAGCTGTGGCGTTTGACTAATGATGTCCTTTTTTTATTTCAGATCTGACGACGGTTTATTTTATTGTGTAGTAGTATCCGTGTTTGTGTATTAAGCATAGAATAAAAAACTGTCAAAAACATCTCAACAATACTTGCATAAGACTGCTTCAGTTATCGCTTGCAAATGCGTGTGACGTCATCGATTTAGATCGACTAGTAAGTATGAAGCGATTCAATAAGCAATCATGCTTCACTGATTCGATGCGTATTTTACTACGACTAACGTCGTGCTTTGCTGACTCATCTATCAACAAACACCTATTTTACTACAGCTAGAAGTTACTTCAGGTCGTTCTCGATTAGTAGAATAGATTGTATTTCAACAAGAGTGAATAAGACACAAATTCAACGATTGACAGCAAAACAGAAGCAGGTGAAAAGTAATTTCAAAACAAGTTATAAGTCAAGAGGAATGGTTGAAACCCCGTCTCCCAGAACTTTCTGCTTTCCGTAAAAAAACCCTAATCCACTTCTTTTTTGAGTATAGGTGAAAACTTGGTGGTTTTTACAAACAAAACCTTTGTTGACCCCTACCCCACTGCGTTTTGTTTCAAGAACATCTAAATAGGTGTCAAAGTTAAATTGATTTAATTTTGTAGACAGACCTTTACAAGCTTTTTTAGTCGTCTGATTGGAGTCGTTTTCAATTCCTTGAAACACCTCTTTCTCTGTAATATAAGTTGTCGGTGCCAAAGTCAGCATCTGACTCCCAAAGAACTGCAGTTTCATTAACCCCGGGGTCTGGCGGTCAAATACTTCATGAGCCTTGCAACAATCTGCTTGTATCCATTCTAGATTTTGAACCCGAGCCTTGATGAATTCTTTTTTGTGGTGTTCACAAGCTAGACTAGGGAAAAAATAGTCGTAGTTTTCAAAAAACTCCTCTCTCAGCTCTGGTTTAACCACATCATCCAGAGAGTTGCTACAGAGAGAGAGATATAACGAGTCAGTATCCATTTCAATAAATTCGTAACAGTCATCCGGAATATATTTTTTGATGCAGTCATAAACAAACTCCAGCATCTTCAATTTTGCCCAGGAGTAAACAAACATGCCAATTTGAATCAAAAGATCGAATATGACGTGTTTTTTAAGGCTTTTTACCTCATAGAGATCGTTGTCCACCGAATCTAGATTCACAAACCGGGGGGAGTTTATGGCTTTCTCTACAGTGGACTGATCGTGATAGGAAATTTTTCGAAATTGGTCTTTTCTCACCAGAGACAAAGAATAGCCGCTATTGCCAATCAACTTCCACGTTTCAGCCAACATTTTTCTGGAGGAGTCAAAATCTCCACCTCTCCTTCCGTCGCTCACATCCAAACCAAACTTTTCGAAAGGTTTTTCCGAGTTGTATTCAACAAACTCATAAATTTTGGTAATTACTAACCCATGATCAAGATACCATTTTGCTAAAGGTGTGGTCAGTAGGATTTTCTTGCCAAAATAACTAGATATCAGCATCCTTCTTGGTTTTTTTAAGAGCCCGTTCTCCTCCAAAAATCCCTTCATTAGCTCTCCAACGTCCTCTCTTCCAACTATAGCATTTTTGAAGATAGGAGGAAATTCGTTAAAGAACTGTTTCAGATGGTTAGGAGTGTAAATATCCGCTAAAACAAAACCGAACAACTCACCACTTTGAACCCCTTTAAAATTTTTTGAAAGGATAGGCGGCATCTAGGTCTGACAGATTTCAAGGTTTTGGTGAAGGAGATCACATCCTCCTCCAAAGATAACTGCTTCCACTGACATTCTCAAATGAATCGAACACAAAAACCGCATTCCTCCAGTAGTTTTATTTTCTCTTCAGTTTTTTGATGCAGTTCTTGGAAGGTTTTACCGTTTACTGGGTTTACTCCTCCTAGGGTTTGACATGTTTCACAGCCGTGTCAGAAGTATCCAAAAAATCCAAAAGCCTCTTTACTTAATTCACAAAAGCCATCCACCGGAAGATTTCTGGAGGTTAGACGACGCTCACCTACATTGAAACTGTGCTCGATGAATTTACCCTCAGTCGCAGCAACCCAGCTTAACCACTGATAGGAGGCTAATCCAAATTTGTGCAGAGTCTTTGGCTGGTAACCATTAGCTTCTCCATATCTCACAAAATACCCCACCAGAAGTGACTGAGATATGGCCCATAGATATAGGAAATTTACATCATACCCCTGTATAATTTGGTAAATTTTTGTGTTGGGGTATAAGTGGCTTTAATGAAAGTTTCATTTTTGATTGCCAACCTTTTAAAGACTATACTTGGCCTGCCCACAAGCTGATCCAACATGAGTTGATGAAGATCTGAATTTTTCTTGTCAATCAACGAGAAGAAGCAATCTAATGAAGTTTGATTAAATAAGTACCTCTTTGTTATTCCGCTGACAGAAAAAGCTTCCTTAAACAGATCCAAACCTTTGCTTTGATAAAACCCCACGCATTTTTCGACAGCTTCAACGAAGGGTTGTACATCCAGATTACTATAATAGAGCAATAAATCACGAAGAGATGTCCAGTTCTCCTCCTGCCATTTTCTGGTTACCGCTTGGTATTCAGTCTCCGTGATGTTGTTTTTTTTTAGATTGCTATAGAACGCTTCATGATTGGGGAGGGTGTGGTTTAATTTTTCAAGACTATCCACGTACTCGTAGGGGAAGAAAAATTTAGTTTGACTGACATCATAGGCTTTGATAAATTTGTCGTAGGAAAATCCAGGAGCAATGTAGTTTTTTATGTCCAGAAACCTCAACATTTCTGTCTTAATACTTATAAAATGGTTGTTTCTCTTGATCACAAAATCTAATTTTGGTAAAAGCACTCGAATAAGCTGTTTTTTAATTAAATTAAGATCACAAGATCCTGAGTTGAAACCAAGAACAATGTGGCTTTTCAAGAATTTTTCAAAATTCAACTTTAGCTTTTCGCTTTTGACGTTTTCACTGGCAGACAGAAAATCAAATACATATTGATATTTGGCTTTCAATAAATCGAATGCTGCAGATGCCATTTGCTCTAAATATTCAATTACCTTCTGAACCAATTTAAGAGAATCACCATCGGAAATGTAGCAGGTTGGGGATCTGAAACCGGGAATATTTGAGCAAAGAGAGCAGCTGAGAGGGATATGTTTGGCTTGATGTTCAAGGAGAGAAGTATTGGGGGGTAGATTTTCCTTTGAAAGGATGCATTCGAAATCATAAACCGAGAAATAAGGGTAAAATCGATCACTTTCGGGGACATGGATACCAAGCTCAACCAATTCTTCAAAAATGGTTGGGGTAAGTCGAAAAACTCCTCCTTTATACGTGTACTTTACTTGCCCTTGGCAGTGCTTAATATGCTGGTTGTAATTCATTGGATTGTACCACAATACATCACATTTAAGACATTGAAAAACTTTGCAGTATTTCTCAAAATGAAAAATGTAGCTAAAATGGTTTTCGAAAAGATTGAGCTTCATAGTTTTAGGATAAATTTTACGTAAATTTTGTATAAGGCGGCAAACTGGGTCATTTTCAAATTCTGCTAGCTCATACACCAACACATTAATTTCAAAGAGATCCTCCACAAAAAGAAGATCATGCAAAGAAACCCCTTCAAAGTTGGATGGGGGAATCTGATGCTTCTGACAGTACAAACGAAATTTTGTTTGAGTGTCAGCTTCTAAATTATTCAAGTGAAAAACACAAAATAAGCTTAAACAACAAAAAATGCACAAACGATCTTGATACAATTGACCTGTGTTTTTATCCGCAATCAAGTTATGCACACCCTGATTATGTACAAGAAAAGGAGGCAGCGTAACAGATTGACCAATTACAGTTTTTCTCAGTTTGTTTACATAAAAAGTAATATTGGTGGTAGACAAATACCGCCATTTTGTGTCAGGTCTATCGAATTTCTCAAGAACATCAAAGTCTGAGACAATCTCTAAAAAACGTGACAATTCATTGCTGTTGCTAATTAACTTTGCCGTATTCAAAACACAATGATTGTTATAAGAAGGGTGAAAAAAACGTAACGCATCAGACTCAATATTCTTCAAAATGTACCCAAAACTGAAATTAATTTTAAATCGTGAATTTTGATTGCTCATGATAGTCTTATGAATTTGGTCTAATAAATCGTTAATGTTGGAATTGAGAAAAAAATTGTAGATATCTTGCACAGGTCTGATAACACTCCTTGTCCGAATTTGAGACCATTTCTCCATAACAAAACTCCTGTTGAGAAAGAAAGCATTAGAGCAGTCTAAGGAAGAATCTGGGAAATGCTTACCTTAACTCCTCATTTTCAATCACTGGTGGTTCTTCTTCCTCTGCGGATTGTCTTGGAATGCTACATAAAACACGCAATGAACACAGCACAATGCTGAGAAATTTTGCATTCACTTACCTGAAATCAGCTCTTCTTTTCTGTGGTCTTGGCACCGGACTGCTTCTCTTCTCAGCGGATTGGTTTGGAATGCTAAATAAAGCATGCATTAAACATAGCGCAATGCTGAGAAATTTCAATTCACTTACCTGGAGTCGGTTCTTTTTTTCTGTGGTTTTGACTTCGAACCACTTTTCTCTACGCAGTGATGTCTCACTAGCTCAAGGAAGTTTGAGAAGTCGACACCACACAAACGGCAAACACAGCATTTTTGTTGATGTCTCTCCATTATATCTTTACGATTAAATTTTTTGAAACATTTCTCGCACTGCACCTCAGCATTTGGGTGAACAGCTTCGATGTGTCTTTTAAGGTTTCTCGCTCTCGTGAAGGTCTTGCCACAAATTTCACATATTTTCTCCATTTTCGAATGTGTGCATTGATTTCTGTTTGGGTTTTTATAGCCAACACCATATGGTGAAACGAGAAAGTTTTTTAGAGATTGTGCAATAAAAGCAGTGATGAAATAAAAACAGTGGTGTAATGCAGATAAAAATAATAATTCGCTCATTGCTAAAATTGTTTATATCTAATTTTCAAGACCTTAGTTGACGTTAGAGAAACGTGATCAGCTCCGAGCTTTCTAACTTCCGCTGGCGGCGGCTTTTGTTGATAGTCAGCTATTTTTACGATTCAGCATCGACTTGTGATTGGTTCAAGACTTTCACTCCCAAATGTTTATATTTCCGTGATAGATTTCTAGCTCGAGCAAAGAACTGTCTTACAGACCATATGTTCAAAAATGCAGTTAATATCGAAGTGGCGGTATTCTCAAGAGGGGTGCCTATAACAAATCAATTTCAAGTTTTATTTACATGTATTTACAAGTTGCTATAAACATTTCTTTTCACGTTGTATTCACATTTGTTTAAGTTGTATTGACATTTGTTTTCAAGTTGTTATTTACAAGTTGTTACAAGTTGATACACGTTGTCTTTGTGTTACCATTTGTTTACAAGTTGTTACAATGTACTTCAAGTTCATGTATCAACACGTTCAGAAATCACGTTCGGAAATGACGTAGCACTCCGCAAAAACCGGCTGGAAATTTATATTACATATTACTGACAGTGTGCAAAGCCTCATTGAGAATGCTGTCAATGAGGCAAGTATGCATACTACGACACCAAACTGGTGTGTAGTACTCAGCTGTAAGGTAGACCAAGGAAAGAGCAGAGATGAGCAACGTCTTGGCACCTGCACCCCATCCGGATCGAGCAAGTCGCCTCAACAATGCAACTCGGGTGGAAAGTTTTTTGCGAAAAGCCTCGAGGAGGTGACGGAAAGTGAGCGACCTATTCAGCTTTACCCTAAGTTACGTTGGGACTGGACAGGTTAATGATGAAGTACAGACTGGTTAAATGATGAAGTACAATTAAGCTCTGAGCACCGCTTCTCTTTACTAGTTCTTCAATATCCCTATCAATTATTGAATTTAGCCTTTCAATGTCGAAAACTAGAATTTCTTTGTCTAACTTACTGAGTGTATTATCTTTAGAACTAGTGGGCTTGCATTAAAACGTTTGTCTGCTTTCGATGAAAGTGAAACTCCTATTAGAAGTTAAACGCAACTTTTTAGCATAGTTTACACAATCCAAACAAATACTTTCATTAAGTACTTTTTCCTCTCGTTTGAGCATGGTAACAGATTTTGTGCTTGCATGTCGTTGACAAACTGTAATTTAAGTTTTTTTTACTTTTTTTAATAATAATCAGCAAGCAAGATTTGTTATTCGCGTCTGTGACGCAAATACATGCTTGTGCGAACTTTCCAGAGCTCTTCTTTCTTTGAAACTTATTTCATCCAGTTTTCATGTTAGATTGACTTACCAGCCAGCGGTAACCAGAATTTATTAAAAAAATTATACTCTAACAATGAATTAAAAAAATAATTTAGGCTGCTTATAAAATCAAATAAAGTTGATTTTACTGTTACAGAATGTCCAACACTCTAGTTTCAAAGTAAAAAAGATAGCGGTTTCTATCGGCTTTGATCTTTGTTGTCATGACTACTAATCCACCTCCCCACGTCCGCTCATAGAGAAAGGTTTAAATGCATAACACAATCTATCCCAATAATAAATAGCAGTGAAGATATGATGTAAAATGCCCCGATCGGGGAACAATACTGAATTGATGTCATTAACACGTGACTAATGTCCTTGATCGGGGTCATTTCTTCCGATAACGGTAATTTCTACCAGTTGCTCTAGTGCTCTCTACTGTATAATGCAGACTTGTGCATAATGTACACCTATGATTTTTTATTAAAAAAGCAGTATAAAATTTTGTCCAAAATAAAAACTCAAAGTCTGGGTGCGTGTTATACATGTTATAAATGAGTGCAAGTCAAGAAAAAGTGAAATAGGGATATTTGTTTTCCAAGTAGGAGTCGATTATAGTCATAGATGAAAGCAGCATCCCGGTTTTGTTTTTCATGTGCAAGTCGATCTTGGTCATAATAAATTGGCAGTGGCTATTTTGCCGTCAACGGCAATTTACCCTCAGAGACTATTTTGCCGTGAGTTATTTGTGATTGGTCAATCTAAATGACGTACTAAACATGTGACTTTTGGTCATTTCTGATTGGTCAATTTTAAAAACCAATTAAAAATATTTTGCACCCCCAGGTCTCTATCCCCCACCCTGTACACTCTCTTCCAGTGTACACTGCCCCATACATTTACGTACCGGGACTGCCCCTTCAGTGTACACTGCTTTTCTTTTAATGCCCTGCCAGCTGAAATTCGAACCCGCAAACATGATATCTCAAGACCAGCGCACTATCCACTACACCAGGGGTCGGCAAGCTTTTGCTAACTGTGTGCCGACTTAAGTTTTGAAATCGTTCAGTGTGCCAAGCTCATACATTTTAATACATTAATATACAATAAACCAGACATAGTCCATATATAGGGTTACCATATTTAGAAAAGCAAAATGCCGGACATTGGATGGCAACCTTGCACCAGGCCAAATTTATGGGCTTTTCAACTATTGTCAATACAAAATCGGCACGCCCAAAGGGGTGGTCTCCAAAAAAAAAAAGGTCATCTCTCGATTCACAGCAGGTTTGGTGTGATTCATAGGCACAAACATGCAAAAATTTCTACAATCACACAGGTGCTGACCTTTTTTTTTTTTTGGAGACCACCCCTTTGGGTTTGCCGGATTTTCAATCAAAAAGTCGGGACAAGCCCTGAAAAAGCGGGACGTATGGTAACCCTATCCATAGGTGGCATTAGTATCTAATATTGTGTACGAATTCAATCAGAACTACTGGGCTATTTTTTATAGACCGAGTAGCTCCGATTGGTGCAACTTCCGTGTGAATAATAAAAACATTTTGTGCAACTTGGGAAGGCTCTGCGTGCCATTGGAAATTGCTTGGCGTGCCAAGTGTGGCACGCGTGCCGTAGGTTGCCGACCCCTGCACTACACCACAGTGTCACTGGTGTAATTATAGCAAATACGGCTATATAAACACACGTGAATGATTACGGCAAAATAGATTCCAAGGGCAAATTGCCGTCGACGGCGAAATAGCCACTGCCTAATAAATAAACTAAAAATGATATCAAGCCAGTTCTGTTGTGTTAAGTTGCTTTCCATGAGAACTGCAGACTCACAAATATGACTCATAGCATTACAGTCACATAAAAACACGAATGTCAATTGAGCGTTTAGATCTATTTCAGTTATAAACAAATGGTAATCTTCCCCTATTTACTTTGTTCATTATTTCAGGATTTTCTTCTTTCTATGTCATTATTTGTCAGTTCACGTAGCAAAATCTTTTGTAACCATACTGCTAGTATTATTGTATTAAGCTAACCCATATGCATGCTGTCACAACTCACAATCATTCACATTAACAAGTCAACTAGGTGAAAATGACTTTAAAGCGAATGCCAGTGGGCGCTTTGCTTTTCACTTTTTACTATATTTTGCTTTTTACAAATTAGCTGTAATAAATACAGCTTCATGTCATCAGTTCATCATTAAATGATTTCAAAATACATGTAAAACAAGTTCTTATTAAAATTTGCCATGACCAAACCTGGAGCTGGAGCTAATAAAATTTTTGTTGCTCTGGCTCCAGCTCTGGCTCTGGAGAAAATATTAATAAGGCTCCAGCCCCAGCTCTGGCTCTAGAGAAAATTTTAAAAAGGCTCCAGTTCCAGCTCCGGCTCCAGAGAAAATGCTTGGCTCTACAGCTCCAGGCTCCCAGCCCTGCTAACAATTACTGTCTTTTGAAAGCTTAGTAAATTTGCTTTCCAGCAATATGTTACTCTATTTGCCTACGGATAGGGATTACTCTACAATGGCTGATCAAAAATTAGTTGCCATACGTTATACATGTATTCTATTTTTAGTTGAACAATTATTTTACTTGACTGCACGAGAAGTCGCCCAAATGCTGTCTAAAGTTGGGTTTGTTCTAGCCAAGTGGATTACAAACACACCAACCGCACTGGAAGATTTTCCGACGGATGCATGCGCAAAATTTGACGAGTCAGTTTCTGTTTCTGGTGAGCGCCGAGAACAAGTGTTAGGAATTCACTGGAGTGTTAAGTCAGACCGATTTGTCATTGAAGTTCAATTGAGCCAGAAACCGTTTACTAAACGAGGATTATTATCGTTGTTGTCATTCATTTTCGACCCCCTTGGGTTTGTAGCACCAGTGTTAACTCAGCCAAAACAGTGGTTAAGAGATCTTAAAGACCAAGAGTGGGATGAAGAAGTTTCCCAAGAAATAAAGGAGCAATGGCAAAAATGGATGAATTCGTTTCTCGCGCTAAAAGATCTTTCAACTAGTAGATGCGTAAAATCTGCAGATAGTGAACCAGTGATTTGTGAACTGCATCATTTTGCAGACGCTTCTCAGATGGCTTATGGCGCTGTATTTTATTTGCGAACTGTTCACAGAAATGGAAGCATTTGTTGCTCTTTTCTCATGGGAAAAGGGTATTTGGCTAAAGATAGAAGAACGGTTCCTCAGCTAGAATTGCTGGCTGCTGTAGTTGCCGTGAAATTGAATGCTTTGATCAAAGGTGAGCTTTCTCTTGCGATTGCACGATCATATTTCTGGTCAGATTCGACGTCGGTTTTGCTTTCAATAAGAAACCGCGAGCGACGATTTCCTGTGTTTGTGTCCAACCGTCTTGCTGAAATTGAACGTGGAAGTGATCCCAATAATGACTGGAAATATGTTCCTTCCGGTGACAATCCAGCTGATGAAGTGACAAAAGAGATGAGGGCCACCAAGTTTGTGAAATCGGGCAAGTGGTTAAAAGGTCCTGATTTTCTGAAACTGCCAGAAGAAAAGTGGCCATCGCAGAATGCCATTTCAGTGAGCGAAACTGATGGTGATGAACACAAAGATATCGATGCGATTGATCTGAAGCCATTGAGGGTTTCCTTGGTGATTGCATGTATCAGTGAGGACTCCCTCGTGATACAATTAATTAATCACTTTTCCTCACTTCATCGACTAAAAAAGGCAACGGTGTGGCTTCTTAGATTCGGACAGTTTCTATCGGCCAAAAGCAAGGGAGAACAGTTTAAGTTGTTGAATCACCCTACTATCAGGGAGTTGGGGTTGGCTGAAAGATCGCTTATCAAGTTTGATCAAAAGAAAAATTTGCCTGAGCTGTAAATAGCGTTGGGAAAAGAAAGGATTCTAACCAGCTCTAATTGCCCTAATGCTTTGTGGAAAGGAAATCCCAAGATGCTGAATCACGCCATAGTAATGGTAGGCCGTTTGGCAAATGCTCCTGTGGCATTTTGTGCAAGACATCCGTTGCTTTTACCAGCAAAAACTCATTTGACTAAGTTAGTAATAACTTTACAAGCTCATCGTGCTTGTGGTCACGGTGGTATTAATCATACTTTTTCTACTTTAAGGCAGAGATTCTGGATCCAGAAGGGGTGCTCCTCAATTCGAAGCGCCATCGGGGAATGTTTGGTGTGTCGCACGTTGAACGCTAAACCTTTGAATCAAATCATGGCAGAATTACCAGCCGCCAGATTGCAAATTTACGAACCACCATTTACCCACATGGGAGTAGATTATTGTGGACCTTTTATGGTAAAGCAAGGTAGAAGTAAGGTCAAACGTTATTGCTATGTATTTACTTGTCTAACCACAAGGGCTGTCCACATAGAGCTTGCTTTAGATTTGACTACAAATGGTTTTTTAAATGCTTTACGTCGGTTTATTTCCAGACGAAGAAGTGTCAAGCATCTTTACTCTGATAACGGCACCAACTTCGTTGGGGCAGAGAAAATTTTACGAAATGAATTTTTGAAGTTTGACCAGGATCGTGTACACGAGCACATGAGCAATAAAGGCACTGAATGGTCGTTCAATGTACCAGCCGCAAGTCATCATGGTGGCGTATGGGAACGGATGGTAAGATCTATTCGTAGAGTCCTGAGTATTTTAAATTCTGGTCCTATCTACAACGAGGACGTTCTTCACACGGTGTTGACTGAAATAGAAACGATCATCAATTCACGACCCCTGTTTCCAATCACATTTCTTGATGTAGAAGAGCGGCCATTGACACCGAACGATTTGCTCTTACCTGATGCCAACGTATCTTTGTTATCGCCACAACCTGATAAAAGGGACTAATATCTGCTGAACACATACAAGCGTACCAAGTTTCTCATTAGTAAAGCGCGAGAGCGATGGATTAATAAATATCTACACAATATCGCCGATCGAACCAAGTGGTTTGGAGAAAAACGAAATCTGTGCGTTAATGATGTTGTTATGCTGTCCACTGATTCTATGACAAATGACATGGAACCCGGACGTGTAATTGAAGTTTACCCCGATAAAAGGAGTTACGTCCGCAAAGCCCGATTACAATTAAAGAATCGTGAACTGTTAAGACCAATAACAAAAACGAGACTGTTGATTCCTGCTGAAGAAAGCATCACAGAATCCATTGTGCCGTGGCTTAAAACTGTGGAAGAAAAGGACAAAGATCAATCACTAAAATGATAAGATTGTGATGTTTAGGCCTAGATTTGTATGTGGAGTTTGTGTTTTTTCTGGCTTGTGTTAATTGTATAAATATCTTTATTGAGGTAAAATACCATGTTAAAACGTGTATTTTAGGGGGGAGTGTGTTAGATATTTATTCTGTTGTTACCGCCACATTTTTTGTAAGCCGTCTTTACGTTAAAATTGCTGCCCTTTGTTGATCACACGATCACGTGACCGTTCAAGCACAGCGCAAAATTCGTTTTTTCACTGTACGGTTGTTTTGTAATTTTAGTAGTATGCCAAAAGAGCTGGCAGCTGTATGTAGACTAGATTAGGTATTTAGTAAGTTAAAGTCGGAAACTCAACTATTCTACTTGAATTTAGATGAAGTTGGTAATAATAAAGTGTGTTGCTATAATTGTTTGATAGAAGTTTGGCGCAATATTGTTTCTGGTGCTTATTAATTTTCCTTAAGTATGACGTAATCATATTGGGAGCAACTGATTTTCGTATATTTCTTATATAGAAACCGTCTTGTACTGTTCCGTGACACCGCGTGCTAGAACGGTCTCCCCCCCCAACTCTCGCACTTGGAGCCCAGTATTGTTATTATTTTTGAATCATTTATCTTTGTTCATTTATCTTTTAACTTTGTTTATATCTAAATAACATTTGTTCGAGTCAATGTCTGGAGATATTGAGAGGAAGCCAATACGAGACGCGTTGCAGAAATAAAAATATCAACAATCAAGTCGTAGCAGCCGTAGTTTGGTGCGAATAAGGCGTCGCCAAAGCGTCTTAAAGGAAAGAATTCGCAACAATAGCTTAATATCAGAAATGTGTTTCCTACTTCCAAACTAAGGAAAACGCAACGCCCCCTTGGGTTCAGGCAAGCAATAAACAGAGCACATACAGTCGGGGACAAAAGTCTAACACCACCCTCACCAAAAACGCACATTTTGCTGAAAAGGCTTCTTAAAGACATATTACTGCGTAATGTTGCATCAGAATGCATATTTAAGTTTTGGAAACAAACTTTGCTACCTACATCATTAAAGTTATATTTCTTGCTTAGTATTTCAGAAGTTTAACAGTAAATAAACTGAAAAAATACAAAATTTTGACACCTGAGAAATGAACAAAAAACTAGCAATCAGCGTTGAAAAACGCGCTTAAATTGTCAGTGCTAGCACAATGAAGCTCCAAGAACGTGAAATATTCAGGCAGATGAAGTATACAGACTGCTGTACACAACGCCATTAAACAATTTTAAAACGAAGGTACTTTTAAGGACAGCAAAAGATCAGGTCGTCCAAGGATTTCCAGCATCCAGGATGAACGTGTTATCAGGAAGGTAGTGAGCCAATCTCCCACGAGCTCTGTTAAAAAAAATACAGGCTGTAATGGCAGAAAGAGATATCAAAATTAGTGGAAAGACAATTAGGCGTAGATTATCTATGGATTTTGCCCAAGTCAAACAGACCAGCTCAGAAACCACGTCTTACTGAAGCAATGAAAAAAACAGCGTTTGGAATTTGCAAAAACATGTTGACTGGGACACAGAGATGTGGAAAAATATAATTTTTTTTCAGATGAATTTTCAGTTATTTATTTTTTCAGATGAATCCTCGATAAAGCAATTCTCTGCTCAGAAATATCGAGTTTGGAGACCACCTAGAACACGATAAAAGAAAAAATTCATCACCCCAATAGCAAAGCATCCTCCCAGTCAAATGATTTGGGGTCATGTCAGCAAAGGGTAAAGATGGCCTATATTTTTTGCCTCCTGGAAGCACAATGAGTGGCTTCAAGTATTTAGAGCTGTTAAAGGAGAAGCTAGTGCTACACATGGATGTACATAATTGCACAATTTTTCTGCGTGATGGAGCTCCCTGCCACAAAAGCAGGCTTGCGCACCAATTTCTTGATAGCCAGCATGTTAAAGTGCTTGACTGGCCTGGGAACAGTCCTGACCTGAACCCAAACGAGAATTTACGGGCTTTAATGAAGGCTAAAGAATCTGAAAAGCAATCTTTAAATCTTGAGGTACTGCGGAAGGTAATCAAAGAAGTTTGGGTGCATGAAATTTCTCCAGATTATTGCCTTAACCTTATCAGTAGTATGCCACGTCGCCTCCAGCAAGTAATCAAAAACAAAGGTAGTCACACAAAATATAAAGAATTGTTAAACCTTTTTGTTTTTTGTATTGCCAAAATACAATGTTTTTACTTGAGTAATAAATGTTTGTTGTAATACAATGAATTCTAACGCAACAATACGCATTAATATGTCAGTGAAATGTGCGTTTATGGTGAAGGTGGTTTTAAGCTTTTGTCCCCGACTGTACATGTAAATTATAGCTAGGACCTTGAAATCAGAAATTCTATCATGAAAGGAACGCACCAAGTCGTGAAAATCTCACGTGTAGAATAAACATAACAATTTCGTTACTGTTCACTCAAGTGCCCGATGGGTGAAACAGACTTGGCCGGCTGAACCGACATTCTCAATCCCAAGGTTACTGATTGGGGGCCTTGCGGGCGACGCCTACATGTACTTTAAAGCAAGGATTTTTTTCTTTTGTTAAGCTATCAATATCTATACTTCAAAGCAATGAAATAAAACCCCAAGTTTAAGAAAAAAATCAAAACAAAATCGTAGACCTCACAATTTGTAAAACTGAACTTCGAGGGAATATTTTGTTTGAAAATAACTCGGCCCGATGGGCTCCTATTAAAATGTGGTGAATGAATTTGGGGAAATGCTCAACCAGGTAATTTGGCCAACAGTTAAGATTAACGGCAAATTTCAGGGAGGGAGGGATCAAAATTTTAACACGCAAACCTAAGGCCCACACTCGAATTGACCATTTAAGCTGGTTATTTAACCTACACAACATTTTATTACATAGACCTATCCACTGAATTATGTTTTGAAAACTAAAACATTTCTGTCATGCCAGTTAGGCATAGCATTGCACTAAAGCGTCATTTGATACACAATTCATACAGTTGCACACTAATTATAACTCATGATACAGATTAACTTATAATCCAACAACTGAAAAGGCAGAGATTTTCAGATTCAGCAACTGCTGGTAATCAACACAGGTTGTCAGCTGTTAAGCGCATGCCCACAGCTCTTAGCAGTCTAAGCTTCAGCTTAGGTTACAGGTGCTAAGCCTAAACTAGTAACTGTGACGCAGCTGCAATGTTGCTAAAATTTTATATCAATGCAATGAATGCTTGTAAGAATCTCTACAACTAGTAAGTTGTGTTGAAGTCTCTAGAACTAGTAGGTTGTAGCTGCAAAACATTCTTAGCAGCTTAACGGCCACACTATGTTAGCTTTAGTATTGTTTAACAAAGCATATAAATCGACCAAAATTACTTCAAATTAACTTTTTTTATTCACATAATATAAAATTATTGCTAAGAACTCCTTTCCAGTCCAAAAATTAGTCTGGAAAGTGATTTATTGCATTTAAACTTCTGCTTAGCTCTGTTTTTCATTGAAAAGCACTACGCGCCGACAAATATTGGAGCGCACATAGCCTCAAGAACTCTCTACTAGTTGCGTTGACATTGATAATCATTTTTGGAAATTCGAGGTTGACGTCTTCTGTGATTTCAACGCAATGAAAACGGCAGAAGTTTATGGTTTTCAGTTGTGATTGAAACAATGATAGCTTTTTTCGAAATCCTTTCATGATTATGAGCTAACATCTCTGTAAAGTTTCAAATTTAATTCTTTTATCGTAATGTCAACCAGAAATGGCAGTTTGGACGGCCAGATAAAATTTTATAAAAGTGTTTCAACTTCATTCTTTTGGTCAAAAAAAAAAATTTTTCTTCGACGTACAATAAAGATATTTATTTCTCTTTAGAATTATAAACGTAAAAACAGGACTCTACCACAACTGAGCCACCTGACTGCTGGGTGATGTGATGTGGTAAGTCCCAACATTCAGGATTAACTTCTTTAGGGAATCTCTGGAATCGCCAATAGTTTAGTGAGTGACCCCAATTAAAGTGCATCGCTGAAGTGACTGGCTTTGGGGCGCAAGAAATATCGCAGTGTTTTTGACAAAATGCTAGCTGATGTATAATAGTGTACAGTGTAAAAACAAGGTTTTGGAGATTCGAAAAATCATCAGGCATCAACGTGACCCACCCTAGCTGCTCCTGCTTTAATCCAGCCATGCTGCTTTCTCCAATATAACAGTTGTTTTTTCGTGCGCGCTGTAATGTATGCCAACTCTTCAGTGATATGGAAATCATATTAACACCACATGTTAGGTCTAGAAATTGCGATGTTTACGAGATCTGTGTACTCATCCAGCGCCAAAGAATAGCCTACTGCAAGAAATTCCTTGCTTTCTGGCGTAGGCTATCTGTGCTAGAATGTTCTCTCAAAGTATTTTCGTTCTCTACGCAACTATAGTGTTTCTCCTGACACAAGTTATTTGCTGCTTTTATTGTATACTTGTTGATGTAGTTGTGGTTAGTAAACGATTTTCCTCGGTTTATTCTTTTCTGCCCAGTTTTATAACTTGCACGAGAAACCGAATAATTTTCAGTAAATTTTTTCGAGATTACATTTGTTTGATATTGCGAACTACGTTTTATTAACTGAATGGTAACTCACGAAAATATATCTGGGCGTAAGTTTCCAGAAAATATCGTACACGTTGACAGATAGTAATGCAAGAGGCTAGCGATGCACTTAGCAAACTACAGACAGTGACACTGTTTCGACCTATCAGGTCTCTTCAGTGCTCTCTCTCTCTCACGTTGACAGATGTTTGGTTTTACAGTGACTCGAAGATTATACTCTTTTAAAACAACAACACTTCCTTAAATAACAGACAACTGGCTGCATGGCTATCGATTGCCACACAAAATCCTTTTCTTCCTCTTTATCGAGCATACAATATTTCCGTCTCCTTTGGGATTTGAAATAGATCTTCTGATGAGATCATATTCAAATGATTTTATTTGAATAAGATCTCCTAATCAGATCTTATGAATAAGATTTCCTCTGATCTATTTTGATTCACCGGTTTATGCCCCAACATTGGCCAACTACAAACCATTTTTTCGTCGTGCTGCCCTCTGAACGACCGCAGAAGGCAGCCTCTTTGAAATTGGTCAACTGTCTTTTCTCTTCTTCTGCCTCTCTCTTGCTCGCCTTCTCATTTCCTTCTTCTCCTGACGAGTGGCAACGTTCATCCTATCCCTGGCCTCATCTTTCCCTCTTCAGTTTGCGCCGGAAATGTGACCTAGAGGGGTAGGTCGGTGCAATGCTGCACCTGCTGCAAAGGTATCCATTTAATGTGCTCACAATTTTCCTTTTCTAGATTTGAAGAGTTGATTGGTGGTACAAAACTTGAATATTGCGGAAAGTAATACATTCATTTTCTCGAAGCTTTTCGTCTGACTCGTCTTCAGGAGAAATACGTCAGAATGAAAAAGATAGAAGTGTTGCTCGCTTATATAGAGGAATACTCGATAGTGATTGGTCGATGGGTCGACCAATGAAAAGAGAGGAAACTAATGTGAAATTTTTAAGCTGTATACGAATTCTTTTTGCTTACACAAATTTGGTTTTGATGTTTTAATATAAGTAGCTTCAAGAGTTAAAAGATGGAAAGCTGTGCGGCCATGTGCAAGTATGGAAAATTTATCATCTGAATAGTTTTGTGCGCATAATTGGTTATGTAGGAGATGTTGTCCAATCGCTGATGAAGAAATTTCGGTGTTGAGGGATTTGATTGGTTTACAGGAACGGGCCAATGAGGTTCGATCTTGAAAAGTGTGCACACCTCGAACAGATTTAGGCACATGCTGCGTGATTCTCTGTTGCAATCTTTGGGAAGTACGGCCCACGTACCGACTATCGCAGTGGCACAGGTATTGGTAAACAATATTGCTTTTGTGAGAAGCAGGCAGTACATCTTTCGTGGTTGCAGGGAGAAGCTGTCTGGTGGTAAAGACAATTCGCGGTTCGACAGCAAAGTAACAACGTTTAACGGCTGTTATGATTTGCGTTTCGAACGTCGTCGAAACGTTTCCAAGCCAAGGTAAGTGTAAGTAGACTGGGCATTTCTTTGGACCTGACGGAATAGGTTTGAAGAACTGAATGATTTTTCTTTTTGTTACTGCGTCAATAATATTTTCAGGGTAGCCATTGTTTATCAAAATGGAACGGATTTTTGATAGTTCTGCTGAAAGAGTAGATTTTGAACAAATTGCCAAAGCTCTGTGTACAAGCGTAGATATTAAATTTATTTTCCGTTTCTTAGGGCTGAAAGAATTCCAGCGGACATATTGGCCAGTGAAAGTCGGTTTTCTGTATATTGAAGTAATAATATGGCAATCATTTTTCTCTACTAGCACGTCCAGATTCAAAACTCTAGATTCAAAACTACTTTTCTAGATTCAAAACTCTAGACAGCCCTCGCTCCTGGAGCTGTCCTCCTTGCAAAGATCCTGCTTCATCTGGAGGTCTCACACCAACTAACACTGTGTTTTCCTCTTTGGACTCCTCGAGCTTGTATACCTCCACTGTTCAACTTGGTCCATCTAGTCCTCCCTCTTCCAACGCAGCACTCTTGCTCCACCCTTGTCTTCAAACCTCATACCCGCCTTTCCGCCCACTTGGTATCTTCTTCCTCTGCACCCTCCCCACCTCCTCATGTTCCTGGCTGTTTTCTTATATCTCCTACTTCCTTTTTTCCCTGACTCGCTCTGAGTTCTTCAATGCAATGCTGGAGGTCTTCGAGCCAGGAACACTAAACTACCACATTTTACCTCGTCTCATCCTAAAGATTTTATATGTATTTAGAAATCCAGCCTTAACTCATCTCCTTCTTTCTGGATTCTCAGCTTTGCGATCTGATCGCACTCACTCCCGGTCTGGCATTCTCTCTCCCGATATCACGCACACTAGCGGCGGCGTCATCATTTTTGTTGGGCAGGGCTTATCGTTCTGAACTTTCTACCTACTCTCTTTCTTTGCTTGATCCCTATTCTGATTATGTAGGGGTCAATATCTCACTAACAACTCCTCCTCGCTCTCTTTGCATAATGTTTATGCTCCCCCTATTCGCTCTTCTTCGACTGATAGCAGAATCGACTTCTTTTTTCCTTCATTCTTTCTTCCTCCAGAAATCTCATCATTCTGTGGGACTTTAACTGTCATTACCCTCTTTAGAACTCAAAAGGTACTTCTGACCTCGTGGGGAGGTTGTATTCGATTGGTTCATCTACGCTGACTTCCTTCCCCTTAATGACCCTGACACGTCAACTCTTCTTCATTGCTCCTCTCCTGACTTCTCCTTTGCTCCTTCCTCTCTTGTTCCTGGGAGGTGCTTCAGGACTTGGGCTCTGATCACCTTAGAATTCTACTAACTGTTCCTATTTCTCTCCAATGAGCGGCCCCCATTCTTTAATTTTCAGAAAGCTCGTTGGGATGACTTTGCTCTTTACTTCGACTTTCGCTGTCCTTGTGCAGAAGAATACTCCCCTCTTTCTCTTTCCTCTGCTGCTGCTCTCTTTACTTCTCTGGCACTGAATGCGGCCAAATCTTTCATTCAGCCATATCAAACGCCAACCTTAAGCCTAGTGGTCTACTGAAGTGTAAGAAGCGGTTAGTGAAAGACGTAAGATATCTGCAGCCGCTCATAACAATGATGAAAATTGTGAGGCTTGCATCTCTGCTTTCTGATATGCCTCGTCTGTCATCAACAAGGCCAAGGCTGAGGCATGGCAGGCGAATGCTCTTCTCTCTCCTCTAAATCTAACCTTAACTCTTTGTACTCTCTCCTTCGTTCGGTCGCTGGCTCTTCTTCAAACTTCCCCAACTGTTTCTCTTCCAGGGGTCGGTTTCAGTTTTCGCCGATCACCTGAGATTCCACTTTTCTGTTTTCCAGCTAAAGGCTTTGCATAGCTAAGCCAAAGGCTACCTGTCCGAGCTCCGCCAAGCCACGTGTTCTGAGGAACCTTATTCTTCTTTCTTCACTTCCTTCTCCCTCGCTGAATTTCTTGCGGCTGCTTCTAACCTCTCCTCATCCACTGCAACTGGCCCAGACAAAGTTGCCTATCCCATGCTAAAGCATCTTTCTCGCTCTGGCATGGATTTTCTTCTTCACATTTTCAATTTCTCCTGGACTTTGCATTCTTTTCCTTTCATCTGGAAAACATGTTCTATTATTCCCACCCATAAGATGGGAAAGTCTCTCGACTGTTCTGGTCCCTTCCGGCTTATCTCTCTTACCTCCTACGTCTCAAAACTTTTTGAATGCATTATTTTATTGTGTCAACGAGTCTGCTATTTTTCTTCCCTTCTTCGATTCTAGTTCTGTCCTCCTCAGTCTTTCCTTTTACCTCAAACTCTCTGGCAGGAGAGGTCTTTTCTTTCCTTTACTATCAGGCTACAATAGGTTGCCGGACTTTTATTTCTACCAGGAACGAAGCGGCTAATGAGTTGGGCAGACGAGAAGCGCTACTCGTGCTCTCTGCAATTTCTCTTTCCTCTTGTATTCGCTCTTCGTACTGCTTCATCTTAATTCTTTAGACACCAAAGTTCTCTTGGTTTCTTCAGAGGAAATTGTGTTCTCTAGTGTTTGCTGCAACGAATAAAGCCTTCTGTCAAGCTTTTTTCCCATTAGAATTGAGAATCCTTCATGAAGCACCGACTGACATCCGTGCCGGTACACCTACATCTCATTCTGCATTGTTCAGCTACGAACTCTGCGCCGCTCGCTCTTTGGCGACTCTCTCTATGACCTCCGGTCATGCCCTGGGAAGTTTCCCGGCTTCTGGGGCTCCATGGTCCTCAGCCAAGCCCTCATCCTTCGGAAGGTGTCGGGTAACAATAACATTGGCAAGCGAAATACCTGAGAACTTGCTTGTGACTGTTCTTCCTACATAAAGTGACTTCGTTTGCAATAAACTAATAGCTTTTATGACTGTTACAGCAAGCTTCTGGCTGCTCAGTCAGCCGGTACGGGGACTAATAGACATTAAACTGAAAAAACAATGGCGTTTGTGCCATAAAAATTGTAAGTGGAAACAGAAAAAAAATCATCGGTAAGATATTCTCTGGTCCGATGACTAAGTGATTCAGTTTTTATCCGGTGTTGTCCCTTTAACAAGGGATGGCCGGATTTACCCCATTCCTTCTGCAATTGCTCGAACTCCGTTCCTCCACTTGTCTCGTCTCAGGGCATCCTCCTTCTTCAAATCGATCTTCTCTGTCTCCTCTTCCACTTGCTTCTTCCAGGTCGTCCTCGCTTTCTCTTGCCACTCACTTCAAGATCCAGAGCAATCCTCAAAACACTATCGTCATCCCTCCTCAGCACATGTCCATACCATCTAACTCCATTCGCTGTTGCTGACCGGTCTATAGTTTCCTTCAACCCCAACATATCCATCTGTTCTTCAGTCGTATTCCTGTCTACCACTTTCTCACCGCACATGGCTCTCACCATAGCTCTCTCCGTTCTTCTCAAAATTGCTTTTTCATTTTCTTCTGGACACCATGTCTCACTTCCATACAGTATTGCTGATCTTACACAACAACGATAGACTTTACCTTTCATCTTCAGAGGAAACCTATTTCCAAGTAACAATTCTTCATGTTCCCTGAATCTTACTCTTGCTGTAACTGCCGCTTCACAACCACCACTAGCATTTAGTCTGTCTCCTAAATAACAAAATCTATTCACTGTCTCTACTTCATCGCACAACTTCTCGATCAAATCCATGGTTCTTCTACATTTCGAGCAAACAAAATGCATTGCCAACCTAGCGGTAGCTCTCTTTATTTTTGCACAGCACTGAATTCGCCATGACTCTCTTCCCACAAACTCCACATGGATCTATCTTGCTTTTGTATAGTTCGCCTTCTGACCCGCTTACCATTAATTTTGTTTTTCTGGTGTTGACCTTCAAACCTTTACTTTCCAGTGCATCCTTACAATTCCAAAACCTTTCCTTCAAGTCTTCGCTCATGATAACAAGGTCATCTGCATATAGCAATTCATTAACCACACCCCTTCCTGCATTTTCTGTAATAACGTCCACCACTATTGCAAACAATAGTGGTGACAGCACAGATCCTTGATGTACACCAACTCTTACTTCGAATTCCTCTGAATATGCAAATATACCTAAAACTTTGGTAATTATTTCACATAAAGTTTATGCGAAAATAATTGAATTCGACAATATGTGGCGATAGTTATAAATAGGCATAGTGATAATACCTAGAGCTTTTAATGTGAAATCTCATTGCCTAAATCTAAACTCATAAAATCAATTTTTTTCGAACGGAAAGAAGTATCGAAAGGCTTTTTTATATTGGTGCGACTGGTTTTCGGTCGCACACCTCCCCTATTATCTTTGTACCGGTACTATGCCTATCTATAACCACCCCAATATGTGGTGGGCAGGAAGAAGTAACCTGTGTGTGTTTACCCCCCCTCTTCCTTGGGATGGAGGTACGGCATGAACGGTAATTCAGGTTCATGCTGTCAACCTAATTGATATTAGGCTAGGGGAAGATGGCAGCCCATTTCGAACCAGTCTTGAGTGACTGGTAGCCCCACCACCAACAAGGCGGACTGCCACTGGTGGGTACCCAAGAGTCGTCTGACATGCTGGGTTAACAACTTCACAATTATAATCCGGTGAAGTACGGGTGGGGCCACCTGTCTGCCACATAAAGTTGGAGGCGTCCCGTTAAGTGCCTTGCCCAAGGACACAAGCAAGCTTGCCGGCTTGTTCTCCACACTATCCCTTTTTTATGCTGAGCGCCAAGCAGGGAAGCTGTGAATACCATTTTTTAAAGTCTTTTGGTATGACTCAACTTAGGGTATGAACCCCAGGTCTACCGACTACAATGTGGACGCTCTAACCACTGCACCATCGCGCCGGTTAAGAAGTAACCTCGCCGGCCGTATTAAAGTAACAAAGCAAACGGCGGCAAATATTTTATTCCTTCGCGTTTGGCTCCTAATTAATAACATCTAGGGATATTGAACGCGGCATCAACTTATAACTCAACTTTTAACATGTGAAATCACAAATATATTTAACAGAATACACATATAGACAAAAAAACCTGACCATCGGGGACACTGCTGCACTGCATCAATTGTAGGAGATTCGTTTAAATGTAACTTGTTAGAAGCATTCGTCCGCGTAGGTAATTCAGCGATAAGCCTACGTTTTTACAAAGAACGATATGTAACAAAACAAAAACGCAATGTACGACCGTAGACGCAATGCACTTGGCGAATGAAGTACGGCAAAGGAACAAGTACTTCGAAACGTGCTGGGCGCTACTTCCGTCTGCGGAGTCGCCGTTTCACCACCGATCCGTTTGTTTGTACACGGGTCAGAAGTCCCACGCCTCTCCCTACGGCTCCAACCCCATCATGATCATCAGGAGAAACCTGAAGAGGCAACGAAATGTCTTCTGCGTGAAGCTTCCGGACACGACGGGTGCACTGGCGCTGCAAGGAAAAGCAAAGGTTGAGACAATGTGCGAAGTACAAAAACATAAAATTGCGTGTAAAAGGAAACCGCGCAAGATGTGAACGCACGACCATGTAGCTGCAGAAACAGTGGCACATCCCAATCTACCGCAATTAGCTCAATCCAGGATTTAACCGAGCAGATGTTGATGCGAGTTACTGCGCGAAGAAAACCAACAAAATTTCTTACAGGTTCGTTCCTAGGAAAGTTGGTTGGAAAGGAGATGACGGCTTCAGAGCGGGAGGGAGAAATGGCCGATTCAATCTTCTTGAGCGCTGTCAATAAACAAAATATTAATGTTGATTCCTCGTGAAACACCAGGACAAATTATGACGTGAACTTCATAATTTCTGCAGCTGCTATCAAAGTGTTCCGATTCGAATGATGAAGCCTTCTAACCATTTTGTGCTACTTGAGCCCTTTTTCGAAATTGATCATACGTCGTACGAAGTGAGGATTGCCGCACTAAACGCATCGTACGAAGTGAGGGCTGCCGTACGAAGCGCTGCACAAGAAGTCCGGCATAGAGAAACCGCAGGTGCAGCAAAAGAAATAAGCTTTCAAAAGAAGACTGTTCCATGCACCAAAGGCAAGAGAGTCTAGATCAAGCGCAAAGAGGAAGCACAAGTTCTTCAGTAGGGCTGGAAAACCTTGTAAATGAAAAAACACCTTCAGCCCAACTTTAAACGAGGCGATACGAGATGCAAAGAGAAACAGCATTGGAGCCCATCCTTCATCGATTGTGTCGATACCCTGAAAAAATAAACAAGTAGGCACCCATCGCAACCTGACAATTCGGGAAAACGAGACAGTGAAAAGTACCTGCTGCATAAGCTAGAATGTGAAAAAGAAGATGTGAGGGTGGAAAAGCGGCAAGGACCGAACGCGAGTCAGAGAAGCGGTACATGTGGCCTTGTCAAGATTTCGCAATAATAGAGCAAACTGGACCTACCGACTTCATTGCCACAGTGTCAGCAGTTGGCAAGGACGCTGGAGCTTCTTTGCCAAAAGGGACAAAGTCGTCACTTCAAAATCAGATTGCAGATCCGCATGAAATCAAAGTGAGCTATAGCAAGAACCGTGACGAAAAAGAGATCAGAGCAAGAGCAAGGCGTAGAAACAGTGAGTTTCAAGCTGAAAAAATAAAGAGAGGGGTGATATGGAGCAAACAGAACCACCTTGGACAAGAAAGGATAAAGTATTAGCAGCACGTGAGTGAACGCAAAGCCCTATCAAAATCTCTTGTTAACCCTTCGTTTCACTTTGTATTTGGCTAATTTTGACATAGGAAAGGAAGACGACAGACCAAGAGCTCGCTTATACGAGAGCGGGGCTAAATTAGTTGAAGAAATCAACTAGAGAAGCAAAAAAGCTTCCAGCACGAGAAGAGTATCAGCGAGGACATAAGAAAGCCAGTGCGACAGGTTGCTGACGTTGCTCCATTAGGAATATTGATAGCGAAAAGGAAATCGTCCGGGTGAAGCAAAGGGAAAAACAGGTTTTTAGACTATAAACAAGAACTCCTTAATGGGCGTCATAAAGGAAGCAAATAGGCAGGGTAAGGCCTCCAAACGGGAGATAAACTTGACGTTCAGCGAATATATGTTTAAAAAAGAAAAGAGTGCGGTCGATGGTAACCCCACGCAAAAGTGGCCAAAGTAGCCTGAAAAGTAAAAGTATTACTCACTCCAAAAAATACTAAAGCAAAAGTAGAAAGTAATAACGGATATTTTTACGTACAGTAATCGAAAATATAACTGATTAAGTGGAAATACAGTACAAAGTGGTTGCATTTCTTTTTTATCACCTTTTAGCAACTTCAAAATTGAGTCGAAAAAACCAAAAATTGACCAACAAAAAATAATACTAAGAATTTAAGTTCATTATTTTCCAATCAAACTAAAAATCACTACCACTGCTCTAGTTTACACAAATCCACTGTTCGTCATTTTACACGTAACTATCTTAAGTACTAATACTTTTTCTGGTAAGTCTATTGGCATAAAAATGCGAAAATTCAAAAAAATCGAATACAAAAAGGCGTTTGAATGTCAAAGATTAACGAGAAGGATGAATTTCGAGGTAACAGTGATATCAATGATAAAGGGGGTGAAAAATACGTAAGATTGGGATGCGATGAAGTCGATATTGATAAGTTTCCTGAGAGACATGGTAGGGAAACATGACAGTACTAGCAAGGCTGTGACAACGATAGAAGCTGGTTGGAGAAAGTTTAAATACACTTTGTGACAGAATGTTCTCTCGCAGATTAAACGATAAATTGTGTAAGACAGATGTGAGAAGCATGATGGCTATAAAGCGGAACGTTGGTTAACGAAGATAGCGAATATCAGGCGAATGCTGACCACAGAAATGAGAACGATCGGAATGGTAAGTGGCGCGACACTTCGGAACAAAATTACGAACAGTGAGTTAAGAGATTGAGCAGGTGTTGAGAATATTGATGAACACCTTGAACAGATGGATAGCGACAGTTTGACGGAGAAATGTGAAAAAAGACAGCTGTGGAAAATGTGACGAGTAAGATCAAATGAAACTTCAGAGTAATCGATAAAGGATGACATGAAGAGAAGAAATTTAAACATAAAAATGCCCAGATAGAACTAAGTAAAGGCGTAGCTGCAAAAACTGGTCGACACAGACAATTAGGGATGGTCAGGCTTTAAAATGTAAATAAAAATGACTTGTTGGCTTATTTGCTTTAATTTTTTAATTGTTGTCTTATGTTTTTGATGAAAATGTTCATTGATAGTTAAAAGTTTTTAAAACGTTGAGCCCATCGATGACAAGGTTTTTTTACCAGTAAAAAATTTAAACCTTCATAATATTTCAGATTTACAAACCTAAATCCAAAGGCGTAGCCAGCAAAAATTTCGCAGGGAGCGGGAGAGATTAAATTTTTCATGCTACATCACACCTTTTGTGTTAATCTTTTTATTATTTTTAGATAGATATCCAAAGGATTTTGGTAAGAATCAAGACATTAAGCAAACTTTGGAGATATTTGTTTAAGCAGGACAGCCGAAAGGACTTTCCCGAGCCAGTGCAAAATTTTAGGTCAGAACTATTGGCATATGAAGATTTTTTTATTTAGAAACTTGACGATTGTGACATCTTTTTCCGAGTGGAAGATTTTTTTCGAGATCAACTTTGCGAAATAGTAGCTACTGTCATAACAAGGCACAGCAGCCTAAACCATGGATTTCCCAAATTTTTGAGCTCGAGTCTGTAGATACCCCCTCTGTCAACGCTACTGAGCTTACTGCTCATTTAGAGGGCACTAATAATTAAGCCAAAGACGAAAATTATACAAAGCTTTCCGAAGGGCAACTGCCACCTTGTTCACTGGCTTTTGTGAGCTAACTGGTACATGTTTGGGATACACACTGCAAAGAATAAAAACGGCCTATTTCAATTTACTTCAGGAGTTCCAAACTTTCTAACCAAAAAACTTACAACACGGCTAACTGGTAACAACTGACTGCACGTTGCATAGTCAGCTATTAATTGTGGTACCAGTTGGTTTTGTAAATTCGAACAAAAAATAGCCACAGCCCATTTCAAAAAATAGCGTGATGAAAATAAAAACTCAAATTTAAAGCTGTTTTTTACGCTAGTGTACTGCTGAAGTTTAGCATCTACTGAAGTAAAAGTTACAACCACTTGAAGAGCATTACTTTTCACATAACTTACTCGAGTAAAAGTAAATGAAAGGGCTCAAGTAAGTAGCTGGTTACCGAAAACCTACTCAGTAGAACTACCTCGTTACTGACCATCTCTGACCCCAAGATAGGTGGGAGTAGAGATGAGCCAAGAGAAACAAGGTCGAGGATTAGCTTGGTGGGGGGCACTTTTACATTTGTTGGGGTCCAGAGGCGGACACTAGTGCCGGGACCAGCACTCCAGTCTGTGGTCTTCGCAGCAACAAAAACAAAGAGAAGACTAAACGGCTAGGTAGTCAGCATCAATAAAACAGCTGGCAGAAATAGGAGAAGCAGGAAGATCGTTGATAAAGCAAACCGATTCTCGCGGATTATCTTAACGGCAACAAAAGAAGCGGATTTTGCGATTTTGAAACAATTCCGCGGGGCGCATATATCAGAAAAAACGACGAATTTGACGAACCAAGCGAGGAAGAACAACTATTGGACTAATCGCACTATTTAATGACGAATTTTTTTTAAGGCCACTTTCTTCTCTTTTTGGTATAATGCTGTTTTGCAGTAGTGCTTTTCAAACAACCAGACGTAATGCATTTGTGTTGATAAGAATTCCCTGCCATTTTGTAACAATGCTAGTTTGTCATAGCAACTTCAATTCAAAAATACGTAATAGTTTTAAATACCTTCAATTTTAAAAATATTCTTGTGTTTACAATAGAACAAAAAATGAACATTGCCATCGAGTTACCTTATTGTGCTTTTGAAAAGTCGTTTAACAGGATTCCTGGACCACAATGTGGCCGACCGATTGGTCACCTGACGAGTGGCCTAGCATGAAAAGATTTGCGAGCAGGGCATGACCTTTCACCAATGAAAGAATGGAACAAAATTTTTGTTCCATAACTACAATTTTAATCAGATTTTAAGACCATTCTTTAACAAATACAATTGGTTGTGCAAATGAAATTTTTGTGAACCATCTTTCTAAAGGTTGAAGCACTGTTTTAAAGAATTCACGTTTTTGAGAGGCAAGCTACCGTCAGATAGCCTCCACTTTGGGTTTGACTTTGTTTACTGAATTTAATTTGTTGATTGCTGGTATCTCGACTTGCTGATCAATGTAGGGGTGTACAGGAAAATCAGCCTCACTATGCTACATTGAACGTATGGAAAGACAGATGCGCTAGCACAGTGGTTCTCAAAGTGAGCCACTTGGCTCCCTAAAGGAGGAATTCTTAATTTGAAGGGAGGAAAATTTGTTAAAGGAGGAATTGGGGAGGAATTTGAGTAAATGTTATAAAATTTTTAAAATTTACCTAATGATGCTATTACTATAACCTTAATTTGTTTGTTACACTTTTTAATACTTTATTATGATGCAATAATTTATTACCAACCAACTTTATTAATACTTTATTACACCTTTATGATGTAATAGAGAAGACAACATTGTAATGGCACAATCCAGCACACTTGGTAATACCTTGTCCAGAGAATAGGCTACTGTGCAACAGTAACTAAAAGCGTTTGCTTAGAAGAAGAAAAGTATACGACCTTAAGTGTACAGGCCTGCGTGTTGCTTTTGTGTGGCCCTAACTGATAGCAGTGACTGTTGAAATAGTTTAGTTTTTATAAACCGTTGGTAGACTGTAACAGTTTTTTTTTATGTTTTAGCATTTATTACAGACACTTCTTTTATGTTTTGTATAATTAGTAGCACGAAAGTAATATTCAAACATACGTAAAGTAATTTAAATTCTGCAAAATGTCAAAAAAGAGAACTTCAGAAAAGATTTTGTCATTTTCTAACAGCAAGAGAAAAAAGACTCGTGGATACTCTGTGAGTTATCTAAAGCTAGGATTCATTCCAGATGACGCTGATGAAACAAAACCATACTGCTTATTGTGCTGTAAATCTCTTTGTAATGATTCGATGAGAAACAAGAAACTGGAAGACCATTTAAAAAATGTCCACTCAGAGCATGCAGAGAAACCTCTCGAATATTTCCAACGTCTTAACGAGCATAGGCAGAAAAATAGGCAAATGACACTAGCATCAATGTTTAAGGCGCAAACTAATTTGAATAAACGTGGATTGCAAGCTAGCTATGAACTCAGTTTTCTTTTGGCAAAGAAATCTCGACCGCACACAGATGGCGAAGAATTGCCCAAGCCAGCGTTTGAGATATATCACCGAACAATGCTTGACAGTGGAACAGCAGGCCATCAACTTGCCAGTCTGCCATTAAGTAATGATACTGTTCGACGCCACATAGACGAAATTTCCACCGATATCCAGTCACAATTGAATGATATTCTTCGTATGACAAAATTTTCATTGGCTCTAGATGAATCGACCGTTCGAAATAGTGAAGCCATACTTCTGGGTTATGCTAGGTTCAAATACGATTTCAAATTTGTCGAAAAAATGATTTTTTGCCAGTCTTTGGAAACAACCACTACAGCTCAAGATATTTATGATGTAGTCAAACAGTATTTCACTGAAAATGACATTCCAATTTCCAATATTATGTCTGTTGCTGCTGACGGTGCTCCTGCAATGATGGGAAAACGTAAAGGAGTACTGAAGCTTCTGAAAAATGACAACCCAAGAATGATGGCGGTACACTGTATTATCCATAGAGAGAATTTGGCAGCTGCATCAATTAGTCGTGAAGTGAACCAACTATTAGAGAAAGTTAGTAGTGTAGTCAACTGGATTAAATCCCGTCCTTTAAATGAAAGGATGTTCAAACAGTTGTGTGAGGAGATGGAGGAAGGCCACATAAGGCTACTTCTGCACACTCGTGTACGATGGCTTACAAAAGGTAACTGTTTGGAACGATTTGTAGTCCTGTATGACGCGATATTGGAATTTGTTGGTGGCAGAGAAGAATTTTAGTTTTTAAATTCAAGCGAAGCATTGATTTCATATCTCGCGGATATTTTTGGAAAACTAAATGCTTTGAACAAGGAACTACAGGGTAAACAAAAGACACTAATGGACTGCAAAACCCAAATTTTTGCCTTTATTGATAAACTGAAGTATTTTACTGCCCAAATTTCAAGAAAAAACTTTTCTGGATTCACACATCTTGGCAAATGTGAATCAAGTAAAAACATCGTCCGAATAATATCGGAACATCTTTCAAAGCTGGTTGTTGAGTTGAACTCTAGATTTTCAGATCTGAAACCGATAAAGTTTCCCTCACGGATTGCACAGCCATTTCTCTTTAATTGTGAAAGTGAGGAAGGTTTAGCAATGGACAGCAATCTGGCTGATGAGCTACTAAACTTGCAACATGATGATGCAATGAAACCGATTTATGCATCCAAAAACCAGCTGATGTGGTTAGATCCGCAGGTCTGTGCCAAGTATGTTGAATTAGCTCAAGTGGCAGAGCAAACACTTTTGCCATTTCCAACTACCTATTTAGTTGAATGTGCTTTTAGCGCCGTTACAGACATTTTGACAAAGAAAAGAGGAACACTGGATATTTGCAAGCGTGGAGATCTTCGTGCAAAACTGACATGCTTCTCTCCTCGATTTTCTTTGCTAACGTATCAGCATGAGGCTCACGGGTCTTACTAACTATGAATAACAATTTGTTTCTAAATTTGTTTGGTAAAACTTTTTTAATTGTTCTTTTGAAGTCTTTTTAAATTGTTATTTCTAAAATTGTTCGTTTGCAATGTTGTAATTCTAGCCCTGAGATAAATCTCTAAAAGACACAGGAACCATATTCAGGTAGTGGGCCTACACACCTTGTCGCAATTTTATATTTATGATTTCTCTTGGGGAGGAATTGACAGTGTTTCCGTTTGTAAGTGAGGAATATGAAAAAAACTTTGAGAACCACTGCCCTAGCAACAACCTTGTCTGCCTTCACACAGTATGCGAAAACCAGTTAAGAGGAGAGCGGCAGCTGTTAGGAGCATAACCACAATATCGCAAGTGATCATGGCTTCATAGCAAGTTTTAAGTTCAAAGAATTACTTGGATGGCATTCTGGACTTCGCAGCCACGGTGGGGGTTCAAAACACGGTTACGCTGTTGTGAAATCAAAAAGACGACTAAAGAGTATTTTGTACATGACGTCACCTTGTCCGACTGGTGAGTTCATTATGATATCATTCATACGCGATCTTGGTTCTTCACCAACTTTTTTCCGGCCTTTCTTATCCCGCGTCATGGATTCCACCGGATTAGAACTACCTTGCTGCAAAAAAAAGATCTTATTGTTTAAAATCACATAACTACTTGAATCAAATACTTGAAATAGCAAACACAAGTCTAGAGCAAACCGCATTCGACAGAAGAGCTGTTCCGTCTTCACATTATGGCTGTTATTTATGAAGGTATCGCGTATGTCATGGATCTATGAGGCATAAGTAAACACAATGGATGCAGTGGATGTAAGATGAACAAGTAAAGACGGTGGATGTAGAAAGCGTAATTTGACGTGAGGGGCAAAAATGACGCAGTGAATGCTAACATGGATGCAACAGATCTTCATTTGTGAGCAATTTTCGGCTCAGTTCGGCCCCATCACCTGTGAGTCAGATAAGGTTGGTGGTATCAGATGAGTTCCTCATCAAAAAGCAAAATAAAGCAAACTTGCAAGTTTTTATCCACACATTCCCTTATGTGCTAAGCGCCAAGAAGGAAATTGGTGAAAGTATGCAGTAAATGTACGAGACCTAAGTGGATGATGAGTATGTAAGAGGAATAAGTGGATGCGAGGTGTTAGAAGCAGTCGAGTTAAGGGAGATTTGGGGACGAAGAAATGCGTGGATGAAGAAGGAAAAATAGGTGCAGTGGGTAAACATGGTAGACATACCTTGGTACAAAAAAGGTAAATGTGGATGTGGAAGGTATAAATGTATGTGATGAATACACAGCAAGGAGACATTAGTGATTGTTGCAATAGAAGGAGGCATAAGCGGATGCGGTGAATAAAAAAGACAAAAGAGTATGAAGTGAATGCTGGACACCTTTGAGAATGCAATGGATAAAAGATGTATATGGAGGCATATTTGGATACAGACAGGCAGAAAATATGGGAAGCATATGTTAATGCAATGGAATTGGCAACGATTAAAAAGCAGTTAATGTTCAAAAAGCAGAAAATTTCGCCGAATTGCGAGCCAGAGATCTACTGCCAATCGTGGATTCAACACACAATAGACTAGTCAAGTGAAAGAATTTTTCCCTCCTCCGTAAGATTATTACCCTTCTGATGGATGAGATTGTGCTGCCTACGAATCAAGAGCAAAACTGTCAAAAGTAAATTTTTTTCTCTGAAGGGTCTCCCAAAACACATGCCTACACTATACACTTTAGGTATATATCTACACCAACATGTGCATATAAGTAATGGTGTCGGTATATGCTTACTTGTATATCGCATCAAAAATGATTGTAGCTGGATTTATAGATTTTAGGATTTATAGAATGATTTGTAGCTGCTATTGAAATATTAAAACCGGACGTAGTTACTATAGCTGCTTAGATGCAGTTCCGCAGTTTAAGTAATTAATTTTTACCTAGCAACAATAATTACTACATTTGATTATAATTTTTTTTATATTGCAACTCCAAACACTATTATCTTAACTTTTTCAATCTTGAACTCTTTACGTTACTTCAAACACTTGCTTTTAGATGCACCTGATAAGCCTAACACAGAAACAGATTGCACGGTAGTGTAATTAAGTACCATATTTGGTAGCACGTAGGACATACTGGCATATGAGACGCACCCCTATTTTAGCAAGTCAGATTCAGGAAAAAAGCTTTTACAGTATTTAAGCATAATTGTCGAGAGCAATCAAGCAGTAAATTACACAAGCAAAAAGTATTGCTGTGTAAAAGCAAGTTGGCAGTAACGACAAGCAATAAGAATAATCAAGACATCTCAGTGGTAATGTAGTAAAAGTAGGTAAAAGTAGTGATCATACGATAGGTTAGTGATTGTCCAGGAGAAGATTAACCTAGGGGGAGATCTAAACTTCGCAATTTTTGAGGAAAAATTTTGGGGAAAAAAATTGCGTCTTATAAAGTAATGTATATTGAATTGCAGATAAAATTATTCCGGTAGCAAAAGAATGTTTAGTCGAATTTGCAAAGACAAACTAAATAATTACGGCATTACTCAGTTATGCATGCATTCAACGCCAATTAGATTTTGATTTAGTTCAAAACAAGAATTACTGATAGTTCATTACGTCCAACTCGTAATTGGTTAAACTCTGATGTACATTAGCTGCAGCAGTCAAGATGCACATTACCAATGATCAATTATTATATGATGCTATAATATGTATAATTTAGTACAAAAAAACGTAATTGTGCATATATAATTTATGCATTAATTTGTAACTTTCATTACCAGTGCTCTTTTTCAACGATATTACAACTAAGCATTTCTTTTTCACACACAGGCATCACAAAATCAAGAGGTTTCTTTCTACGGTAGTCATACCTAGTGTTAAATGTTGTTTGGATATATGGAAGATTAGAATGCATTATTGCTGTAATATGAATAAATTAAAATATTGATTATATTTAAAAAATTTTATGGATGTATGTGGGTAATCAACACAAGTTTTGTCAGTATGCCTTCATAACCTATCCCACTGGTCACAGTTCATTTGAAAAAAGCTTGTGGTGATTTCTTGATTATTGAACTGCAATGTACTGATTCAATGATCTTAACATGCAATTATAAGGACATTTTTAAACAAAATATTGGAAACAATTTTATCAGCAATCAGCTCAAAACTAGTTTAATGATCAAGGAATTGCAAATTCTATGCGACCAAGGGTCCACATATTGTTCCTTACCAAAGAAACTATATCATTAGTTCTCCTAAGTCATAATGTTTTAGGTAAGAATGCATGGTGCTGATAGTTTTGGAGGCTTCGAGGCTGAGCTCAACATAGTGCTGGTAGTTCTGGAGGCTTCGAAGCTGAGCTCAACATAGTACTGGTAGTTCTGGAGGCTTCGAAGCCATGTTCAACATAGTGCTGGTAGTTCTGGAGGCTCCGAAGCTGAGCTCAACATAGTGCTGTAGTTCGGAAGGCTTCGAGGCCGAGCTCAGCATAGTGCTGATAGTTCTGGAGGCTTCGAAGCCATGTTCAACATAGTACTGGTAGTTCGGAAGGCTTCGAGGCCGAGCTCAACATAGTGCTGGTAGTTCTGGAGGCTTCGAGGCTGAGCTCAACATAGTGCTGGTAGTTCTGGAGGCTTCGAAGCCATGTTCAACATAGTGCTGGTAGTTCTGGAGGCTTCGAGGCTGAGCTCAACATAGTGCTGGTAGTTCTGGAGGCTTCGAGGCTGAGTTCAACATAGTGCTGGTAGTTCTGGAGGCTTCGAAGCCATGTTCAACATAGTGCTGGTAGTTCTGGAGGCTTCGAAGCTGAGCTCAACATTGTACTGGTAGTTCGGAAGGCTTCGAGGCCGAGCTCAGCATAGTGCTGGTAGTTCTGGAGGCTTCGAAGCCATGTTCAACATAGTGCTGGTAGTTCTGGAGGCTTCGAGGCTGAGCTCAACATAGTGCTGGTAGTTCTGGAGGCTTCGAGGCCGAGCTCAACATAGTGCTGATAGTTCGGAAGGCTTCGAGGCTGAGCTCAACATAGTGCTGGTAGTTCTGGAGGCTTTGAAGCCATGTTCAACATAGTGCTGGTAGTTCTGGAGGCTTCGAAGCTAAGCTCAACATAGTACTGATAGTTCGGAAGGCTTCGAAGCTGAGCTCAACATAGTACTGGTAGTTCTGGAGGCTTTGAAGCCATGTTCAACATAGTGCTGGTAGTTCTGGAGGCTCCGAAGCTGAGCTCAACATAGTGCTGGTAGTTCTGGAGACTTCGGGGCCGAGCTCAACATTGTACTGGTAGTTCTGGAGGCTTCGGGGCTGAGCTCAACATAGTGCTGATAGTTCTGGAGGCTTCGAAGCTGAGCTCAACATAGTGCTGGTAGTTCTGGAGGCTTCGAGGCTGAGCTCAACATAGTACTGGTAGTTCGGAAAGCTTCGAGGCCGAGCTCAACATAGTACTGGTAGTTCGGAAGGCTTCGAGGCCGAGCTCAACATAGTGCTGGTAGTTCGGAAGGCTTCGGGGCCGAGCTCAACATAGTGCTGATAGTTCGGAAGGCTTCCACGCCGAGCTCAACATAGTGCTGATAGTTCTGGAGGCTTCGAAGCTGAGCTCAACATAGTGCTGATAGTTCTGGAGGCTTCGAGGCTGAGCTCAACATAGTGCTGGTAGTTCTGGAGGCTTCGAGGCCGAGCTCAACATTGTACTGGTAGTTCTGGAGGCTTCGGGGCCGAGCTCAACATTGTACTGGTAGTTCTGGAGGCTTCGGGGCTGAGCTCAACATAGTGCTGATAGTTCTGGAGGCTTCGAAGCTGAGCTCAACATAGTGCTGGTAGTTCTGGAGGCTTCGAGGCTGAGCTCAACATAGTACTGGTAGTTCGGAAAGCTTCGAGGCCGAGCTCAACATAGTACTGGTAGTTCGGAAGGCTTCGAGGCCGAGCTCAACATAGTGCTGGTAGTTCGGAAGGCTTCGGGGCCGAGCTCAACATAGTGCTGGTAGTTCTGGAGGCTTCGGGGCCGAGCTCAACATAGTGCTGATAGTTCGGAAGGCTTCCACGCCGAGCTCAACATAGTGCTGATAGTTCTAGAGGCTTCGAAGCTGAGCTCAACATAGCGCTGATAGTTCTGGAGGCTTCGAGGCTGAGCTCAACATAGTGCTGGTAGTTCTGGAGGCTTCGAGGCCGAGCTCAACATTGTACTGGTAGTTCTGGAGGCTTCGGGGCCGAGCTCAACATAATGCTGGTAGTTCTGGAGGCTTCGGGGCTGAGCTCAACATAGTGCTGGTAGTTCTGGAGGCTTCGAAGCTGAGCTCAACATAGTGCTGGTAGTTCTGGAGGCTTCGAGGCCGAGCTCAACATAGTACTGATAGTTCTGGAGGCTTCGAAGCTGAGCTCAACATAGTGCTGATAGTTCGGAAGGCTTCGAAGCTGAGCTCAACATAGTACTGGTAGTTCTGGAGGCTTCGAGGCCGAGCTCAACATAGTGCTGGTAGTTCGGAAAGCTTCGGGGCCGAGCTCAACATAGTGCTGGTAGTTCTGGAGGCTTCCACGCCGAGCTCAACATAGTGCTGATAGTTCTGGAGGCTTCCACGCCGAGCTAAACATAGTGCTGATAGTTCGGAAGGCTTCGAAGCTGAGCTCAACATAGTACTGGTAGTTCTGGAGGCTTCGAGGCTGAGCTCAACATAGTACTGATAGTTCGGAAGGCTTCGGGGCCAAGCTCAACATAGTGCTGGTAGTTCGGAAGGCTTCGGGGCCGAGTTCAACATAGTGCTGGTAGTTCTGGAGGCTTCGACGCCGAGCTCAACATAGTGCTGATAGTTCTGGAGGCTTCGGGGCCGAGCTCAACATAGTGCTGGTAGTTCTGGAGGCTTCGAAGCTGAGCCCAACATAGTGCTGGTAGTTCGGAAGGCTTCGAGGCTGAGCTCAACATAGTACTGGTAGTTCTGGAGGCTTCGAGGCCGAGCTCAACATAGTGCTGATAGTTCTGGAGGCTTCCAGGTCGAGCTCAACACAAGATGCTCTGTGATTAATCCCCAAAATTTTTCTGTGACCACAAGATATAATAACTATGAGCTGTTTAACTTAAAAATTACTGGTATCGATTGTTTTAATCATTATTCTTTGCTTTTTAAACTGACATCAAAATAGGAATAATGTCTGCTTTTATGTGAAATATCAAATATCGTTTATCCTCTACTTTTGCACTATGAATTTCCAATCTGCTCCAGAGTAGTGTTAAAATGCTTCAACTGTTCTTCTCACTGAACCACTTAAAATGCTTTTGATAAAATCAGAAAAGTCTTTCCGGTGCTTTTTCAACCACTCGCAATAAACTGCTACATCGTTCATCATTATTTGTGATAATGGTAGCATAGTCCGTGCTGAGCTTCTCCCCTCTCAACTGCATCATTAACAGCTTTGACCGTATAAACGTTTTTAATGCCCAGATATGACTTGAAAAGGTTCTATAAACTTGTTTCTTGTTTTAACCAACTGCCATCAATAACAAATAGTTGAAAAAGAAACCACGAGTAGGAGCCGATAAAATCGATCATAGCGGTACCACAGAAAAATTTATTTGCTCAATACGAACAGTTCGTCTTAATGTTAAAGGATGTGGTATTGCTAACAACCTCCTTGCTGTAGCAGCTTTCTGTTCACTCATTAGCATGCAGTTATTTGAACCAGAGTCTCTGGTTTGATAATATTGCTAATCCTACTGTCCTAGGTTGACCTTACTAAATATGGCGTAAAACTCTCTCTATTTCTAGAGCATTGGCTGACAATTAGTGCCCTAATATTTAGCTGCGTTATCAATCATTGCGATTTCTAAAAAAATTTGAATTTTAGGTCACAAACTGTCAACACAATGAAATTAAACAACAGCCAACATTGAAACTTCATGCAAACAATGTGTTTTTGGTTCTCCAAAAAAACTTCCAAAGGGCACCGCAAGTGGTGATGACGTCAGGAGCAATTGATCTATTGACTCTTTCTCAGTTCACCTTAAATAGCAAAAAGATTGTCTAAACTAGCATTGCAGATGCCTCTTCGCGACACTGCAAACGTTTTTACTTGACAAATGTTCCGAGCTGGGCCGCCTAATTGTCGCAGATAATCGCTTGCGACACTGTCGCACATAATTTTGTCCGACTTTGATTATTGCACCACAATCGTTTAATTGTAGCAAGAAGTAGCAATCTGTGCTACTGTACAAAAAATTGGCAAACATTGCGAATTAAAAGCAAAAAAGTTGAAGTAAAGTTTATCACGGTTATCAGTTTTTCTTACAAATACGAAAGAAACATTTTGACAAATAGGGTTAATTATAAAAAACTGACTGAATTACCCTACAAAAAATTGACCTAACATTAAAAAATTAGACTTTCTATGGACCGATCAAAGTAAGAATACGAAACTTACTCCTGTATCCAGGACTCTTACAAAAAGACACGTAGCTCAAGCTTACTGCCAAAAAATTGACATAGTTGAAAAAACTAGTTCTAATTATACTGTTTGCAAAAGATTTACCGCTGGCACACAGCAAAACACCGCTACGCGGTGTTGAATACGCACACTTCAATGATGCCCCCAAAACCTTGAGTTGGTCGTTCATGCTAAATCAGGTGTCATTATTGTAAATGCTGCCAAGCAACCTCACTTTCGGAGTAAGATGAACATTACGCAAATGCTTTTACACAGATCGAAGGGGCATCTTGTGAATTTTTTTAACAAACAGAGAGTACAATGACTCTCTGAATTAAGTGATTTTCGTTGGCTTCAAAATTTGTTGTATAAAAAATTAGCATCAGAGATGCTTTTATGAGCTAAAACAGCTTATAAAGAGACCTTTGTAAGCTTGTAGGCGAAGATTATTTTTCACAATGTCTTCATTCAACGACTTTAATCTTGTTCCCCCCCCCCCCTTATTGCAATATTGTTTACTTTAAATCAACAATATTCACAAAAAAGTGTGTACATTATCCATACCTTTATGCTGAGGTAACAAATGATAGTTGTAGCAATAGAATTACTTTAAGCAATTGTTTTCAGTGAGTGCACAGCAGCAACAAAGTCTTCCCAGGTCACTTTTGCAAAACATGCAACTTTTATTTTTGTTTAGTTTTATTTTTGCAAAACAAGCAAAAAATTTCCACGTTTTCACCTGATTCCAATTTACTTAAATTTTTTTGGTTCTTCCTCTCTTTCATTCCGAAAATCTTTTCTTGTTTCTTTTCCTAATTTTTTGCCATCTCACGCCAGTAGAATAAGTGCTAAACAGTTTTCTATTAATTAGTTGATCTTCTGTTATTATCTTCACAGTAAGTGTCAAAAAGTTTTGCTATGTCACTATTAAATTGATCAAAAAACTTTTTTCTGGTTTTTTTAAGTGCTTTTTTAAGTGCTTCTTCCGTGCTTCACCGGTTAAAGAATAGTGAAGCTGTTTACTCAGCATGTCGTAAGAGGTGACTATTGGGTACCTACCAATTGCAGTCTGACTGTCAATGGTGGGGTTGCCAGCTCAATTGCTTGGTTGGACCACTCATGTCAGAAAACTGAGGTTGGGGGTAAGCAAGGGCATGCTCCCTGTAAAAGAATTTTGCTCCAGTAAATCCCCATGACCAGAAAAAATATACAAGTGGCCCCCAGTCCCCGGCAGCTCTTAAATGGGCAGGGGGTGCAAAGAATCTCCGGGTTTAAATCTGAATGTCATGGGATAAGATTTGGTACATTAAATGTGGGAAGTCTTTGTGGAAGGAAAACAAAAGTGTGTGAAGAACTGAAAAAGAGAAAAGTTGATGTGTGCTGCATCCAGGAAACAAAATGGAAAGGCCAAGGAGCTCGTTTTATGGGTACTTCGGGACGAAGGTATAAACTGTGGAGGTCAGGAAATGGTGCAGGATTCGGAGGGGTTGGAGTTTTGGTGAAAGAGGAAATATCTGGGAACGTTGTGGAAGTTAGAAGAAAAAGTGACAGAGTAATGGCGATTGTGCTAACTTTAGGTAGAGAAGTGATGTGCGTAATATGTGCATATGGGCCACAAAGTGGAAGACCAGATGCAAAGAAAGTTCGTTTTTATGATGAAATGGGAAGTGAGTGGGACTTGGGAAGTTCTAGTGAAATAATTGTTTCTTTAGGGGATTTTAATGGACATGTGGGGAAATATGCTGAGGGTTTTGAAGGTGTACATGGGGGAAATGGTGTTGGGAAAAGAAATGCAGAAGGAAGAAGATTGCTGGAGTTTTGTGATGAGAGACAGCTGTGCGTGGCAAATACTTGGTTTAAAAAGACAGACAAAAGGAAAATCACTTATAGTGCCGGTGGTGGATGTGGAACAGAAATTGATTTTGTGATTGTGGGGGAAAAATACAGAAAGTATATTAGGGATGTAAAGGTGATTCCATGGGAACTTCAGCACAGGATGGTGGTCGTAGATCTAGATAAAAAGGTTCTAAAAAAGATTGTGAGAAAAGAACGGATCGTAAGAAGAAAGATTTGGAAGTTGAATGAAAACCAAACAAGAGTGAGATTTGAAAAAACAGTAAAAGAACTAGTAAGCACAGATGCGCCTGATTTGTGGAAAACTTTTAGGGGTGGTGTTTTAAAAGCATGTGATGAACTGTGTGGGAAGAAGAAGTCTAGGAGAGATCAAGGAGACATGTGGTGGTGGAATGACGAGGTCAAGGATACCATAACAAGAAAGAAGGCGGTATTTAAAGAGCTGTGCAGATTCCCATCAGAACAAAATAAAACTCAATACAAACGTATAAAAAATCAAACGAGAAAAATTGTGGCTAGAGCTATGAGAATGGAAGCTAATCAGGAATTGAATAATTTATATCAGAATTCTAATAGTGTTTTCTACTTCCTTAGAAGAATGAAAAAGAAAGGGAAGGATGTGGAAGGAGGAAGGTGCTCGAGAGGAGGAGACGGACGGTTGGGTTTTATTGAAGAAGATAGGGCAAAAATTTGGAAGGAACACATGGAAAAGATCATGAATGAAGAGAACGAATGGGACCGCGTGGTGGAAACTGATTTAGTAGAAGGGCCAGTGGAAAAAGTGGTTCATGATGAAATTGTGGAAGCAATGCAAAGTATGAAATCACGAAAGGCAACTGGAACATCTGAAGTAAGTGTGGAGATGATAGTTGCAAGTGGTGAAATCGGGGTTAAAGTGATGATGGAACTATGCCAGCGTGTACTGGATGGTGGAGTAATGCCTGATGAGTGGAAAACAAGTGTGATTGTACCTATCTTTAAAGGAAAGGGTGATGTGATGAGCTGTGGATCATACAGAGGAGTGAAACTGCCAGAACATGCCATGAAAATTGTTGAAAGGGTACTAGAGAGGCGAATACGAACACTAGTCAATTTGAATGAAATGCAGTTTGGATTTATGCCAGGAAAAGGAACAGTGGATGCGATATTCATTGTGAGAAGAATGCAGGAGGAATATCAAAAGAAGGACAAGAAGTTATACAGGGTTTTCAAACAGTCATCATCTATTTTTAAATTGTTATTACATCAAAAATGTATTTCCGATAATAATGAAACCTGTACACAATAAACAGTATACATTAAAATTTTGTTTTACTACACCATGTTAATTTTTCCATCTTGTTTTTAGCTTTACCTCCATTTTAATTATCCCATTTTGTTTTATAGGTTCAGGACCGCTTGAAATGTACACAATACAAGAACGTGTTGGAATAGTTATTGAAGACAAGGTGCGATCAGGGAGACCAAATTCATTAGTAAATCCAGAAAATGCACAAAAAGTTGTTGCAATTTTAGAGGATAAAGAAAATTCAACAGAACCTGTCTCCAAAAACTTCTTGTACAAAAGACGAATTGTTTGATCAGTTGGTTTATGTTGAAATCCTTCTTTTGTAAGCTGCCTTTTAACTGCTGTAACAGATTCGTATTTTGCCATAAGAATAACTATTCTAACACGTTCTTGTATTGTGTACATTTCAAGCGGTCCTGAACCTATAAAACAAAATGGGATAATTAAAATGGAGGTAAAGCTAAAAACAAGATGGAAAAATTAAAATGGTATAGTAAAACAAAATTTTAATGTATACTGTTTATTGTGTACAAGTTTCATTACTATCGGAAATATATTTTTGATGTAATAACAATTTAAAAATAGATGATGACTGTTTGAAAACCCTGTATATGTGTTTTGTTGACATGGAAAAAGCTGTTGATAGAGTGCCAAGAAAAGTGATGGAGTGGGCCATGAGAAAGAAGGGTTTATCAGAAGTAATAGTTCGGGCAGTTATGAGCCTGTATGATGGTGCAAAGACAAGAGTGAGGGTGGGATCTGCATATTCAGAGGAATTTGAACTAAAAGTTGGTGTACATCAAGGATCTGTGCTGTCACCACTATTGTTTGCAATAGTGGTGGACGTTATTACAGAAAATGCAAGAAGAGGTGTGGTTAATGAATTGCTATATGCAGATGACCTTGTTATCATGAGCGAAGACTTGAAGGAAAGGTTTTGGAATTGTAAGGATGCACTGGAAAGTAAAGGTTTGAAGGTCAACACCAGAAAAACAAAATTAATGGTAAGCGGGTCAGAAGGCAAACTATACAAAAGCAAGATAGATCCATGTGGAGTTTGTGGGAGGAGAGTCATGGCCAATTCAGTGTTGTGCACAAAATGTGGAAGCTGGGTTCATGGCAAATGTGCAAAAATAAAGAGAGCTACCGCTAGGTTGGCAATGCATTTTGTTTGCTCGAAATGTAAAGAAATAATGGAAGGGACAATGGATTCGATCGAGAAGTTGTGCGATGAAGTGGAGACAGTGAATGGGTTTTGTTATTTGGGAGACAGACTAAATGCTAGTGGTGGTTGTGAAGCGGCAGTTACAGCAAGAGTAAGAATCGGTTGGGTAAGATTCAGGGAATATGGAGAATTGTTGCTTGGCAATAGGTTTCCTCTGAAGATGAAAGGTAAAGTCTATCGTTGTTGTGTAAGATCAGCAATACTGTATGGAAGCGAGACATGGTGTCCAGAAGAAAATGAAAAAGCAATTTTGAGAAGAACGGAGAGAGATATGGTGAGAGCCATGTGCGGTGAGAAAGTGGTAGACAGGAATACGACTGAAGAACAGATGGATATGTTGGGGTTGAAGGAAACTATAGACCGGTCAGCAACAGCGAATGGAGTTAGATGGTATGGACATGTGCTGAGGAGGGATGACGATAGTGTTTTGAGGGTTGCTCTGGATCTTGAAGTGAGTGGCAAGAGAAAGCGAGGACGACCGAAGAAGACCTGGAAGAAGCAAGTGAAAGAGGAGACAGAGAAGACTGGTTTGAAGAAAGAGGATGCCCTGAGACGAGACAAGTGGAGGGACGGAGTGCGAGCAATTGCAGAAGGAATGGGGTAAATCCGGCCATCTCTGTTAAAGGGACAACACCGGATAAAAACTGAATTACTTTTGGTAAAATTTTTGTTTGGAATACATCAAATGATGTTTGAACATTCATACAAATCAACCACCTGTTTCTTGACGTGTTTCGGACCTTTGGTGTAAATATTGTAATATAAACAATGATCAATTAAATTAAAAGTAACCATGTCGCTAGCATTTTCTATTGTTCGTTGAGTTTTGCCACTATTCTCAGTTTTTTTAAGAAATAACATGAATTGAATGATTTCTTTTTTGTTGGAAGAACACCAAGAGGCAAAGTTTCTAATTCTTTGTAAATGTCATCTCAATTTTCCTTTGAGCTTTCTCTCCTGTGGTATATGGTGAAGTAGGAACACTTTTGCTCGCCATATTCAAAAAATTAAGTAAACTGGTTGAAGCAAGTTTACTATAGATTTACCTTACTTAGAGCAAGCTTCTGAAATGAGTAAAACATAAACTCTGAAAAGACAAAAATCACTTTTACAAGCAAATTTATCCTGTGCAGGCCCAATGTCAATTAAGCTTTCAAGCTTTTTTAAAAAACAACAGAAAAAAGTTTTCAGCTGTATAACAAAAAAAATTGTATGAATTCACAATTTAGTTTATTGCAATGCTCTGCATTGTTTAAAAATACTCATGCTACTTTAAATGATATAAAATTACTGTAGAGTATAAACTATTGTTCCTCATTTTATCCTCCCTTAAGATTCTCTACACTCATTATGTTTTTTCTTTGAAAACAACAATTCTTTTTACCATTAACACGTCTAGTTATATGTATAGCATATTTATCCAAGGGCCGTTTGTTAAGTCCGATTATAAGCTCCCCTCACATATTCAGTCAAATTTTGTTCCAATTTTTTAAGTCATTTAAAGCTTGCCCTAATAATCACACTCTCACAGAATATATTCAGTTCTTTCAGTTACGTTGTGTCAATATATTTTGTTGGTTTTAATTCGTGTATACAGTAGTGTCGAACCTAAGTTCTGTGATCGTTATTCGTTATTTGTTAAATGTATCGGCACGCTGTCATATGAATTTACTCGCTTTGAACAGCCTACGGCTGCCTTCGTTGGAGCTGTCAGACAATCAAAACTTGGAGATGATACTGGTGTTGCTTTCTGATTGGAAAATCATTCTAAAATTTGATGTGTGTGAAAGAGGCTTGTGAACGCCTGTAGAAGAAAACTTTGTAAACCGAATCTCGAAACAAAGCGAATCGTGTGCTGTAAAATCAAATCGAACGAATAAATAAAATTTAACTGGCAAAGACAATATCTCTATATTGAAGCCAGGCTATCGAGTTTACAAAGCTGATGTTAAGCCAGCGGTGAGCAGGCGCACCGATAGGAATTAACACTTTCAACGGATCGTATAGGCATTCGCTGCAGGCTCTAAAAATTTGCCCTAAATAGTCATGCAGGCTAGCATAGTATTTGTCACCTGCTTGTACTTAACAGCTCCAGTACGTCGCCAGCTGGAAACTAATGTGTGACTAAAGGGAACATAATTGTTGCTTTTCATTTTATTAAATTAGGAGAAAAATATTCAATTAGGGGCCTTTGGCGACTAGTCTGCAGTGTGACCTCTATCAATAGCTTAAAAAATTTTAATAAATAAACATATTACCGCTTAAATCATGCAGTTTTTGCATATCTAAGGTACAGCTAACTGAGAAGTTTTCTTTAAATATAGTTTTCCGTTACGATTTGCGATCTACAATATAACAAAAGAGAGAAAATGTACTTTTCTTTGCATTTTGGAACATATTTCAACTTTCTAGCTCATTCTAATGTCGAGGTATAGCTAAAATTGCGACAAATCTGACAAGTGCTGAATAAAAATGACGTCATGTTGCAAAATAATGCCAGTTTTGAATTAAGCCATAAAAATTCATTCAAGATATGACAGAATGTTTTTTCTGAAAAATTGCCAAAAAATGGATCACTATATAAGTATTAGTTAGGTCGGGATGCTTTCAAAAAACATTTTGTGTTCTTCATTAACCGCAGTAAATCATCGGTACTTCCCAGTAAAGATAGGATATGTTAGCAGCTGATTAGTTACTTTGAATTGTATGTTAATTGAAAATAGCGATGCGATGCAAAAGCAGTTAAATTGATTAAAGCAAGCGTACTCCGCCAACAATCACCCAACACCGCGATGCATGCATGCTAGGGACTACTCAACGCGCATCTTACGTCAAACAGTTTCTCCACGACTTTCAAACGCTTAGCAAAGCGTGACCGCACATTCAAGGGACTTCCCCTATTTTGCAACTGCACAAAAAAAACGATGTATGTAATTGACGTAACAATAAATCCAATCTGGCGACTTACATCATCGTTCTTATTGTTTCGTTTACGATTGCGGGTCTTTTTCAATAATGGTGTAACATCAATTTCCATTTCCGGCTTTGGAAATTCTCCCTCATAATCTGAAAATTGAAATAATGTTATTACAGATCGTTGCAGAAGTGAACTCTCCGATAAACCCACTTCATCAGTTAGTGAATAAAATTGCACAAGAGATCCAAATTGCATACCAGTGACAACAAAAATTGCATCAGTTGCTATGACAGTAATTTCAAATCACCTGTGAATCTAGCAGAAGCTGAAATCACGACTTCCTCGTTCGTCAACGTGTTGTTCTGGTCACTGCTATCAGTTGATTCCGCCTAAAACCATTACACAATACATCACGATTTCGGCATAAAAATCATGCAGCTTGAATGATATCGCACACTTTAAAAATTACAAATCATGTCATAAAAATCAAATGTAACGATCATATCATAAAACTTACTCATCACCACAAATCATGTCATAAAAATTTTATATTAAGGTCATCCAAGTTTGAGAGCATTAATTATCAAAATAGTATTTTAGTGAAAGCTCGCAGGCTGCAAACATAAAATTACCGTAGGTTTAACATGTCACCAAGAGAACCAATTCCAGGAAAACATTTGAGAGGCTATTTTTTTTAGAAATCATAATACACATTGTTTATTTGATATTTCATCTATAGTTGCACAAAAATGACTTTAACTGTAACATGGAAAAACCCGACAACTAACCAGAGGTTTCAAATGAAAACTTACACTTGTAGGACATAAACCAGATTCAATGTAGCTTAGAGGAAGTTCTGTTAGCACTCTGCAAACCCGTATCACTAACTGTAGCATTATAGTTGCAGCAGTATGTTGGACGTTGTGCATCTGTGGTCACTGCCACTCAATTACGAGTGGCTTCGCAGAGTGCTGACAAAACTTCCACCCCAGTCGACCTTGTTTAGGTATGCAAAAAACGCTAAATGCTAAATATTAAGTGTCATCCCTCGTGTAAAGGAATTAATGTGTAATGACGCAATAGTAATGCAGATGATCAGAGCAAAGGTTTTACTCTAAACCACTGGCGCTCAACGCTTTTTCTGACATGCTCTCTTACAGACCTCAGATTAAATCATTCCTTCTGCCGCTAACTTTTGGATGCGGACCTTTTTCACAGTTCAATTGCCGCTTTTACATTTTATGCATCGCTACTTTTTTTACATTCAAGTGGTTCACACGCACCCATATTGAAATGCTCGAGTGAAAATGTAAATTGAACAGCCAAGTTTTTCTTCCAAAGACCCGTATATTCCTCACCAACTCCTCCCCTGGAGAGCTAAGTGGCTGCCGGTTAAGAATCACTGGTATATACATTATGCCAACATTTTTAGATTCCATGTCATTGACTTTAGGGAGGTGTATCAATATAAAGACAAACATTTTGAATGGGTAGGAATTTTTTCGATTAACGCCAAATGTGAAAATACATGCTGAACTATACAGAATTCTTTTTTAAAAAATTTAGAATAGTGTGAAATTTGTAAAGCACGTATCACCAGCAAAGAAACGTGACGAACAGGAGACAGCTTTAGAAAATTCGTTAATATAAGCGTGAAATTGAATATACCCAAAAATTGAGGTTTGTGGAACACCATATTAAAATCTTTATATGAGCTAATTACAATATGAGGCGCAACAAATCGAAATCACGATACAAAAGATTCATTGATGGCATTGTATACTTTACCACAAATACCATAGTCCAGAGGTTCCCAAATAGTGCGCGCGACACACTGGTTTGTCGTTTTGAGACAGGGAGACCATGGCAAGCTTACATCCTACATAACATTGTGGGGATCAACCTGTATTAAGAACTTTTTGCCCCCATTTTGGACCTATGACCATTTTTTAGCAAGTCAACTTGAATCGACAGTCTTGTTTTTTTAAATCAACTTAAGCAAAGCGTCGTTTGATTTTATCAAGGGTTTATTGCATCGGGGTTCATATAAGTTGAGAATCCCTGTCGTAGTTAAATAGTTTAAATATTAAAATATTAGAAAGGCATTAAAAGCTCTTTCATGTCAAGTAAAATAAAACAAAAATAACCATTTTGCTCTAAACTGCCATAAATATTTGACGTTACATCCAAAAACCACAAGATTTGGGTTGTAATTATTCATGGCGAGCCATATGACAATCGTAGACGATCATTCATATCATGAACATCACTCATCACAATCTATAGCATGAAAATCAAACATTACCAATCATACTTTTAAAATCATACATCACGATTGGAAATCATAAAATATAATCGGGGTGAAAAAAATTTCTTCCATATACTTTCAAAAACCAAACGGTCGCAGCAACTTCCCATGTAGCCGCCATTCCTATAAATTGCAAAATCAAAAATTGATCAACAAAATAAATTTTCATTATTACATCACAATCACCTTCAATGTCACGGACGATGTGTTTCTTTTTCTCAAAACGCGTCTCGTCTTAATCGGACTCGCTTCGCTGCCTGCAATAAATCAATCAGTCTTAACGACACGATGGCAAAAACAGGTTTAAACTCGGATCCTCTCCAAGATTAAGCCGGGATATTTCTTGTTTGCTTACAGAGCATTAAACATTATCAAGAAAAACTCCAACACTGTTTGATTGTGGTTACCTCTTTTCTTCCTCGGGATGGAGGTACGGCATGAACGGCAATTCAGATTCATGCCGTCAACCTAATTGAAATTAGGCTAGGGGAAAGATGGCAGCCAATTTCGAGCCAGTCTTCAGTGACTGGTAGCCCCACCACCAACAAGGCGAACTGCCACTGGTGGGTACCCAAGAGTCGTCTTTTACGACTTGCTGGGTTAGCAACTTCACAATTGTAATCCGGTGAAGAACGGGTGGGCCACTTGCCTGCCACATAAAGTTGGAGGCGTCCCGTTAAGTGCCTTGCCCAAGGACACACCAAGCAAACTTGCCGGCTTGTTCTCCACAATATCCCTTTTTTATGCTGAGCGCCAAGCAGGGAAGCTGTGAATAACATTTTTTAGTCTTTTGGTATGACTCGACTTAGGGAATGAACCCCAGGTCTACCGACTGCGATGCAGACGCTCTCACCACTACATCATCGCGCCAACAAGATATTCCCACCGAAACTGCCTCAACACTTCGCCAAATAAATGGAGCAAGGGGCGAAAGTTGGGGCAGCTTAGAATCTCCATCGCCTACTGCTCACCGTCTGGTTTTCAAGCACATTCAATCGACGAGCAACACTTCAAATCAATTGTCTTTCCTGACAAATGTAGATAACGCTCGCCGCAGGCTGTGAACTTCAAATTAATCGCTTTGAAGTTTGGAACACTTTCAATGCACCACGACAATTCTTTACTGACAAAGCGATCTCTCTGTCGAGTCGAAACTATAGCAACGGTTCTCTAATGACTAGGGCAAGTTTTTATTGACTTACGTAAAATCATCTAAATCTCAATGGCTACAGAATAGTATAAACTATAAAGCAACTTCTGCTCTAAAATGGCCAGACAGCAGATGACTCGCGCCGATCTCAACGTGACAAATTGTGCAAACGAACTGACCTTAATCCTGTCGTGACCCCGCCAATAATCAGGATCTGTTAAAATAATTTTTTTCGCTACAGCAAGCGACGGTTTGTACCTTGAAAGACAAAGCGCCCGCTGGGATGTAGACAGAAATGAGTTTGTTAACACCGGGGGTAGGCGACCGGCGGCTCTTATGGGTTTTTTTGGAGAACATTTCTGTTAAGAAGGTGTGAACCAAGTGATTGCGTTTTGAAATCTTTTCTTTTTAGAGAACACCTTGGACTTGATGGGCTACGTCACAAATATTCACCTCGAAAACGAACTCTTGCAACTCTCATTTTTCTCCTTTTTGTGGAAATCGGGTTTAAACGTCTCTTCGCTCGTGAACGGTTGCCGTTCCCTGGTTTACACGCTCAAACTGATTAAGATTATTATGGCGTTCCTTTGTCTATTGACGTGGCCTCCTGCTGCGCTTTCGCAACTGCGAAATATTTTCCATTTGGTTCACACAATCACGTCGGTGCTGCTGTTCGCTTGCTGTGATTGCTCTGCCCTGTTCTAAGCATTTTCGAAATAAAAAAACAAACTTGTACTGGTTTTACCGGGTTAAAATCAGCTCAGTGCTCACCCAGCATATCGTAACTGGGTACCTTTGGGTACTCGCCAATGGCAGTCTGCATTATTTGTGGTGAGGCTATGAGTCTGCAACTTACATTCACGACTAGTCCGACATTTCCTGCTACTTTCCCCTTGCCTGATCTTGATTAGATTTGCGATGTGAATCTGCAAAACCGTTTCATGCCAAGTTTCCATCCCAGAGGAGGTGGAAACACAACAACGGATACAAGAACTTGTTCACTATAGCTCTTCCCTTTTGACGCGATGCCGCCACTGATGCAAAACAGCGTTTTTCAAAAAATTTAGGTTATTGGAAATAACTGCAGAAGAAAAATTAGCATTACGACAAATCCAGCAAAATTTACTAAGCACTAGATTCATTTACGATAGGTGAGAGTTGACAACAGAGTTCAGATGAGAATTGCAAAACAGCTCCTAACAAAAATCCAAGGTTAGCGAGAATAAATTTGCACAAAAGCTTATATTAAACGATATTTAAGAAAGGATTAACTAAAAAAAGTGGCTTTTATTCTTTCACGCGACATACTCTTTCAATAACAATTCACAGTCGACTTCCGAGTATCCTACATAACTGCAAAAAAGCACTGACTATTACTCAGAAACATCAAAAACCAAAACAGAAATCTTTACAAAAGCTACTTAGAAAGTTAGGTTAATAAACAAGATGTTGCAATCAATTAAAGCAGTATTATCAGCAATTTTTCTAAGGATCAAGAAGAAAAGTCGAAAGTTTTTCGAAAAAGCCTGCACCCACTAAACATACTTTACAGCTAATAATGCAGTGAAGTACCGATTGTGATGGCTTGGCCACATATCAAGCAGAAGCGAAAACTACGTTTAAAGCAAGGTCACGAAGATGGTTGTAGGGAGGAGAAAAAGAGGTACAGTAGATCGAGAAACGGAGGGAGGATGCCATAAAATAAGATATGAAAGAATTTGCACTAATTAAAGAACATGTGAGGAATAGAACTAGGTGGAAACAAAAAAATTTGTTCCAGCTGCGACCCCTACTGAACGGGAAAGCAAGAGAAAGAAGAAGGAAGAGTCGGATTTAAAATCTTTCTTCAGTGCCGAACTAGCAGTATAAAAAAGCGATGGCTTACGGAGAGACTATCGTTTTTATTGATAACTCTTCACTTTACTAAAAAGATTAGTGGCAACAACCGAACGCTAAAATGAAATATTGCTCAAGGGCTCTTAGGTAGTACTTTTCAACAGATACTTAAATCAAAAGCTTCTCCCTGCTCATCGGTCTTCCTAATCCGGAACTCTACGCAGTATCTTTGTTCCTATTACTAAGGGCGGATCTAGAGAGCGAACCTTTAAAACACTGCACCAATCGACAGCCGCCTCAACATGGTGGTGCGGTCCCCGACCCCGTTAGGTTTGGGCCGAAATGGCTGTTGGCCTTCCCGAGGGTCCCAGTTACCCCGGGTACTCCCCTCACACACACCATTTTTTCGCCGTGCTGCCCTCTGAACAACCGCAGAAGGGCAGCACCCAGCCGCTTTGAAATCGGTCGCCTGTCTTCTCCCTTCCCCTGCCTTTCTATCGCCCGTCTTCGTCTCCTCATTCTTCTCCTACTCTTGATGAGCAGTAACGTTCATCCCAACCCTGGTCCCATCTTTCCCTGCTCTGTGTGGGCAGGAAATATGACCTCGCAAGGTAGATCAGTGCAATGCTGCATCTGCTCCAAATGGGCCCGTTTTAAGTGCTCACTACTCTCCTTCTCTACATTTAGAACTCTAGGCAGCTCTCACTCCTGGAGCTGCCCCCTGCTTCTTCTGGAGACAAAACTGCGACTTCCTCCTTGGACTCCTCCAGCTTGTATACCTCCACTAGACAATCTGGCCCCCTCAGCTAATGCAGCACTCCCGCCCCAACCTCGCCTTCAAACCTTTTATCTCCCTTCCGCCCACTTTGTATCCTCTCCCTCTGCTCCCTCATCACTGCCTCTTGCTCCTTGCTGTCTCTCTACACCTCCTGCTTCCTCTTTCCCCCGACTCTCTCAGGTTTCTTGAATGAAATGCTGGCGGTCTCCAAGCCAGCAGCACTGAACTGTTACACTTTCTTTGCTCTCATCCAGTTGACCTTATTTGTATCCAGGAATCCAATCTTAACTTATCTTCTTCTTTACGGATCCCTGGATTCTCTGCTCTGCGATCTGATCGCACTCACTCCCAGTCTGGCATTCTCTCTCCTAACGCCACACGCTAGCGGCGGCGTCATTTTCGTCAGGCAGGGCTTATCCTTCTCTAAACGTTCTACATCCTCTCTTTCTGCAATTGACACCTACTCTTATAAAAGTAGGGATCAACATCTCTCTAAACAACTCCACCTCGCTCTTATTTCTTAATGTTTATGCTCCCCCTATTCGCTCTTCTCCGAAGAATAGAAGAATCGACTCCTTTTCTCCCTCCATTCTTCCCTCATCCAGAAATCTGTTCATTCTGGGGGACTTCAATTGCCATCACCCTCTGGGACTCAAAAACCAATTCCAACCCCGTGGATAGAAAGTATTCGATTGGGTCATCTCCTCTAACCTCCTTCCCCTCAATGACCCTGACATACCTACTCTTCTCCATCGCTCTTCTGGCAGTCGATCCTCTCCTGACATCTCCTTTGCTTGATCCTCTCTCACCCAATCTTCCTCCTAGGAGGTGCTTCAGGACCTGGGTTTTGACCAACTACCAATTCTTCTATCTATCCCTCTCTCTCCGGTCTTTCGCCCAAATGAGCGTCTTCCGTCCTTCAATTTTCAGAAATCTCGCTGGGATGACTTTGCCTTTTACTTTGACTCTTACTGTCCTTCTGCAGAGGAATACTCGTCTCTTTCTCTTTCCTCTGCTGCTGCTCTCTCTACTTCTCTGACACTGAATGCAGCCAAATCTTCCATTCCTTTCGGCCGCATCAAACACCCTCCTAAAGCCTGGTGGTCCACTGAAGTGCAAGAAGTGGTTAGTGAAAGACGTAAGGCTTTTGCTGTCGCTCACAGAAGCGATGAAGATCGTCAGGCTTACATCCCGGGTTACTGACGTGCTTCGTCTGTCATTGCCAAGGCCAAGGCTGAGGCATGGCAGGCGACTTGCTCTTCTCTCTCGCCAAAATCCAACCCTATATCTGTGTACTCTTTCATTCGTTCTGTCACTGCCTCTTCTTCCTCATCTGTTCCTCTCCCAGGGAATCGGCTTTGGTCTTCGCCGCTTACCTGAGATCCCATTTCTCGGCCTCCCAGTTAAAAACCCTGTATAGCAGAGCCACAGATAACCTAAGTTCCACCGAACTACGTGCCCTGAAGAGTCGCACTCGTCCTTTTGCTCTCCCTTTCTCTCCCGCTGAATTTCTTGCGGTCGCCTCCAACCTCTCCTCGTCCACTGCCACTGGCCCAGACAAAGTTGCCTATCCCATGCTAAAGCACCTTTCTCGCTTTGGCATGGATTTTCTTCTTCACATTTTCAATCTTTCCTGGACTTTGCATTCCTTTCCTTCCATCTGGAAGACATCTTCTATTATTCCCATCCACAAATTGGGAAAGCCTCTCGACTTTCCTGCTTCCTTTCGGCCTATCCCTCTCACCTCCTGCGTATCAAAGCTTGTTAAACGCATCATACTTTCTCGTCTACTCTTCTTTCTGGAATCTAATTCCATTCTCTCTCCCCGCCAGGCTGGTTTCCGCCCTGGTCGGTCTATATTCGATCAAATTCTGTCCCTTTCTCAGTCCATTTCGGATGGGTTTAACAAACCCAAACCGGGCTATCGGACGATCCTCTGTACTATTGATTTCTTTAAAGCGTTTGACTCTGTCTGGTATCCCGCCCTTTTCCATAAACTCATTTCAGCTGGCCTCCCTCCTTGCTTTGCTCGTTCGACTCAATCTTTCCTTTGTAATAGGCGTGCTTGCGTGGTTTATCAAAATCACAAAAGCCGTTCCTTTCGAGTCCGTTGAGGTGTTCCGCAAGGATCCGTTCTTGGCCCTGTTCTTTTCTCTTTATTCATTAATGATCTTCTGGCCTTTCTGCCTTCTTCCGTCAGCTGCTCTCTTTACGCTGACGATCTGGCCATTTGGTCCTCCTCCCCCTCGATCCCCACTGCGGTGGAGGCCACACAAGGAGCTCTGTTTCGATTGGAGCACTGGTCTGAGTACTGATGTCTTCCTCTCAATCCGAGCAAATGTGAGGCCTCCTTGTTTTCAGTGAATCCCCACCAAGCTAACCTCCAGCCCAACCTCCTCTTATTCAATTCCCGCATCCGTTTTAATCCCACTACATCTTTTCTTGGGGTCACCTTTGACCATACTCTTTCCTTTTCTAAACATGTACCTATATGTTTGCTGAAGACCAAGTTTTTCCTTCGTCTCAAGGCCTTACGCTGTATCTCTGCTTCCCGATGGGGGCCCCTCTAAGGAGTCCTTCTCTCTTCTGTATAGAGCTTATCTTCAGCCCTTTTTCACATATGCTTCATTCGGATGGTTTCCTTTCTTAAGCATTACCAATATCACCAAATCGGAACGTCTCCACCGAGCGGCTAGTCGTATCATTTCCGGCTGCCTCTCGTCTTCCCCTATCTCTCTTGTATTCTCCGAGGCTTTATTACCTCCTCTACGAGTCACCCTGACTCATTTTATTCCTTTGTCTTATGAACGAGCTCTTTGTCTCCCAACCTTCTTTCCCATTTCAGGTTTGGCCAGACTTGGAGTGAAACCAAGACTCTGCAGATCCTCCTAAACAGCCTTTGCGTCCACTCACCCGCTCATGCTTCCTTCTACTTCTCCCTTTCCTCCTTGGAATCTGCCTTCTTTCATCGTAGAGTCCACTCTTTCCTCTCCATGCTTCCACTCTGATCCTCCTCATTCTCGCCAAGTGCGGCTCTCGCTCACGTTGACTCTCTTCCCCCTCATGATCTGGTGCTTTGGACAGACGACTCTGTTCCTTTTCCTTTTGCAAAGACGGCTCCGGCGTACTTGCCAACTGCTCCCTCTGTTGCACTGAGGCCTCTCTTTCCTTTTCGGCAGGCCTAGTATGCTCGAGATTTTCTGCTGAAGCCTGCGCCATTCTGCACGTTCTTTGCTGGTCTCGGCAGCATCAACAAGTCTGCCACTTCTCATCTCTTCCTATCTGACTCTCGCTCTGTCACCACCACCCTGTCCTCTCCTCGATCTTTTCTTTTACCTCAAACTTTCTGGCAGATCAGCGAGGAACTGTCTTCTCTCTCCTCCTGTTCTATCAGACTACAATGGGTCCCCGAACACTCGTTTCTCCCGGGGAACAACGCGGCTGATGAGCTGGCCAGACGGGGAGCGCTACTCGTGCCCTCTGCAATCACTTGTAGTCTCTCTCCTCTTATCTCTTGTATCCACTTCTGTCTTTTCTCGGACTGGAGGCGTACTGTCTCATCGAAATTCTTCGACACACAGGTTCCCTCGATTTCCACCGAGGAACTTGTGCTCCCTCGACACGCTCGCTATGTTGTCTCTTAAGTCTTCGCTGCAACGGACACAGCCTTCTTTTAAGCTCTTATCTCTCCAGGATTGGCAGAATCGAGAATCCTTTCTGCAGCGCCTGCGTACACTCGTCCCAGTACACCTGTCATCTCATTCTGCACTGCCAAGCTACGAACTCTTTACGCCGCTTGATCTTTGGCGACTCTTTGACTCTCTACGACCTTTGGTCCAGGCACTGGAGAGTTGCCCGGCTTCTGGTGCTCCAAGGTCTTCCGCCATGCCCCCATCCCTAGGAAAGGGTACAGTGACAACAACAACCTTAAAAAGAAAATGGAGGAGGTCTAAGAAGTTTGTAGGCGAAAGACTATTAACATATCAACGGCATACTTAGTTGATGTAAGGACATCCGACCGTAATAATTTCGCTTTTTGTGATGCAGCAAAGTACTTGTTAAATAAATTTTCTTCTCACCTGGCTTCAGTTTTGGTTGGGAATTCTGCTAATGCAAGTTGCTAGATTGCGTAATTGCATTAGTTTGCTTTGAGCTGATAATGCGTGACTCGCATCTAGATTGACCGTCGGATCGTGATCCCGTCAAGTTGGGGTTTGTAAGGTCTTTGGTCAGTTAGTTAGCATCACAGAACTTGGTAATGTTATTTAAATTCATAGGTTTGTTAATATTTTATGATAAATAGAAATTTGGTGCATGATTGCGTATGCTAGTTGTTTTCCACAGCTTGGCCAAACAGTTTTGGTAAGTTTTGTTTTTCTTGTTCCTGGGTGTAGTTGCGAGCAGATTCTTATTAGTATAGTTTGTTTAGAAACCGTCACAAATAACATCAATGCAAGAGTACATCACACGACATCGAATTTGGTGAAGTTGTTTTCACTGGTAGCGACGCGTTATTATCGGTTAAGTGAGCGCGAACCCAGGTTATAGATTTAAGCGAGTCAAGCCCCTGCAGCATAAATTTAGAATAGTAATTATCACCGTTATGTTTCCGAACTATGGGTACCCCAAGTAGTTGGGGCTAGTGTGCGGGAAAAAAGGTGTCCGCTTAAGTCAGTAAATGACTTAATGACGGACTTTGGAAAAATCCCCAAAGAGCTAGAATCCCTGACGCAGCTTTTCCAAATCGCAGATTAGCTTTGACCAACGCAAAATCGAAAAAAAGTAGATGTAGCGAGATTACATGTCATGTACGATTTATTCTGGAGCAAGAATCCTTCTGTTCAACGTGAAGTTGGTTCAGTTTGACAATAAACGTGATTGAGATCAGACCTATCAATGAAAGAATGATAGCGGTTGTAATCGCCATCGAAAATAAATTGATTACTATTTTGTCGTTGTATGCTTTCCAATGGGGTTATAGCACTAAAGAGAACGACTGGTTTTATAACTTGAGAGTGGAAGTGCTGAAAGTATATGGAAAATGTGTCCTTTTGGGATATACCAAGATATTAGATGAATGCAGATGCCGGAAAAGAAAATGATTCAAATGATTAAAGGCAAGACACTTCTAAACAAACTTACCAATACCATCTACATAGAATGAACAGAGGTTGAGAATGTCGATGAGAACGTAGAGGACACTGACTGAGATGGTTAGGGGCATCTTGAGAAAACAAGTGCGGAGAGTTTAACAAGAGTCCGAATGCAGACAGATTTGGAAAATGAAAAAAGATCAAAGAAAATGTAGGAGACAGTGAAGGATGACAAAAAAGGAAGAAATTTGACACGTGAAGATGGCTAGGAGAGAAACAAGGCGTTGCTCCAGACTAGACTGATCGACCCTGACGATTCGAGATAATGGCCAGGCCTTCATGGAAATGAATGATTAAACGTGATATGGATCAAAAGCCTGGTTAAGTGAATTTGCGCCATTTTTATTAAAAGTAGGTCAAACAACATCTCAACAGGTAACACCAGTGCGTGGTAGATTTGAGGCAATGATTTGACTAGAGTCATTTGCACAAAAAAATTCGTCCGACCCGCTGATAGTTAAACTACTTGCTTTCAAAAAGCTGTTTGAGCCATAAGCTTTTCGTTGTTGTCTGATGTTGTACTTACGAGTTTCACAAATTTCAGTACACTTAAATTGGGGTTGAAAGTTTGTGGTTCACCAATCTAAACATGAAATTTGCGATTTCAAATGTACCGGTATATATCAGTTAAACTTATTAAAATTTAATTTCGTGTACCATTCGGTTATAAAAATAATTTATGTCTGTATCATATGGTTTTGGCGGCGTCGTTTGGTCAGGCACCCAAACTCAATCCGGGCCAGCACAAATCAAGGCCAGCAGGGCCTAGGGTCTAACCTTTTACCACCCCGGGCTGCTGCGCTGTCCAGATTAGATGCTGGCAGTGATGGTGTTAAGCCAACATCAAGTTACGTCATCCAAAACCTGCAGACCTCGTGTTCCTCTTGGTACATGATGTAGAAGACATGAAGATATAACGTCATCGGCAGTTTGCTCAATGGCGCCACATTCGTAATTCGGTGATGGAGCGAGATCCCATTTGTACATGGACCAGTGAAAACGCCCTACACCTGTCCGCAGGCGATTGAGCCTTACCCGGATGTTCTGGTCAGACTCATTCCAAGTGGCCTTGAACTGATCCTGGGAATGAAATCACGGACCCTTGAAGTACTCTCCAAGTAGTCCGTGTTCCATTTATGTTTTGTCCATTGCTTCACGCAGATGTCCAGTTCAGACAAACTAATAGTTTCCACGCAGCAGGCACAAATGGGCGTCTTGATCTAAGTCTCCCCTGGTGCGCATCCTGCTGCCCAACCAACTGTCCGTGCAGTACACGGTCGGGATCATGGATAGCACGATTGGCCAAGGAGAGTGCCGCTCCTAATCGGCGGAGCTTAGCTGGCTGGATGCCTGCGACGACAGGCAAGTCCACCGTTGGTGTGAGACGCAAGCATCCAGTGACAATGTGCAAAGCATCATTGAGAATGCTGTCAATGAGGAGAGTATGCATACTCCGACACCAAACTGGTGCGCAGTACTCAGGGGTGGAGTAGACCAAGGAAAGAGCAGAGATGCGCAATGTCTTGGCACCTGCACCCCATCCAGATCCCGCAAGTCGCCTCAACAGCGTTACTCGTGTGGAGAGTTTTTTTGCGCAAAACCTCGAGGTGGTGACGGAAAGTGAGCGATCTATCCAGCTTTACCCAAAGATACGTTGGGACTGGACAGGTTGGCAATAGATTGCCATTGTTGTAAACATTAAGCTCACGTTTGGCCTCTCTGTTGTTAAGATGAAAGGCCGCCGTCAACCTGTTCGTATTGCTGAGCTTTCGCCTCCCAAGTCTGGAGATAAGCTGAAGTGTAGTCATGTCTTGGCTTAGGGTGTCCTCCACAGCCATCCAATTTCGAGAAGCATACAGCAATGCTAAGTCATCAGCATATGCATACTTCTGGGAAGTCATAGAAGGCAGATTGTATGTGTAGATGTTGAAAAGAAGGGGGCCAAGACCGATCCCTGTGAAAGGCCGTTTCGCAAACGTCTTAACCTGTTTTGCTTGCTGTCACCAGTAGTGAGTGTGAAGCTTCTATTCCGGAAAAGTTCCATGATCATCCGAACCATGCGCTTATCCGGTAGAAGCCAAAGCAACTTGCAGGTGAGACCACGGTGACAGACTGTCGTAAGCAGCTGTCAGATCGACAAACACGGTACCAGCCTTCTTCTTGGCCTCAAACGAATCCTCGATGTTTTGAGTAAGCAAAACAGTCTGATCCACGGTTGACCTTTCACATCGGAACCCAGCCTGCTCCCTAGGAAGAAGTGGGTCAGCAATCGGATCAACAGGAGCGTGTATGAGCCTGTCGAGGATCTTGTAGGGGGCGCAAAGCAAGCAGCTGGGACGAGAGCTTTTCGGGTCCTCTACATGCTTTCTCGGGTTTAGGGATCGCCACTACCAGGTGCTCTTCTCCAGACTTTTGGAATTTTGAGGTGGCGCAGTCAGGAAGAAAGGAAGTCACACAACCAGGACTTCAGTGCAGCTCCAGCATGAGTTATTAGTTCCCGGTAAATAGAATCTTGGCCTGGAGCTTCTCCTGGTTTCAGGTGTTTGAGGGTAGCAGCGAACTTCTGAGAGGTGAAACTTTCAGAGATGCTCACTGGACTTGTTGGAGTGGCCCTCCAAAGATCAGACACTTCTTGCGAGATGATTCGAGATGACTCACGGTCAATATCCTCGTATCTGCAGTTTCTAATCAGCTGGGACGCAATAGCGTTAGCTGTGATCTACCAATTAGGTTGTTCAATATACTCCCTGCTTTTCGGCTAGAGTGTGAAAAGTCGATAGTCTGAACTGCCTTGGATCATCGATCTCAGCGTTTCTTGTCGAGTCTGCGGAGCAGGGTTGTGACAGCCCCGTTAGAGTCGCTTCCTTCAGGCGACTGCAGAAATGTACGGTAGAGGTTCTCGCACTCAGCATCCCAACACGGTATGTGGCTATTTCGACGACCGCGTGGGATAGAATTTTTGGATGCTGCTCTGATGACATTGCAGAAGTTATGGTAGGCCAGATCCACATCCGGTGAATCTAATGGCAACAAACTCTTGGCAAGTTTATTGGTCAATGTATTGTAGTGGCTCCAGTTGCGGAAGTTCCATTGCTTAACAGGCTTGCTTGGAACATGCAGGGCAAGTCTTGGTGGAACAATAAGCGAGGGTCGATGTTGTGACCAAGAGAACTTCTCTAAGATGCCTCTGTCAGGTGCACGGCTGTCTGGACCAACACTGACAAATGTCAGATCAAGGTTGGTGTCAGTGTTCCAGCGGCCAGAATAAAAGATGGCCACGTCCTTTGAGTTGTGGAGAGGGACAAGGCCGTTAAGGCTTGCCCAAGAAAAATGAATTGTTACATCAAATAACAATGTCATTTGAGATTTTATGACAGCAAGCATGCTCGATGGAAAATGACTATTCATAACAATATTGACATATTCAAGCAGTAAGGGCTAGAGACCCAGACAAGAGTTGACTGAGCCGTTAAAGCTTACTGAACATTGGGGTGAGGGGTTACCCATCCAGGTTGGCAGGTTCGGTTTCTGTCTGACATTTCTGAAAGAGGTACCAACGGCCCAAGCTGAGAGAAAGCATCTTTTTGCGGCATATCCCTATAAACATTAGCAATATTGAAAGTGACAATAGCCAAGCCTGTAATAAAATCGTGCTTCTCTTCAGCTGCACTGGCCAAATCATGTACTTCTCGACTCAAACACTGAAGGCTCTCTCTTTTGGTACCTTCTTTTTTTTAAACAAAAAAAGATTTATCTTTTGCTGCTTTTTTTTCACCATCAACACTAAGCTCTTTTAGTAGTAGGTAATAGTATTTTAGTTTTTGTCCTAGTTTAGTACTTATTTCCAAGCAACAACTCTCCATATTCCCTGAAACTTACCCAACCAATTCTGCCTCCTGCTGAGACTGCCGCTTCACAACCCCCCCTAGCATTTAGTCTGTCTCCCAATAGCAAAATCTATTCACTGTCTCCACTTCATCGCACAGCTTCTCGATCGAATCCACCGTTCCTTTTATTATTTCTCTCTTGATTGTCTAAATGCATCCAGCAGCGCTTACTTGCTGCTCCAAGATTACCTTTTAGTCTGGGAATAAAGGAAAGGTCTAAAAAATGACCAAAATTACTTTTAATACTTTTTTCTCTTTGATATTCTCGACCAATAATTTGCTGCTGATAGAAAATAAAACTAGTGATAAAAGGAAGCAACTACAATGATGAAGGGGGAGTTACAAAGGGTAGATGTAACACAATAGCTTGGTTCAAACTTCACTCTTTTTAGATCAAAAAATTTTAGCAAACAAATTTGCAATGACTCTTTGATTTACTAAGACAGTAAAAACCCTGTTAATTTTCATCCTAACTATAACTGGCCTAATGTCTCATTAGTTGACTAGAAACCAGAATAATTTTTGGGCCAGTGAGGTCTATGCTTTTCAAGTGTGAAATTGAAGCCAGTCAGCCTAGACTGGCTTTAACCACAACACCACCGGGCCAATTAGAAAAAAACTTAACTTTTAGTTACTAAAAAAGCTTACATTTGATATAATTTTCCAGCAATCTTTTTCGATGTTCTTTGAAAAACATTGAAGTAAATTGTTCTATATTGCCAACACGTTCTGCTCAAAATTTTGTGACCGAAACGCTCTTTTATTTTGACAGAAATGGTAGAAAAAAATCGAATTTTCGCTTGGTCTTGTTTGCGAGCAAACATTTTGTAGAATAAAAAAAATTCTTTACTAGATTCAATGGAAGATAATTGTTAACTGCTTTGCATTACTTTCCCTAGTTCAAGGAGCGTCTCACCTTCACCAACACTGGAACGGTTTTCAGGAACCGGAGTCGCTTTCCGCGTTGGGGCTCCTCTCTTCCGGCGTGATGATGTCTTCTTTGCCACTTGACGTCGCTGCGAAGCGTTTGCGCGAGAGCAAGGCTTTCGGCCGGCGATGGTGGCGAGCTCACCTGAAAAATTCGGTGGCAAAGTTTTCACCCATTCTTATCCAATATATTTTCGTTTAAGTTTTTCGTTTCCTTTTTGTATATGTCTAACAAGCTTAAAAACTACATCCATCTTTTTTCGCAACAATTTTTTTCAGTTGTGAAAATGTTATTGACATTATACATCAGAGCTACTCAACTAATTTTAACGAAGGTCAAGTTGGACAAGTTCACTATTTCCAGAGGTCCAGTGGAAATTTTGACTTGCAATGATAAAAATAAAACTATCATTACCAGTAAATACGACAAATACAGTACTTGGATTTTCTCTTAGTCTACACACTCTACACTAATCATCGAAATCAAAAATATGAGCTTATTGTACTCTATTCTGCTAATTTTGCACAAAAAGCGCATTCCTTACTTTTAGCCAGCTCTTAAAGCTTGGTCTATCAAAGTAACAGCAATTTGAAGGTGGTGGTGGGGTGTTTGGCCCTGGTACCATACAGCAAGCTATCTTGTGCGGCAGTAACATCTGCCAATACAATACTTGATATATTTTCTTCAAAGCGGTTTTCAAAGTCATAGGTTAGTTTTAACACTTGATCGGTTTACATTGACCGTGCCTGAAGCCAGCTTGTTTGTCAGGAAGTTGGAGGTCAAAAACAGGTTCTAGACGCCTCAAGAGTAACCGCTTGAAAAGCTTGTAAGAAACGCCCAACAGTGATTCAGGCTGGAAGCTCTTTTAGTCATCAGCTGCTTTGCCAGATTTGGTACAGAGACCTTGAACAACTTAAGGCAAACATCCAGAGAAAAATCTTAAACAATCCACGTGAAACATTTCAAAACTTGATGAACAATGTAGCAGTACAGATTCAGGCGGTTATATTAATTACGTGGGCAAAAAGAAGAGGGGGTAAGACTTCAAAACTAAAAGTCCGAATTGAGAACGGTGCACTGAATCAAAACTTACATGTTTGGCTACATGACTATGAAAAAACAATTGAAAAATATTATTTGTTTGCCTGTGTCATTAAAATACTTTTGGGTACATTTTTTTGAGACAGCCTGTTTGAAAGATGATAATTCTTCCCTTGATTCATTTTTCTCTGACTGATTTTGGATATGTTACCATGTGATAAACGTTACAGCGTAATTAAAAAGACGTCAAATGCAACAAAATTTTATATTCAAAGTTAGCAACACTAATACCTTTCCTGCATAACAACATTAAGATCTTTATATCAAAATATGCTTCACAGAACGTAAACACATGAAATGGATTATAATCACGTATGATACAAAGGAAAAAAATTGGTTAAATTAAAAGTAGTTCACCAGCCATGGTAAAAGTGAACTTTCCTGCCGGTCATTATCCGGTTCTCGGGGCCTCGTAAATACTACGTACAGTCATACCTGCAGCATCATTGTCGTCTTGTTCTGTCTTAACGTGCCCGCTCTTCTCATGAGCGGCTGGGGATGCTGTCATGTCGGTGCTCCGATTCTGCATCTCAACCATAATGGATGGGGACAGATTTTTATCAGTGCAATCGTCTGCCGCTGAGGGGCGCTGAAAAAGCAAATAACCTTGATTGCTCACAGCAATGCTTGATGTGGGCTGCAAAGCCCAGATATATTGTGATAACTAGCATGTTTGTGAAATCTCAAGTTTACTTGTTCTTTACCGGGTAAAAACCAGACTTGGACAAAAAAAACAACAACTTTGTAATTAGACAGTGAGCTGGCCATAACCACCTTTCGTGGATTTTTGCAGACACGTTTTTTTGAAAACCCATGAGATTTTGCGTTGATGATTGACTGAACGAAAACAATCAAAGACATGGTGTAACGGGGCACATTATTGACTAAAATGTGTATTTTAGAGCGAAAATTTTTTGGCAAATCAGTTGTGTAGCAAATATCTTATCTCGTGATACATATGAAGTGAATTGTACCCCATACGACGTTGCTATGACGTAATAATATATAAATTAGTAGAATTACTCAAGTTATTACCATAAAATTTTATAGCATAGAAGCTGAAGGACAACTTGTTGTGCAGAGAAGTCTATTGCATTTAAATGGTAAGCAAAGCACAAGCTCACAAGAAAAAATCTAATTTTCATTTCCCCTGGTTATGTCTATGATGCCAGACAAGAGATTTTAACTGGTCTTACAAAACGTATAAAACCTAACAGGTTTAAAACACTTGGGATGCAAATGTCATAAACATTTTTGTACACTTTTTTAACTCGATTTTCCTTTTAAGAGGTTCGCAAGCGTAGTAGCTTTTAAAATTCTCCATACATCTCATGATCTTCAGTAACATTTTTCAATTCCAAGCCTTGGCCAGACCAAATCGCCTGGATAAGTCTTGGATAACCAAAAGTTTTTTTCCCAGTTGGTCTTAAGAATTTGATGTCAAAACCTTTCTGGACTTACACGACCAGATCAAGGCTTCTGGACTTACACGACCAGATCAAGGCTGCTGGACTTACACGGCCAGATCAAGGCTGCTGGATTTACACGACCAGATCGTGGCTGCTTAGATCTTCTTCATACAAACAAGCAGCTGTTCTACGTCAAGAAATTTGCGGATGTTAAAACCACAAATTTTATATATTCGGAAAATATCATAAATTTTTCTCATAGATATCTTTTTTGAAACTTTCACTTGAAATCACTTTCTTTTGAACATTATCAATGTTGGATTGTTATTTACGAGTTTGTTAGAGCGTGAAACTGTGACATCATATTTAGTTTGTCCAATTAATAATTTTTAAGTACTTCATTTTATTGCTGTTGTTTTACTAAACTTAAGTGTTACAATTCTTGTATGCATTCCAGATGAAGGCTTTAGGCTAAGCCGAAAACGTTTGAATTTTTATGCCATTTTTGTTCTAATTAAAACGTATTGAAATGATTGTGGTTGCTAGCATTTGCTTGCTTATTCATAATCTATAACTCAATGAGCGTAGGGTAGATGAGAATCCACATGGGTGCGGCCACCTCCCATTAGATATTTACGAATTTTTATAGAATATCAGATGGTAAGATAGCTGCACCCCTTGAATCAGCCAATGATTTCACGGAATCGTTTTGCAAATTACTTTGCCCATTATCTTATTTCGGGCACACCAAGAAGAGTACTGCCACATTAGTTTACATTCCCTCGTTCCACTTTTCTCGTAAACCAGCATGACGATCTTTCAATGTGGTTTAGAGCTCCATGCTGCCTAATGCAGACGTGCTAACACGAAAATTCCACTTCGGTTCAGAGCTTTGAACACTCTAGGCACGATATCATCATCATCTGGAGTTTTTTTCTTACCTTTGATTGCAATGTGTTGAAATTGCTTCTCATTGTCTGTAGTTGTAAGTGCGACAGAATTTAATAGTTCCTTGAGATGTTTTCTCTATCTGCTCAAAATTTCTCTTCATTGTTTAGATTCTCACCTTAACAGTCCTTTAAAGACCTTTCAGAAGTACATGTTTTTCCTCGCAGACGACGAATGGTTTGGCAGAACATTTTATTTGCTGGTGCATCATCCGATTCGAATTTTCATACCGGTACATATTCCTTTCAAGTTTGCTCTTTTGCAGCTGTAGCAATCTTAGCTGCTGTTTCTCACAGTGCATTCAGTATTGCAAAGAAGACTTAATTTGCAGCAAGGATTTGTAAACAACCTGCTTTGCTTGAAAAGCTTTTTTTACCTTTTCGGTTCCACTTCATTAAGAGAAAAATTTCGAGGAATAAATAAGGGTTCTCCCGTTTTCAAACACAAAAGGCAGTTGTGACAACTGCTGGCGACCGCATTCGTAGCGAAGCGAACAACTGCTAGCGACCACATTTGTAACCAAGCGAACAACTGCTAGCGACCGCATTCATAACCAAGCAAACAACTGCTAGCGACCGCATTCGCAGCGAAGCGAACAACTGCTAGCGACTGCATTCGTAACGAAGCGAACAACTGCTAGCGACCGCATTGGCAGCGAAGCGAACAACTGCTAGCGACCGCACTCGTAGCAAAACGAACAACTGCTAGCGACCGCATTCGTAACGAAGCGAACAACTGCTAGCGACCGCATTCGTAGCAAAACGAACAACTGCTAGCGACCGCATTCGTAACCAAGCGAACAACTGCTAGCGATCGAATTCGCAGCCAAGCGAACAACTGCTAGCAATCGCATTCATAGCGAAGCGAACAACTGCTAGCGATCGAATTCGCAGCGAAGCGAACAACTGCTAGCAATCGCATTCATAGCGAAGCGAACAACTGCTAGTGACCGCATTCGTAGCAAAGCGAACGCATTTGTAACCAAGCAAACAACTGCTAGCGACCGCATTCGTAATAAGGCGAACAACTGCTAGCGACGGCATTCATAGCGAACAACTGCTAGCGACCGCATTGGTAGCGAAGCGAACAACTGCTAGCGACTGCATTCGTAACAAAGCAAACAACTGTTAGCGACCGCATTTGCAACGAAGCAAACAACTGCTAGCGACCACATTCGTAACCAAGCGAACAACTGCTAGCGACCGCATTCATAGCAAAGCGAACAACTGCTAGCGGCCGCATTCGCAACGAAGCAAACAACTGCTACCAACCGCATTTGTAACCAAGCAAACAACTGCTAGCGACCGCATTCATAGCAAAGCGAACAACTGCTAGCGACCGTATTCGCAACGAAGCAAACAACTGCTACCAACCGCATTCGTAAACAAGCAAAGAACTGCTAGCGACTGCATTCATAGCAAATCGAACAACTGCTAGCGACCACATTCGCAGTGAAGCAAACAACTGCTAGCAACCGCATTCGTAACCAAGCGAACAACTGCTAGCAACTGCATTCCTAACAAAGCGAACAACTGCTAGCGACCGCATTCATAGCGAAGCGAACAACTGCTAGCGACCGCATTCGCAGCCAAGCGAACAACTGCTAGCGACCGCATTCGTAACCAAGCGAACAACTGCTAGCGACCGCATTCGCAGCGAAGCGAACAACTGCTAGCGACCGCATTCGTAACCAAGCGAACAACTGCTAGCGACCGCATTCGCAGCGAAGCGAACAACTGCTAGCGACCGCATTCGTAGCGAAGCGAACAACTGCTAGCGACCACATTCGTAACCAAGCGAACAACTGCTAGCGACCGCATTCATAACCAAGCGAACAACTGCTAGCGACCGCATTCGCAGCGAAGCGAACAACTGCTAGCGACCGCATTCGCAGCGAAGCGAACAACTGTTAGCGACCGCATTCATAGCAAAGCGAACAACTGCTAGCGATCGCATTGGTAGCGAAGCGAACAACTGCTAGCGACTGCATTCGTAGCGAAGCGAACAACTGCTAGCGACCGCATTGGTAGCGAAGCGAACAACTGCTAGCGACTGCATTCGCAGCGAAGCAAACAACTGCTAGCGACCGCATTCATAGCAAAGCGAACAACTGCTAGCGACCGCATTGGCAGCGAAGCGAACAACTGCTAGCGACTGCATTCGTAACGAAGCGAACAACTGCTAGCGACCGCATTGGCAGCGAAGCGAACAACTGCTAGCGACCGCATTCGTAGCAAAACGAACAACTGCTAGCGACCGCATTCGTAACGAAGCGAACAACTGCTAGCAACCGCATTCGTAGCAAAACGAACAACTGCTAGCGACCGCATTCGTAACGAAGCGAACAACTGCTAGCGATCGAATTCGCAGCCAAGCGAACAACTGCTAGCAATCGCATTCATAGCGAAGCGAACAACTGCTAGCGAACGAATTCGCAGCGAAGCGAACAACTGCTAGCAATTGCATTCATAGCGAAGCGAACAACTGCTAGCGACCGCATTCGTAGCAAAGCGAACGCATTTGTAACCAAGCAAACAACTGCTAGCGACCGCATTCGTAATGAGGCGAACAACTGCTAGCGACCGCATTCATAGCGAACAACTGCTAGCGACCGCATTGGTAGCGAAGCGAACAACTGCTAGCGACTGCATTCGTAACAAAGCAAACAACTGTTAGCGACCGCATTTGCAACGAAGCAAACAACTGCTAGCGACCACATTCGTAACCAAGCGAACAACTGCTAGCGACCGCATTCATAGCAAAGCGAACAACTGCTAGCGGCCGCATTCGCAACGAAGCAAACAACTGCTACCAACCGCATTTGTAATCAAGCAAACAACTGCTAGCGACCGCATTCATAGCAAAGCGAACAACTGCTAGCGACCGTATTTGCAACGAAGCAAACAACTGCTACCAACTGCATTCGTAACCAAGCAAAGAACTGCTAGCGACCGCATTCATAGCAAAGCGAACAACTGCTAGCGACCACATTCGCAGTGAAGCAAACAACTGCTAGCGACCGCATTCGTAACCAAGCGAACAACTGCTAGCAACCACATTCGTAGCAAAGCGAACAACTGCTAGCGACCGCATTAGTAACGAAGCGAACAACTGCTAGCGACCGCATTCGTAACCAAGCAAACAACTGCTAGCGACCGCATTCGTAACCAAGCAAACAACTGCTAGCGACCGCATTCGCAGCGAAGCGAACAACTGCTAGCGATCGCATTAGTAACGAAGTGAACAACTGCTAGTGACCGCATTCGTAGCAAAACGAACAACTGCTAGCGACCGCATTCGTAACCAAGCAAACAACTGCTAGCGACCGCATTCGCAGCGAAGCGAACAACTGCTAGCGACCGCATTCGTAGCCAAGCGAACAACTGCTAGCGACCGCATTCCTAACAAAGCAAACAACTGCTAGCGACCGCATTTGTAACCAAGCAAACAACTGCTAGCGACCGCATTCGTAGCGAAGCAAACAACTGCTAGCGACCGCATTTGTAACGAAGTGAACAACTGCTAGCGACCGCATTCATAACCAAGCAAACAACTGCTAGCGACCGCATTTGTAACCAAGCAAACAACTGCTAGCGACCGCATTCATAACCAAGCAAACAACTGCTAGCGACCGCATTCATAGCGAAGCGAACAACTGTTAGCGACCGCATTCATAACCAAGCGAACAACTGCTAGCGACCGCATTCATAACCAAGCGAACAACTGCTAGCGACCGCATTCGCAGCGAAGCGAACAACTGCTAGCGACCGCATTCGCAGCCAAGCAAACAACTGCTAGCGACCGCATTCGTAACCAAGCGAACAACTGCTAGCGATCGCATTGGTAGTGAAGCGAACAACTGCTAGCGACTGCATTCGTAGCGAAGCGAACAACTGCTAGCGACCGCATTGGTAGCGAAGCGAACAACTGCTAGCGACCGCATTCATAGCGAAACGAACAACTGCTAGCGACCGCATTTGTAACCAAGGGAACAACTGCTAGCGACCGCATTCGCAGCGAAGCGAACCGCACTCGTAACCAAGCGAACAACTGCTAGCGACCGCATTCGTAACCAAGCGAACAACTGCTAGCGACCGCATTCGCAGCGAAGCGAACAACTGCTAGCGACCGCATTCGCAGCGAAGCGAACAACTGCTAGCGACCGCATTCGCAGCGAAGCGAACAACTGCTAGCGACCACATTCGTAACGAAGCGAACAACTGCTGGCGACCGCATTCATAACCAAGCAAACAACTGCTAGCGACCGCATTCGCAGCGAAGCGAACAACTGCTAGCGATCGCATTCGTAACGAAGTGAACAACTGCTAGCGACCGCATTCGTAACCAAGCGAACAACTGCTAGCGACCGCATTCCTAACAAAGCGAACAACTGCTAGCGACCGCATTCATAGCGAAGCGAACAACTGCTAGCGACCGCATTCGCAGCGAAGCGAACAACTGTTAGCGACTGCATTCATAGCAAAGCGAACAACTGCTAGCGATCGCATTGGTAGCGAAGCGAACAACTGCTAGCGACTGCATTCGTAGCGAAGCGAACAACTGCTAGCGACCGCATTGGTAGCGAAGCGAACAACTGCTAGCGATCGCATTGGTAGCGAAGCGAACAACTGCTAGCGACTGCATTCGTAACCAAGCGAACAACTGCTAGCGACCGCATTGGTAGCGAAGCGAACAACTGCTAGCGACTGCATTCGCAGCGAAGCAAACAACTGCTAGCGACCGCATTCATAGCAAAGCGAACAACTGCTAGCGACCGCATTCGCAGCGAAGGGAACAACTGCTAGCGACCGCATTCGTAGCGAAGCGAACAACTGCTAGCGACCGCATTCATAGCAAAGCGAACAACTGCTAGCGATCGCATTCGTAGCGAAGCGAACAACTGCTAGCGACCGAAGAAAGTTGTGAAGAACGAACGAACTTTTAGGAGGATTTGAAAGTTGAAAGAAAACAACATGAAAACAAACTTTCAGGGTTTAGGGAATTGGTTGATGTTATTGCTCCCAATCTAAGGCATACTTTTAAAAATAGTATGCTGCAAGCTTGTGATAAAGTATGTGGAAAAAAAAAGGTAGAAAAAACCATGGGGATACATGGTGGTGAAACGAAGAGGTAGAGAATGCAATAAAACAAAAGAACGTGACATATAAGATGTGCAAAAATCGATTATAGGAAAACAAGACTAAATATAAGAATATCAAAAATCGAACAAAGAAAGTGGTTGCTAATTCCATGAGGAAAGAAGCTGAAAAAGAGTTAACAAAATTGAACAAAAAATCAAATAACATTTTTACACTGGTAAAGCTCATGAAAAAAAATGAAAAAGATATTGAAGGATTAAGTTTCAGTGAAAAAGACAGAAAAAGAATATGGAAAAATCACATGCATGAGATTATGAATAAAAAGAATGATTGGGACCACGTGACAGAAGCTAGTATGGTAGATGAACCTATTAAAAATGTTAAAGGAGAAGAAATGGTGATAGCAATAAAAGTGATGAAACCAGGAATAGCAGCGGGACCCTATTAAGTATGTGCAAAGATGCTATCTGCTAGTGGAAAAGTAAGGGTTAGCGTGATGGTGGAACTTTGCCAACGCGTGTTAGATGGGAAAGAAATGTCAGATGAATGGCAAACAAATATGCTGGTACCAATTTTCAAGGGAAAGGGGAATGTAAGAAACTGCAACACTTACAGAGGAGTAAAGTTCTTAGAGCACGCCATGAAGATCGTTGAGAGTGTTGGAGAAAAGAGTTCGAGAATTTGTAAATATTGATTCAATGCAGTTTGGTTTTATGCCTGGAACAGGAACGACAGACGCATTGTTTGTAGTGCGAAGAATGCAAGAGAAATATAGAGATAAGAAAAAGTTGTACATGAGTTTTGTGGATATTCAAAAATTTGCAATATCTTATGACCAGTTCTGCCAAGTTTTATGTTCGCACATGCAATAGTTTCGCAGGAGTTAAAGCAAACGCAATAACGTACGTCCTAACAAAAAAATCTATTTTTTAGGTCCTTTGCCGTGTTTCGCAGACTCAAACGCGCAGATGCAATGTATGTCTACCACTACATACCCGATTTTGAACCAGACTTTGCTGGAGCAACATAGCACTTTGAATTCCGAATACCCTTCCTGACGAATACCAATGGTGCCTTTGTAAAATGTCGAACTCCAGACCTTTCGATCCGAAGCTAGAAACAGTTAGTACTACACCACGGCCGCTTTTTGCTTTACCGAAAAAATTTTTCCAAACCACTCCGAGCCACGTTTTAAGGATGAAAGAGCCGCGAGTTGCTGGCCTCTGCGCTAAATCATGCCATCAGACACCATACTTTCAGCTGGCCTCTGCGCTAAATCATGTCATCAGACACCATACTTTCAGCTGGCCTCTGCGCTAAATCATGCCATTAAGACACCATACTTTCAGCTGGCCTCTGCGCTAAATCATGCCATTAAGACACCATACTTTCAGCTGGCCTCTGCGCTAAATCATGCCATCAGACACAATACTTTCAGCTGGCCTCTGCGCTAAATCATGCCATCAGACACCATACTTTCAGCTGGCCTCTGCGCTAAATCATGCCATTAAGACACCATACTTTCAGCTGGCCTCTGCGCTAAATCATGCCATCAGACACCATACTTTCAGCTGGCCTCTGCGCTAAATCATGCCATTAAGACACCATACTTTCAGCTGGCCTCTGCGCTAAATCATGCCATTAAGACACCATACTTTCAGCTGGCCTCTGCGCTAAATCATGCCATCAGACACCATACTTTCAGCTGGCCTCTGCGCTAAATCATGCCATTAAGACACCATACTTTCAGCTGGCCTCTGCGCTAAATCATGCCATTAAGACACCATACTTTCAGCTGGCCTCTGCGCTAAATCATGCCATCAGACACAATGCTTTCAGCGAGAAACATCAAAATATCAGTTTCCATAAATTGACATTTTTTTAGGACCAGTACAAACACTTTAAACATTCTTGGTTATTACTGAAAAAATGGTTAAGGCATATTGCAACTATCTTTTTGATTAGTCATATGAAATCAAGATTAGAACAAACTATCTACCATTATGTATCTGCGGTAGGGAAATTTCTTCAAGATTCATATGATGCCACTTAAAAATTATTTTTTTGCTAAAAATAAAACAGAAGTGATTTTTTACCCTTCCCTCCTTCAGTTTTGAAGGAACAATTTTTGATTTAAGGTAGCTTATATTTAACCAATTTAAAATCCTTTTAGTTTCGTTTATTCTCCTTGGAAACTTGATAAAACAGGTGTCAATGAGCCGCTAAATCATCGAAAAGTATTTCAAAAAGACTTAGTTTTTTTTTACTTCTGACAGCAAAAGTAAATATACTACCAGGAATCTACCCGTGAAGTAACTTGCTCGAAGCGATCCAGGTTGATAATCATATAATAGATAAAATCAAGGTACACTAGCTCAACTGATCTAGTGTACCTTGATTTTATCTATTTTTTTTACTTCGCAATTTTCTCAGACTCGTCTCAAAATCGTGCAAGTTTTTATGCTAATTATGGAACTATTTTTTTGGTCCAGCCGTACGAAAAAACAATTCAATCAAACTGTTTAGAGTTACATATTGTTTGAAAATAAATTTACTTGCTTTCAAATAATACCAGGCTGAGCAGCTCATCATATTTCACGCAAACAAACCTGTTTTTGCTTACTCTATCCACTGCTTTGCATGTTACAGAGAAGGGAAGGAATGAACCTCAAAAAGTAAACTTAACTGTTTTACAATTTAGCTTTATAGGCACGGCTTAAAAAATTTTGACAAGACAATAACAACAGTGCCCTGACAACTTGTGCGTTAAGACTGTGGCTAGCTCGAAAACCACAGTAAGTCGCTTATAAGATTGATCACTTTTGCGCGTGTCTACTGAGCGGGTGGCGATTGTTGCCAACCGCAAGAGCATTTCGGGATTTTTATTCTAAATTTTGTAACGAAAACAAAACAGTCCTGCACCAATCAACAGCCGCCTTAACGTGGTGGTGCGGTTCCCAAGCCCGTTTGGGTTGGGTCGAAATAGCTGTTGGCCTTCCCGAGGGTCCCAGTTACCCCGGGCACTCCCCTTTATTTTTTCGCTATGCTGCCCCTGAACGACCGCAGTAAGACAGCACACAGCTTCCTTAAAATCGGTGGCCTGTTTTCTCTTTTTCTTTTCTCCTGCCCTACTCTTGCCCTTCTTCGTCTTCTCATTCTAGCCTTCTCTTGATCAGCGGTGACGTTCATCCCAACCCTGGCCTATCTTTCCTTGCTCTGTGTGCGCTGGAAATGTGACGTGGCGGGGCAAGTCAGTGCAATGCTGCACCTGCTCTAAATGGGTCCATCTAAGGTGCTCACAACTTTCCCTCTCCAAATTCAGAGCTCTTGGCAGCTCTCACTCTTGGAGCTGCCCCCCTGCCATAACACTGTGACTCCCTCCTCCGACTCCTCCTACACGTATACCTCCACTGCACAATCTAGCCCTTCGTCTGCTAATGCTGCACTCTCGCCCCACCCTTGTCTCCAAACCTTTTATCCCCCGTTGGCTCAATTTATATCGCCTCACTCCCACAGATGAACACATTTTTCCCTTCAGTCACAACACCCTTTTGGCTGTCCTTCTGCGCCTCCTGCCTCCTTTCCTCCCCCTGACTCGCTCAGGGTTCTCCAATGGAATGCTGGAGATCTTCGAGCCAGGATCACTGAACTACTTCACTTTCTCTCGTCCCATCCTGTTGACCTTATCTGCATCCAGAAATCCAATCTTAACTCACCTTCCTCTTTCCAGATTCCTGGATTCTCTGCTCTGTGTTCTGATCGCACCCACTCCCCGTCTGGTATTCTCTCTTGGGATGCCACGCACGCCAGTGGCGGCGTTGTCATTTTTGTCAGGCAGGGCCTTTCTGAATCCTTTTCTGAACGTTCTACTTCCTCTCTTTCTACGCTCGATCCCTACTCTGATTATGTAGGGGTCAACATCTCTCTTAACAACTCCTCCTCGGTGTCATTTCTTAATGTTCATGCCCACCCTATTTGCTCTTCCCCGACGGATGGCAGAGCCGATTCCTTCTCTCCCTCAATTCTTCCCTACTCCAGAAATCTCTTCATTCTGGGGGACTTCAATTGCCATCACCCCCTCTGGGACTCAAGAGGTACTTCTGATCCCCACAGGGAAGAAGTATTCGACCGGGTCATCTCTTCTGACCTCCTACCCCTAAATGACCCTGACACACCCACTCTTCTCCATCGCTCTTCTGGCAGTCGCTCCTCGCCTGACATCTCCTCTGCTCCCTTCTTTCTCACCCAATCTTGCTCCTGGGAGGTGCTTCAGGACCTGGGTTCTGACCAACTACCAATTCTTCTATTTATCCCTCTCTCTCCGGTCTATCGCCCCAAAACGCATCTTCCATCCTTCAATTTTCAGAAATCTCGCTGGGATGGCTTTGCCTCCTACTTTGACTCTCACTGTCCCTTTGCAGAGGAATACTCGTCTCTTTCCTCTGCTGCTGCTCTCTCTACCTCTCTGGCACTGAATGCAGCCAAATCTTCCATTCCTTTCGGCCGCATGAAACACCCTCCTAAAGCCTGGTGGTCTGCTGAGGTGAAAAGTGCGGTTAGTGAAAGACGCAAGGCTTTTGCTGCCGCTCACAGAAGTGATGAAGATTGCCAGGCTTACATCTCCGCTTACTAACGTGCCTCATCTGTCATCGCCAAGGCTGAGGCATGGCAGACGACTTGCTCTTGACTCTCGCCCAAATCTAACCTTATATCTGTACGCTCTCTTCTTCGCTCTATCGCTGGCTCTCCTTCCTCGTCTCCTAACTTCCCCAACTGTTCCTCTCCCAGGGAATTGGCTTTGGTCTACGCCGCCTACCTGAGATCTCACTTTTCCGTTTCTCAGCCAAAGACCCTGCGTAGCAGAGCCAATGGCTACCTATCTGAGCGCCGCCGAGCCTCGTGCCCTGAGAAGTCTCACTCGTCCTTTTGCTCTCCTTTCTCTCCCGCTGAATTTCTTGCGGTCGCCTCCAACCTTACCTCATCCACTGCCACTCGTCCAGACAAAGTTGCCTATCCCATGCTAAAGCACCTTTCTCGCTCTTGCATGGATTTTCTTCTTCACATCTTCAATCTTTCCTGGTCTTCACCTTCCTTTCCTTCCATCTGGAAGACATCTTCTATTATTCCCATACACAAATTGGGAAAACCTCTCGACTTTCCTGCTTCCTTCCAGCCTATCTCTCTCACCTCCTGCGTATCAAAGCTGTTTGAACGCATCATTCTATCTCGTCTACTCTTCTTTCTGGAATCTAATTCCATTCTCTCTCCCCGCCAGGCTGGTTTCCGCCCTGGTCGGTCTATATTCGATCAAATTCTGTTCCTTTCTCAGTCCATTTCGGATGGGTTTAACAAACCCAGGCCGAGCTATCGGACGATCCTCTGTACTATTGATTTCTTTAAAGCGTTTGACTCTGTCTGGCATCTCGCCCTTTTCCATAACTCATTTCAGCTGGCCTCCCTCCTTGCTTTGCTTGTTGGACTCAATCTTTCCTTTGTAATAGGCGTGCTTGCGTGGTTTATCAAAATCACAAAAGCCGTTCCTTTCGAGTCCGTTGAGGTGTTCCGCAAGGATCCGTTCTTGGCCCTGTTCTTTTCTCTTTATTCATTAATGATCTTCTGGCCTTTCTGCCTTCTTCCGTCAGCTGCTCTCTTTACGCTGACGATCTGGCCATTTGGTCCTCCTCCCCCTCGATCCCCACTGCGGTGGAGGCCACACAAGGAGCTCTGTTTCGATTGGAGCGCTGGTCTGAGTACTGGTGTCTTCCTCTCAATCCGAGCAAATGTGAGGCCTCCTTCTTCTCAGTAGATCCCCACCAAGCTAACCTCCAGCCCTACCTCCTCCTACTCGGCTTCCGCATCCGTTTTAATCCCACTACATCTTTTCTTGGGGTCACCTTTGACCGTACTCTTTCCTTTTCTAAACATGTACCTATATGTTTGCTGAAGACCAAGTTTTTCCTTCGTCTCAAGGCCTTACGCTGTATCTCTGCTTCCCGATGGGGGCCCCTCTAAGGAGTCCTTCTCTCTTCTGTATAGAGCTTATCTTCAGCCCTTTTTCACATATGCTTCATTCGGATGGTTTCCTTTCTTAAGCATTACCAATATCACCAAATCGGAACGTCTCCACCGAGCGGCTAGTCGTATCATTTCCGGCTGCCTCTCGTCTTCCCCTATCCCTCTTGTATTCTCCGAGGCTTTATTACCTCCTCTACGAGTCACCCTGACTCATTTTATTCCTTTGTCTTATGAACGCGCTCTTTGTCTCCCAACCTTCTTTCCCATTTTAGGTTTGGCCAGATTTGGAGTGAAACCAAGACTCTGCAGATCCTCCTAAACAGCCTTTGCGTCCACTCACCCGCTCATGCTTCCTTCTACTTCTTCTAGGGAGGCTCTTCTTGCTCGCTCTCCCTGTCCTCCTTGGAATCTGCCCTCGTTCACCGTGGAGTCCACCCTTTTTTCCCCATGCTCTTGCTCTGGTCCTTCTCTCTTTCTCGCCAAGGTGCGGCTCTCGCCCACCTTGACTCTCTCCTCCCTCATGACCTGGTACTCTGGACAGATGGCTCTGTTCGTTTTGCTTTTGGCAAGGGCGGCTCCGGCGTTCTTGCCAACACTGAGGCCTCTCTTTCCTTTTCGGCAGGCCCAGTATGTTCGAGTTTTTCCACTGAAGCTTGCGCCATTCTGCACGTTCTTTGCTAGTCTCGGCAACACCAACAAGTCTGCCATTTCTCTTCTCTTCCCCTACTATCTGATTCTCGTTCTGTCCTCGCCGCCCTGTCCTCTCCTCCATCTTTTCTCTTATCTCAAACTCTGTGGCAGATCTGGCAGGAACTGTCTTCTCTCTCCTCCTGTGCTATCAGACTACAATGGGTCCCCGAACACTCGTTTCTCCCGGGGAACGAAACGGCTGACGAGCTGGCCAGATGGGGAGCGCTACTTGTGCCCTCTGCAATCCCTTGTAGTCTCTCTCCTCTTATCTCTCGTATCCACTCTCGTCTTATCTCGGACTGGAAGCGTACTGTCTCATCGAAGTTCTTTGACACACAGGTTCCCTCAATTTCCACTGAGGAACTTGTGCTCCCTCGTCATGCTCGCTGTGTCCTCTCTCGTCTTTGCTGCAATGGACACAGCCTTCTATTAGGTTCTTATCTCTCTAGGATTGGCAGAATCGAGAATCCTTCTTGCAGTGCCTGTGGACACCCGTCCCAGAACATCTCTCATCTCATTCTGCACTGTCCAGCTACGGACTCGTTACGCCGCTCACTCTTTGGCGACTCTCTGTCTTTTTATGACCTCTGGTCCAGACCCTGGAGAGTTGCCCGGCTTCTGGGGCTCCATGGTCTTCCGCCATGCCCCCATCCCTCAGAAGGGGTTGGGTAACCAACAACAACAATACAAAAAGTTAATGTACAAGATATACATCAACCGAGTGTGCACAACTTCCAGCATTGTTTAAAAAGAAATTGGAAATTGGTTGAGAAATAATGTCACAAGTCATTTTTGTGGTGAACAGATACGTTAAATTTATGTTTTTCCAGTAAAAATAGCGAAGCGAGTGCGAAAGTAATTTACGAGGTTATGGAGTTTCAAAACCTTTTCTCCATTCCTTGCATTAATAATTTTGATTTTTTCCCAATTTTGAAATGTCACTTGTTAAAAATCTTGTAACTATAAGGAAGCAGGTCACCAAGCAAGGCAAAGAGGCTATTGTGGATACTGATGAAGAATTGAAATCGCGCTCAGCAAGGGAAAGTGACAGCTCACTTAGTACCAGTCATGAATGCAAATTGCAGATTGAAGCTTCATCATGCCTATCTGCCTTCTTGGTCGTGAGGATACAGCCTGTGACCATAACTGGCTTGAAACAAACAGCCGCTTAGCTCAATCTTGATGAGGTTGCAGAAAAACCTTAACAACCTACGTCATTTCACGAAAGAGCGATCAACGTTTACTAAGTGCTGCGTTGTATCAGGCGGCACTAAACTTTTTTTACAAAAGGCCTAACAACTGAAGATCGCGAGCAGATTACCTGTTTAACTCAATTCAATACAATAAAACCAATATACACGAGACTGAAAGTGCTGGCTTATATACCAGCCAGTAAGCGAGAGATGTTACCTACTATTTAGAAATGTTAAACAGAAACATGTGATTCAGCTACAAAAAATTTGGCGAAGCACAATTGAAATGTAGCCAGCAAACGAATCGAGAAAAATCCCAACTATTTCAGAATTTTTGATATTTTACAAATAATGTTAGACTAAAATCATACTGTAATATCGCACTCTAACCCTCTTTTGTTTAATAAAGTTCCCTCTGAAGAGGTAGAAAGTAGATTTGACTGCAACTAATATTTGATTTTATATCAACATTACATTAAAAATAAATAGTTGTATCTTTGTCCATTTGTGAGCCAGTGCAGCGTCGGTAACCACGCGAGCCACATCGGCCACTAAGCCGTAGGTTGGCGTCATATTATAGAGAGCAAACACGTTCAAAATTTTCAAAACCATTTTTTGAGTAAACTCACTTTGTTTTCAGTGCTGCCGGCCATAACTTCTTGTTTTATGTGTGGGGGCGGCGCCACACACGGACTGTCGTTGAGGGCAGTTGTTTTCTACAAGGCAACATTTTAAAAAAGTTAATTTTTTGATACAAATCGCGACCTGTTAACAATGAACTACGAATTAAAACTGTGCAAAGATCAAGAGCATAATGAGGTGTCTTCTGTCAGCTTGGAAAAATGTTCAATGCATTTTCATAGAGGTAAAAAGCATCCCTTCAAAATTTAATCTTTCTCATTGTTGGGACGAAGAAATGGTGTAAAACACCTAAGCCCACCTCAAAAATCCCAAACAAGCAAGATGTAACTGATGATCAAGTTAGATTGGTAACCAAGCACCAAAAGGCGGAGAGACATTGGTGGGGTAGCTAGTTGTGGCCTATTACGACATGCTGAATAAAAGAAGCCTATGATACTAACAGACACATTCACTTTCTTCGCCAAGCTATTCACTCTCATCTCCGCTTTCAACTTAGAGTTTTCACTTCGCAGTTTAACATTTTCTTCAATTTGATCTTCCAGCTTTTTCTAAATATTAAAAGCCATCAAATAGTTCATTGGAATAATAATAAAAAAAAACAACTACCAAACAAGACTTTGCAGAAGTGTTGCATAAATCGCTTTTTGTGGCGTACTGACCAGTAGCGCTGCCGTACCAACCACTTTTTTCTTGTTTAACAAATGTTAATCATGATCCTTCAAGCCCACAGCAAAGTCACAAGTTTTGTGTCTCTGCAACCTCCCAAAACTCTTCGTCATTAAAACAAAACTTAAGCATTTTTTCCTAAAACCAAAGGGAGCTTTCAATTTGTGACCTCTCGATTGAAAAACTGGCTTCATATTGAATTGACCCAAAGTTTTTCAACCCGTTCACCCACAAACCAAGAATCACCAACTTTCAACTCCTCATTGCATGTTTTTCCCATGTTGATTTTCCTCTCCAATGCACCAGACAACTGATCACGAGCATCACGAAACTGTTTCATCGCCTCACGACCACTTGTAAGCTGCACAAACACGCGCCAGTTAGCTCATAAAATGCTGGATGGCTGGTGAGCAAGACTGTTGTTTTTAAAACATCACCACCGACATGTTGCAACCACTTCAAGTATCACAACAATCCACTTGTTCATCCACCAATCATACACGTCTCCACTTGCACATCTAACAACCATACACAACATCTCCACTCGCACATCCACCAACCATACACAAAGTATCCACTTGCACATCCACAAACCATACACAACGTCTCCACTTGCTCATCCACCAACCATGCACAACGTCTCCACTTGTTCATCCACCAATCATACATGTCTCCACTTGCTCATCTATCAACCACAAACAACGTCTTCACTCGCACATTCACCAACCATACACAAAGTATCCACTCGCACATCCGTCAACCACAAACAACGTCTCCACTTGCTCACTCACCAACCATACACAACGTCTCCACTTGCTCACCCACCAACCATACACAACGTCTCCACTTGCTCATCCACCAACCATGCACAACGTCTCCACTTGTTTATCCACCAATCATACACGTCTCCACTTGCACATCAAACAACCATACACAACATTTCCACTTGCACATCCACCAACCATGCACAACGTCTCCACTTGCACATCCACAAACCATACATAACGTCTCCACTTGCTCATTCACCAACCATGTACAACGTCTCCACTTGCACATCTGCCAACCATAAGCAACTGCTCCAGTTGCACATCCACCAACCACGCACAACGTCTCCATCGGCACATCCATCAACCATGCACAACATCTCCACTTGCACATCTAACAACCATGCACAACGTCTCCACTTGCTCATCTACCAACCGTGCACAACGTCTCCACTTGCACATCCACAAACCATGCACAACAGGGGTGGGCAACTTCTCCAGTCGGCGGGCCAGATGTGGGAAAATGAAGTCCTTGGTGGGCCGGGTTATTACATAAATAGTATTCAATATCTTAATCACAAATTTATTCACCAATGCAAGAAATAAAATAATAAATCGTGTTTAACGTAAAGTTTAAACTTTACAAAGAATAGAGACCAATAAGTACATAATGAATTTATCATTTTATCATAATGTACTAATTGTACTTCAATAGCTACTGAAGTCAATAAGACATTTGTGGTCAATCAAAGTTGTCAACAAGTTGTTTGAACTCTGGCTGCATGTTTGATGTAGAAATTCTCAGTAGACTGCAGGTAAACATCAGTTAGATTGGAACGTAGCTTGGTCTTGTTAATGTTCATGGTCGAAAATGTTTGTTCACAAATGTAGGTGGACCCAAACAGAACACGTAGTTTCATGGCCATCTTTCTCAGGTTGGCAAACTTGGATGCATAAAATTTGTCAATGGTTTCAAATTGGAATTTCTCTTTCAGGGTAGAGTTACACTGCAGATCAATCAGTTCCAGCTGAACAGCATCCGGCGCTTTTTTAAAGTCAGTTGTAAACGGTGATGACAGAATATCAAACTCAGCAGCAAGTTTTTGAAAGTCCGGGAAACGATGATCAAATTCATTATCCAGTGCAGATATCATATTGGTGTACTTTTCAGTTGACATCATTAGTTGTGCCGTAGTTGCAAGTGTTGCAAAGTGTGTTGTGATATTCTGGCTGAGTTGGCGAGAAAACAGTTTTAGCTTTACCCTAAATGCCTTCACTGTTGAGTACATTTCGTGAGCAAAAGTGCCCTTCCCTTGAAGTTTGGTGTTCAGTTCATTCATATGTTCAAAGAGATCGACTGCAAATGCCAAATCTGACAGCCATTCTGATTGTTTGAGTTGAGGATAATCTTTATCTTTCCCTTTCATCTCCAAAAATAGTAAGATTTTTGTTTGTAGGTCCCAGATACGTCTCAGAATTTTCCCCACACTCAACCAGCGTACAGCTGTATGATACGGAACACCACTGTGATCCCAGTCGCAATCTTCCAGAAGCGTGATAAACTGTCTGTGATTTAGATCTTTCGCCCAAATGAAATTAACAATCTTTACAACTGGATCCACAACATGTTTCATGTCAAGCACCTTTTTACACAACACTTCCTGGTGTATTATGCAATGTAGAAATATTAATTCCCTAGTGCAGTCGACCTCTGCAACACGGTCACTTAGTCTCTTCAGCAGACCAACATTCTTTCCTGTCAATGATGGACAACCATCCGTAGTAACACTGACCATTTTCTGCCATGGTAATTCCATTGTACGAAATGTATTTTCCACACACTCGAAAATAGCTTCCCCGGTAGTTGTGTCTTTCATTGATTCCATAGACAGCAATTCTTCGGTGAATTCAAAGATTTCTGAAATGCCTCGTACAAAGATAAGCAGCTGTGCAGAATCATCGATGTCAGTGCTTTCATCCAATGCCAGTGAAAACAGTTGAAATGAAGGTACAAGCCCTTTCAACTGTGACACCAGGTCTTCACCAATTGCTTTGATGCGACGAGCCACGGTTCTTCTCGATAAACTTACTTCTTCAAACTTCTGTCTGTGTTCAGGACAGACTTGATCAGCTACATCGGGCATGCACTTTTTAAAAAATTCGCCATCACTGAATGGTTTGCTGTGCTTAGCAATGTTGTATGCTACTCTATAGCTGGCATGAGTGGAAGCTTTTTGGGTTAATTTGCCTTTTACGAATACATTCTGCTGCCTCGCAAGTTTTCTGTCCAGTTCTGTTGCTCTAGTTTGCCGTTCCACTGCTGATAAATTATTGCCAGAGTTTCCATGTTTTGTCGCATAAGGACGACTAATGTTGTACTCCTTCAACACAGCAAACATACTGCTTTATTGCCAACCTTTGTAAAAAAATACTTCGGAATCCAATCTTTGTGAAATGCTCGACACTCTCGGTCAACTTTACGATTCTTGGGAAATTCCATGGTTAATAAAACTTAATATCAAATCTAATTTCTTTAAAATGTAAAAAATTGTAAATTCTAAATCTAAATCTAACACTAACTGATAACAGCCAAAGAATAACTAACACTAACAGTCACGTTGTCACACAGTAGTGGGAGATGTTTACAACACTCTCCGCTGTGACCTAATTTCCAGCAATCGCAGTGAAATAAAATGTAACATTTAAAATTATGCCAGTAGAATGCAGTGTCTTAAGCCAGTTACCGCTCGTGTCTCGCACCGACAGTTCGGTGAGAGCACAGCGATTGGCAACTGTCAGGAATGAGGCCACGGGCAGCATTACAGGGTATGGTTCGATACAGTCTGCGGGCCAGTCAAAATGCCTTCAGGGGCCGTACCCGGCCCGCAGGCCGTATGTTGCCCATGCCTGATGCACAACGTCTCCACTTGTTCATCCACCAACCATGCACAACGTCTCCACTTGCACATCTACCAACCACGCACAACATCTCCACCTGCATATCCACCAACCATGCGCAACGTCTCCACTTGCACATCCAGAAACCATGCACAACGTCTCCACAACAAGCATAAGCTGGAGTGTATCAGTCCTTTTATTTAACAAAACATGAATCACAGAAAACAATTTTCTTACTGAACAAAACAGTCCATCGTCAGTAGCAAAAAGGGCAACCAAACTGATTGCAATTAACAGAATCACGGATGAACAATAATGACCAGCGCAACGAAAAACCAATCAACAGCCGCCTCAACATAATGGCGTGGCCCCCGACCCCGTTTGGGTTGGGTCGAAATAGCTGTTGGCCTTCCCGAGGGTCCCAGTTACCCCGGGCACTCCCCTTTATTTTTTCGCTATACTGGCCCCTGAACGACCGCAGTAAGACAGCACACAGCTTCCTTAAAATCGGTGGCCTGTTTTCTCTTTTTCTTTTCTCCTGCCCTACTCTTGCCCTTCTTCGTCTTCTCATTCTAGCCTTCTCTTGATCAGCGGTGACGTTCATCCCAACCCTGGCCTATCTTTCCTTGCTCTGTGTGCGCTGGAAATGTGACGTGGCGGGGCAAGTCAGTGCAATGCTGCACCTGCTCTAAACGGGTCCATCTAAGGTGCTCACAACTTTCCCTCTCCAAATTCAGAGCTCTTGGCAGCTCTCACTCTTGGAGCTGCCCCCCTGCCATAACACTGTGACTCCCTCCTCCGACTCCTCCTACACGTATACCTCCACTGCACAATCTAGCCCTTCGTCTGCTAATGCTGCACTCTCGCCCCACCCTTGTCTCCAAACCTTTTATCCCCCGTTGGCTCAATTTATATCGCCTCACTCCCACAGATGAACACATTTTTCCCTTCAGTCACAACACCCTTTTGGCTGTCCTTCTGCGCCTCCTGCCTCCTTTCCTCCCCCTGACTCGCTCAGGGTTCTCCAATGGAATGCTGGAGATCTTCGAGCCAGGATCACTGAACTACTTCACTTTTTCTCGTCCCATCCTGTTGACCTTATCTGCATCCAGAAATCCAATCTTAACTCACCTTCCTCTTTCCAGATTCCTGGATTCTCTGCTCTGTGTTCTGATCGCACCCACTCCCCGTCTGGTATTCTCTCTTGGGATGCCACGCACGCCAGTGGCGGCGTTGTCATTTTTGTCAGGCAGGGCCTTTCTGAATCCTTTTCTGAACGTTCTACTTCCTCTCTTTCTACGCTCGATCCCTACTCTGATTATGTAGGGGTCAACATCTCTCTTAACAACTCCTCCTCGGTGTCATTTCTTAATGTTCATGCCCACCCTATTTGCTCTTCCCCGACGGATGGCAGAGCCGATTCCTTCTCTCCCTCAATTCTTCCCTACTCCAGAAATCTCTTCATTCTGGGGGACTTCAATTGCCATCACCCCCTCTGGGACTCAAGAGGTACTTCTGATCCCCACAGGGAAGAAGTATTCGACCGGGTCATCTCTTCTGACCTCCTACCCCTAAATGACCCTGACACACCCACTCTTCTCCATCGCTCTTCTGGCAGTCGCTCCTCGCCTGACATCTCCTCTGCTCCCTTCTTTCTCACCCAATCTTGCTCCTGGGAGGTGCTTCAGGACCTGGGTTCTGACCAACTACCAATTCTTCTATTTATCCCTCTCTCTCCGGTCTATCGCCCCAAAACGCATCTTCCATCCTTCAATTTTCAGAAATCTCGCTGGGATGGCTTTGCCTCCTACTTTGACTCTCACTGTCCCTTTGCAGAGGAATACTCGTCTCTTTCCTCTGCTGCTGCTCTCTCTACCTCTCTGGCACTGAATGCAGCCAAATCTTCCATTCCTTTCGGCCGCATGAAACACCCTCCTAAAGCCTGGTGGTCTGCTGAGGTGAAAAGTGAGGTTAGTGAAAGACGCAAGGCTTTTGCTGCCGCTCACAGAAGTGATGAAGATTGCCAGGCTTACATCTCCGCTTACTAACGTGCCTCATCTGTCATCGCCAAGGCTGAGGCATGGCAGACGACTTGCTCTTGGCTCTCGCCCAAATCTAACCTTATATCTGTACGCTCTCTTCTTCGCTCTATCGCTGGCTCTCCTTCCTCGTCTCCTAACTTCCCCAACTGTTCCTCTCCCAGGGAATTGGCTTTGGTCTACGCCGCCTACCTGAGATCTCACTTTTCCGTTTCTCAGCCAAAGACCCTGCGTAGCAGAGCCAATGGCTACCTATCTGAGCGCCGCCGAGCCTCGTGCCCTGAGAAGTCTCACTCGTCCTTTTGCTCTCCTTTCTCTCCCGCTGAATTTCTTGCGGTCGCCTCCAACCTTACCTCATCCACTGCCACTCGTCCAGACAAAGTTGCCTATCCCATGCTAAAGCACCTTTCTCGCTCTTGCATGGATTTTCTTCTTCACATCTTCAATCTTTCCTGGTCTTCACATTCCTTTCCTTCCATCTGGAAGACATCTTCTATTATTCCCATACACAAGATGGGAAAACCTCTCGACTTTCCTGCTTCCTTCCAGCCTATCTCTCTCACCTCCTGCGTATCAAAGCTGTTTGAACGCATCATTCTATCTCGTCTACTCTTCTTTCTGGAATCTAATTCCATTCTCTCTCCCCGCCAGGCTGGTTTCCGCCCTGGTCGGTCTATATTCGATCAAATTCTGTTCCTTTCTCAGTCCATTTCGGATGGGTTTAACAAACCCAGGCCGAGCTATCGGACGATCCTCTGTACTATTGATTTCTTTAAAGCGTTTGACTCTGTCTGGCATCTCGCCCTTTTCCATAACTCGTTTCAGCTGGCCTCCCTCCTTGCTTTGCTTGTTGGACTCAATCTTTCCTTTGTAATAGGCGTGCTTGCGTGGTTTATCAAAATCACAAAAGCCGTTCCTTTCGAGTCCGTTGAGGTGTTCCGCAAGGATCCGTTCTTGGCCCTGTTCTTTTCTCTCTAAGTCTGCCATTTCTCTTCTCTTCCCCTACTATCTGATTCTCGTTCTGTCCTCGCCGCCCTGTCCTCTCCTCCATCTTTTCTCTTATCTCAAATCTGTGGCAGATCTGGCAGGAACTGTCTTCTCTCTCCTCCTGTGCTATCAGACTACAATGGGTCCCCGAACACTCGTTTCTCCCGGGGAACGACACGGCTGACGAGCTGGCCAGACGGGGAGCGCTGCTTGCGCCCTCTGCAATCCCTTGTAGTCTCTCTCCTCTTATCTCTCGTATCCACTCTCGTCTTATCTCGGACTGGAGGCGTACTGTCTCATCGAAGTTCTTTGACACACAGGTTCCCTCAATTTCCACTGAGGAACTTGTGCTCCCTCGTCATGCTCGCTGTGTCCTCTCTCGTCTTTGCTGCAATGGACACAGCCTTCTATTAGGTTCTTATCTCTCTAGGATTGACAGAATCGAGAATCCTTCTTGCAGTGCCTGTGGACACTCGTCCCAGAACATCTCTCATCTCATTCTGCACTGTCCAGCTACGGACTCTTTGCTCCGCTCACACGACCTCTGGTCCAGACCCTGGAGAGTTGCCCGGCTCCTGGGGCTCCATGGTCTTCCGCCATGCCCCCATCCCTCGGAAGGGGTCGGGTAACCAACAACAATAACAAGTGGTTAGAATGTCCCCGTTAGTAGTCGGTGAACCTGGAAGTTGAGTTATGCCAAAAGACTTTTAAAAAATGATATTTACAGCTTTTCTGCTTGGCGCTCAGCACAAAAGGGGCAGTGTGCAGAACAAGCCGGCAAGGTCACTTGTAATAGTCTGGAGCAAAACACTTGACGGGCCTCCATCTTTATGTGGCAGACATGTGGTGGGGCCAAGCAGTGTACTCGTCGTGGTGGCTCAGTCTAACGAAAGACTAGGAAAAAAGACTAATGCAAAGCTTCTCCGAAGAAAGACCTTGCCCACACGAAAAAGCACGATCGCTGTCGTTGTACATCCATCATTACAATTTTGGCTCGCGCCAACCGCAAAAAAATGCACGGGTGACTAATGATTCGAAGGCTGAAAAAATACTTTGCAGTTTCCCAAACTAGCCATTCATTGTATGCTCGATAAGTTGAGTTAAAACTCCTTTATCTAAGCCAGATGATAATAATCGTTCTGGTAAAACAATCACAAACCTCAAATTGTAATGCTTCGATGCTTTTTTCTTGTTCTTTCATTTTGCTTTTTGTTTTGTCCACTTCTTCGTTTTGGCTCACAGCATCTTTTTTGAGTTGAGCAATCTCTTCGTCTTTCCTTTTTACCAGCTCACTGATATCAACAGCTGAAGCTCTTAATCTGCTCAAATCCAGTTCGGTCTAAAAAGCGCAATATTGTTGACGGAACACCCTTACCTGATTTGAACTTTCACGCTCAGCGAACTTGTCCTAATTGAGATAGATACAGAACATTTCAGCTCATACTAAAAAACGCATAGAAAGCGAGTTTTCCCTACTTACTGTTTTTAGCTTTTCAGCGTACACTTCTACTTCATTCTTCAAACTTGCAACTTCCATGCGAAGACCACGCTCCACTTTTTCGCACTCCTTCTTATCACTTTCGTATTGAGTTATCAAGGTCTGTTGCTGTTCCTGACAATCGACCACATACTGCATTAGTTTCAAATATTCAGGAAATCCCATAAAAAAAACGACACAACGTAACAATGACTGAGTAGATAAGGTAAATGAACGACTAAGCTGGTCAAGGCTTGACGTTGATCCAGTTATTGTCAAGTGCTTACAGAACTCTTGCATTTGATGCCCCTGCAGATCAGACTGGCTGCCTTCAATTATTGCCATTGCAAAACCCATTCTTCTCTACGCACCTGCACCTGATCCATTTGTTTGAGAGTTTCTTGCATTTTTTCAAACTCGGACGCTTTATCAACGCTCAACGTTGGTGCAATGTTCTGCGAAATACTTAAATAGTAAAACGACGCGTTAACTCCTTGAAGTTACTATGTTTTAAACTGACACAGAACTGGAGACAAACCTCTTTCCTGGCGCTGTTGTAAAAGTTTAATGCAGTGAAGAATGCTACTCTTTTGTAATGATGGCGATCGATGAGAGGCCGACATTTCATATTTACTGATTTGTGTTTACAATGAGGAATGATCACTAGTGAGGGGTTGGTATTGAACTCCTGCAATCCATTGTCTTGCAATCGGAGGATTGAGATTAGCTCCAACCTACTGCAAGTTATGGAGACAGAAAAAATTTCTTACTTTTAATGAATTTATTTCATGCTTTGCTGATGACAGCTCTGCCTTCAATTTGTCTGCTTCTTTTAATAACTCGTTCCTTTCCAAGGTTAGTAGATCTACATCCTAAAAGCAGAAGTCACACATCGTCATTTCAATCGATTTTTCACGCCATCCGGCAGTGGTTCTCAAAGGCTTTTAACCTGGTGGACCTTTTTTCTTCGTTAAAATAATAAAAAGAAAAACATTAGTTTATCACTTTTTCAAAAATTAACTTTTAGCTGGGGTTATTCAAGTTAGTCTATAACTAAAAATCTAAAGGTTGTAGCGTACCACTTAAAATTTTTTGCGGACCCATATTTGAGAACCACAGCTAAACAAAAGCCTAAATAACGCAATACAATCAACAGCCTCCCGTAAGATTTATTGCCCAATAAACAGAAAGCATTCTGCTACATCTAACTTGTTACCTTCTCCAACTCCACAACTTTGTTTGTTTCTTTAACTTCTTTCGATTTCTTTGCATTTTCATTTTCGAGTTGTTGTGCTGCTTCTTGTAGTCTTCCCACTTCCGCCACCATCTCTTTCTCAATTTTATCGGCCATCTGCAGTTCTTTACGGAGCAAGATAATCTGGTCGTTGGCGCTACGAACTTCCGCTTCCAACTTCATTAATTCCGTCTGTAAAAGCAACGAGGTCGATAGAACTAAATTACCTCAGCGCGTATTAAAACCTACAATAAACAAATAAAATGCATTTCACTAAAATAGCATGCTTAGTGATGTAAAAGGTAAACACAAACTGATGATGAAGATTAAAACATTGCATCATACCGTATGAGCAACTAACCAAAACTACCAACACATAAAACTACATCAGGACAGAACAGAATTACACAGCCAGACCTATTTAGTGGAATAGCTTCGGAGAATGCGATATTATTATGGCTTTAATAATAAATTTTACAGTATTTAGTGAAGATATACCAACATAGAGAGAGAGACTTGATATATAAAGCAAAATTTTGTTCCAAATTTTCACCCCATAAAAGTTGCATGATTGTTACCCATATTTACAGTTCACTCTTCATAAAAACTGTCTTTGGTAAAAGACTTTGCTAAATTAGTATGTCGGTTTGAGCAGTTTCAAAATAATTATTAAAATTGTTCGCAAAATTGAGTAATATGAGTGCATAACTTTGCTATTTCTAAATACATAAGATGTTTAATTTGAAAAAAGTTCATAAATTTATTGTTGTCAGAAAACTGACCTTACAAAAACAGAGAAAATGCTAAGCATAATAATAATTGGTTAGTGGGCAGTATATCCAAAATAGCTTTCCCACCAGAAATCTCCTGCAATACACCCATGGAGAAAAAGACTGCACAATTTATCTCCCCTCCACATGTGCCCCCAAACTTTATTTTGGAAGACCAAATCTGGACAAAAACATAAGTCTGCAAGTACTGGCAACCCTGACCATAGGCGTAATACTTTGCTTTATATGGGGGAAGGGCTGAAAGCAATTAAATCAAAACTAAATTGAAAATCCTTTGTATGAAAGTCAAGTTTTTGGAAGTGTGTATATTTGCCCATTTTCACAAAAAGTTTTTCGGGAGTGGAAACATTACGATATTTCTCTTTATTCATAAAAATATAGGCGACACCTGGAAAATTACAGGCAACCCCACTCGGGGTTGTAAACCACAGTTAGAAGACTACGACCCTACACCATGAGATCATCCATGCAATGCTCTTCCTAACGGCATGCTCTACTAACCATGCAGTGCTCCTCCCACAAGCGTGCCCCATCGACCACACAGCATGCAATTCCTTTACCAGCATGCAACGCTCCTCCGACCACTATCTCTCTCCAATCACACAAGGGTTTTCCTCTGCCAATAACTACCTATTGTGCAACGCTTCTCCAAATGGCATGTTATACCAACCAATCAACGCTTTTCCCATTGGCATACCCCATTAACCAGACAACGTTCTTCCTAATGGCGTGTCTATTCAACTATGAAATGGTCGTTTGGCAAGACCAATCAACAAAGCAACGCTCCTATCACCAGCAGGCCCTATCAACCACGCAAAGCTTTTCCAACTTGCGGGTTTCACAAACGATGCAGCGCTTCTCCCATTGGTGTGGCCAATATGCCACGCAATGCTACTTCTACTAGCACCCCACCGACCATACAACGCCCTCCCACCAGTGTGCTCCATCAACAATGCAATGCTTATCCCAACAACTACTCAGGAGCGACAATCGGTCCAACCATCACAAGCCACCATTGACGTGACATTATCACCAATAAAAGCACTCCGAAAAAAAGCAGCCAACTATGCATTAGTCTACACTGCATAACTAGGCTATAGGCTAGCCGACACATGAATTGTAACACGTGATTTTCACTGAAAGCAATTATGGGCATAACAAAGCTTAGAGCAAAGAATAATGGGTTCATTCATGCGGATGAGCTGACTAGTCTTTAGTTACAATGAGCGGCCGCCACGAGCCGACTGTTTGGCCCGGTTACCTTTTTGACACAAAATGGTGCAGATATCCCAAGCACCATTATCACCCATAGACACAAGAAGTGAATTTGCTGGATTTTTCCATGCTACCTAGCATTTTGTTTGCTCGAAATGTAAAGGAATAATGGAAGGGACGATGGATTCGATCGAGAAGTTGTGCGATGAAGTGGAGACAGTAAATCGGTTTTGTTATTTCGGAGACCGATTAAATGCTAGTGATGGTTGTGAAGCGGCAGTTACAGCAAAAGTAAGAATCGGTTGGGTAAGATTCAGGGAATGTGGAGAGTTGTTGCTTGGAAATAGGTTTCCTCTGAAGATGAAAAGTAAAGTTTATCGTTGTTGTGTAAGATCAGCAATACTGTATGGAAGCGAGGCATGCTGTTTAAAAGAAAACGAAAAAGCAATTTTAAGGGAGAGCTATGGTGAGAGCCATGTGCAGTCAGAAAGTTGTTGATAGATAGACGACTGAAGAACAGACGGACATGTTGGGATTGAAGGAAACTATAGACCAGGTTAAACTATAGACCAGGTTAACAACAGTGAATGAAGCTAGATGGTATGGACATACGCTGAGGAGGGATGACGATAGTGTTTTGAGAGTTGCTCTGGATCTTGAAATGAGTGGCAAGAGAGAGACCGACCGAAAAAGACCTGGAAGAAGCAAGTGAAAGAGGGGTCGGAGAAGATTGGTTTGAAGAAGGAGGATGCCCTGAGACGAGACAAGTGGAGAGACGGAGTTCAAGCAATTGCAGAAGGAATGGGGTAAATCCGGCCATCTCTGCTAAAGGGACAACACCGGATAAAAACTGAATAACCGCTACTACTACCTTCTTGTGCTAGGCGTCAGCTGTGAAGTTGTAAATGCCATTTTTAAAGTCATTCGTATGACTCAACAAAGGAACTGAATCAAATCTACCTACTGCATAGCAAACGCTCGAGCTATTACACCATCGCGCTAGTTAAATACGCAACAATCCTGTTTTATCGATAACTTTGGCAGGAACAAAGCGCAGCCATCGTTTACCCAAAATGGTAACTGTTACAACCAGCCGCGTGGAGATCATAATCACAAGTTACAACCAGCCGCGTGGAGATCATAATCACAAGTTACAACCAGCCGCGTGGAGATCATAATCACAAGTTACAACCAGCCGCGTGGAGATCATAATCACAAGTTACAACCAGCCGCGTGGAGATCATAATCACAAGTTACAACCAGCCGCGTGAAGATCATAATCACAAGTTACAACCAGCCGCGTGGAGATCATAATCACAAGTTACAACCAGCCGCGTGGAGATCATAATCGCAAGTTACAACCAGCCGCGTGGAGATCATAATCACAAGTTACAACCAGCCGCGTGGAGATCATAATCGCAAGTTACAACCAGCCGCGTGGAGATCATAATCACAAGTTACAACCAGCCGCGTGGAGATCATAATCACAAGTTACAACCAGCCGCGTGGAGATCATAATCACAAGTTACAACCAGCCGCGTGGAGATCATAATCGCAAGTTACAACCAGCCGCGTGGAGATCATAATCACAAGTTACAACCAGCCGCGTGGAGATCATAATCACAAGTTACAACCAGCCGCGTGGAGATCATAATCACAAGTTACAACGAGCCGCGTGGAGATCATAATCACAAGTTACAACCAGCCGCGTGGAGATCATAATCGCAAGTTACAACCAGCCGCGTGGAGATCATAATCACAAGTTACAACCAGCCGCGTGGAGATCATAATCACAAGTTACAACGAGCCGCGTGGAGATCATAATCACAAGTTACAACCAGCCGCGTGGAGATCATAATCACAAGTTACAACCAGCCGCGTGGAGATCATAATCACAAGTTACAACCTGCGCTGACTTAGTTTTATCGACCTTCCCTCACTGAGTTCTTACCAACGTCAACAATATCGCTCAAATAGGTCGGATTTTGGACAAGTTGCCTACCTTTTATCAAATACAACTAAACTTTAGGTAAAACCAATGCTGTTTCAATGGCACATCCTTCGAGACTATAGCAGCGCGCCCTTCACATAGCGGTTCTAAAGTTATGAGCACAAATTGTTTTATGTGACATAGCTAAATAAGGTGGTCTGATGATTAGAAGGTGAGATCAAACAGTTTTGTCTTTATCTTTTCTCTTCCTCGGAATGGAGACATGTTAGGTAGAAGTTTTTCACATTCATACCGCAAATCGAATCAAATTTAAGGTACACGTAGGAGTAGTGGTTAGACATGGCCGATGCACAACGACTAAAAACTTGGGTGATCTTCCACAATGATTTGCAACGTAACTCCAAGACCCTAATGGCCACAAAATTTTTTTTATTTAAAGATAACTACAAAACTTCGCAGAAATCAATTTCTTCTTCAGGGCATTAGTGAATCAAAAAATTAACCAAAAAGCATATGGAGTCTGACACTGTTACAACAAATACATATCCTATTTCATTATACGCCAACCTGGTGTGATTTCTTTAACTGAATTTCATTCTTCTTCGCATTAGTTTTCTCCTGAAGCACTTCGTTCTCGTTTTCTCCTCTCAACATTTCAATTTCTTTTTGTTGTTTCATCAATACCAGCTTCTTTTCACGCTCCACCCCGTTTAACACTTCTTTCATTTCACTATTTTCTTTCTTTGTTTTATGCAGCTCCTGTGTGATCTTCTTTATTTCCTCTTCTTGGTCATTAACTTTTGACTGCTTTTCTTCGCATTCTTGGACTAACTCCTTATTTTTCCTCTTCAAAGTAACGTTTTCAACAGTTTTTATTTCGCCACATACAATTGCTTCTTCCAGCGCGGTAGAAAGTTCATTGTATTTACTCATTTCCTGAAAATAGCAAAAAGTTGTAAAAAATGTTTTGTTTTGATGATCTACATACTTTATGCCTTGAACGGAGTATCTTCCGCGTTGACATTTGCTTTTCAATCAAATTAAAATAAAAAAAGAGTATCAACATCTTATGCATAGCTGTTTGTTCAAAACTGATTCATCATTTTGCAAATCAACAATTTTAGTCGTTCATTTGGAAAACAGTAGTTAATCCATCTTTGATTAGCAAGCATAATGATGTTTTTATAACTATTCACAGAAAAATGTCTGACAGTATATTAGCAGCAATAATCCTCCCGCACAAGCCTTCGTCGCAGATTAGCAGCGCAATGTTATGCATGAAAGCTGCTGACTCTTTATCGAAGCATTCACAACCCGAGAAGGGTCATCACCTTTCTATCAGCAGGCTGCCCCTCGTGCAGTGTAACCCAAATACAGGTTTCAGATCTGTTTAAAATTTTGTCAACGTTTTTTTGTATTGCTGACTTTGTAGCTTCTCTATTTATCCATCTTTAGGCCCCACATCGATTTAAATTAAACTTTAAAAACTAAAAACATTGATACAAGAAATAAGTTCATTGTGTACCGCAACTAGTTGTTAAACTTGGCGGTAAGAATAGGAAAAATGAAAAACAAAGTTTTCCATTTATGGTGTTAGATATTTATTCTGTCGTTGCCGCCACATTTTTTCCGTAAGCCGTCTTTACGTTAAAATTGCTGCCCTTTGTTGATCACACGATCACGTGACCGTTCAAGCACAGCGCAAAATTCGTTTTTTCACTGTACCGCTGTTTTGTAATTTCAGTAGTAAGCCAAAAGAGCTGGCAGTTGTATGTAGACTAGATTAGGTGTTTAATAAGCTAAAGTCGGAAACTCAACGATTCTATTTGAATTTAGGTGAAGTTGGTTATAATAAAGTGTGTTGCTACAATTGTTTGATAGAAGTTTGGCGCAATATTGTTTCTGGTAGGTATTAATTTTCCTTAAATATAACGCAATCATATTAGCAGCAACTGATTTTGGTATATTTCTTTTATAGAAACCCTCTTGTACTGTCTCGTAACACCGCGTGTTTGAACGGTCCTCCCCTCCCCCAACTCTCGCACCTGGACCCCAATTATTGTTATTATTTTTGAATCATTTATCCTTTATCTTTGTTTATATCTAAATAACATTTGTTCGAGTCAATGTCTGGAGATATTGAGAGGAAGCCAATACGAGACGCGTTGCAGAAATAAATAATACTGTATCAACAATCAAGTCGTAGCAGCCGTAGTTTGGTGCGAATAAGGCGTCGCCAAAGCGTTTTAAAGGAAAGAATCCGCAACATATGGCTATTGTGCAGCAAGGAAATTTTCAATGTTTAAACACAGTTTTGAACGGTTTTAGCAAAAGCATCAAAATTTTAAAAGGACAAAAACTCTTTGCACTGCCCTGCTCCCCAGGCTCGACAAGAAACGCAGAGATTGATGGTCCGAGGCAGTTCAGACTAACGACTTTTCGCATTCTAGCATGGAGTGTATTGAACAACCTAACTGGTAGATCACAGCGCTCCCCTCGTCACTGTGCCGTCTCAGCTAACGCTATTGCCTTCCAGCTGATTAGAAACGGCAGATACGAGAGTATTGACCGTGAGTCATATCGAATCATCTCGCAAGAAGTGTCTGATCTTTGGAGGGCCACTATAACAAGTCCAGTGAACATCTCTGAAAGCTTTACGCCTCACAAGTTCGTTGCTGCCCTCAAACACCTGAAACTAGGAAAAGTTCCAGGCCCAGATTCTATTTGCATGAAGCTAATAACCCATGCTGGAGCCGCACTGAAGTCCTGGTTGTGTAGCTTCCTTTCTTCCTGCCTGCACCACCTCAAAATTCCAGACGTCTGGAGAAGAGCACTAGTGGTGGCGATTCCTGAACCCAGCAAACCTGTAGAGGACCCGAAACTGTAGGTTACACCAAATCGCTTTAGAGCTGGATTGGGGCGGTTTGGCGCAGAAATAAAGACTCAGAACATCAGCCTCATGTGCATGTGGAACTGCCACCCAAAATGCGGAGCACATCTTGTTTGATTGCAATCTCCTTCGTCAATCTAACACCATCAAGAACCTCACTAACGTGACCGATGATACAAAGAACTGGCTTCAACATCTAGCCGAAAACCTGCGATGAGCCCTCAACCGAAAGAAGAAGAACCCGAAAAGCTCTCGTCCCATCTCCTTGCTTTGCGTCCCCTACAAGATCCTCGACAGGCTCATACACGCTCCTGTTGATCCGATTGCTGACCCACTTCTTCCTAGGGAGCAGGCTGGGTTCCGACGGGGAAGATCAACATTGGATCAGACTGTTTTGCTTACTCAAAACATCGAGGATTCGTTTGAGGCCAAGAAGAAGGCTGGTACCGTGTTTGTCGATCTGACAGCTGCTTACGACAGTCTGTCACCGTGGTCTCACCTGCAAGTTGCTTTGGCTTCTACCGGATAAGCGCATGGTTCGGATGATCATGGAACTTTTCCGGAATAGAAGCTTCACACTCACTACTGGTGACAGCAAGCAAAACAGGTTAAGACGTTTGCGAAACGGCCTTTCACAGGGATCGGTCTTGGCCCCCTTCTTTTCAACATCTACACATACAATCTGCCTTCTATGACTTCCCAGAAGTATGCATATGCTGATGACTTAGCATTGCTGTATGCTTCTCGAAATTGGATGGCTGTGGAGGACACCCTAAGCCAAGACATGACTACACTGCAGCTTATCTCCAGACTTGGGAGGCGAAAGCTCAGCAATACGAACAGGTTGACGGCGGCCTTTCATCTTAACAACAGAGAGGCCAAACGTGAGCTTAATGTTTACAACAATGGCAATCTATTGCCAACCTGTCCAGTCCCAACGTATCTTTGGGTAAAGCTGGATAGATCGCTCACTTTCCGTCACCACCTAGAGACTTTGCGCAAAAACTCTCCACACAAGTAACGCTGTTGAGGCGACTTGCGGGATCTGGATGGGGTGCAGGTGCCAAGACATTGCGCATCTCTGCTCTTTCCTTGGTCTACTCCACCCCTGAGTACTGCGCACCAGTTTGGTGTCGGAGTATGCATACTCTCCTCATTGACAGCATTCTCAATGATGCTTTGCACATTGTCACTGGATGCTTGCGTCTCACACCAACGGTGGACTTGCCTGTCGTCGCAGGCATCCAGCCAGCTAAGCTCCGCCGATTAGGAGCGGCACTCTCCTTGGCCAATCGTGCTATCCATGATCCCGACCGTGTACTGCACGGACAGTTGGTTGGGCAGCAGGATGCGCACCAGGGGAGACTTAGATCAAGACGCCCATTTGTGCCTGCTGCGTGGAAACTATTAGTTTGTCTGAACTGGACATCTGCGTGAAGCAATGGACAAAACATAAATGGAACACGGACTACTTGGAGAGTACTTCAAGGGTCCGTGATTTCATTCCCAGGATCAGCTCAAGGCCACTTGGAATGAGTCTGACTAGAACATCCGGGTAAGGTTCAGTCACCTGCGGACAGGTGTAGGGCGTTTTCACTGGTCCATGTACAAATGGGATCTCGCTCCATCACCGAATTACGAATGTGGCGCCATTGAGCAAACTGCCGATGACGTTATATCTTCATGTCTTCTACATCGTGTACCAAGAGGAACACGAGGTCTGCAGGTTTTGTATGACACAACTCGATGTTGGCTTAACACCATCACTGCCAGCATCTAATCTGGGCAGCGCAGCAGCCCGGGGTGGTAAAAGGTTAGATCCTCAGCCCTGACCTTGATTTGTGCTGGCCCGGATTGAGTTTGGGTGCCTGACCAAACGACAACGACGACAAAATTTTTGCAAAAAAGATTCGTACTCGTAGTTTTGCCCAGTGTTTGTATGAACAAAAAATCTTTGTAAATTCTCTTGATTGATAGGTGCGTGCCAGACGCTCCTGAGTTGTCAGTGCACAAAGTAATTCCATTATAGGCAATGAAACGAAGAAAGAAAGCAGGCATGCGCATATCCCACTCCTTTACTAGATGGGCAAAATCAAATTGTAAATGTTTACACGAGCCATACCCAATGCTTAAAGAAATTTAGCATTGATCTTTATCACGGTATCTATTTGGTCAAGGTGCAATGCAATCCAAAAATACAGGTGAGCGACATTTTATTGAGAAAAAAATTGTAAATGAATAGATAATGACATATTTTTACAGAACAATCTCAATAAAATTGCGATGTGATGCAGAAATGCATTGCTCTTGCTCATCCTAAGTCTGAGGTTCATCTTTAAAAGGAGATTTGAGTGACGCTCTCAGCACCAGCACACAATCCACCCAACCACTCAGCACACAACACAATCCATAACTGCATCCTATAACTCAGCACAAAACACAATCCACAGCTTCATCCAATAACTCAACACACAACACAAATCACAGCTGCATCCAGTAACTCAAATGCCTAGGCATGATGAATAACGTCAGATGTTTTCATCGTGCGATTGCGGCAAAACTTACCGTAGGTTAGTTGCGCTGCCGTGTTCCAACACTCGTTGAACTTAGCAATACTACTGACACAGCGCCTTTCAACCAGAGGAAGTATCGCCGCTACACGCTTTTTGTAGGAACATGGCAGCGCAGTCGGTATGAATTTAAACCTTCGATCGCCTCAATTACAAACACCGCTCCAGCTCACTTAATCACGTGACAAAAGTGGTTCCGATTGCTACCTCACAAACATGATGAAAGTTGAAATTCTATGTGTGTTATAACACAAAGTACCTCTTTTTGCTTCTCACACTCTTCAATCCTTGAATTTAATTCACTTTGAATGGTCAAGACTTTTTCTTTCAATCTCATAACTTCCTCCCTCGCTTTTTCGGAAACGCTTTCATGTTCATCTCGTTCTTTTTTAACAACACAAATATTCTGAAAAATTGTTAAATTTTCAAAAGTTAGCAGTAATTCATTTTTAATGGTGTGATTGTATCTGTTTAGCCACAGCATTTAGCCTGTTGTTGTTGTTGTTGTTGATTACCCGACCCCTTCCGAGGGATCGGAGCATGGCGGGAAAACATGGAGTCCCAGAAGCCGGGCAACTCCCCAGGGTCTGGACCAGACGTAGTACAGAGACAGAGAGTCGCCAAAGAGTGAGCGGCGTAACGAGTCCGTAGCTAGACAGTGCAGAATGAGATGAGAGACGTCCTGGGACGGGCGTCTACAGGCGCTGCAGGAAGGATTCTCGATTCTGCCAATTCTAGAGAGATAAGAACCTAATAGAAGGCTGCGTCCATTGCAGCAAAGACGAGAGAGGACACAGCGAGCATGACGAGGGAGCACAAGTTCCTCAGTGAAACTTGAGGGAACCTGAGTGTCAAAATACTTTGAAGAGACAGTACGCCTCCAGTCCGAAAAAAAACGAGAGTGGATACGAGAGATAAGAGGAGAGAGACTACATGGGATTGCGAAGGGCGCAAGCAGCGCTCCTCGTCTGGCCAGCTCATCAGCTGTGTCGTTCCCCGGGAGAAGCGAGTGTCCGGGGACCCATTGTAGCCTGATAGCACAGGAGGAGAAGAAGGACAGTTCCTGCCAGATCTGCCAAAGAATTTGAGATACAGGAAAGGTGGAGGAGAGGACAGGGCGGCGAGGACAGAACGAGAGTCAGACAGGAGGAGAAGAGAAGAAAAATGGCAGACTTGTTGGTGTTGCCGAGACCAGCAAAGAGCGTGCAGAATGGCGCAGGCTTCAGCGGAAAAACTTGAGCAAACTGGGCCTGCCGAAAAGGAAAGAGTGGCCTCAGTGCCACAGAGAGAGCAGTTGGCAACAACGCCGGAGCCGCCCTTGTCAAAAGGAAAAGGAACAGAGCCATCTGTCCAGAGTACCAGGTCATGAGGGGGGAAAGAGTCAAGATGGGCAAAAGCCGCACCTTGGCGAGAGAGAGGGGGGATCAGAGCGAGAGCATGGAGAGGAAAGGGTGGACTCGACCGTGAACGAAGGCAGATTTCAAGGAGGAAAGGGAGGGCAAACAACAAGAGCCTCCCTAGAACAAGTAGGAGGAAGCATGAGCGGGTGAGTGGATGCAAGAGCTCTCCAGGAAGATCTGCAGAGTCTTGGTTTCACTCCAAGTCTGGCCAAACCTGAAATAGGAAAGAAGGTTGGGAGACGAAGAGCCCGCTCATAAGAAAAAAGAGTGAAGTGAGTCAGGGTGACTCGTAGGGGAGGTAAAGAAGCCTCAGTGAGTAGTACAGGGATAGGGGAGGACGAGAGGCAGCCGGTGATGGTGCGACTGGCTGCTCGGTGAAGGCGTTCCAATTTGGTGATATTGGTAGCACTTAGGAAAGGAAACCATCCGGGTGAAGCGTAAGTGAGAAGGGACCGAAGAAAAGCTTTATACAGAACAGAGAGGGACTCCTTAGAGGGGCCCCATAAGGAAGCGGAGATACAGCGCAAGGCCTTGAGACGTGGGAAGAACTTGGCCTTCAGCGAAGATACATGTTTAGAAAAGGAAAGAGTGCGGTCGAAGGTGACCCCAACAAAAGTTGGAGTGGGGTTGAAACGGAGGCGGGAGCCGAGTAGGAGGAGGTAGGGCTGGAGGCTAGCCTGGTGGGGATCTACTGAGAAGAAGGCCTCACATTTGCTCGGATTGAGAGGAAGACACCAGTACTCAGACCAGCGCTCCAATCGAAACAGAGCTCCTTGTGTGGCCTCCACTGCAGTAGGGACCGAGGGGGAGGAGGACCAAATGGCCAGATCGTCAGCGTAAAGAGAGCAGCTGACGGATGAAGGCACAGAAGCCAGAAGATCATTAATGAATAGAGAGAAAAGAACAGGGCCAAGAACGGATCCTTGCGGAACACCTCGACGGACTCGAAAGGAACGGTTTTTGTGATTTTGATAAACCACGCAAGCGGGCCTATTACAAAGGAAAGATTGAGTCCAACAAGCAAAGCAAGGAGGGAGGCCAGCTGAAATGAGTTATGGAAAAGGGCAGGATGCCAGACAGAGTCAAAAGCTTTAGAGAAATCAATAGTAGACAGGATCGTCCGAGAGCCCGACCTGGGTTTGTTAAACCCATCCGAAATGGACTGAGAAAGGTACAGAATTTGATCAAGTGTAGACCGTCCAGGGCGGAATCCGGCCTGGCGAGGAGAGAGAATGGAATTAGATTCCAGAAAGAAGAGAAGACGGGATAGAATGATGCGTTCAAACAGCTTTGATACGCAGGAGGTGAGAGAGATAGGCTGGAAGGAAGCAGGAGAGTCAAGAGGTTTCCCCGTTTTATGTATGGGAATAATAGAAGATATCTTCCAGATGGAAGGAAAGGAATGTGAAGACCAGGAAAGATTGAAGATGTGAAGAAGAAAATCCATGCCAGAGCGATGAAGATGCTTTAGCATGGGATATGCAACTTTGTCTGGACCAGTGGCAGTTGATGAGGAAAGGTTGGAGGCAGCTACAAGAAATTCAGCGGGAAAGAAAGGAGAGCAAAAGGACGAGTGAGACTCCACAGAGCACGTGGCTCGGTGGCGCTCAGTGAGGTAGCTTCTAGCTCTGCTACGCAGGGCCTTTGGCTGAGAAACGGAAAAGTGAGATCTCAGGTAAGCAGCATAAACCGAAGCCGATTCCCTGGGAGAAGAACAGTTAGGAAAGTTAGGAGAGGAGGAAGACGAGGAAGGAGAGCCAGCGATAGAGCGAAGAAGAGAGTGCACAGATTTAGGATTAGATTTAGGTGAAAGAGAAGTGCAGGTCGTCTGCCATGCCTCAGCCTTGGCTTTGGCAATGACTGACGAGGCACGTCGCGAAGCGGAGATGTAAGCCTGGCAATCTTCATCACTTCTGTGAGTGGTAGCAAAAGCCTTGCGTCTTTCACTAACCGCTTGTTCCACCTCAGCAGACCACCAGGCTTTATGAGGGTGTTTGATGCGGCCGAAAGAAATGGAAGATTTGGCTGCATTCAGTGCCAGAGAGGTAGAGAGAGCAGCAGCAGAGGAAAGAGACGAGTATTCCTCTGCAAAGGGACAGTGAGAGTCAAAGTAGGAGGCAAAGCCATCCCAGCGAGCTTTCTGAAAATTGAAGGAAGGGGGACGCTCGTTGGGGCGAAAGGCCGGAGAGAGAGGGATAGATAGAAGAATTGGTAGATGGTCAGAACCCAGGTCCTGAAGCACCTCCCAGGAGCAAGAATAGAAGGAGCAAAGGAGATGTCAGGAGAGGAGCGATGGAGAAGGGTGGGTGTGTCAGGGTCATTTAGGGGGAGGAGGTCTGAAGAGATCACCCAGTCAAATACTTGCTCCCCGTGGGGGTCGGAAGTACCTCTTGAGTCCCAAAGCGGGTGATGGCAATTGATGTCCCCCAGAATGAAGAGATTTCTGGAGGAGGAAAGAATGGAGGGAGAGAAGGAATCGGTTCTGCCATCCTTTGGGGAGGAGCGAATAGGGGGGCATACACATTAAGAAATGACATCGAGGAGGATTTGTTTAGAGAGATGTTGACCCCTACATAATCAGAGTAGGGATCGAGCGTAGAAAGAGAGGAGGTAGAAAGTTCAGAAAAGGATAGGCCCTGCCTGACGAAAATGACAACGCCGCCACTGGCATGCATGACATCAGAAGAGAGAATGCCAGACCGGGAGTGTGTGCGATCAGAACGCAGAACAGAGAATCCAGGAATCTGGAAAGAGGAAGGTGAGTTAAGATTGGATTCCTGAATGCAGATAAGGTCGACAGGATGGGATGAAAGAAAGTGAAGTAGTTCAGTGCTCCTGGCTCGAAGACCTCCAGCATTCCATTGAAGAACCCTGAGAGAGTCAGGGGGAGGAGAGGAGGCAGGAGGTGCAGGAGTATAGCCAGGAGCAAGGGACGGTGGTGGGAGGGCAGGGGAAGGAGATATAAGATGGACAGATGGAGGATAAGAAGTTTGGAGACGAGGGTGGGGCAAGAGTGCAGCATTAGTAGAGGGGGGCCGGAATCCACAGTAAAGGTATGCGTGTCGGAGGAGTCCGAGGAGGGGGAGTCACAGTGTTACAGCAGGGGGGGAAGCTCCAAGAGTGAGAGCTGCCAAGAGCTCTGAAATTAGATAAGGAAAGTTGTGAGCACCTTAGATGGACCCATTTGGAGCATGTGCAGCATTGCACTGACTTGCCCAGCCAGGTGACATTTCCAGCGCACACAGAGCAAGGAAAGATGGGGCCAGGGCTAGGATGAACGTTACCGCTCATCATGAGAAGAAGAAGAATGAGGAGACGAAGGAGGGCAAGAGTAGGGCAGGAGAGAAGAGAAAGTGAGAACAGACGACCGATTTTAAAGATGCTGTGTGCTGCCCTTCTGCAGTCGTTCAGGGGGCAGCATAGCGAAAAAATGATTGGGGAGTGCCCGGGGTAACTGGGACCCTCGGGAAGGCCAACAGCCATTTCGACCCAACCCAAACGGGGCCGGGGACCGCACCACCACGTTGAGGCGGCTGTTGATTGGTGCAGAGCATTTAGCCTAGGGCCCGAAACTCGGCATCAACTCATCACTCAGAGAAATTACCGTAGTTATCTCCTTCCGTGTGGTTTTCAACTCCGGTTTAATTTTTCAATAATTTTCCTTTGCTCTCTCTCCAATTCTTGTTTAATCTCAGAACCTTTGTTTCACGCGTTTATCTTCATAGTAACTCTGCTAGAGGTAGCCGGTTGATGCGCTTCAACTAATATAAGCCTAGTTCCGGTTATGCATGTTTTCTCAATAATAAACACAATTTCCTTAGCTGAAGTACGTGTAGTAAATTGCTGTAGCTATCGAAAAGTTTTTGCAACCTGATAGATTAAATCTTGTTCCAAAGTCAGAAAATGTCAAAAGACCTCTTTCATCGAAAAAAAATTCAAAACCTTGTGTAGGCGATCAGAAAGGGAGGCGGCTATTTAGTGTTTTTCAACCTAATTTCTTCAGACATTTTAACAGAACATTGCAGAATCGACAACCTACGAGATCGCCATGCAAGCTTTTGATGCCCTTTTCAACTAAAGGAAAAACATTATTTATGCGCGGCACATACTGCTGACCTTGATACATGCAGAAAACGAAAATATTAGCAGCTTTGCCACACGACCAAAGCAATTAACAAATGACTTTGAATTCAATCCTGTGACAGCCGAACAAACTTGAAACAGTATGGCGTTAACACGTACGTAAATGATCTTAAAAGTGATTGCATCACACCATGAATACTTGAAACAATCGACGTTTTGTTTAACAAAGCGCTTTCTACCGTTAAATCCCTAAAATTAATCTGTGACAATAGTAGTCCGTGGGGTAGCTAGGTCCACTGTGCACCCCCCCTCATCAATCAATGAAACTGTGTTTTTTTGGTAGTTTTTTACATGCTTTTTGATATTAGATATGCTAGCACTGAATAAATTCTTACGCACTACCGGTTTTGAACCACTTTATTTGTCTATCGACAAAAATTGTTTTTCCGATTTTTGGGGGATAAGAAAAAAATAAATTGCAATATTTTTGTATTAAAATATCACAAATACACAAGTGATCACTCAAAATGCTAGTACTGGAGAGCTCTACAATGTAAGTTTTGATTTATTCAAGAAAATATTTAAATTATGCAACTGGAATGTATCAACCAAACACCTAATAATCATTAGCACGTCCTCTTTTCATGTAAATTTTTTGTGTGCTTTGATTTTGTTTTTTAGTCACTATCATTGTGTTTCAGATTCAGGTTCTTTATCACTTTTATCGTCAGTTGGTATTTTGTCTATGCTCCCATCAACCAGTCCATGCTCATTCTAAGTCTCAATTGCTTTGCCCAAAATGTCAGCGAGATGAGTTGGGAATATATCCCCATCACACCACTTTGGTCAATGACTTTGTTTACTAAAATCTATCTATGGTACTCAGTTGGTAATGGAATAACTGGTTGGGGAATATGGGCTCGTTTCCAAATTGCCTACTGGTAGTTTACTGTTTTTATGTGTTCTCTTTGGGCTAGTACATGGAACACGTGAATTCTTTCAGTAGAAGAAAAAGATCTTCCGACACATCCCATGACTTTTCAAGATTCTGGAAAACAGCCTGATAATGTGTTTTTTTTTGACGGAGTTTTATCGGCTCCACTTTTCCAATGTTTTTGAAAGCACTGGTCATGTCACACCTCTTGAAAAAACATGCAAACCCAGCAGAGCATCGCAGTAAAGAGGCGTGAAGTCATGTGCCAGTTGAGAGGCATTCAACAACCTTCTCTTGAACCTGGAGCCTGTGTCAAACAAGAGAGTGATGTTTATTTTTCATGCATAATAAAGTAGAATGAAGAAAATATCACTATCTGCGCTTCTGATTCGAACATAGTTATATTCGTCTTCGACTGCATAGAAGCAATATAGAACCTTTGTGTCTGTTTCCTCTTGATCAGACACTAACTTGGGAATTTTTCATCATCACTGATGCTCATTGTCTTTAAGTCCAGGTAAGGCCTTCTCTTCACAGATAAATATAGCCTTTTTGTTTGAAAATTTTCTCCCGAAATCATCACTGCTCCACCCCTTCAGAATCAATCTCACAAGCTGCTATTTGTTACAGTCTTTGCCAAGAAATGACTTCCTGTTTATAGGTCGTTTTGTACTTTCGCTCTTAATTATGCGTTTTTGGCCACCACCTCGGCTTGTCCTTTCCAAGCTCTTGATAGAATTTTCCTTGTATATATTAGTGCTAAATAGAAGATCAGACTTTCCCACGATACTGACATCGTATATTTTTTCGCATATCTGATTAAATGTTGTTGGCACTTCTTTCATGCAATAGAAAATTGCATTCCCATTAGGCTGGCTCAAAATATTGAAAAAAATGTTTTTTTTTCTTTAAGTCTTTTGTCAGTTGTTTATATCAGAGGTTCCCAAACTTTTTGCTTTGCGAACCCCTTTTTTGTGAATCTGCTGCTTTGCGGACCCCTTTTTGCGAATCTGTTTTGCGGAACCCAATTATAAAATATTGAATTTAGCTTATATTGAATTTAGCCTATCCCCAAAACTGCTCAACCGCCGTCTTCTTGTACTCTTTAACACAGTAGTGAACACGATATGGCAGTAATCTGAACTTCTGGAAAGCAAATTGGGTTTACTCCATATACTCCAAACTCCATATACACGGGCAAATTTATCACACGCAAGAAGTTGTTGAATTTTACCACATTTTAGACATGATCTTTTTGGTACACAGTTCTGCGTTTGGTTTCAACAAGAGGTTGTTTTGTTTTTTTGCAAAGGTTTTTCACCACCTGATAAAAGAATTGCTTTTGAGTTTGTGATTTCGTTACCACAGACTGATGATAGTCTGTGACAAGTCCAAGTACTCTTTCTGATGAGTCGTTGACTACTTTTAGATGAAGAAGTCGTGATTTGATGCGAATGTAGTCCTTGTCTTTCTCCCAGAGAGAAGCCGGTTTCGACAAAAGCACTGGTTGTTTATTGATAAGTTTGAAAAGTAATCGCGACTCTGGAAGGTGTTATCACAGGCATCTGCTGCACAGCACTTCTGAAAGAAGTTTGTCATATATTTTCATTGCTCTAGCCATACTTTATTTTTGCTGGACACTAGCATCGCTGAAAAGCGAAAAGACGACCAAACGCTCTGCCAAATACCAAAAGTGGTTTTCAAGCTTACCAACAACGGCTTAGTTTAGCTATCAAAATCCCTCAGATTTGTATTCTTTTATGTTGGTTTGAAACATTTTGTACAAATTCAAATCCTGGATTGGGGCTTGAAAGGGCAGAGTAACTCTCGACCATGGCTTGACATACAAACATTGAAACTTAGCAAGATCCACAATTTTTATTAATAAACATTCTGGGATATTGTCGTGAGTTCGTTATTGCTGTTCGGTATCATTCCTCAGTTGTCCTGGGTTCGTTGGTTTATTATACAGTATTTTTCCTCGATAATTTCCTCACTCGGTATGACAGTTAATAAATATATTAGCAAGCCGCTTTTCTTGCAGTTGTTTCTTTCTTTTATTAGATGTTTTAGGTAAATGAAAGTCAGCGTCCTCTTTACCAGCATCACTTGATGTACTATCTTTACTGTCGTTTTCCTGTTCAGCAGCAATAGGTGATTTCATTGCATGATCCATTGTCCTTTGTTATTCATTGTGTTTTCTTTTTTCAACTGAACATTTTCTATTTTTCGTTTGTTTTTATCCACTATCACTTTATCAAGTGATGAAACTCCACCTTCTCTGCTGCCTTTCATATTCTCCAAAAACTTTCTATCTTCTTTGTTTAATCCCTTCTCACAATTTGGTTTAGGAGTCCAAAATGTTTTCTTCATTTTTTTTAAAAAGGTATCTCTTTTGTCCAATTGTTGCTGCGTTGTTTTTGTCGTTGCTTAAAGATTGTCCAATCTTTGTGAATTTTTAAGATCATGTCAATGCGAGTGTAACAAGATTTTGTGGGGATGCCAGCTTTACCTAACCACCATTGCTTCACATTTTCAACTGGAATTTTACCAAAGTTACGCAGAGATGACCCAGGCTGTTTTTCTTGCAGTTCAGGATGTAAGCATCGAAAATGCAGGCACATAGTTCTGCTTGTTGATGGGTTAGATCCTCTGACATTATTCACAACACATTCACCAAAAAGCCATATCCTTAGCTTTCCTTTTGACCTAGTTTTCATTTTACTCAAATTAATTCATGAACTATTCATCAAACACCTTACAATTTCTCTCTGTAAGCAACAGAACAGCCAAAGTTATGGGTACGCCTAGTGCTCATATACCGTTATTTCATATTTTCAAAAACTTTTGTTGGTAGATCTACTGGTCCTATTTCAAGCTTTGTGCTTACCAACAATGACAGCTCTCATGTCATTTTCGCACCAAAAGTCCCAAGATATGCTGGATAGCCTACATTGTACATTAAGCATCAAGTAAATCAACAACTGTAGTTTCTAATTTACAACTATGAAAGCTGCCTAGAAGCTTTTTCTCTGTTCACCACTTCATGAATTGATGCAAAATGCTGGAAAAAGATAACTCCAGCACTTTAGCTGGCTTCGGAATTAACTAAAATATCACAACAAACATGCACTTTTTGACATTATTCAGACTTGAAGCAGAGTAAAGATATTCTAAGCGGAAGTCTAAAGAGAAAATGACGTCAAAATTATGAGGTCAAAATTTGGAAAATCTCCTGATCATACACGGCAACACACTTTCAAATTGACCAGTTTTAAGAAAAATTCTGCATTTTACCTTGGGTGAACCAGGGTCAAAGGTTGAAACTCAACAAAAATTTTTGGTTTGCAAATATTAATAAGCAAAATGAAACACTTTTTGAAGCCGACAAAAAATTTAAAGAGCATTAAGGAAAAGGAGCCAGCCTAATTCCCATCTTTAACATTCAGTGTTCTGGCATCTGATGGCATGGTAAAGTCATCCAATTCTTTGTGAGATAAGTAAATCCTTTGCTCTTTTCTGTCTTCTAAAGGTAGCCGTCGGGAGTACCAATTGATGAGGGCACTTGCATGAGCAAATATTTCATCAATTCTCTCATATCAATCTTTTCTGATTGTCTTGTGAAAGCACTAACAATTGAAATGCAACATTGGCTTGCTGCCAGTACGGAGCTTCACGATTGCTTGATGTCTTCACCACTGATGCCTTCCCATATCCGCTAATGTTTTTTAGTTCAGCCTTTTGATTGGCTCAAAGAATGCTCATTCTTTTGCAACCTATCAGATGTAAAAGCTTCCTTTGCAGCAGTGCCAGACAATTCAGCATTCATGATGTCTAATTCTATGTTAAATGAAGTGCAGCACCAGAGAAAATCCAGTAAAGCTTATCATCCATCTCTACTTGGAATGGGTCCATGAAATTCTGAATTGCTTCCACTGTAGCAGATGTTGCTTTTTCACTTTTTTTTTACTTGCGATGGCTGAGTATCACGTTGTGTTCTGCCACTACCATCATCGGACATATTTGCCATCTGGAGCATTACTTAAACATATCTCGATCTTTTGGAGGGCCGTACATGCCCAACGACGATAAGCTTCAGTTATTCAGGAGACCTCAAATGCCGGCACCCTGCCCAGGCCTGCTTGAGATTTGGCATGCCGCATAAATGTTTTTTCAATGCTTTCATCTTCTGCACACCTGTTCGCTGGTATAAATCACCTAGCCACACTTATTGCACCTAATTTGAGTAACTCCATGGTGCCTGGGTGAGTTTTCTCAATGTTGACTGAGAACAACGAGAAGTAGCAACGATATCTGGCATAATTTTGTTCATCAAAGCTGCAAAAAAGATCCACCAATTTACTTAAACAAGCACCATACAAGTAGTAATCATTAATCTTCACAGCATACAGCAAGGAAAGGACCAACAAAACATGATTCATGTGCGTCAGCCAAAATTGGGCAGTTATACCGAGACTTCCACCACGGACCTGTTGCCTGAGTGAAGAATATTCTTCAAGAAAATTAGCAAGTGCTTCATTTTGCATCGCAGCATCCGAGTTTTCTGAAGTTCTCTCATAAATAATATGATCTATTGCTTGTAGCAAATCACCTGGCAGGCCTTTTAAACATCTAGTTTTCAAATATCTGTCAAGAAGCAGTTTTTCAGCCAAGACTTCGTGGCAATTTATTGCACGACTGTAGTTTTTGCCGGACATTAAATCATTAATGAAACCAACAGACATAATCCCCGCTTTCAACAGTACATCAGCTAATCCGTACTCATTCATTTTTTTACTAATCGTTTTTAGGTGTGCAAAGATCAAATGAAAGGATCCTATTATTACAATGTGGTAATCATGGAAGATTGGATTCTTCCAAATAATAGGGCAAGCCTTCATGCACATGCCTAAGACAAATGTTGTGACGGCGTATTTCTGACCGATTTCTCACAATGCATTTTTTGATACTCTAAGGCACTCTAGCACAGTGGAGTAGTGTGTTATACCACGATTAATGATAAGATAATAATCTATTGTGGTTGCAACTTGACCAGTTTAAGATATGAGGCCCGGCCATTCAGGTAGGTCACATGCTGAGATAAAGGGTTGCTATACAATCGGCAGATACACCACAGGAGATACTTTAACATCAACTTTGACAGAGCACCTTCATACTCTACCAATGTTAGATGAGAAATTATCGTTTTTGAGCTGTCCCTCTTATTCCTATAGCATGGAGTTAGGGTACCATTTTCCAAGGATTTCAGTGAGCGTGCCACTATCCTTGGCAGAGATAGCAGACTTTCTGCCTGGTTATCTGTCACGTTCTCATCAGCAGTAGGCTCAGAGGGAATATTTTGTAACATTATCCCATTGCAGGTGTGAATCAAACCTGCACCAGAAAGTTGATTGACAAATTATCAAGACGCTGTGAAATAATGATGGCCAATGACGATTTCGTATTATTTGAGGTGTTAGTATGCCGACACGATGGTGTAGTGGTTCGAGCATCCTCTTCGCAGTCGGTAGACTTAGGGTTCATTCCCCTTGTCGAGTCATACCAAAAGACTTTAAAAAATGGTATTCACAGCTTCCCTGCTTGGCGCTCAGCATTTAGTGGAGATTGTGGAGAACAAGCCAGCAAGTTCACTTGTTGTGTCCTTGGGCAAGACACCTAACGGGACGCCACCACCTTTATATGGCAGACAGGTGGCCCAGTTCCCCCTCTGAAGAGAGGGTTGGTGTCAGGAAGGGCATCCGAACGTAAAACAAATGCCATGTTATAAAAAATAAAAATGCAGATATCTGCTGTGGTGACCCCTAATTGGGAATAAGCCGAAGAAAAAGAAGAAGAAGTATGGTACAAGCCTTTTTATGAGCCTCTGTAAATCTCAAGTTCTAATGAAAAGAAGTAACTCTCTGAATGACCCAATTTGTAGTTTGTTCATTATTAGGCTCAGTTTGGCACTCCAGAAAAGGTGGCATAAAGTCATGCAAAGCAAAATGCGTTTCAGTGGTGACCACTCGCCTTTAGTTGCTGCCGACACAGGTCCGGACTAATGGATGAAACGAGAAGCTCCATTCTCTCTGATTCTGATCTCTCAGCTTTCCCACTAATGAGAATGCGCAAGAAGCTTTGCAAATCGTTTAGGGCAAGGTTTTCAGTTGTTAGGTATGAAAAGGTAAACTAGGAAACTGAATTGTTCAAAAACCAAACTCACAAAATCCTTTGTAGGCTTTAAATATAACTTTAGTAAGTTGTTGCAAATGTTTACGACGTTCAGAAGCAATAATTATGGTGCTGAATTACCTTTACGTTTTAATCTTATTCATCTAGAAAAACTGAGTTAGTCGTCCAAAATCCAACAAAATCACTAGAAACGACTTTCAGTCACTATAAAGTTAACTGAAGCTGTGACTTGCTAGCAGTTTGGCAACCGTTTGCAATTGCACTAGTCTACTAAACGCCATTTCGATTAAGACGACACAAAGAAAAACAAAATAGCACATGGAGGGGATGCCAAGTAAAAAGTGAAGAAACGAAACTTAACAAGCTTGGTAAACTTCAACACAAAGCATAACAGTGAAGATTTTGCTTTAATGTAATCACATTACATTATATGTTAAACTGCCACAAACAGAAACCACGTGGTTAAACTTTCAAGCAGTTTTCACGAGGTTAAACTTTTAAACTTTCAAGCAGTGGTCAAAACTGGTGATTACACCATAGCCTTTGTTGACATACTCTACGTCGAATTTGCATAAATCAAAACTGACATTGTAGAGCTCTTCAGTACTAACATTTTGAGTGGTCACTAGTGTATTTGTGATATTTTTATATAAAAATATTGCTATTTATTTTTTTTCTTACCCCCCAAAATCAGAAAAAAGATTTTTGTGGGTACAACAAATAAAGTAGCTCAAAACCGGTAGAGTGTAAAAGTTTATTTAGGGTTAATGTATCTAATATCAAAAAGCACATAAAAAACTACCATAAAAACACAGTTTCATCTACTGGTGGGGGTGCAAGATGGGCCTAGCTAGCCCACGGACTATAGTTGCAAGTACAAAAACAATAGAACTGCATGCATGACAGCTCCAGTCGCAAGTATAACCAACAATTATAACAAAAAGTCTTGCCTAAAAAACGTATACCACCTGCAATAAAATTACTTCTGCACCAATCAAAAGCCTCTTCAATGAAGTGGTGCAGTCCCCGACTACGTTTGGGTTGGGTCAAAACGGCTGTGGCCTCCCCGAGAGTTTTAGTCACTCTGGGCACTCACCTCATAGAAATCATTTTTTTGTCGTGCTGCCCTCTCAACAACAGCAGAAAGGCAGCACACAGCCTCTTTAAATGCAGTCGATTGTTTTCTCTCGCCTTTTCCTTCCTCTCTCTCTTGCCCATCTTCTCCTCCTGATGAGCAGCAACGTTCATCCTAACCCTGACCCCGTCTTTCCTTGTTCAGTGTGAACTGATAGTGTAACCTGGAAGGCAGGTCAGTGCAATGCGGCAGCTGCTCTAAATGGGTTCATTTAAGGTGCTCACTGCTCTCCTGTTCTAGATTCAAAACTCTATCCAACTCTCACTCCTGGAGCTGTCCTCTTTGCTGCATCCCTGCTTCTTATGAAGGTCCCACATCTACCAACACTACCACCCCTCTTCAAGGTCCTCCAGCTTTTATACCTCCACTGTTCAACCTGGTGGATCTCCTACCCTTTGCTAACGCAGCACTTCTACCAGACCCTCGTCTTCACCAAACTTTCTCTGCTCCTTCATCCCATTTTGTATCTTCTTCCTCTGCACCCTCCCCACCTCCTCAAATTCCTGGTTGTTTTCCTATACCTCCTGCTTCCTCTATCCCCCCTTTCCTCGCACTGGGTTCTTAAATGGAATACTGAAAGTCTTTGATGCAGGTGCACTGAACTGTTACACTTTATCTTGCTTTATCCCATCAATCTTATCTGCGTCCAGGAATGTAACCTTAACTCCTGTTCCTCCTACCAGTTCCTTGGATTCTCTCCTCTGCAATCTCATCGCACTCTCGGTTCACCATTTTTTCTCCCAATGACCATCACACTAGTAGTGTCATCATTTTTGGCCGGTAGGGCCTATCCTTCTTTGAACTTTCTACCTCCCCTTCCTTCTCTTCGCTTTACCCCTATTTGATTATGTAGGGGTCAACAACTCACTAAGCAACTCATCCTCACTCTCTCTCCTCAAAATTTATGCTCCCTGTATTCCCTCTTCTTTGATGGATAGCAGAACCAACTCCCATTTTCCCTCCATTCCTTCTTCCTCCAAAAATCTTTTCATTCTGGGGGACTTCAACTGCCATCACCCCCTCTGGGACTCAAAAAGTACTTCCGAACACCATGAAAAGTATTTGATTGGGTTACCTCTTCTGACCTTCTTCACCTCAATAACCCTGACACGCCGACTGTTCTCCATTTCTCACCTTGCAGTCACTCCTACTCTGACATCTCCTTTGCTCCCTCCTCTCTTACTTCTGGGAGGTGCTTAAGGACTTGGGTTCTGATTACATATCAATTGTACCAACCACCCATCTTTCCCTGCTCTTTCAACCCAACAAACGACCCCCTTCATTCAAATTTTAGAAAGTTTGTCACTGTCCTTCTGCAGAGAAATACTCTCCTCTTTCTCTCTCTTTTCAGCCGCATCAAACGCCAACCTCAAGTCTGGTCGTCCCCTGAAGTGGAACAAACAGTAAGCGAAAGAAGAAAGGCTTTTGCCGCCCTCATAGAAGTGATGAAAATCAACAAGCTTACATCTCAGCTTTCTGAGATGTCTCGTCTGTCATTGACAAGGCCAAAGCTGAGGCATCGCTGGCCACATGCTATTCACTCTCTCCTAAATCTAACTCTGCATCTGTGTATCCTCTCCTTTGTCGCTGGCTCTTCTTTCTCATCTTCCTTCTCTCCTAACTTCCCCAACTGTTCTTCTCCCAGAGAGTTGGCTTCGGTCTTTGCCGACTACCTAAGATCCCACTTTTCTGTCTCCCAGCCAAAAGCTCTGCATAGCAGAGCCAGAGGCTACCTTTCCAAGTTCCATCAAGCCAGGTGCCCTGAAGAGTCTCACACATCCGTTTGCTCTTCCTTCTACCCTGCTGAATTTCTCGCGACTGCAACAAACCTCTTCTCGTCCTTCGCCATTGGCCCAGACAAAGTTGCCAAATGCAAAAGCACCTTCCTTGCTTGCATCTACTCTTCTTTGTGGAACCTAACTCCATTCTCTCTCCCCGCCAGGCCGGTTTTTAACCTGGACGGTCTACTCTTGATCAAATTCTGTATCTTTCTTAGTCCACTTTGGATGGGTTTAACAAACCCAAACCTGGCTCTTGGTACGATTCTTAGTACGATCGACTTCCCAAAGGTTTTGTCTGGAATTCCGCCTTTTTCCACAAAATTTATGTGGTTTTCCAAATTCACAAAAGTCGCTCCTTTAGTGTTCGTCGAGCTGCTCCACAAGGATCCGTTCTGGATTCAGTACCTTTCTCTTTTTTCATCAATGATCTCCCTGCTTCTCTGCCTTCTTCCGTCAGCTGCTCTCTTTACGCTGACGATCTGGTCATTTGGTCCTCTTCCCCCCCCTCGTTCCCTACTGTGATGGAGGCAACACTAGGAGCTCTGTTTCGACTGGAGTGCTGGTCTAAGCACTGGTATCTTCTTATCAATCCTAGCAAATGAGAGGCTTTCTTCTTTTCAGTGGATTCCCACCAAGCCAATCTCCAGCCCAACCTCCTCTTATTCAATTCCCCCTCCACTTCAATCCCACTCCAACTTTCTTGGGGTCACCTTCGACCGCACTCTTTTCTTTTGTAAACATGCGTCTTCACTGAAGACCAAGTTTTTCCCTCGTCTCAAGGCTTTAAGCTGTATTTCTGCTTCCTCATGGAGCACGTCTAAGGAATCCATCTCTCTTCCGCATAAAGTTTTTCTTTAGCCTCTTCTCACATATGCTTCATCTGGATGATTCCTTTTTCTTAGCGTTACCAACTTAACTTTCACCGAGCGGCTAGTTGTGCCATCTCCGGCTGCCTCCCGTCTTCTCCTATCCCTGCTCTTTGAGGCGTCTCTACTTTCCCTACGAGTCAGCCTGACTTTTTTCGCTCTGTCATCTTGTGAGCAGGCCCTTTGTCTCTCAACTTTCTTTTCCATTTCAGATTTGGCCAGACTCGGAGTGAAACAAACACTCAACAGATCTTCCTGGAGAGCTTTTGCCACCACTCATTTGCTCATGCTTTCTCCTAAAAGGGTTCCGTTTGCTTGCCCTCCATCTCTTCCTTGAAACTTACCTTCCCTCACCATGGAATCCACCCTTTCCTCCACCATGACTCCCTTCTTCAGCCAAAATGTGGTTTTCGTTCACTTTATATGACGCTATGCCTACAGTTCGAAAAAAAGATGTAAGGAAAGAGACTACACTGGACGGTCGATTGCTGGAGCACCGCACCTCAACTTCACAGCAAATTGGCCGTATCATTACCACAGGGAGTATGCGTCTACCAAAATATTCAAATCTAATTAAGGAACAAAGATGTTTTTGACCAAAATATTCTTGTCCAAAAAAAAATCATGTAACAAATTTCATATTTTTGACCGCGAAATTCACTTACGGCTACGCTGGTGGATTCAAATATTTTTTGGCCTTCCGCAATAACGCAAAATCTGCCTTGCATTCCATACCGGCTTAGGAGTATTACTACGGTATTACAATAATTGTCTGCCTGTGTGTTTTAGAATTGGTAGCTTTGTCAAGTGACTAATGAAAGTTCGTTTTATGATGAAGCAATGATTAAAAAGTGCGTTCCATCTACGGGTACTATCACACAGAAAAAGCTAGCAAGCTTACAAAATAATATTTCTAAGAGAAAAAATCTTTCTTTTGTGGCGGCATATTTATACAAATTTTTTAGTTTCGTGTAGCACTTGATATGTAAGCTCACAAAGCTGAACTGTATACAAATCTTGATGCTTCACTACTTCTAGAACTGTCCACCAACCGGGCGAGCTCTACCCCAACTGTAGACTGAGTATAATCTATCAACTCTTTCGCCACATTTTGAATGCAGCCCAAAAATCTTTAGACTGATGAACACTTATTTTTCCGTTGGCATGAAAGGGCCTTTTTTTTTTATTTTGCAAGTGGTCATTAAAAGTCCACAGTTCCACCTTTTCGTTCTTTGAAAACCCAATTCCAGCAACTAAATATTCATCAGTCACTCTACCATATCCCGTTTTTGTTTCAATATCTGGCAATCGCGCGTATTACTTTTCGATGCTAAAAACGCCGCCACCATACTCTTTGATGAAATTTCAGAATAAGTGACTTCATGGCGTTTGCGAACACATTGCGGCTGATCGCACACTTCATAGCGTTTGCGAACACATTGCGGCTGATCGCACACTTCATAGCGTTTGCGAACACATTGTGGCTGCTCGCACACTTCATAGCGTTTGCGAACACATTGCGGCTGCTCGCACACTTCATAGCGTTTGCGAACACATTGTGGCTGCACGCACACTTCATAGCGTTTGCGAACACATTGTGGCTGCTCGCAGACTTACGAAGGATTTGTTAAAAAAATTTGGAAGAAGCATTCGGATAATCTCAAAATCCACGTTTACAACTCTTTAGTTAAAAGACATGTTAACGTAATGCATAAAATGTTGTGTAGAACCGGCAATGATGCAGATCATGCTTTTAATGAAGCAAACGCTTTTAATAAGTATTTTACCGTCAACAGTTTCTCTTTTTCTTTTTCCAGATTTTCAATCTGCACTAGCTGCTCTTGAATGATTTCTCGACCTGCATATTTAACAACAAATATCGGTAAGAGCAGATCACTGCATGAGACTAACTGGAGTCTTGAGCAAAGATTCTTCTGCAGCTCTTACGCTGTCGAGTGTCGGATTCAACACCAACCAAGACTAGAATTTAGTTTAGCTCAGGGGTGAACAGCTTTCTTGTACCTTCGAAACAAATTGACACTCGCTGATTAAAAGCCGCGCTTAAGTAGCTGCCAATAAACGCTAACTCCCACAAAAACCCGATGATTTTCTGGAAATCGGCCTGTTTTATTGTAAAAACCTTATTTTTTGAGGGTGGACCTCATTTTATGTAGACGACTTTTTTTGGCACCAAAACTTAAATCCCCTTTTTTACTTCATTGCAGCCAGATATGGATATTCTGCGGGCTGCAATCTGAAACAGATACCGCCAAGGTTGCGGGTTGCACACACCTGGTTTAGCTAACAAGTTTGAACCTAGCCATTGCAAGATCAACGCAAGTGCTTGCGGCACTAGATCGAATCGTATTTCTGCCAACCATCAAAAATAATTCTTAAGCACGCGCAAGTTAAATTACATTCCAAAAATCTTATATCTTCTAACTTCTCAATATAGCTCTTTTAGTGTAATTGAAAGTTAAAATGATCTTTATTTAGATTTATAATCTACACAAAATTCATAAAAACTCAAAAGTAACAAAACACTAAAATCAGTTTTTCTTCGTCAGGAGTGACTAAAGTTTAAACACAGACAACAGTCACATAATTAACAAATCAAAAAAAAAAGAAAATTATGGGTTTTCATGATATCTATGTATAATTTATATCTAAACAAAGATTTTACCTTTCAACTACATTAGAAAACCAATATTGAGAAGTTAGAAAATGCCTGGTGACAAAAGCAAAATCATCTCATTTCTCATGTTGTTGTTGTTGGTGTTCACCCGACACCTTCCGAGGGATGGGGGCATGGCAGAAGACCATGGAGCCCCAGAAGCCGGGCAACTCCCCAGGGTCTGGACCAGAGGTCGTAAAGAGACAGTCACCAAAGAGTGAGCTGCGCAAAGAGTCCGGACTGGACAGTGCAGAATGAGATGAAAGGTGTCCACAGGCGCTGCAGGAAGGATTCTCGATTCTGCCAATCCTAGAGAGGTAAGAACCTAATAGAAGGCTGCGTCCGTTGCAGCGTAAACCAGAGAGGACACAGCGAGCATGACGAGGGAGCACAAGTTCCTCGGTGGAAATCGAGGGAACCTGTGTGTCAAAGCATTTTGATGGGACAGTACGCCTCCAGTCCGAGATAAGACAAAAGTGGATACGAGAGATAAGAGGAGAGACACTACAAGGGGTTGCGGAGGGCGCAAGTAGCGCTCCCCGTCTGGCTAGCTCATCAGCCGCATCGTTCCCCGGGAGAAACGAGTTTCCGGGGACCCATTGTAGCCTGATGGAACAGGAGGAGAGAGAATGGTTTCCTTCCAGATCTGCCACAGAGTTTGAGATAACAGGAAAGATGGAGGAGAGGACAGAACGAGAGTAATATAGAAGAAGAGAAATGGCGGACTTGTTGGTGCTGCCGAGACCAGCAAAGAGCGTGCAGAATGGCGCAAGCTTCAGCGGAAAAACTTGAACGAACTGGGCCTGCCGAAAAGGAAAAAGTGGCCTCAGTACCACAGAGAGAGCAGATGGCAAGGACGCCGGAGTCGGCCTTGCCAAAAGGAAAACAAACAGAGCCGTCTGTCCAAAGCACCAGATCATGAGGGAGGAGAGAGTCAAAGTGGGCGAGAGAGAGGGGGATCAGAGCAGGATTATGGAAAAAAAAGAGTGGACTCCATGGTGAACGAAGGCAGACTCCAAGGAGGTGAAAAAGGGCAAGCAAGGAGAGCCTCCCTAGAACAAGTAGAAGGAAGAATGAGCGGGTGAGTGGACGCAAAAGCTCTTCAGGACGATCTGCAGAGTCTTGGTTTCACTCCAAGTCTGGCCAAACCTGAAATAGGAAAGGAGGTTGGGAGACAAAGAGCCCGCTCATAACAAAAAAAAGTGAAATGAGTTAGGGTGACTCAAAGGGGAAGTAAAGAGGGCTTAGAGAGAAGAAGGGACAGAAGATGGGATAGAATGATGCGTTCGAAAAGCTTTGATACGCAGGAGGTGAGAGAGATAGGCCGGAAGGAAGCAGGAGAGTCGAGAGGTTTTCCCATCTTGTGGATGGCAATAACAGAAAATGTCTTCCAGATGGAAGGAAAGGAATGTGAAGACCAGGAAAGATTGAAGATGTGAAGAAGAAAATCCATGCAAGAGCGAGGAAGATGCTTTAGCATGGGATAGGCAACTTTGTCTGGGTCAGTGGCGGTGGACGAAGAGAGGTTGGAGGCAGCTACAAGAAATTCAGCGGGAAAGAAAGGAGAGCAGAAGGACAAATGAGACTCTTCCGGGCACGTGGCACGGCGGAGCTCAGATAGGTAGCCTCTGGCTCTGCTACGCAGAGTCTTTGGCTGAGAAACGGAAAAGTGAGATCTCAGGTAAGCGGCATAGACCAAAGCCGATTCCCTGGGAGAACAGTTTGGGAAATTAGGAAAGCCGGCAATATAGCGAAGAAGAGAGTGTACAGTTTTCGGGTTAGATTTAGATGAGAGAAAAGCAAGTCGTCTGCCATGCTTCAGCCTTGGCCTTGATGATGACTGATGAGGCGCGTCGAGAAGCAGAGATGTAAGCCTGGCAATCTTCATCACTTCTGTGAGCGGCAGCAAAAGCCTTGCATCTTTCACTAACCGCACTTTTCACCTCAGCAGACCACCTTCAGGCTTTAGGATGGTGTTTGATGCGGCCGAAAGAAATGGAAGATTTGGCTGCATTCAGTGTCAGAGAAGTAAAGAGAACAGCAGCAGAGGAAAGAGACGAGTATTCCTCTGCAGAAGGACAGTGAAAGTCAAAGTAGGAGGCAAAGCCATCCCAGCGAGCTTTCTGAAAATTGAAGGATGATGCTCGTTGGGGCGATAGGCCGGAGAGAGAGGGATAGATAGAATGGATAGATGGTCAGAACCCAGGTCCTGAAGCACTTCACAGGAGCAGGAAAGGGCAAGAGAAGAGGGAGCAAAGGAGATGTCAGGAGAGGAGCAACTGCCAGAGAAGCAATAGTGAAGGGTGGGTGTGTCAAGGTCATTTAGGGGGAGGAGGTCAGAAGAGATCACCCAGTCAAATACTTCCTCCCCGCAAGGGTTGGAAGTACCTCTTGAGTCCCAGAGGGGGTGATGGCAATTGATGTCCCCCAGAATGAAGAGATTTCTGGAGGAGGAAAGAATGGAGGGAGAGAAGGAATCGGTTCTGCCATCCTTTGGGGAGGAGCGAATAGGGGGCATACACATTAAGAAAAGAGAGCGAGGAGGAGTTGTTAAGAGAGATGTTGACCCCTACATAATCAGAGTAGGGATCAAACGAAGAAAGAGAGGAGGTAGAAAGTTCAGAAAAGGATAGGCCCTGCCTGACGAAAATGACAACGCCGCTGCTGCTGCTGGCGTGCGTGTCATCAGGAGAGAGAATGCCAGACCGGGAGTGGGTGCGATCAGAATGCAGAGCAGAGAATCCAGGAATCTGGAAAGAGGAAGATGAGTTAAGATTGAATTTCCGGATACAGATAAGGGCAACAGAATTGGACGAGAGAAAGTGAAGTAGTTCAGTGCTCCTGGCTCGAAGACCTTCAGCATTCCATTGGAGAACCCTGAGAGAGTCAAGGGGGAGAGGAGGAAGGAGGCGCAGAAGAACGGCCAGGAGCAAGGGACGGTGGTGGGGGGCAGAGGGAGAACATATAGAATGGGCCAACAGGGGATAAGAGGTTTGAAGACGAGAGTGGGGCGGGAGTGCAGCATTAGCAGACGAAGGGCTAGATTGTACAGTGGAAGTATACAGGTCGGAGGAATCCGAGGAGGGAGTCACAGTGTTACAAGTGGGGACACAGCAGGGGGTCAGCTCTATGAATGAGAGCTGTCAAAAGCTTTAAATTTGGAGAGGGAGAGTTGTGAGCGCCTTGGATGGACCCATTTGGAGCATGTGCAGCATTGCATTGACTTGCCCAGCCAGGTGACATTTTCAGCGCACACAGAGCAGGGCAAGATGGGGCCAGGGTTGGGATGAACATTACCGCTCATCAGGAGAAGAAAACGAAGAAGGGCAGGAAAAAGAAAAAGAGAAAACAGGCAAACGATTTTAAGGAAGCTGTGTGCTGCCCTTCTACGGTCGTTCAGAAGGCAGCATTGCAAAAAAATGAAGGGGAGTGCCCGGGGTAATTGGCTCCCTCGGAAATTCCAACAGCCATTTCAAACCAACCCAAACGGGGTCGGGGATCGCACCACCATGTTGAGGCGGCTGTTAATTGGTGCAGAGGACTGTTTTTTATCGGAGAAGGTGACGGCACACATCATTTCTAATGACCATTTACCTGCAGCAACCTGTTCAAGCAGCTCATTAATATGTTGTTCGTGGCCTCTCGCAGATGAAGCTCGGCGTAATTTATCAATTTCTTCCTTTAACGTTGCATGTTCTTCAGCAAGAGATGATTTCTCTAAAACATTTCATCCATCACAGATAGCGCCTTATGTAAGATGCTATAATTATACAGGATGTCCACAAAGTCTTTAGACAATTTCATAAATTCATTAAAAAAATTTTTTAAATCCTATCAAAATAATTCTTTTTGCATATTAATCAGTTGTTATTAAAGTTTTTTATACTATCACTTTTTTTTATTTCAGAAATGAATTAGCTAAATAAAATAATTGATTTTCAAACACGTTAAAATGACTATTCCACAAGAAAAAGCGCAATGTGTTTCTTGGTTTATCAAAACCAAATCTGATATTCATGCACAAAGAAATTTTATTGCTAAATATGTAAAACGGGCCCCAGCACGTCAGTCGATTCGCAATTGGCATAAGCAGTTTGTGGGAACGGGAACGTTGCTACTAAAACCGAGGAGTGGATGGCCAAAAACTTCTGAAAAAGGCATCGAGCGTATTCGTCAGTCATTTAGTTGCAGCCCAACAAAGTCCATCCACTCTGCTTTCGTTCGGGCTGCGTGACAGATGTTGTGTACCGCACCAAAGTAAAAGACATAAGTGACCTTAAGGAAAGAATAACTGCCGCTGTGGAGACAACTGATGAAAAACGTTAGGAAGAACGTGGACTGAAATTTAACATCGTTTAGATGTCTTCCGTGCTACAAATGGGCTCATATAGAAATTTATTCATGCTTTGAATAAAAACTTGACTATTATTTGATGTTAATTAATCATTTCAGAAATAGAGTTCATTAATGTTTTAAATAAAAACTTGACCATTTAATTGATATCATTTAAACATTTCAGACGTTTTCAACGTCAGTTGTAATATCAACAATTTTTTTAAATTGTCTAAAGACTTTGTGAACACCCTGTATACCTGCTATAAATACCTTTTTCTTTTTCCTCCAAAGCTTTTTCAATTCTTTCAAGTTTCTGATGAATGCTTTCGTCACTTTCATAAATATCTTCGAGAGCCTGCAATTGTGAAAAATTAATGTAGTTTTACAAGCATGTCAACAATTTCATGTTAGTGCAGTATTAAAGTAAGAGCTTTTAATTCCGAAAAGGCTGTCATAAAAAAAAAATTAAAACAAACATTCACCGACACTTCGTGCGCCAAACCAGCTGACTTCCACATCAAAAATCAACGGATGCAATCACAACCCCTAGTTGCCCTTGTTGGAAATGAATCAATATCGGCTGCAGCAGTCCAGGTAAATGTTTGTTCAAACAAATGCTTCACTTGCAATGAAAAAAATATCGCCAATCGATGGCCTAATGGACGAGTTGCGGCAGTAGTCAAGCAACGAAGCCAAAGATAGAGAAGACTGACTTCGGAGATGAGCACGTTTCCTGCCATACCACAACCTTCGCTTTGCCGATGACAGACGAAGCATTAAGACAAACCGAGATGTAACCCTGTAACTCTTTGTCACTTCTGTGAGTGGAAGCATAAGCGTCGTGTTTCCCTTGCCGCTTCTTGGTTGGCTTTCAGAACACCACCAGGTTGGAGGTTGGCGTTGGACGCGGTCGAAAGAATTGGCCGCATTCACTGCGATGAAGTAAAAAGCGTAAATGCAAAAAAAGAGTAATACTCTATAGAGGACAGAATGAATCGATGCAAAGAGCAGAGTAATCCCAACAGGCTTTCTGGAAATTGAAAATAGGAGAACGCTCATTGGATACGAGAGTGAAGACGGACGGTAAGGAGAATTGAAAGGTGATCATAGCCAAAGTCTTGAAGCACCTCCCAAAAGCAGACGAGGGCAAGACAGGCCGGAGAAAGCGGAAGTGCCAGAAGAGGAGCAACCAAGAAGAGTAGGGGTATCAGGGTCATTGAGAGAGAAACGTCAAAACAGATGACCCAATCAAATACTTCCTCCCTATCAGAGTCTTAAATACCTGTCCAGCCCCAAAGTAGGCGATGGCGGTTCAAGTCCATTGAAATGAAGAGATTTCTGGAGCAAAAGAAAACAGATGTAGAAAAGGTGTTGATTCAATCATCCACCAAAGATAAGTAAATAGGAGGGGCATAGACGTTTAAGAGAGAGAAGTTTTTCAGTGAAATGTTGATCCCTACAGAGTCAGAGTAGTGGTCAAGCAAAAAAGGAGGAGGTTGAATGTCATGAAAAAGACAGACCATGTCTCACAAAGATGACACTACCACCACCGTGTTAGTCATCACATGTGAGAAACAGCCAGACCGGGAGTAACTGCGATGACATCCACAGCAGAGTACCCAAGGATCCTGAAAGATGAATTTGGGTTGAGATTGGACTCGTGGATGCAGATATCAATAGGAAAGAGCAAAACAAAGTGAAAAATTTTAGTGCTTTTGGTGTGAAGATCTCCCACGTTCATTGGCAATACCTGAGTGGTTTAGGAGAGGAAAGGACGGCATAGAGTGTGGCAAAAGTACCGGAAGTGAAAGAAGAGTTTTGTTTAGTGTGCTCCTGCAGTTGGTGAAAGCACAAAGCAAATAAAAGTAGCTCTTCTCTTAAATAAGAAAGATGTCTTTTTAATGTTCAGAGAACAGCATCAGATATGTCTTTAAATACTGGTATTTGTTCAAGAGCTAGCAGCAGCATGTACAACTGTCAATCATTAGCTGCAGCTTCCGCATCTACCAGGGCTTTTCTGCATTAATACTTCGCATAAACGATAGCAACAAAATAACCAAACAGTTTTAAACCCTTGAAAATTTTTGCATCCATAATAAGTTGAGTTTGGGGCAGCAACATATTAAGTGCATATACTGCTGACTACATCCAGCTTGATATTGGGCACCAGGGCGCCGAAACCAATAAGTGTCAAAGCAATTTTTATTCAAGTAATAAAGATCCAATAGCTCTGCATGGTCATCACGAAGAACGTAAGAGTTAAAATCGTTCCTTATCTTGTGAAAAGCTTTGAAAGAATTCTCCAAAATTTCAGAATCTGCTTCAAAAAAAATTGTTGTTGTGATTACACCTCCTCTTCCTCGGGATGAAAGTACGGCACAAACGGCAATTCAGGTTCATGCCGTCAACCTAACTGAGATTGGGCTACGGAAAGATGGCAGCCTATTTCGAACCAGTCATGAGCGACTGGTAGCCCCACCACCAACAAGAAACTGAAGAATGCGCAATATAAGTCGCGTCTACATCATAGTTAACAGTACTCCATTTTTTCTTCAAAATCTCAAAAACATAATTTGGGGACTACTAGATTTCCCAATCATGCTTTTAAAAACTTGAGAAAAAATTACTTCGTGCATATGATGGCGGCAGGCAGTCCATAGTTGAGGACGGCATCGTAGTGCTTCCCAATGTATACCTGCGCCGTTGAATTTTCTAGTGTTTGATGCTGTGGTATCAAAACATAGCCACGCATTGCTGATCAGTTGTTGTTGTTGTTGTTGGTTACCCAACCCCTTCTGAGGGATCGGGGCATGGTGGAAGACCATGGAGCCCCAGAAGCCGAGCAACTCTCCAGGGTCTGGACCAGAGGTCATAAAGAAAAAAAAAGTAGCCAAAGAGTGAGCTGCGCAAAGAGCCAGTAGCTGGACAGTGCAGAATGAGATGAGAGACGTCCTGGGACGGGTGTCTACAGGCGCTGCAGGAAGGATTCTCGATTCTGCCAATCCTAGAAAAATACAAAACTAAAAGAAGGCTGTGTCCATTGCAGCGAAGACGAGAGAGGACACAGTGAGCATGACGAGGGAGCACAAGTTCCTCAGTGGAAATCGAGGGAACCTGTGTGTCAAAGAACTTCGATGAGACAGTACGCCTCCAGTCCGAGATAAGACAAAAGTAGATACGAGAGACGCTACAAGGAATTGCAGAGGGCACAAGTAGTGCTCCCCGTCTGGTTAGCTCATCAGCTGTGTCGTTCCCGGGAGAAACGAGTTTCCGGGGACCCATTGTAGCCTGATGGAACAGGAGGAGAAAAAAGACAGTTCCTGCCAGATCTGCCACAGAGTTTGAGATAACAGGAAAGATGGAGGAGAGGACAGGGTGGCGAGGACAGAACGAGAATCAGACAGGAGGAGAAGAGAAGAAAAATGGCAGACTTGTTGGTGTTGCCGAGACCAGCAAAGAGCGTGCAGAATGGCGCAGGCTTCAGCGGAAAAACTTGAACGAACTGGGCCTGCCAAAAACGAAAGAATGGCCTCAGTGCCACAGAGAGAGCAGATGGCAACAACGCCGGAGCCGCCCTTGCCAAGAAAAAAAAGGAGCAAAGCCGTCTGTCCAAAGCACCAGATAATGAGGGGGGAGAGAGTCAAGATGGGCGAGAGCCGCACCTGGGCGAGAGGGAGGGGATCAGAGCAAGAGCATGGAGTAAGAAGGGTGGGCTCCACTGTGAACAAAGGCAGATTCCAAGGAGGAAAGGGGGGGCAAACAACAAGAGCCTCCCTAGAACAAGTAGAAGGAAGCATAAGCAAGTGAGTGGACGCAAGAGCTCTCCAGGAAGATCTGCAGAGTCTTGGTTTCACTCCAAGTCTGGCCAAACCTGAAATAGGAAAGGAGGTTGGGAGACGAAGAGCCCGCTCATAAGAAAAAAGAGTGAAATGATTTAGGGTGACTCGTAGGGAAGGTAATAAAGCCTCGAAGAGAAGAAGTGGGACAGGGGAGGACGAGAGGCAGCCGGTGACGGTGCGACTGGCTGCTCGGTGGAGGCATTCCAATTTGGTGATATTGGTAGCGCTTAGGAAAGGAAACCATCCGGGTGAAGCGTAAGTGAGAAGGGGCCGAAGAAAAGATTGGTACAGAACAGAGAGGGACTCCTTAGAGGGGCCCCAAGAAGAAGCGGAGATACAGCGTAAGGCCTTGAAACGTGGGAAGAACTTGGCCTTCAGCAAAGATACATGTTTAGTAAAGAAAAGAGTGCGATCGAAAGTGACCCCGAGAAAAGTTGGAGTGGGATCAAAACAGAGGCGAGAGCCGAGTAGGAGGTAGGGCTGGAGGTTAGCCTGGTGGGGATCCACTGAGAAGGAGGCCTCACATTTGCTCGGATTGAGAGGAAGACATCAGTACTCAGACCAACGATCCAATCGAAACAAAGCTCCTTGTGTGGCCTCCACTGCAGTGGGAACCGAAAAGCAGGAGGACCAAATGGCCAGATCGTCAACGTGCAGAGAGCAGCTGACGGATGAAGGCACAGAAGCCAGAAGATCATTAATGAATAAAGAGATAAGTACAAGGCCAAGAATGGATCCTTGCAGAACACCTCAACGGACTCAAAAGGAACGGCTTTTGTGATTTTGATAAACCACGCAAGCACGCCTATCAGAAAGGAAAGATTGAGTCCAACGAGCAAAGCAAGGAGGGAGGCCAGCCGAAATGAGTTTATGAAAAAGAGCGGGATGCCAGATAGACCCAAAAACTTTAGAGAAATCGATAGTAGAGAGAATCGTCCAAGAGCCCGGCCTGGGTTTGTTAAACTCATCCGAAATGGACTGAGAAAGGAACAGAATTTGATCAAGAGTAGACCGACCGGGGCAGAAACCAGCCTGGTGGGGAGAGAGAATGGAATTATACTCCAGAAAGAAGAGTAGACGGGATAGAATGATGCGTTCGAAAAGCTTTGATCCACAGGAGGTGAGAGAGATAGGCCGGAAGGAAGCAGGAGAGTCGAGAAGCTTTCCCATATTGTGGATGGCAATAACAGAAAATGTCTTCCAGATGGAAGGAAAGGAATGTGAAGACCAGGAAAGATTGAAGATGTAAAAAAGAAAATCCATGCAAGAGCGAGGAAGATGCTTTAGCATGGGATAGGCAACTTTGTCTGGGCCAGTGGCATTAGATGGGGCAAGATTGGAGGCAGCCGAAAGAAATTCAGACGGAGAAAAACGAGAGCAAAATGACGAGTGAGACTCCACAGGGCATGTGGCACGGCGGAGCTCAGATAGGTAGCCTCTGGCTCTGCTACGCAGAGTCTTTGGCTGAGAAACGGAAAAGTGAGATCTCACGTAAGCGGCATAGACCAAAGCCGATTCCCTGGAAGAACAGTTTGGGAAATTAGGAGAGAAGGAAGACCAGGAAGGAAAGCCAGTGATAGAACGAATAAAAGAGTGTACAGATTTAGGGTTAGACCTAGATAAAAGAGAAGAGCAAATCATCTGCCATGCTTCAGCCTTGACTTTGGCAATGACTGACGAGGCGCGTCGAGAAGCAGAGATGTAAGCCTGGCAATCTTCATCACTTCTGTGAGCGGCAGCAAAAGCCTTGCATCTTTCACTAACCGCTTGTTCCATCTCAGCAGACCACCTTCAGGCTTTAGGATGGTGTTTGATGCGGCCGAAAGAAATGGAAGATTTGGCCACATTCAAAGTCAAAGAGGTAAAGAGAACAGCAGCAGAGGAAAGAGACGAGTATTTCTCTGCAGAAGGACAGTGAAAGTCAAAGTAGGAGGCAAAGCCATCCCAGCGAGCTTTCTGAAAATTGAAGGATGATGCTCGTTGGGGCAATAGGCCGGAGAGAGAGGGATAGATAGAATTGATAGGTGGTCAGAACCCAGGTCCTGAAGCACTTCACAGGAGCAGGAAAGGGCAAGAGAAGAGGGAGCAAAGGAGATGTCAGGAGAGGAGCAACTGCCAGAGAAGCAATAGTGAAGGGTGGGTGTGTCAAGGTCATTTAGGGGGAGGAGGTCAGAAGAGATGATCCAGTCAAATACTTCCTCCCCGCAAGGGTTGGAAGTACCTCTTGAGTCCCAGAGGGGGTGATGGCAATTGATGTTCCCCAGAATGAAGAGATTTCTGGAGGAGGAAAGAATGGAGGGAGAGAAGGAATCGGTTCTGCCATTCATTGGAGAGGAGCAAATAGGGGGCATACACATTAAGAAAAGAGAGCGAGGAGGAGTTGTTAAGAGAGATGTTGACCCCTACATAATCAGAGTAGGGATCAAACGAAGAAAGAGAGGATGTAGAAAGTTCAGAAAAGGATAGGCCCTGCCTGACGAAAATGACAACGCCGCTGCTGCTGCTGGCGTGCGTGTCATCAGGAGAGAGAATGCCAGACCGGGAGTGGGTGCGATCAGAATGCAGAGCAGAGAATCCAGGAATCTGGAAAGAGGAAGATGAGTTAAGATTGGATTCCTGGATGCAAATAAGATCGACTGGATGGGATAATAGAAAACAAGGTAGTTCAGTGCTCCTGGCTCGAAGACCTCCAGCATTCCACTGAAGAACTCTGAGAGAGTCAAGGAGGAGAGGAGGAAGGAGGCGTAGAAAAATGGACAGGAGCAAGGGACGGTGGTGAAAGAGCAGAGGAAGGAGACACAAAATGGGCCAACGGGGGGATAGGAGGTTTGGAGACGGGGGTGACGCGAGAGTGCAGCATCAGTAGAGGGGGGGCCAGATTGTACAGTGGAAGTATACATGTCGGAGGAATCCGAGGAGGGAGTCACAGTGTTACAGCAGGGGAGGCAGCTCCAAGAGTGAGAGCTGCCAAGAGCTCTGAATTTGGAGAGGGAGAGTTGTGAGCACCTTAGATGGACCCATTTGGAGCAGGTGCAGCATTGCACTGACTAGCCCCGCCAGGTCACATTTCCAGCGCACACAGAGCAAGGAAAGATGGGGCCAGGGCTAGGATTAACGTTACCGCTCATCAGGAGAAGAAGAAGAATGAGGAGACGAAGAAGGGCAAGAGTAGGGCAGGAGAAAAGAAAAAGTGAAAACAGGCGACCAATTTTGTAGATGCTGTGTGCTGCCCTCCTGCGGTCGTTCAGGGGGCAGCATAGCAGAAAAATGTAGGGGAGTGCCAGGGGTAACTGGGAAACTCGGGAAGGCCAACAGCAATTTCGACCCAAACCAAACGGGGTCGGGGACCGCACCACCACGTTGAGGCGGCTGTTGATTGGTGCAGCATTGCTGATTTAGCTCCCAATCATTTAAAATGCTTTCAATTGCTTCAGGTTGGTTTTTGCCAGTTCCTTTTTCCAGAGAGGTAGTCCCCAACATTTTAACTTATTGCAATGGCTTGAAAGAAATGTAATATGCTCAAATGCAGCAAAGTCTTTTCCTTCTTGAATCATTTTTTCATCCCAACCAATGGAGACAAATTCATCCACACTAAAGCCTTCAAGTCTTTTGACGTTATTCAACATTTCAGTGTCGACTTTTTTAATCGTCCCGCTACTTGTGCTTGTACTCAACACAAAATCATTTACGTTGCCACCGTTTGCTCCCACAATAGCAGCAAAAACATCCTTAAAGGCATAAGCAGATAATCTATGACGATCGACAGCAGCAACAATATCCGGTGAGTTGAGAATTCTTCTTCGAACTTTCATTTCAATAATATCCAATGTTGCTTTATATTTTGAAAAAAGCAAATTAGCTTCAAAATCCGAGGACCTTGGATCAGTGACGGCGTCAAACAATATCTTGATTTGTAGGAAATCTTTCCCACAAAATCGCTCATCTCTTACTCTTTCCATACCACTCTACCTGCGAATATCCATTCTCAATTGAATTTGTGAATATTATACAAGCCTACGCATTCTTTCAACCTGCTTAAAATTAAATTGAGTTTAATGCTTAAACCTTTGCCAATTACAATGCAAAATATCATGAATAATAACAACCTGTGTAAACTTTAGCAAACATTTTAGCTGTTAGGTTCAACTTAAACAACAGAAATGGAAAACAATACATTTAGTTACAACAAAAAACTGTAACAGTTTCTGTTATCTACGCAACCTTTGCTAGTTATTTGTTCAAGTACATTATTCTGTTTTAGTACTATCAATCATGGTTAGTGTAAAACTGCCACAAATTGGTTATCTCTGTGCTAAATTGGCAACTGGCTCCCCAACTGAACTGATAAGTACCATTCTATGAGCTTACACTGGTCACTTGACTCGCATAATGTTAAGTAGCAGTTTTCACCATTAATAACTAGTTTAATTACTGTACCAATAAAACCAAGGACTGTCATAATTTCTGCACCAATCAACAACCGCCTCAACGTGGTAGTGCGGTACTTGACCACGTTTGGGTTGGGTCAAAATGGCTGTTGGCCTTCCCGAGGGTCCCAGTAACTCCGAGCTTTCACCTTCATTTTTTTAGCTATGTTGCCCCCTGAACGACCGCAAAAGGACAGCACACACCCTCCTCAAAATTGGTCGCCTGTTTTCACTTTTTCTTTTCTCCTGTCCATCTCTTGCCCTTCTTCGTCTCCTCATTCTTCTTCTTCTCTTGATGAGCGCTAATGTTCATCCTAACCCTGGCCCCATCTTTCCTTGCTCTGTGTGCGCTGGAAATGTGACCTGGCGGGGCAAGTCAGTGCAATGCTGCACCTGCTCCAAATGGGTCCATCTAAGGCGCTCACAACTCTCCCTCTCCAAATTTAAAGCTTTTGGCAGCTCTCATTCATAGAGCTGCCCCCCTGCTGTGTCCCTACTCGTAACACTGTGACTCTCTCCTAGGATTCCTCCAACATGTATACTTCCACTGTACAATCTGGCCTCCCCACTGCTAATGCTGCACTCACGCCCCACTCTCGTCTTCAAACCTCTTCTCTCCCATCTGCCCATTCTGTATCTTTTCTGTCCCTCATCACCGTCCCTTGCTCTTGGCCGTCCTTCTGCACCTCCTTCCTCCTCTCCTCCTTGACTCTCTCAGGGTTCTTCAATGGAATGCTGGAGGTCTTCGAGCCAGGAGCACTGAACTACTTCACTTTTTCTTATCCCATCCTGTCGATCTTATCTGCATCCGAAAATCCAATCTTAACTCACCTTCCTCTTTCCGGATTCCTG